>JAJJXB010000016.1:600000-1196045 GCA_024521645.1 Morchella snyderi
AACTTCTGGCCACACCCAATGAAGGGCATTCAGCAAGTTCGCACTCATCCGCCGCCGCTACCGAACTAAAAAGAAAAGAAAATAAATAACACACGCAGGCTGTCCCCTCATACGTTATATACTACAATTCGTGTCTTTCTTCCTCTCATTGTCCTGATCCATGACGGCTTCAATTGATCTATCAGGTATTTCCCGTTGTACTTCGATATCTCGTCTGTCTTCCGGTTAAAATCTTCCGTGTCAATAATACGTTTGTCCTGTATTCCCTGTCCGAGTTTTGTCTTCCGACCAATGTGATTTCTCCCCTACTGTACACCGGTGGTTAATAAATCATCGGACGACGTAGCCACAATTTTGTCTGCAAACGTACATTTTAGCGGCGTTCCGTCCAATGACTTCAAGTTATTACCTACCGCTGTACAGCGGTGGGTAAAAAGTCATCGGACGACCTAGCCACAGTTCTGCCTGCAAACGCGTATTTTCGTGGCATTCCAACTGATGACTTATTGCCCATCGCTGTACCAGGTCCATCCTCTCAGCGTCATCTGATTACCCTGTGCTTCCCGTTCGTGATGTATACGTTATGCTCTTCTACCTCAACTTTTTCCTCTGATCCGCTGGCTTTCCTTGCTTGATACTACATGTATAATGTATAAGTAAAGGCTTTCAAAGGTCGTAAATTGCAAAAGACGTAAACGCATGTGAGCACTAATCCTTATGTTAGTCTCATGGTGGAAATGTATAGCAGCTGTCTACGTATACAGCTGGATCAGGCTGATCCTCTTCAGCTGCACCCATACAGGAGTAAGCTTCGACGGGAAAGCCCTACATAAATGAGGCGTTTTATATGTCCCCCGGGAGGCTAGATAAATTTATAAATATGTTAGATTATATTACATTTGACAGTTAAATACCTCTTCTTTCGGCGGTCAGTTCGGCCTCCGACGTGTTTCCGGGCCTGCTATTGGTGAGCTGCTCTGATTGCTGCACCCGTGGAAGAGTTAATGTAGTTCTATAGATCGACAGCCTCCCTACATGTCATGGAGACCTATCTGTTTTGGTGTAGATATTATCATTGCCGGAGGTCCGTGAAGATAACTATACCCCAGAAGCACTGTCATGGTCTTATTGATAGCGCGCGACCATACCATGCGGGGGTTGGGTAAAATGTTTTCCACCCGGTCCTCCACCTAGCCTCACAGGTTTCTTCCATGTAAAATTGTCATGAGGTTGGGATGCCGGCAGCCAAGAGATCCAAGGAATGCAGAGTCGAGTGACCTTCCATGACTTAGATAAATTTAAACCTCATATAAGATATGTGGCTCCTGGCCCTAGAGGAAATGCGAGATAACGAACATGATATCAGTAACAGAGTGAGCCAGGCCCCTGCCTTTCATCGCCCGAACTCGGGGGACTACTATTTTTTTTAAAAAGGTTCTCAACACCAAGGAAAAACTCCAGCTTTTATGGACATGTAGATATGCTCATGAAGCTTTATAGAAATAATTCTGATGGCCATTGGTGATTGTATTATTGAGCGACAGAATTCTAAAGAGCATGAGGTTGGTTGCTTTATCAAATTCTCCCCAAAAATCGTAATTCCACTGCAGTGGCAAACCTAAATAACTTACTACTTTATCAAATTAAGACAATAAAACTTCAAAAAACATATAATGATTTTTGAAGCTATATTCATGTTCCGATAACTTCTCAAGACTATTAAGAGTTTTTTTTCCCTCTAATCATTGGGGTGAAAGTTGGCATTTTTGACGGTTGTCCCGTTACAGAGGGACCTTTGGTTTACTAGCCGCCGGATGCGTGCATCGAGTTGTTGCTGAAACTAAATATATAAACAGCAAGTTTCCAAGCTCATGTATCGGATTTAGTTTAACATTCATGTCCTGGGCTTTTCGCATAACCTAACTGGGAAGTTCGGATGGCAGTCGTCCAAAGGGTTAGGGTTATCTCGGTCTTTTTATCAAAGTGTTTGGCAAGGCGCAACTCAGAACGTCGGCGCTGTAGTCGCTGGCTAATGACTTTACTCTGGATTACTCGGACAGAACAACTTGGTCAATGAAGTTCTCCATTATATATATCTGTTGCTAACTGAGATGGTGGTTATTAACCAGCGTATGTGTTTACTAGGCCTACCAGGTTACCGCGAGTGGAATTCATGAGCAGTCAAAGAGGACTCTGCTCGGACCCTCCTACCCTAATCTCGTGCCCAGACTGTCTATACTCCGATTCCGCGACAACGAAATAGTGTGGGAACGAGCCTGTTTATTACTGTTAACAGTACTCTCCTACCCCACTACCTCATATGGTTTCGAGGGTAGAGTTCAACCACTCGTATCGTGGACATATAGAGAAAATAGGGAGGAGTGTGACTAAGTGAAGGTGGTGGGCTTAAGTGCTCGGTTGGGGTGTTCCATTAGGTTCATCATGGATCGAACCCTCCAGGTGAAGCTTTCATGCGCTATCAAAGAGGGGTTGCCAGCAAGTTTGTACGGATTTTGTTACTTTTTGACGCACTGGATACGTGCTCAGAAAGTACCCGAGGTTTGATCCTATCCACGCTACAGTCACTTAAGGGTCCGTGTATCAAGGTTTTCGGACCACACGTGGATGATGTATAGCACCCTACAAAAATTGTGGGAAATGCGCGCGGCAACGGCTTCGAACACCTCCTGCTGGACCACGATCATGAGCACAACAACCACAAGTGATCGTTTGAAGATCTGATACTTTGTAGAGACTCCGGCGCAGTAGGGTTATGAAAAAATTGTATCCCGGCGTTGCGCTGTCGCAGCGTTGCCGTTGCCGCGTATTTCCCACGAATCTTGGTAGGGGGGTGCTGTACAACACATTTTCAAGCATCGTATAACCATTGACCTCTCGGTAAATAAAAAGATCTCGAATCGCAGTAAAGATCTGGATGACATGTTGACAACGTGGCTCGTTGATAGTGTCATGGAGCGATCAAAGGGAATGTAAGTCTTGAGTGTTCAGTTTTCTACGAAATGGAACCTACCTGATATACACCTCTAATCAGATGATCAGCCTCCACCGCTCTCTACGTTCGAGTATCTCAGAGAGAGTAGCACCGTCCTCATTCTTTTGAAAACGGTAACGATTAGTTTATTGTCCTATTGATGATAATGGTTAACCTTGTACCAATCTTCTTCCTTTTGTATAGTAATCTGCCAAGTCTGTAGGGTATACTCACTGCACGAGCATTTCTCATAGACTTGGACCCACCCCACGTCCCTCCAACTGTCCTCTCGTTGACAATAGCTATCGCTTTCACAGGGGTGATAGGTTTATATTGGCCTTGGACGGCGAAGCAAGGCTAACTCCTAGCTTTATGAGATAGAACTGCCTGAGCATTTCACTTTTATAAGCTATTGCGGGAGAGTGGCGATGCGATAGAGCGCGCTTAAGTCTAAACAGACATACCAAGTACCGTTATCTGTAGGAAAAAGAAGCAGTTTGGAACCGGATATAGGCTGGTTTTATTATGATATCATGTACGAAGATTGTTCGTATCACGGAATTTGTTAATTGATTCAGGAAATTGAAATACTGTTTGTGATGCTGCGCCTCTAATCTAAAACCGTGGACTTTACAGTATCCCATGTAGTGCTATCGATGAAAAGAATACCGTAGACTCTACGGTCGACCGTGTAACGCCGGCAGATAAGTCTAGGAATGCCAAGACTACCGACACCACGGGGCTTGGCAACTTCTCCCCACCCCACGGTCTCTCACAGGCGCTCCTGCATGGGGGAACTATGACAATTGATTTCATGGTGTCGGGTCCCTAGGTACTTTGAGATTTTACTGATCTCGGTGAGTTTTATACAGGCACATTATGTCATGAAGCCGCGGTATGCCTCCTGATATGGCATCCCGAGATCAATATATGGCGTTGCAAGACCTCCAAATGATACCCACATCAACTGTGATATCCTAGGGCCGTTTCACTTTGATACAAGCACTCCAATCCCAGTTTCCCAAGTGATACCCGGAGACTGATCGACTGACCTGTTATAGTCCGTTGTTGAAAACCGGGGTGTGTCCGTCGAGGTGGCTCTCATGACAAGGAATACATACCTTAGAACCTCGCTCTTTGAAAGCTAGTCGCTGGATGTCTGCTTAAGCCACGACTTGGGGGTGCGGGGCAGCGGGTGGTGGCTCTGGTTGTTAATCACATACTATCACTCGACTCACGCTCCCCGTTCACAGAATGTCACTCGGCCCGCCAAGCCAGGTTGCGCCAAGACTAGATCGCCAGGGGGAGGATGGGTATGACTCAGCGGTGAGCTGTAGCTTACACGATGTGGTATTGTGAGACGAAGTGGGAGGTGTGAGATTGTGGGGTGTGGTCGGGGGTGCTAACTGTCAGAATTTTGGAGGCAACGGTGGAGGAGGAGCGACGCGGCGGTGGGACATGCAACAGCCAGTGGGATGGATCGCAGCCAAGATTGCCATCCTCTAGCGAAAAAAAGGAAAGTGATCGGGAAATGCATCCCGTTTGCGTGCCTATATATGTTTTACGTGGGAAAATATAATTGAAAAGCACTAGGAAAGTCATTTTTAATCTATTATAGTAAATGAGTTAGAGGGGATGTGATACACACAGTATCAAGACGTAACCGTGCAAGACTTCCGAATTAAATTGGAATCCTAAGTATTATGTCTTAGCAATACCACAGCAATAGTACCGTAGTTTTCCGGTATTCTTCCAGCTGCGGTACTGGACCTACCCGCCTTCTTGGTACTGTAGTATGTGGAAAGGGATCTAGAAATGTACTTACCTGGGGATGAATTAGGAAATAAATCAGGAAATGAATCAGCAAATGCATCCTTACTACAGATGGACGACTTTCCAGACGACGTTCCTTCTAAAATATCATGTGTAAAAAAGGTACTTTCCGAGGATTAAAACCCTGGAAAATCTAACAACTGCAACCGAAAGAACTATCAAACTATGAGAATAAACTATCCTATCTTGTTGCAATGGACCATTTCTCGGAATAAGGTCATGTGGACGACTTTTACAACGACTTTGCTAATCATTTTTCAGTTTGAAAGGTGAAATGTGTAGGGAAAGACATCACTTGGTGCGTTTCCTCACGGCTTCGTCAGTTCATGTATCCTTTGATGCCTTTCCGTCAATTGGTTATAATGGTAAAAATATATGATTCGATGTGATTACTACGCTAACAGTGACAGATGTAAGGCTAAAACGGTGACAGGTTTAAATCTGCACTATCTTCACCCCTCTCCCTCCTTGGCAACTTGTTTAGTGAGCAATTTCCCTCCGCCGAGCTCTCCATTTGCAGCGGGGCGCGACGTCTCTATTTCCGCTTCACATATTGCTCATACCTGGAGAAATTGAACTCCAGGTCTCCAGATCCGCTCCACAGTACACAGAGCCCTCCTTATCCCGCCGGCGGGAGACATCGAGTACTGACATTCCATGCTCCCCACTAAACCCGTCTACTACTCGCAGGGGACGGGGTGGTTGTGCGGCATCCGAGGCGATCCCAAGCAGCAAGGAGAATGTTGGCACAGCTGCGGGGAAAGAGGTAGTGAGTAGTGAGGGGTGCGAGAGCCAGCGGTGCAATAATGGAAATCTCAAGTGTTGGGAGAGGTGAAACATCTACCACCGCGCCAGCACTTTGAGAGTTCAGCCTGTGCGTAGTTTGAGGAGGGAAATGGAGAAGGACAGAAGAGGAAAAGGAATGGGGCGTGAAACAGATTGGAAAGCAGTGGTGAAGCAGGACAAGAGAATATGCTACAAACAGCACTAGTAATTTGGCACAATTCAGAAATTGCCATCAACCAATACCTCCACCGTTTCAAAAAGAAGGACACGGCGGAATGCGAATGCGGAGGTGGCAAACAGAGTGTCGCCCACATCCTGACAGCCTGCAAGGCCACAGAGGTGGCCAGAGCCAAGGAAAAAGATCATAAAACAGCCAAAGCCCTCCTGTGGACAAAGATAGGCATTGAGAGCGCGGTCAAGATATGGAAAGAATTTGCAAAGTGGAGGCACGGGAATGGGGAGAGGGATGAAGAAAAGGATGAAGAAGAGAGAGAGGCAATGCGGGGGTGCGGAGGACTCAAGGAAAGGGAAGGAGGAGAAGCGGTGTAATCATTTCTTTGTCTTTCGTTTGTTTTGTCTTTTCGACTTTGGTACGAGTACTGTGAGTGGCGGTGGAGGCAGAAGGGCAGTTCTGGGGAGTGCGATATTACCATAGACTACGGTCTGCATGTAATTAATGAGTTAAAAAAAAAAAAAAAAAAAAAAAGGCACAATTCAGATCAATGCGATGATTTGAGTGAGGGTTAGGGTTATCAAATTTTAATCACATGCAGACCGTAGTCTACGGTAATATTGCACTATGGTTATTAGGTCATACAGGAGTGGAATTTTTCTTCTAAACGATGATATTTTTCACCCTGCAGTCGAGGTCATAGCTATATATATAGACACCTCGCATACTTCGAAAAGCCTCAAAACTAAACCTTTCCTGATCTCTCATGTTTTGCTCTCATTTTTAATATGCTTTGTTGTGTCTCGTATCCAGGGACTAAGCCCCGAGGCTTCTCGTCCTGTGCTGGCCATCACTGCTCCAGAGAGGCCGTATTTGTTCCGGGTGATTGGTCATGGCTTTCCGCCTCTGTGACATGCAAGCTTGGGTTGGCGCAAAGGCTGGTTGGTGAAGCTGCGTTACGAGCGGCCACGGATCGTAGCGACCCATGTTTTCACAAGAAGTAATGAATTCGTAAACAAAACATACTCGTCCCCCCGGCCAGTAAGAGCTCTGGCCACGCGCAATGGATTGATAGCGAGTCTTGGTCCGAGTCCAAAATTAAAAGCACTAGATTCTTCATACCCTTCAACCCTAACCTCCACTCGCGGCTTTTCTTTTTTTCTTTTTTTCTTTGTTTAACTCATTAATTGCATGCAGAGCGTAGTCTATGGCAATATCGTAACCCTACATTTACCGCCACATAGGATAAACTCAGATAACTAAACATCAAATAACAATTTTGTAGTCTCCCTTACTCCCATATCTCCCCTTGGGCTGACCAAATTCTTTCCCTTGTAGCTCTCATAAATGGCGTCACATTTATCGTAATTATAGCAGAAATATCCGCTGTCCAGCTTCATCATTTCCAGCTCCCCAAAAGTCTCATATTCCATGATACATTCTTCTTCGTTGACCGCCCCTATAATGATCACTGACTCTTTGTCTTCTTTGTACTATGCCTAGCCCCTGAGTGTGTATTGTTCCTCGTTCTCTCTGTTCCATTTGTCAAGTTTCTTTTCCATCTATAACACCAGGGGGTGTCTCCGTCCTCGTACTATCAACCTCTCACTCACGGCTTGCAACAGAGCCAAATTCGCTTGATTCCCGATGCGTTGCAAACAAGAATAGTGCTGTTTTTCACTGTGTAGCAGGGATATAGCCCGTCTAGTACTTACTAGTAGATATAGGCAACTGTGTGAGCTAATGCAGGAAATAATCTCTCCTGTGATTTGACACATAGGGATCGTTATATATGCCCATTTCCGACATAATGGCTTCAAGACTGCGCTGGTCAGTGCTCGTGACTGCTTTCACATTGCCGGAAATGATTCTCTGGGCCAGAAGAGGATGCGGCAGGGGTGGCTACTTTATAAGTTCCAATAAGGCTGAGAATGAGTTTTTTCTCACGAGGAACGGACCTCTGGCCACAAATGACATTCAAATCCTGCAATGTTTGATGCTTAATATAAGAACAAACATTCAGAACTTCATCACGACAGAGATTAGATGTAGCCATGTAGTGTGAAAAGGATCAGAAGTGAGGTAGGAAAAAGCACAATTCTTGGTTTGCTTCTGTCCCACAGGGACAAAACGTCTACACAGTTGATATCAGCAGAAAAAAAAAAAAAAACGGGTTCTCGTTTTGCAGCGTCTGGGTGCACCAGGCGTACCAGATGCGCCAGACATGCCAAGTAACTTCCCTACCTGTAGACCAATGCCAACCCATTACAGAAGGGAGGCCGGAAGTCTGCAGGTCCCACAAGTCTAAAGAAGAACAGGAATATATATAGATTCGTACCCGAGTCTGGGCATATCCTCAAGGAGTAAATGATTGATGAGGACTTTTAGCTGCACAAGCCCCCACATGCTTTGGAGGAGACCTTCTTCCGTCAATTTTGTGTGCAGGACGTGTTGTTCGACTCTCGTGCTGTATGGATATACATTTGGTGGGGTGAAGACAAGTTAGCTCTCCGCATATGTCACATTTCACAGAGTTGAATGAATGCCACTTGGTTATTGGGTTGTGGCTTATTGGAGCGGCGCTTAATGATATACATACGCATACAGATTAGTGTGGTGCATCAGCGGGACCGGCTCTAGCTTTGGGCTTGAGCACAAGAAGGAATAGCTCAAGCTTAGGCTCGACTTATTTAGGAAGATCGAGTGATATAACATGACCGAAAAAGGAATCAAAGACATCGGAGCAGGATGTTCAACCCTTGAACTAAATGAGGTGGGCTCAGATAAATAGAGTGATCAGTACTCTGTTTATCTAGGAATTGAAAAATTCCTGAACAATTATTGAGATCCAGCATGAAGGATACAGATACCAAGCAATTATTGTGGAAGAATCTGACAGGTAAATGGGTAAGGCTTATATCAACTGGCCTAGTTTCTCTAACTTGCTACAGACAGTACATAGAGAAGGTAGAGATAACTTTAAACCAAAACAAGGAGAGACCCTGAATCTTTAGCAATCCATGGTCTCTTGTACTAAAGTTTACCAGAACCTGATCATTTGGTGAATTATTTACTGAACACTAATCGAAGAAGTTTCATGCAGCGTTGTATAGTACATACCTGCTCCCCTTTCAAAATATTGGAATCGAAGACTTCCAACAATTGAGTCAAATATTGCAACTCTAATATTTTTATTTTATCCCATCAAACAGCTTTATGCAATATTGAAAATATACAAGGACAATTGTTTTCGGTTATGAGCAGGTAATTGTATTTTCATTCATGTATCTGCAGTCCATTCAGTATCAGGCTTCATGCCTGGACATCTGGCAACAAAATACCTCTTTTAGTGTAACCCCACATTGAATGGATGAGAACTATAATTCTCATAATATCTTGCTCGCGTTTCAACATTTTCGTAGGTCACACTGGCATACTGCCCAGAACTAAGTTATCCAAAAGATTCTACTCAACTAAAGAATTGAACCTCAGTCAATTATATTCTGATATACAATCCATGAGTGAACATCAGGATTTGATCAGGTGTTGATATGTAATTAAGTGTCAACCGGCTGCTAATTTCAATACTTAGACCTCCCTATTTCCCGGTTCGCTGCCACTAAGCGTATTTTACCAATCTCTAAAATAGCTAGTCATTTTTTGGGGACCTGAATAATCTGACATATGATATGTGCTGTAGCTAGTTCTAAATAGGTGAAGTAGTGGCGAATGATATCAAATTTGAGAAATCATATTATCAGGATTCCCACTTTTTACGACACATTCTACCTACTTCTACCTTGATCCTACGTCGATATTTACCTCCTACCTGTTAAAAATTGGGCATTGCGACATCGGTTAAGGGAATGACTCATGGAGGAACAGGGTTTCAGATTAGGCTTAGTGCCAATGGATTATGTAATCAGGGATTTGGATTTGTAGTATATAAGAAGTGACGAACTCCCACTTGTATATTCTTATGTTCACGGCGCAAAAGTTTAATTTCTTTGCTCAAATAATAGTTTAATTACTATCTCTACATACAAGGTCACGTGTTCAAACCACACTCAGTTCGTTCTTTCTACCACACACCAAACTTCACCACCTACCTAAGCTCCTACTTCAACGTCTTGATATGGATTAATCGACCTGTGTACGCCTGTATTGATACCTCTGCAGACTCCAAATCAACACCTAAATTAGCACCTAATCGATGACAACATTGATGTCCAAATTCAAGCCCAAATCAGTACCAAATTGACGCCTTAAAAAGCATCAAATTGATGGCCAAACCAATACCTATTAGGTAGCAAATTAGGCAATAAATAGACATGGGAATCAACACTAAGAGAGGAGCAGGTTAGCAGTGAATTGACGCCTGAATTGACGCCTGAAGCAGCACTAAATTGATGCCTAAATCAACACTGAAATCGATGTCTACCTTGATGTTCAATTGATGCTTAATGGATGCCCAATTGATGTGCAAATCATCGACGTCAAATTGGCACCCAAATCAATACCCAGGTCAACATCCAATTTACACTTCATTAACGCTGGATTGACACCCTATTCACTCGAGAATTAATGCCTAAATCAGTATCATATCAATGCTCAAATCAATACCAAATCATGAACTAATAGCATCAAATGCACTTTCAAATAGATACCCAAAGGGGACTCAATCGCAAAATCTGAGTATTTAATCAACATGTTGGCTGGCAGGTAGTCATGCGGGCAGGCAGTCGGCCAGGCAGTCCGGCGAGCAGGCAGTGGGGCACGGAAATAGTGGAACAGGGAGCTGGACAGGCAGTTTGGCAGTTTGAAACGCAGTCTGGAGGCAGGCAGGCAGTCTGGCGAAAAAATATGGAATAAATCGGGCTTTGAGGCAGGCAGGCAAGCGGACAGGCAGAAAGGCGAACAGGCATGCAGCAGGCAGGCGGGCATGCCAGTATCCAGGCAATTGTTAGGGAAGACAGGAGGTAAACTAAGCGGTTAAGTTCACGGTCAGTTGCTAGGTGTTTGATGTAATTAGTAGTATACTTAGCAAATAGTAACAAAAAACATTTCAGAGCATATAAAAGACCAGTGGTGAGGTCACAAACATTATCTAATTCATTTATTTCATATATGCTTCTGGAGCAGAATATTATATTATATTTGACTCGCGGAGGAGAATTTATTACTTATTTGTCTTGCGGAGGAGAAACAACTACGGTATCTCCATGTGGGCGGAATTCCTCTCTGTGCTGTAGGCTCCATGGGCTCCATTGCCTCCAAAGAGGCCACGGCGCAAAATGAATTTTTCGTTATGAACCAGTGTATGTTCCGGACATTGGGATTGGTATTGGACAATTGCCGAAAACAAGATGAAACTTGAATGATATAGTCTATGGCTCACACTATAAACTTGTTTGCATAACGGATATTGTAGTCATCAAAGGGCAAAGTTAGACTACTTGAAGTTCTACTAGTTGAAGCATATTCCGGAATTGATGAGAATGTTGCAGTAGTACTATTGGGGGTGTTAAAGGTAGTTTGAAAAATCATCTAAAGAATCCATGTGGACTACATTGTATAGGTTAATGGCATTATGAAAAACATTTGGTACTGTTGGATCCATATTGTTACGGGCGAGCGGCGTTGCTTCGTTGAAAAGGGTTTCTTCGTGAAGGTGTCCTCGTAGATTCGGTAACGACTAGAGATTTTGGCATGCGTGGTCGCCAGGAGATGGACTCGGGACGGGAAGCTTGCGGGACGGGGACCGGGGCGGGGACAGGACAGGACAGGACAGGACAGGACAGGACTGGGCGGGGTCCTAGGATTCACCTCCTAGGTGCTGGAGGAAGAGAGAGCAGAACAAGGAAGAGACTCTAAGCTAGACAGGGCGCGATGGCTAACAGAAGAGAGTCGACCGAGGACTGGAGCAGGGACGGCTAGTTGGAGCGATAGCCGGTCGGAGCGGAAGCGGGAGACAGGGCACGGCTGACCAGACGGAGAGCGATGGTCGGGCCGTGGGATGAGGGGAGGACAGAGGGGGACAGGTCAGGCTCTAGAGAAGGGCGGAGCAAGCACGCGAGACAGGAGACAGGGCACGGCTGACCAGACGGAGAGCGATGGTTGGGCTGTGGGACTAGGGACTGGTCAGGCTCTAGGGAAAGCGGAGCCGGCACGCGAGACGGGGACGAAACTTGGTTTGGCTCTAGAGGAAGCGTAGCCAGGACGCTAGACGAAGACGAGGACAAGGCTTGAACTGGCTCTAGAAGAGGCGGAGCCAGGACGCGAGACAGGAACGAGGATTCAGGAGTCTTCCCCCTAGGCTGGAAGCCCAGGGGAGGAACGAGGTCTACGAGGGAAACGCTTTCTAGAATAAAGACTTGAATAAAGCGTACTCGATATACAAGAAGAAAAGACTAAGGAAGAAAGGAAAGCTCTTCGAAGAGAAGGAAGCAGCTTCCTTATATACAAGAATCTTAACGTTGCTGATTAATCCAGATAACGTGACAGGAAAACAGGAGAAGCAGAACGAGAACGAGACGAGGAAAGAACAGGCGAAGAACGGAGACAGGGACGCACAGGAAAACAGAGACGGAAAACAGAAGCGAGGAAAGACAAGGATAGTGGAGCATACTCCGACGAGAGACAGAACAGAAGCAGACGAGAACAAAACAGGAGACAGAGTTAGAACAGACTAGGAAAGTACAGGAGTCAAGGAGACAGGGAAACGGGATAGGACAAGGCAGGATGAGGCGAGGTGAGGCGAAAGAGACGGGGGACAGGAGCGCAGACTGGAATCGGTTGGCAAATACCTTAGCGACATGTGAGATGCTAAGGCTGTCTCAAGGGGCCGCGTAGGTGTGTGTATTCCGCAGGGTACGAAAGGCGACAGTAGTAGCTGTCGAGTTAATCAAGCGAATTGCAACGGTCTTCGTATAGAAGAGAAATAACAACGTATATTTTAATAACCCGCGTTCGTAATATAAATATAGTAGAAGACGTTGCTTAAGGAAAGAAGAAGAGAAACAGGAACGAAGCGAGGGGGAGCCCTCCTAATATACCCGAAGGAAATCGACCGATGACTAATCCCCAATGACTCACGATCACGCAACCGACAGAGTTTTCACCGAACATGATAGAACATGAAAGAACAACCAGTACTAATCCAACTCCTCCATTCCTAGCGACGCTACCAATCTATCCATGAAAGGCTGGGTATTACCTCACGAAGCGCAACGGGGATCGGAGACTGTGAAGAGGTCGAGGCATAGCCAAGACCTAGAGAACCTTCTCGCGCTGTAGGATGTGCTTCCAGGTACCAAGCCATCTTCCAATACATCCGGGTTGAATAGTCCTGCGACGATAAAGGTTGACAGGGGTAAAAGCCAGAGCAGGGAAGCGCCTACAGGGGATCGGGTAAACTAGGACTCAGGAGCGGGGAGACTAGGGGCTAAGCGAGGATAGGGGTACAAGATGTTTCGGGACTAAGGAGACAGAGAAAGACAGAACAGGGCTTGCAGCCGGGGATGTGACCCGACGGCAAGGAACAGGGAAAATGGAAAAACGGGACAGAAAACGAGAAACGGAACAGGAAACAGGAAATGAGGTCAAGGAAACAGGAAACAGAGACAAGGAAATCCCAAGACGGGACCAGACTGGAGTCGGTCCCGTACGCCGTTACACATATTAACACAGGATTGAGACTCGTATTGAACGCCTAGTTGTTATTTTAACTCTTTTTGTTAAAGTAACAAAAAGGATATCCGCAATGAAATATCTGACTCTTTATGTTCAGCTGTCTCTTTTCACCTATCTCCTAATACAAGTCAATAAATACTTTGATTTGACAGAATGGTGAAGCTGTTGAACACAAGATATTCAACAAAGTGTGCAAATAGGGTTGGAGGGTATTAAATCCCTATTGTTAAAAGATGGATAGTTACTCAAGTCAAGCAATTAGTCTCATCCTAGATTTTTCTTACAAAAAGAATGCATTTGACTATCCTGGTTGGTATTTTTAATTAGCGGAAACAGTTAAATATCATCATGAATGAGTGTATCGGTCACGGTACTACAAGCCAAATCAAATAAATCATAACGCAGAGTATCAAATTGGAAGTTCAGACACCAATCATGAACTCAGAGACGTTCTTTTTGCCCCTCAAGATTTACAAATTCTGGAATTTCAGTAGGAACGTAATGGTAGAGGCAGAACTTGCACCTAATGCACCAACCAGTGGACCTTTGACATATCAGGAGATTATGCAATATTTGAGAGAAATGACAGAGGGCTGGAAGGTCAACTCAGTACAATGGTGACATTTGAACGGATGGAGATTTCCAATTGTATCAAGAATAGCGAAGGATTACCTTTCCTAACCAGCGAGCAGCGCACTTTCTGAACATATCTGCTCATCAAAGGGTCATATGATCACTGGGAATTGGAATGAAATGTTAGAAGAGTTTTGCAACTCGCTACTATTGTTGAAGAGCTAATTAAAAGACCCAGAGCTTGAGAATTGTCAATGATTAATGTATGAGAGGAGAGAAATAAAGGACAAAGAGAAAGAGATTGAACCCCGCCAGACACATACAGACCAAAAAATCAGGCCTTGATTGTATCAAGTCCCGCTTGCCTAAAGCTATTTCGCTTTATATAGATGTTCTACTACCGCATTCTTCAATATACCACCTTTGATTTGCCTATTCTTTTTGTCTCTAGCTCATACAGTTCAATAGTTACTCAATCCTTCATATCTGGCTCGTTACATGTAAGATACCTATTATCTTTTGATTTTTGACTATTGGAGCTCTAAAGGTTCGGACTATTTCACGAACCTTCCTCAAAAGTTCGAACCTCACGAGCCCACTTCTCTAAAGGCCTCAGCTGTCTCAAGCCTATGCTACGGCTTATGGATCACACTAAGACAAAAACCTAAGTCTTATAACTTAGCGTTTCCGGATTAAGCTGGATCTAGGGCCAGGGGGGTAAGCTGTGCATTTTTATAACAACCACGTTTTTGTGCTAAATACTTGGCCGGCTACTGGCTGCACAGTACTACCTATTTTTATCCAGACGTGACCACTGGCCGATTAGGATCTGCTCAAAAGCACGAAAGCACCTAATGGTTGCGCCTGCTTCTACGGCTGGCCATGCCACGTTCTGGTTAAATGTTGAATGCAGAATATTCCGACTTCCTCGCTTAAGATTCGGTCTGCCCCTACAAGTCTCGCTGCTACATCCTTCTATACCTGTAGTTTTTTCTTTCTTTTTTGGTGCTTCCGGTGCGCATATGGGCGTACCTGGGGCGTGGTCTAGTTTTGGAAACGCCAGGGGGCTGCGGGTGCACGGTTCAACACGCCTACCGTCTCTTGGCTGCTGTAGTTTCGTTCCGATTTCAAAATGCTGAACCAACATTTGAACTAATCAATACACAGCCCCTGCGCAACCTTACTCGCCCCAAATCAGGACACTCCAGAACCTACGGAACCACCCATCCCTCGGTCCCCCGTCGCAGCGCCGCTGTTCGATGGGGTACTATATCCGCCGCTCCCCGTATGATACACACGCCATCTCCTGCACCCGTTCCTTCCCCCATCCTATCTATCTATCCCTGCAAGAATGATAATGGTGCCCCTAAGATACAAGCAAAGTATATAGCCAATCCAGCTTGCGTTGCAGTAGACAGCCAGCGTTGGTTACCTAAGGTTGGTTGCGAAAAGACGTCACAGATGAAAGACGACGTCTACATCCGGACATACATACATGCATACATAGACGTAGAGCTCCTCCCTCCTAACTGAAGTAGCTAGAGATTGTTCTCTCAAAATATGGAAGTGTGAACAACCTCGCGCCTACCCGCACTCCCGAGTCTCTCGACGTATCTCTCTTGGAGAAGGACGGGTTTTCCGGTTCACCGCCTGTGGATATAGCAATCACGTTATAAAACATGTGCGCCGGATCTAAAGAGTGTTCGCTACCTCTTCCACTGCTATGGCCGGGGAAGAAAAAGACCAAACCAATCACGTGCCCTATCCAGCCATTAGGTTTCCTCACCTTCACCTGACGCAGAACCCTTGAGCGACATCAACGGAAAAGGACGAAATTTTTGAAAACAGCACAACCAGCAACAAGAAAGAAGATATAAAAAGAGTGGAGTCGAAATCAGCAGTCTCAGGGCTTTTTAGCAACATTACTTTTATTCAGATACAGCAAAAATAGCAAAAACTAGTGTTTTCAGCCCGGGTTTTTTACAAAATTCGGGTTTTTGGGACCTAGCTCCACAACCACAACAGCTACAGGAAATTGAAGGATATAGCCAGTTTCAGGGAAGTTGTCCCTACAAGATATACTAAAAATTTTGATAGATAGGATTAAACACCCCCTACTATTACATCCTTCTGGTTCAACTCACCCAGAAGAGGCTGCCAGCGCATTTTTGTCTTGGTAAGGCTTGGCAAGATAAGGAAGGTTCTAGAAAGCTAGACGATAAGACAATAGTATTGTGGAAGATAAAGTTATTGTTGTTAGAATACCCCTGCAAGTTGGCATAGCAACCACCACGACACACCAAACCATGTTTCAAAACGTATACCTGGTATCCAGGTGCGCGACCAGCGCCCATAAACAGATGAGAGCACTCGCATACGTTGAAGTGCAGGGACTGGCAGGGCTACATGCGCTGCAAACCGATGATCTGGGCGAATGGAAGAAAACGAGAGTAGCATTCGCAAAAGGAAAGGAAGGGTAGTACCAGGTCAAATTGCAGTACCGGGACGGAGAACTATACAGAGAGGAGGCCCTCGCAGCGCGGACGAAAAAGGAAATAGAGGATATCACTCGGATGGCTGAAGATTGGTCAGAGACCGAGTTGACCCCGGAAAGGGAAATGGGCCCGGGGGAAGGAATGGCGAGGACAGCAAGGACGAAGGAGAATGAGGAACAAGGAAAAAGAAACCTGGCAGTGTGGACGGGGACTGGGGAAACAGGAAAAGGAGACGAGGACAGTATGATGTTCGGAGAGGAATTGGGAAAAGGGGAAAAAGAGATGAGCGAGGCGGTGATGTCGGAAGAGGAATGGTAGGGCATCGATCTCAGAGACAGGGTCGAGTACGCCGTGAAGGCTGTGAAGGAACTAAGGGCAGAGTATATACACAACCTGGTACCACACACAGATATCGAGATGGAAGATGCGGAAGAGATTATACAAGTGCCGGACGATAGGGAAACAGAAGACATAGTCATGAGCATTGCACACGGAACCAAAAGGAAGAGGAGGCCGGGGGAGGAGAAAGAATCTGGCGAGACCTACGCCGAGGTCTGGAATAACGAACCGAAGCCAATCTCCGATAAAAGGAAAAGACAGTATGTTGAGGAAAGGGCAAGAGGCCTCATGACCAGCAGATGGGCAAACATTATCCTCTCCGGCATCAAGGAAGGACTGTTGAAAAAGGCCCGCGCGAGGAGGGAAAAGAAAGTGAAAGCCAAAGGCCCCCCATCAATTATCAGCATCCGCTCAGACGATAGCAGCCCAGCCTCGCCCAACTCGGATGAAGACGTCCCAGCATGGGGCAAGGCCATCCTAGAAGAAGTAGCCAGCCTCCAAGAACGCGTAGCCAAGCTGGAATCCGAAAACAGAAAACTCAAAGGGTACAAGGGAAGGGAAGTGGAAAAGAGGGGAAATAGAGCACCGCCACCCCCGGCTTTACCGCCGGCGCTCCCTCCACATGGCCGGGCCATCCCCACTAGGCCCGCGAAAGCGGCAGAAAGAAGCAGGGAGGGACCAGGCACAGGGGCGAACGCGAGCCCAATCGGCAGACGAGTTGGCTCCGTTAACAGACAAGGACAAACCGGAAGAGACGCGGATAGCGGGAAAGAAGAGGAGGCGAACCGAAAAGCAAACAAGGAGCAGGAAGAGAGGTTCCAAAAGGCAGTAGCAGCAAGAAGGGAAAGGGAGAGAGGGGAGAGGAGGAAGATCACAGTCACGATAGGGGACAACAAAGAGGAAGGCGCAGTGGCAAATGCCAATGACGTGCTCAACCGTCTAGGCTTGGACAGGAAAACTTGTGTTGATAAAGTGCTCCCGGGGGGCAAGCTTCAGATCATACTTGACAGCGAAGAAGAGGCAGCAAAGGTTATGGAAAAAGGCAAGGTAGCAGGCATCCAGAAGCTCGGACAGAGGGAACCCGGGGTAGGAAGGGTTGTGCACCTAGTGGACGTCAAATGGACAGGAAAAATGGAGGAGCTCAGGAAGCACATCGAGGAGAAAAACCAGGTCACCCTAGCCAGTACACCAAGATGGCTAACAAAAGAGGACACGTGGAGGACCGGAACCATGAGCCTAGTCATCTATCTAAAAGACGAAGCCACAAGCCAGAAGCTGGCAAAGGGAGTCATTGTAGACAACGGCTACCTACACAGCGGCTCAGATATCAAAACACACGCCACAAGGGTCTACGTCGACAATGCAATGAGACGGGAGATGCTCTGCACAACATGCAGCAAATGGGGACACACATGGATGGGGTGCAAGAGGATGAAGAAATGCGGCATCTGCGGCAAAACTGGGCATAAGACAGCCGAGCACAGATGCGATGACGGACAATGCAAGAACTTAGGGTGGTGCAGCCACCATAAGAACCATAAGAAGTGCGCGAACTGCGGAGGACCCCATACCGTAATCTCCAAATGGTGCGACGAGAAAGCAAACCAGTACAGAAAATCAATCGGACAAGCGAGACTACCGGCGAGACCAGCATGGAAACCAACATGGGGCCCGACAAACAAGACAGGCGAATCTAGTAACGCCAAAGCAGCAAACCATGCCGATGATTAAACAACTCACCATCCTACAGCACAACTGCAACGGGTCTACCAACGTTATGCAGGGGCTGATGGGGAGTGGTAGGGAGGTGGACATCATAGCGATACAGGAACCATACATAGGCAAGATCAAGAGTGGCAGAAAGATGAGAGGAGCGACGGAGTTGGGGGGAGGAGAAATAACGGTAGGAAGCAATAACTGGGACATCGTATACCAGCCCAGAACAGAGAAAGGAAGGAGCAGGGTCATGTGGATGATCAGAAGGAACAAGGGAATAAGATACGCAGTAAGGAACGACATCTGGGAAGACCCTGATGCCAGTGTCATCGATATTATGGACCCGGAAGGAAAAACAGGACTCAGGATCATCAATGTCTACAACCAAGCACATGGCGGTAGGGAGGGATGGTGCCTGAACAGACTCCCGGAAGGAATGTTCGAACAGCAGGGGACCATCATACTCGGAGACTTTAACGCCAAGGGAACCCTGTGGGACTCACTATCCGATCCCATCCGTGAGGAAACTGTTATGGAGATAGTCGAGAGAGAGAATCTCGCACTGCTTAATGAACCAGACAGGACGACATGGCAAAGAGGAGATCAGAAGTCGGTCCTTGACCTCGCATGGGCAAATAACGGCATCGAAACGTTCATAAAGTGGGAAATATCAGAAGAAGACACAGGGTCCGACCACGCGCTTATAAAAATCACGATTACCAGCAATATGGAGCAGGACTCCTACAACCCCCTCGAAAACCCATACAACTATAGGAAAGGTGACTGGAAGGCAGGGTTGGAAGGGGCCTCAGAAAGAATCAGGGCCACGGAGGAAGAATGGAAGAGGGCAAGGGACAACGAGGACGTCGACGATATGGCGAACATACTGGAGGACGTCATCAGGGCAGGCGTAGAAAAGGGGGTACCGAAAGCTGACAGAACCTGGAGAAGCAAGAAATGGTTCGATGAGGAGGTAAAAGCAAAGAGACAGGAGGTGGTACGAGAGAGAAGGTGGAGCATGATAAGGGAGACAGAAACAGAATGGACAAAGACCAAGAAGGCCAGGTGGAAGGTCCAACGCAACCAGTACTTCAGCTTGATTAGGAGAAAGAAGAAGGAATGCTGGGACGACTATGTGGGTAACTCAACAGGCAAGGACCTATGGGGAGTGTCGCGCCTCCTGAGTAAGAAACGGTGCGCCAAAACTCCAACTATAGTACACGGAGATCAGACGGCGGCCACGTTCAGAGACAAGGAACAAATATTCTTAGAGTGTCTATTTCCAAGAGCACCAGAAGACACAGACCCGGAAGTCCCGCCCATCCCCGAGGAACCACAAGAAATCAGAATCACGGAAGACGCAGCGAGAAACGCGATAAGCAGACAAGGGTCCTATAAGGCACCGGGCCCAGATGGGGTATGCTTCATAGCACTGAAGGAGCTCTGGCCAGCCATCGGAGGCAGAGTCAGAGAGACATACCAGCTGGCTATCAATCAAGGCTACCACCCAAAGAAGTGGAGATCCGCTACCGGGGCAATTATCCCAAAGCCAGGAAAAGCCGATTATTCGAAAGCTAAAGCGCATCGCCCGATCTCGCTCCTTAATGCAGTAGGTAAAGGACTCGAACGAATCTGCACGGACATGCTAGTGGAGGTGGGAGAAAGAGGAGGATTAAGTGAACACCAGTGGGGAGGAAGGAAGGCAAGATCAGCGGAGGAATGCGTGGGACACACCCTCGATTGGGCAGAGATAAAGAAAGAGGAGGGGAAAAAGGTGGTACTAGTGGCCATGGACATCGCACAGGCTTTCCCGAATGTGTCGAAAGCAAGACTAGCCAACATAGTGTACCAACAAAGCGGCAACCATAAGCTGGCACACTGGGTCAACAGCTTCATGAGCGACAGAACGGTCACACTGCGATTCGATGGAGAGACAGGAGAGGAGCATGTGGTGGAGACGGGCATCGCTCAAGGAAGCCCGGCATCCCCGATCCTCTTCAACTTGTACATTGCCCCGCTCATCAAGGAGATAAATGAAGAAATCGATAGAGAGTTCGAAGGGGAAGCTATTGCCCCGACGTTCATAGACGACTTCACCCTGGCAGTAGCGGGCAGGGACTGGGACCAGGCTATGACGAGAGCAGAGAACCTGGTTGACAAGGCATATAAATGGGCCGAAGAGAACCACGTGAGATTCGAGGAGGAGAAGATGGAATGGATCCGTATAGGCAGGAAGGAAGAGGAAGAGGAAAAGCTCATGCTGCCAGGAGGAACAGAGAAGGCAGAGTCAAAGGAAATCAAGTGGCTAGGAGTATGGATCGATAGCGGACTGACGTTTAAAAATCACGTCCGAGAGAAAGTAGCGAGGGCGTCAAGAGCAGCCCAAAGCATCATCAGGCTAGGACGAGGAAGCAAAGGCATGGGAGTAAATAATGCGAGGAAAATGTATATTGCATGCTCCAGGCAAGTGGCCGAATACGGAGGAAAGGTGTGGTGGAAAGGCCAGAAGACGCTAGCCAAGGTGATAGACAAGGGAAACATACAGGCAATGAAACGGATAGGAGGACACTTCAGGACAGCCCCCACAGCCGCTGTGGAGGTGGAAAACGACATGATACCCACCGAACATAGGTTCAATGACAAAGAACGAGTGTTGGCAATCAAAGCACTGCAGCGCGCGCCCAACCATCCTTCATATAGAGCGGTCAAGAGAGAAATTGAGAACGTGGCCGAAGCCACGAATACCTGGAATGCAGGAAGGAGAAGGAAGACAGCGAGGAAAAGGGGTATGCCGGGCGCAGTAAGAAACCTGGAAACGCTGGTCGGAAAAGAATGGAACAAAATTGAAAAATGGAAAACGTTACATAGGGAAGAGAAGAGATGGGAAAGAGAAGCGAGGGAAGAGATGGAGGTCGAAATAAGGTTTTATGACAAAGAGGGGGTAGAAAAAGAAAGACAAGAACACCGGTTCGTAGGAGCCGATGAAATAGTTATGTACAGTGATGGGTCCAAGAAAGGCGAAGGCACAGCAGCAGGAGTGTGCAGGCTAAGCGACGAAGGAGAGGTCATCAGAAGCATAGGTTTTAGGTTAGGAAAGAAGATGGAGATCATGGACGCTGAAATGGTCGGGATTAAGAAAGCAATAGAGATAGGCATGAAGGACGCCGCCAGGGAGAGAAAGAGCATTATAACAGTACGGTGCGACAGCCAGGAGGCCATGAGACGTACTGTCAAAAGACAAGGAACATTGGGGGAAATGATGGCGCATAAGATACGATGGCTATACGACGCTGCAAAGACACAGAAGATTACGGTCAGACTGGAGTGGGTAAAGGCACACGCCAACATCAAGGGGAACACAATAGCAGACGAAGCAGCAAAAGCGGCGGTTGGGACGGGCCCCCTCGATAAAGATACCTTTATCTCGTTCGCCCACCTGGAAAGGGAATCAAGAGAAATCACCGTGAGAGACTGGGGGGAAGACTGGAAGACAAGGAGAAATAAGGAAAATGCGTTACATGAGCCGGCCCAGCGCCATCTGATAAGATTTGAGGCCACAGACAGGAAAGACAGAGCCAATATCAGCAGATTGAGAACAGGGCATATTGCCATCAACCAATACCTCCACCGCTTCAAAAAGAAGGACACGGCAGAATGCGAATGCGGAGGCGGCGAACAGAGCGTCGCCCACATCCTAACAGCATGCAAGGCCACAGAGGCGGCCAGAGCTAGAGACGAAGATCATAAAACAGTCCAGGCCCTCCTGTGGACAAAGACAGGCATTGAGAGCGCGATCAAGATATGGAAAGAATTTGCAAAGTGGAGGCACGGGAATGGGGAGAGGGATGAAGAAAAGGATGAAGAAGAGAGAGAGGCAACGCGGGGGTGGGGAGGACTCAAGGAAAGGGAAGGAGCAGAAGCGGTGTAATCATTTCTTTGCGGTTTGTTTTCGTTTGTTCGTCTTTTCGACTGTGGTACGAGTACTGTGAGTGGCGGTGGAAGCAGAAGGGCAGTTCTGGGGAGTGCGATATTACCATAGACTACGGTCTGCATGTAATCAATGAGTTAAACAAAAAAAAAAAAAAAAAACGCAGAACCCTAGACAAGAAATGATACCAAACCCTAACCCACGCTTCAACCAACACAGAATTTATTGTCCCTACGCAAAATAAAAGAATGATAAAAAAAAGATTAAAAAGTAATCGACAACGGCAGGACTTGAACCTGCGCTCCCGAAGGAATCAGATAACTGAATAGAGTGGAGGAATTCAAGTCTGACGCCTTAACCGCTCGGCCACGTTGTCTTGCTGCTTTCTCTCTTGGGGGGGCTCTTGAGGTGGACCCACGCGCTACGGGAGGAAGATGCTAGGGGGTTCGGCGCTGGAGGGCTCCTTGGATGCTGGTATGCGGGTCGGGTGCCTGTGCATAAGTGGGAGGGGTGAGGGGGGGCGAGAGGTAGTACGGAGAACCTAGCTCTCGCTTTACAGCCTTACTGTCGGGTGTTTCTGGTTCGGGTGTGGAAGACTTCGCACGCGGAAAGGAGTACTTAGACAGAGAGGGCATGAGTATAAATCTCTTTCGCTAACAGGCTGAACACTATATATGGATGCACTGGCTGCATGGCGGTGGTTCTTTTCCTGGCCGGCTGGCGGGGGTCGCCAGCGGGTATAAGAATTTTGAGAAGTGTAATCGCTGTTATACCATTATCCATATGGTCACCCCACATGAATATCACCGAATTCATCCATAGCCTCCCCCCCCGACCCCCCCGCAGAGCATCTCACACAACACACACTGGGTACTTTGGCACCGAGTGATATCGCATGTCTAAAAGCTCACACGCATCCAGCGAAAACGAAGTGCAACATCACTACCACTAATAGCACAACGGCCTACGATCTATAAGTTTCCCCCCTAGTCGCAGTCACAGAGACGGTCAAGCGTTGAAATGTCTTGGCGGCGAGTGATATCCCATGACTCCAGTCAGGCTGCTTATCATAGACGGCAGCTGAAATGTACGGCATCATGGAGCGCACTCACTGTGGAGCATAAGGGTGTCAATCAACATGCTCTTGGGCAGATAAACCACCAGCGCCGTCCGTTCCGCCTCGAGTCGGTGACACAAACCCGACATGCACGTGGCGCTCGCTTACACCCGGCCTACCCCTGCCCCTGTTACCCGTCCCGTGGATACGCAATCCCGCTGCCAAGCCTTGATCTGCGCTGAGTCATCACCACGTGCCACCTGCCGCCTCGATGGCCCCTCACCTTCACGCACCAGCAATCTCACACCCCCATCTACGACGCTCCCACCGCCGCCGCCGCCGCCCGTGAGGGCCAGTAACTACACTACCATCAACAGCCATATGAAGGGGGAGCCTCTTTACGCCACGGAGGCGCGCGTAGGAGAGTGTGGCTGTGACCTCTCCGCCTCTCTGCGCTTTACTTTCCTCCATAGTAGTTACTCCCGCACTATATCCTCCAGCTCACATCCCCCGCATGCCCCCCCCCCCCCTCCAAGCCTCCCTCCCCCCGCGCCTCTATGGCGCCTACAGTGGTGATGGGTGTAGCTACATGTGCCACACAACCGCCAACCCCCGCAGAGACCTAAGCGGGACAAGACCCGGCCTTAGAGCCGCCGCCGCCGCAACCGCCTGCGTGGCACCACCCCGGCGCGCGCTTCGATGATTTTGCAACCGGCACCAACCGCCAAATCGAGGACTCCGCCCCCTGTCTGTTCGTTCTCCTTCGGGGGTGCGGGCGGGAGTATGGTGGTTTCAGACTGCGCGAAGGGGCCGAGGACAGTGGCGGGTATGTTAGGGGAGTGTGTGCACAGGTGTAGAGGGTGTGCATTAGTACAATTCCGCCAACAGTCTTGGGCTCGGGGGTGTCGCGGTGCGGGAGAGGGGGGATACGGAGCATGGCGCGGGGTGGGGAGAGAAGATTTAGGGCTGGAAAGAAGTACTAGGGGAAGAAGACATGGCAGGCCTTCAGCAAAGTAAGAATGCGCAGTGAGGGATCTGCACCCGTGGTACGACGCAATGGAATGGTTAACGCTCCATACCTAGACCTGCTCACGGGTGTGTGGCGGCCATGGGTGCGTGGGGATCTTTTGGGCGTCAACAGTGAGGAACACCAAAATCACAAGGCTAAATAGAGATCAGTAGTTATAATTTCATAATCTATTGGTGATATACAGGTTCAGCTGGTAAAGCTGATTGTGATGGTGGTCCAATGCATATCCTCTCCCTTCTAGACTCTGCCCTATCTCCTGCAGTCCTGTCAGCCCTAAGAGTTCTACCTCTTTCCACAATGACGGCACTCCTACTATTCAACCTTGCGCGTGCCCCTCTGCACAGCGCCCTGAGGCCTTCTACTATAGGTTTCCCTCAAATGCTTTTCCCGCTATTTGCCATTGCCAACAATCTCCTCTCTACATGAGAATGGTTAATGATTAGGGTCCTTTGATGAGAGCTGTAGGGACTTGAGGAGGTAATTATTTGTAGGCTTATATCTTGCAATAACTTGATGCTTCTGGTGTAGTAGGTGTTACGTATGTCCACATTGCGTGTTCATGGAGTTCTTGCAGTTGCTGATCGGGTCATCCTGATAGTCTCGGCGTATTCGGGATGTCCGCTCTCAGCGCTGCAGGAGAAGATGTAGGAGGAGTTACCGCCTGCGCAGGGTGTTCTTCAGGGAGTTGACGCTGTCGGGCTTTAGTTCCGGAGTTTAGTTAGTCAGTTGTAGGTTGGCTCACTGGGTACCCGTAAAGTATTGAGAGGAATATGCGGTCTTCAAGGTAAAATCCCAGTTGCACGGAATCTTACCTTGATATTCCCTGATGTCAAAGCTTTTTGACGCGTCCTAGCAAAAAGGTTGGGGGAGTTGTCGTTGGTAATTGCTTGAGCTCTAATCTTGTTGACTTCCTTTCCCTAGGCATTCTGTAGGGAGGAGAAAATACCGCCATCCTGAAGTTGCAGAAAATGGGAGTTATGCGCGGGTAGGCAATAGATAATAATCCTTTTACTCCAACAAAACTCAATGACAGCAGCGGCAAGGTGAGCATCAAATCCGTCATATATCAAAATTCCCCAGTCACTGTTTGCACTATCTTTGTCAGAATAGATCATTGTAAACGATTTGAGTACTTACATTTCTGCAGTTGCTAGTTCAAATATTTCGTATATATCCCATGGACCGCAGCGGGTTGGGGAGAGATATGTCTCAAATTCGGGCCCAAATCTGGGAGGTGGCAAGGGGGTGAATAAATTATCCAAAGTTGTATACAAAGAAAAGACAGGTTAAGACTGATGGAACCTAATAAATAATTACTATATACAGAGAAGCATAAACATTGTTCACCAGGGAGGCATTTCCAGTATTTTTCGAGTTGATTCTTACTGCTGCAGGCCCGTTAGTCTTAGCTTTTTCTTATTTCCACCACTTTCATTCCAGAAAATCCCTTCTAGCTTCTCTGTGTACTGGAACGTGACTGTGTTTACCTGATTCTAATAATGGGCAGTTACTTATTGCTTTCACATACTTCTATATCTTATTGGTTGTATCTGAACCCACAGGCTAGGCCTTTTTGAATCATAACCTTCTCCAACCATAATAGACACCAAAGCTACCCACCTCAATCCTGAACAATTTATGGGTTATTGATCTATACATTTGCACACAGTGATTGAAATAGGAAAGATATGAATAATTCTGGTTTTAAGCGCCCAGAGAATTAACGGATACCAAATGCGGCGTAATGTGAAATGTGTTTCATACCAGCATTAGAACTGATAAGCTCTCTCCACCCTACTCATATCTTCAATGAAATTAAAAATACAGGTGATTATAGTTTTAAAGGCAACTCATTTGTATGATTTCCATATCTGTTACCATTTAACCCACCTGCATTAGCGCTTTTGTCACCGGGTTTTTTCCCTATAGCAGACACTTCTGTTGTATGATCTTTCACTTGATTTATTGTAGTCATCATATTGAGTAGAGAATTATCCATCTCAATCATCACCACCACATTGGACTTGACTATAGGTGTATGTCTAACAGGTTGAGAAACTAGTATTAACAGACACAGGAAGCGAGGCGAGGATCGACTCACGATACAATTCAAGGACTAGAACAGGGGACTGGGCTCATATACCGATCGACAAAATTTATTGATAACTAACAGAATGAAGACGTTGCTTAAGCAAGAAAGAAAGAGAAGTACAGAGAAGGGGAACAAAGCCCCGAATATAAACCTCAAGAAGAAACACAATTACTAACCTTCACAACCACACATAAAGAAATAATGAGCCAATATATTAAACACCCATAACCGATCCCGATCCCGGTACTTCCATCCACAATCTGTACCCAAAGCGCCTAGTACTTATCCTATCTCCTGAGCACCTTCCTAACTCATCAAACCACCCTACACCATCCCGATCCTTCAACTAACATCTCTATTACTCAATGTTCTCGACGGATAGGCAGGTGGGAGCGGTCTAGCCATAATATTTTGATAATCATTGGTGAAAGATACATGGAAGTTTTTTCCGGTACTGCATTGAGAAACTCTTCTGTTTTCTCCATTTCTTTTTTGAACCTCATTGCCTGTTGTTCTTCAATTTGGTATTTGTTCACTAAAGTAATTTTTGTAGATGGACCTCCGGGGAAATCCATCAGATAACCCCTAATTGTTATTAGATTGCCCCTAATCTCTAACCTATCGAGTTCGACCTTATGGTGAAAATGTGTTGCAAAAAGGAGTTGATGTACGTATAATGACATGGAAGTGATAGCATTCTGCCAATTGGGAGAGCGGCTCAAGAGAATGCAGGGCAAATCAGTATGAACAGTGGTAATGTCGTCTAAGTTCTCAAATACCTTTGATGAGACACACATGCACTGGTTAACTTGAAAATGAATAAAATAAAATATTCCAACACTTCATTCTGTTACCTATATTCTTGTATGAACTCCATTATCATCCAAGGAGCCAATATATATTACTAATATGTAAGAATTGTTAGCAGTCATCCTTCTTCCCTTCTTTATTCTTGGTTTTTGAAACCAACCTCCTCATTCTGCGTGACAACCGTTCTCACACACCAAAAACTTTCTCCATAATAGCTCCAACATACCTGGATCAAAATGGGCTTATAATCCCACAGCTGGACCAAGCCGTCTTTGAGGCGACAGAACTAAGCAAGCTCAATGAGACCTTAGGCCTCTCGGATACGTACCCCACTCTCTCTGCCACCATCAATCACAATCTGGCCTCCAGAGACCCCCGCCCCAACAAACCCTTGACTTTCCTCCTCTTAGGAATCATAAGTCAAAACGCTAAACATAGGGCAGTCTCCAAGCTAGGAGACGAACTCGCCTCACTGAAAGAGGCAGTCGCGGCGCCCAAAGCTGACGCCCCCCTCAGACCCCCGAATCATCCAAAAGCTGGTTGCCCTAATCGGCAAAGCCAGAGCACCCACCCCCACTCCTCATCTCCCCCACAGACCTACTCCGTCTACTAAGGCTTCCCAACCGAGAGTAGCCCCCACACATGCTTAGGTGGTTCATTCCGCCACCAACCCTCCAAACCCCCCCACCAAAACGGCAGCAAAGGTAGCCCAGGCCCCGCCCCCAGGATCCTCGCTGAAGGAGAAGGCCTTGCGGATGGCCCAATGCGGCCTCTTTGCGACAAGGAGTTCCCCCAGCCCCATCGCCAACGCAGAAAGGCTAACGGCCACGATCCCCCGTCTCTTCAGCCAAGCCCTGCACAGAAATAACCAAGTCCCCCTGGTTACCCTCCTCTCCGTCCTCATCAGCAACAGAGGCACAGTCTCTGTCACCGCCCCCCCCCTCACTGTCCCATCAACGGTCTACGCGCCCTTCTTAGAGGCCCTCACTACAATCATCAACGTGGAGGTAGCCTCACCAGAGAACCCCTACAGCCCCTTCCGCGGCGCTCCCACAAAGATCGACCTCGCCATCTATGGCGTCCCCCTCTACATACGCCCTAATCAGGATTGCCTAGAGAACATCTTACCCACAGCCCTAGAACTCGCCATTGGGATCACCCCCGCCGCCGTCCCCTTCCTTAACACAGACAAAACCTCGAACTCATTCAAGGCCACCACCTTGGTCATCGCCCCGGCGATTGCCGAGGAATTGATGACTATTGGAACCACTACCCGTCTTTTCTCCTGCACAGGACGCTGCAAGGTCATATAGCGAGCAAGCTGCACCACCCAATACAGGAACTGCTGCAAACTCGGTCACGTAACCCACGGCTGCTGGGCCCCCGCCGGCTGCCCCCCTTGCACCCTCCCCCACAAGCTCTAAGACCACCGATGCCCAGTTGCCTCATGTAAAGGGTCCTCAGCTGCTCTTGAAAACTGCTGCAAAATCACTCCCACCAAGTGCGTCAACTGCAACGGGAATCACCGCTCCTTTGCCCCATCCTGCATCAGCAGGAAGCCCATCACACCAGCAACCCCCCCCAACCCCCAGACTGGGATGGACACGGTATAAATCCACGGCGCAATACCAACAATTAGCCCCATGAGACTCGGCTTCTCGGAGGCTCCCCAGTAAGAGATTACCCAGTCTCCTATCTTTGTATTGTTGTCGTTAGTTCCAGTAAAATTGGCTGAGAAACGCTCGTTCGGGGATAGGTTTTTTTATGCCATTGTTTATAACTTTATGCGATCATTATGTACCTAGAAACTATAATTGAAATGAATCAAAAAAAAATATTTCCTAGCAGTAATTTTGCGAAATTCTTGTCTCCTGGGCAGTCTGGTGATATAAGGGTAGATAGTAACCCAAATTTTGACTTCATTTTTTTAGATTCTATGGAGTTTTGCTAATGGATGCTTCACTGGAAAGTTACATAATGTGAAAGGCAGCAAACTGATTTGTTTTGACAATTCTCTCTGGCGAGTTTGTCAGGCTGGAAAGAAGAAGTATTGATTCAATAACTTGTGAGACTTTCATTTTCCCTTGTTTCCTTCTATTTGGACTGGTTTTTGTTGACAGTGCAGAGACCCTACTATTGGCTGTGCTTTTTCAAGTTAAGAGATCTCTTTTCACTTTAATTGAGGTACGAGATACTGCTAGCTATAAATGTGTTGGTATCGATCTCTAAGCCAACGGGGTGCTTTATTGATAGTCGTCAGAAGGATAGTCTTTTTTCGTTTTGAGCAATACTCAACTGGCGATAATGCGGTCTGATCGATAGGATTTAGAATCGAGATGAAGAGTCAGAATTCAGGTACCCAGTTATTGAAAATAGTTATGGAATAAGAGGTGTGATTATTCTGTTAAGTTCGGATTGCTCAATATGTTTTTGTGAATATAGAAAGCAAGAGAATATCAGATAGTTTCAAATTTATATAAATATGGTGCGTATAGTAAAAAATGTAGTCAAACATTAGGGCCAGGTTGAGGTTCAGTAACTTTCTAACCAGGACAGATATCAAAAATCGGGTTGATAAACTTGAAGTACTAGTAATGAAGAATAATTTTACCCACCAGATTTTTGATATCTGTTCTGGTTGGAATTTTATTCAAGCTTTAAAGCAGGTATTTAGTATGTAAAAAGCGCCAATTTGAGCAAAGTGGAACAGTATTATACCCATTTATACACTTGAAGGAGTAAACTCGATCAGGCCATGCCAGTGATGCAGCCAAAAGCCCTCCACTTATTGCCCCATGAGGCCATATTGTCGCCACAATTGTTCCACTTCTGTATCATCTGTACGCCACCCATCACCTTTATGAGTATTCGCAACATATAGGACGTATTCTAACCATTTACAACATATTATTACGTGCGGTTCCGGAGGGAACTAAAGGAGGGCTTCGGGACCTCTCAGTAAGAGGGCGGTAGAAGCTGGATCATGGTTACAAGGTCAGGGTCAGGGTTATCGGGCTTGATACTGATAGGAATTCAAGAAACTACGAGGATTGGGACAAATTAGTAGAAACATGATCAAAGGCTTCAAGGTATAATTGAAGCGTAAACAAGACAATGACGGAAACTATGATTAAGAGGCACAACCCTGAGGTTTAAGCGTCGAGGGTTTGTGAACTTCTTGAGGACAAGAAATAAAATGTATATCTATATAAAAGTAAGAAAGAATAAAGGGAAATTACAGCCATATATATATCCTTCAGAAAGCTAGACTAATTCGCATAACAGAAACCCATAGAAAGGAAATACAAATGTAACCGAAATCTCAACAGAAACCTACCCAACGAAAACCCAATTACTAAGCTTTATCCTTCCCAACTCTGCACATACCTACCTAAGTATCTGCACCCTGACTGACTGGGTGTATACCTGCCTGCCTGTTTGCCTGCCACTCCGAGTGCCTGCTAGAGTACCTGCTTGCCTGCCCGGTTGCCTGTCTGCCTGCCTGACTGGCTGCCTACCTCTATGATTGCCTGCGTGCCAGAGTGCTGCAACACCCGGATATTGTCGGGTCAGGGCATGGCCCATGAGTAGTTCGTTGTTGATGTTGAATTATTACTATTATTGTTATTATTATCATTATTGATATTATCACCATTATTATTATTATTATTATTATCATTTATTATTATTATTCTTATTATTCTTATTATTCATTATTATTATTATTATTTATTCTTATACATTTAATCCCAGCCAAAAACCTTTTTTTTCTTTGCATGGGCCGATTGTTAGGTTTTCCTTGTCTCGTTGCCACCAAAATTGGACTTTGGTAGCTACGAGCCGCCGTAACCATCCTCGCTGCGGGGTGTTACACAGGCATTACCTGACCACCTCCCACCTCCCTGCTCCCACCCCTCTTCCACAAGTTAACCCCCCATCGCCACCGCCATCATGTTCCGCCTCCCCTACATCACTGTCCGCACCTCCACCTTCACCCAGGAGGGCGACGACCACGCCCTCGAGATCGCCGCCAACCGGCGCCCGCACTGGACCGGCGACTACCAAGACCGGCGACTACCAAGACCGCATGATCCAGCGCGTCATCCCACCGCCGTACCTCGGCGGTGAGCTCGTGCTCTACTACGCCACGGCCGACACGAGGCCCGCATACAAGACGCTGCTCAACGTGCCTGCTGTGCGCGAGGCTGTCAACGCCGCGTTCCTTGCGGACGAGCTGTTTGGCAGGATCTTTTACAAGGGGGATGTGTTTGTGGTGCGGCTGGGCGCGATGTGTGAGGACGCGTTTGAGAGCATTTATGAGGATGTGGCGGAGGGGACGGTGGCGGAGGTGGTGGCGATGGTGTAGCACCTGGCGGTGCGGAATTGGAAGATGGAGTTCTTGGAGTATCAGAGGAAGAAGAGTGATTTGTTGGATGGAGAGGGGAGGGAGCCGGGGGTAAAGATGGTGATATTGACGGATAGGTGGCTGGCGCGGCGCCGGAGAGCGAGCGGGAACTTCACTTAGTGAACGTCGTGGGGGGCTCTCCTGGAACGAGAGGAAGACCGCCATGGGCGGGGAGAGGGTATCCAAGGGCGGGCGAGGCTCAAGCCAGAGCCGGAGGAAGATACTCAGGGGTGGAGAAAGGTTAAGCGGGAGCGCGAGGAGGATAGTCAGGGGAAGGGGAAGGTTAAGCGGGAGAGGGGGGGATGATGGGCAAGGGGGGAGGACGGGGGGGAGGGAATGGGGCGAGGACATTCAGGCCAAGGGGGAAGTTAAGCAGGAGCGGGGGCAGGAGGGTCAGAGATAAACGAAAATAAAGCAGGAGCGAGAGGACGCTAGCTCTGAGTAGGGGAAGGTTAGACCGGGGTATGACGGGGGTACTAAGGGGCGGAGGAAGAGTATGCATCGGAATCCTATTGTCATACATGAGTAGGAGGAGGAGGAGGAGGAGGAGGAGGACTGCCCGATAGCTTAAACCCGGATAATTCCTGCCCTGCTTGCAAGTGACTATCTTGCTTTTGTTTAATGGAGTGCTTGCTACTATGTAGTAACTCAAATATACTTCAATATTCCCATTGCTACGCTAGTAGTGCCCATTCAAGAAAAAGACGTGACGGCAAGTTCCGCCCTCCTTGCCGGCCGTTTCTGCTGGCAACATTTATGACTGGAGCTCCGATTGATCAATGAAACGGTGTATTGTCGATACGGAGTTCGTTGGTAACTGAAGGGGACCCAGTCTAAATTGGCGTCCATCACAATATATCATTTGAGAAATATGCGGGAGAAAGATAAACTCGCGGGAGAGAAATCATATACCCGGCCGAGAGGAGAATCAGAATGCACGGGAGAAAATTGTTTCGTTCCCTTATCTCTCTACTGCCTTCGATTCCTCCATGTTTTGCTCCTCCCTAGGGGCTGTGGGGCTTTGTACTTGGAATATTCAGTAAGGCGCAGGGGTCATAATTTTCCTTAGGAAATGTCAATAGTGAGGTGGAGGTAATGTTGTCTTAACGAAATCTGGCGACTTTCTAGACGATTTTACAAACGACTTTACTGATGCCTTTACCTGTCACGCTTCTGGCATTAACATCAAACCAAGCCGCCGATTGTTCAAGAGTCTTGACCCCTAACCCTGACTGACGCCTGCATGGCAACCACCCACCCCACTAAATCAATGATATTACTGAGCAACGAAGCTCTGTATAATGAATTAATAAATTGAATTCTTCAATAATCTAGTTAGGAGCAGTGGGGGTTAGCGGTGGAGGGGTATATGGAGAAGCGGTGGAAGGGAGGTGGAGGAGCGGGGAGGAGGATGGCTAGGCGCGGAGGCAGGGCAAGAGGCGGCAGCTTGAGGTAGACGATGAGGAGGGGTAGCGGATACATAGCTGGTTAGGCGTAATACGTATATGCCGCAGAAGCCTGAAGACATTTGTCTGCATGAGTACTTTGACGCCAGAATGGTTCTTTTCTTTTTATTCTTAAGCTTTAGTTTTGGCTTCTATAATTCGGAGGTTTGTGATTTGCTGTTATTTGTTTATATAAGAGGTAGCTTTATTAGTACATAAGAGTCCGATGGTCGAGGTGTAGGAGTTTCTGTGCCAAACCCTAACCACTAGTGCCGGGTGCATGCCTGTAGGAGTGCAACTACACCTCGACCATCCTCATTGTTTCTCTACCCCACCATCAACACCATCAACACCGTCAACACCATCAACACCATCAACATGCATCAACACCATCAACACCATGAACATCAACGACTATCATCATAATGAGCTCACGTGGGCTTAACCAAGCGATCTCGCAGGCGCTAAAAAGACCGGCGCCTCATCGTCCACAAAGCCATGCCCAGCGTCGAAGAGTGGAATCCCGGCCTCAGCGCCACGGTTCTGATGGCGATTGGGAGACACACCTAGATGATGAGCTCTTATTCCCTAGCTCTAGGTTATAGCACGGTGATGCTTGGGCGGAGTCTATTCGTACGTGTAGTGGTGAATTAGCTTGATATACTGACGGTAAGGCCCTAACCCTACCAGACCGTGATCAAATCGAGCGCAGGGTTTCCAGCGGTACAGAAAACGAAGACAAAACAGTACCAGCTACACCAACTGTTGGATCTCCATCCCCAAACCATACCGACTAAACGAACTGTTTCTCCTCACAGTATTGAACCGGTTAAACCGATAAACCGCGGTTCAATGTCTTGATAAGTAAATATACGCATTGTGGGTGTTGGATGTCCGGAACTGAGTGTTCGAGATCCTGAACTACGTTTTCCAGCTGGCTAAGGGCGGTGTTCGAGGTTATGAATAGGTTTCATACAAACCGTTTAAACCGCTAGTTAAACTGGTTTTCGAACATTTATAAACCGTTTAACCGTTTACCCAAGAAGGTAAAAACTGTACCAACTATTGATTTGAACGGTTCAGTTCAACCGGTTGTAACCGGATAACTGGTAAACCACTGGCAACCCTGATCGAGCCTAATACCTACGTCAATAGATTCCCCTATATTTCCATCCCATCTTGTCACATACCGGGAGTCTAGCATGCTCTCCGTTTCGGGCGTGCACGGTGTATTTACCAAGATAGGCGTACTGCACCTACCACCAGTGCACCTACCACCCCTAGTATCGTCCTATTTATAGAGCCTATCATCAAATACGTCGATTTGGCTGACGATATCGGGCGTTTGGTGATGCGCTCACCTCGCACAGTATGTATACAGAGCGCTTCCTAATCGAGGATATCCCATTGATTCAAGGTAATCAGAAAGTAAGAGGAGGCCAAGACATCAATTTTGGCCGCTATTTCCGAGAGGATGAAGACCTCTCTGAAGAAGCGTATTCTCCTGGCCCAAACCAAACCTTCCCTCTGAATTTGGTCAATATACGCAGGGTAATCAGCATATCAAAACGCTAAACTAGGGCATTACGCCTTACCCACCCAATTAGGGTAGAGCCCGTGCTTAAAACGTACCGTAGGGAGGTGCTAGAAGGACATTTTGTCTCATACCCAGGGTGTCAACCAATTATATGCATGCCACAAATGAGATTTATTGACAGTTTTGGTCTGTATAGTGATATTTACAGATCTCTCACACTGGCGTATACACCTCCCCCTCCCCCTTTGAGATATCGTACTAACTGTCCTGCATTAGGGTATCTATAATGCTGTCCAATCTACCAATTAGGGAGCGCACCAGGCTCGTCAACGTCCTTCCCCTGATGCTAGGACCACACGGCAGCAATTTTCGACACATTCTGGCGTGCCTAAAAGACTCCAAAGAGCTCGAATCCGGGGAAATGATGGAGGTTCCATATGGCGACCTGGAGTGCTAGTTGAGACGCGAGTGGCGTCATTTGATATAGGGTATCTCGGGATATGCCCTAGCAAAATAAATGTGCCGGATTGCTGCGTTATTGGGTGCCGCGCCTGCCTTATACCAGCCAAAGAATGCGGTAACCTGGATTTTGGCGTCATTGAAGACGGTAGATACCACCATCTGACGCTAGAGACTAGGGCTAAGGCATCAGAACTACCAACTACTAGGGGTAAGGCGCTACTCCGCAGTATGGGTATCAACTAGTAACCCCCCACCGTCTTAACGACCTTATCCCCCGCAATTGATGTATGCAGAAGCTTCTCCCGACCCCCTCATGCTGAGATGTCCGGGGCCAGGCGTTTGATGCAGTACCTTTAAATCGACAACCTTCTACTGCCCAATCAGCGTGAAGGCTATGCTTCCGCCTTCCGCAGGCAAGCGCTGCCACCAGGCTGGTGTAGGGTGCAAACCCCTCTACGACATCGGGATTCCTGGGACCTGAGCGAGCAAAGCAGGGCTTGAGCAATTACAGCGATAGTTTTGCGTACCTGGCTGGCAAATCGACGTCTCCAGCCTACCCTAATACGTGCTATTTGGTCAGGATCTGGCGCAGAATTGAGTGCATCTTTACGCCTCAAAGGGTGCGATAGGTGAAACGATGGTTTATATAACTACAGCCAATTAGCGTTGAGCTACACCCTGGTTACCAAGCGATCTCTGAGCCCTGATTTGGTGGAGGACATGGGTTCGTCTGCTCTAATTGCTCGAAGGCTGTTTCTTAGGCTAATCAATCGCGCGATATCTGCAGGGAGAACAGGACAGGGTATATAGGGATGGATTGTGAAGAGACCAGCTGGCTGAGGAAGGTCACCCGTTGAAGTGGTGAGAAGCAAGGCGAAAGAGAAGAAAATGCCGGTTCCAGAATCAAGTCCAATCGAGTGGTTCGAGGCAGACGCTGAATCGGTGGAGAAGACGGGGAGGGAGGAAGCGTTTGGGAGACGGGATAAGGGGGGCACGACCAGATTATGAGAGGTGGTCTGTGTTTATGTGTAAGTAAGCGGCTTTCCCTCTTGCAGTCATCAATCAGAATATTAATTCAGAATCAACTCCATTACAACTATTCAGCATATCCAACCTTAACGTTGGATTGGCGAACGGTGGCAGAAATCTGTTGCGGAGCTTGAAACGATGAAACAGCGGTTCCAGCGGTTGAAACTGGTTGTATCCGGAGGTGATACCATACCGAACTGAACTAAATCACATCTCCAACTAAGCTAAACTAAACTAAAGTAAATATTTGTTTAATAAACTAGTTTATGAACCACAACCGTTCTTGCTTTCAGTTTGTACGTTCATAAATTAAATATGCTTTCAGGGTCCGTTGTCTGATTTATTAGGCGCACTTGAGCCCAGCAAAGGACCGTTCAAGGTCAGGAAATATATCCTCTTTGTGATGAGTATCTGCATCACAGAACCGTTTAGTAAACTGGCCTAAACTGGTTTTTGATTGTGACGAACAGTTGAAACTGAACTAGCTCAGGGACAAAGACTGAACCGAAATAATAAGTAAACCGGCTTACCCACACCGGTTTGTTTGGTAGAACTGAAAACCCTTCGATGAAAGATCAATGCACAATTTGCTAACTCTCTACTCGCAGCCAGATTGCCCTTAGACCATGATATCAAGAGTTGCACTCAATGTATACAACTCAAGGAGTTCGGCCGGTATCGCTTGCTGTGGCGAGAGTTGCGAACTTTATAGTGTGGGTGCCGAATGTCTCAAGTTGAACGGCAAAGGAGGAGAGTTGCCTGCAGCCAGAAATGTCACATTACAGAGATTTAACTTTCAGAGTTAGGAGGAGGTGGAGGACGAAGGGGAGGATACTTCATATTACGAGAGTGTGTGTTTGGGTAACCGAATCGCCTAGACTGGGGGTCCTCCTTGTTCAATATTCAGAGTTGATGGGGATATTTTGGGGATAATACTGTACCAACGGGAGATGATGATGCAGAATCTGAGTCTCCTGGGCTAAATTGGGACATAGATTAAATAGTGCTCAAAATAGCCAAGATGTACATCACTTAATTCAGCTACTATCTGAGCATGAGAGGACTACCATTGTAAAATAGTGTGAGAGACTGAATCACTTGGAGTTCCCATTAAATTTGTCTCTAGTAAAAGGAATCGCTGCCTATTTGGTAAAAAAAATGGAAAGTGGGAGGCAGCAAGGAAAACACTGGTTTGCACGCTTCCTGCAGAGCAATAGAGGGGTAGCTACAAAACTTGGTGGCAGATTGGATAAGGAAAGACCATTGGTTGAATGTTATAGAGTTTTGGCAAGTAATCGAATAATGTACTGTGCCGTGAAGGGAAGTATGATGGCAATGGTCGGAGGATGAGTCATATGGGTTTCTATGTCTTTCTATTCAGTTCAGTTACATTCAATCTTTTACTCACGCGAACACATAAGCCATACTTGGATAGGGGTTATTCGGTTATATCAAGAGTACTGGCTTCCGGATACGTCTTGTTTCTCTTCCTTTCCTTTTCTCTTCATGCAACCTCGTGTATTCTGGGAATATTATCAGTTTGATTCCTTCATAGTCCAACCTATACGATCTCTTGATCTCGTTGGCCAAGAAAGTTCCAAGATACTTCGCTTGGTTAGAGTCTACCTCTAAGCCTCCTATTTCAGTTGTATTCCTTGAACCCTTACATCTATGTCCATAGTCACCACTTAACAATTCGGCTTGTATACAGGACAGCGATACTTTAGTAGAGTTGAAGTGGAAGCTTGAAGAGAAAGATAAAAAAGAAATTAGGAAGAAGCAAAGGAGGTGGGAGGAAAAGGAAAAAAGGGCAGAAGAATAAAAAATTCGGGAATCGGAATAGGAAAACGAGAAACAACAAAAAAGAAATAGAGAACCAACGGAAAATAGAGGACAAGTTACGGCTTCAATTGGAGTTTGGAGCTAAAAGGGAGAGACAGAAGGAAATCAAAGTTATACAAAAGAATAAGTGGGAGCTTGAAAAGCAAAGGAAATGACAAAGAGAATAAAAGATATGGTTTATTTACATCAGTTAATGAATTCACCTATTTTATATTATCCCGGTATGGGAGTACCCTATCGAAATTCCAATTTGCCAAAAAAAAGAAATAATACAACTAATTCTGAACTGTAACATTTACTTGAACAAGGGCTCGCTCTCCCATTCAGGCATTCATCATCTCATCAACCTTTCCCATATCAATCACTTCCCCAACCGAAAGCTGTTTCCCCAAATGTCTCCTTGCTATAGCTTTAAAATTCGCTAATGCAGCTGCGTCTTTTCTTTTTTGAGGGTTCCCCTTAGCAAACCTGCCGGAGGTTTGCCTTTTGTGTTTCTTTTTATCCTCCGCCAGTTAACAGTTACTAACAAATATTCCCACTCAAGAACATCAGATATTATTACTTACTACTAAAGTGATTTGAAGCGAGTTTCATTTTTTCCTCCTTGTTTGCAGCCCTTTGTGCTTTTGCTATTTCTTCATTGCCTTGATAAATATGGTCACGGGAACAGTTAAGACTATGTTCCTAAACTGAACTCTTAGGGTCTGGCCTGTGCCTGAAGCTCTTTTTTCACTCTTTAACTGAGCGAATTCCTTCATTATTCGGAACATGTCTTTTCCGGATTCTCTCAGCCTTTGTATAGTCAAAGGGAGCATCGATGGCAGGTGTCGCATTAGGGGAGTCCATAGGTTGCATTGCGCATGGGTTGGTAGAGGGCAACGCGAGGCTATTTTTGAACACGTGCGAGCATAGTTGGGGTTGATCGCTTCAACAGAAAAGGTTCTCGCACCTACCAACACTACCCTACCAAAGCCACAGCACAGACCCCTGTTCGTCATTCGACCTGTTTCGTCGCCATGCCAAAACCGACTGTACTCCCCTTTCAACGAGTTAATGAAATGCCCTCAAACTTCAAGTGTGGCTGGGCCCAAAGCCAAAGTTAATCAATGAGTGAGTCCTCAAACCTGACGGAGTTTGATGTGTCCACAGTTAGCATTTTTAGAGCCAGCAACAAAGGCAGGGGCTTTGGTATTCCTTTATCATCATCGTATTCCGTTAGCCAGCGGAAAACTGCGAGCACGTACACCGCCAGGAGAATCACTCCTATTTGGTGTTCGCCAATGTACCCTTACAGATTGGGTTAATACACAAGATAGAATTGAACTGGTAGCAATGTCCAGTTCTGTACCCTTATATGCTAGCAAGATATGGAAATGGCCAAAGCTCCAAAGGTGTTTGTATTCTCTGTTTTAGAACTCTGGGAAAATGGTCAAGCAATTTGTTGTGGGTGGTTTAGATCATATTGAGATGAAGTTTGGGAGATTTATTCCCTTCAGCTACCACTACAATCTCTGTACGTACTCAAGGCCCCATGAACCCCCCGATATCACTCGTTCCCTTCTCTAACAGTTGGTTTCCTCAATTTCTTGGTCGATACAGAATCAGTCCTCGGAGCAAACTAATTTTCTTATCAGCTGGCTACAGTTCAATAGGTGTTATTATCAGTTTGACCCACACGTATTCTATGTACAACACACAAATATCGGTGACAGTTTTACGAAACAGCAGAACCGGTACAATGTTTCAACCACTTGCAACTTAGATGAGACCCCTATCTCCTTTGAGTATCTCTCTAGAAGGACATACCATTCAATAGGGAACAAAACTATATGAGTTAAAGAGACAAGAAGCGATTGGGATAAAACTAAGGCCAGCTTGCCACTAAGTATCTTTTCAGAGGGAGTTGATAGAGTAACACTGATGATTATCTTTCATGGTCAAGTTAAAAATCTTGGTAAAGAATATACCAAGTATTACTGTGGTGTTCTGGTTGAATTTAATTCTACTGCGTATATGACCGAGTTACCTTCTTTTCAATGCATTCAAATGTATTTGATTCTTGCTTTGAATGGAAAACCTTCTCTTTTTGCAATGGATCCTTGCAGCTCTCACAAAATGCCTACAGTACTAGCACTGTTTCGTTCAAGTAAAATTACAACAAGCTTAATTCCAGGTGCCTCTACTTGTTTAGTACAGATACTTGAGGTATCGATCAACAAACCATTTAAGGAATATGTATGAGTATTGACAGAGGATGCCATTAGAGACTGTAAAAATATCACCAGTCTTATAAAGTAGTCTGTCAGTGATAGGTGAATAATCTCAAGTTGTTTACTTTGTTTGATTGATTAATTGAGTATTAGGCAAGTCTTAACTACATGGAGTGTTGGAGACACCTGGTATCTTTTTCTAGTTGAAAAGAGTAGATTAATTTAACGGGGCGAGGTTCTAAAACAGGATGGGACAGACACCGAGGAGATAATGGACTCGGGATATGTTCGAGGACTGGGACGGGAGATCAGGCTATGAAACCGATCGAACAAAATATATTACTAATAAATAAAATGAAGACGTTGTATAAGGAAGAAAGAAAGAGAAATATAGAGAAGGGAAACAAGCCACGAATTAAAACCCCAAAGAGAAACCTGATGGCTAACTCTTGTAACTATACCTAAAGAAATAGTGAGCCAACATAATGAAATTGTTATGGCGTCGTGACAAGTAATAGAATAATGTGTTGTTGCGTGAAGAGAAGTGTGGTGGCAACGGTCGGAGGATGACTGATATGGGTTTCTATGTATTTCCATTAGGTTCGGTTATGAGTCAGACTTGTACAGGGGTTATTGGGTTATATAAAGGGTCCTGTCTGCACTCCACGTCTTGTTTCTCTTCCTTTCCTTTTCTCTTCACGCAACCTCCTGTATTTAAGGAATATTATTAGTTTTATTCCTTCATAGTTCAACGTTTACGATCTCTTGGTCTTATCGGCCAAGAGAGTTCCAAGATACTTCGCTTGCTTAGAGTCTATCTCTAAGCCTCCTGTTTAGATTGTGTTCCTTGGACTTCTACGTCGTCGTCTACGGACTCCACGTAACAGAAATCCCATAACTGATCTAGATCCTTCCTTCTGCAATCCTAAACTGAAGTGTCTAGTGCTTACTGTATCTCCCAAGCACCTTCCTAACTCATACAACGTATCCAACACCATGCTTATCCTTCAACTAACGACTCAATTCCGCGAAATTCTTGACGTCAGGGTAGGCGGGGGCGATCTGGCCGGGATAATTGATCAAAAGTGTTTTTTCGAAAGGTAGGCCCTTCTCTTGCTGAGAATAGCAGCCAGGACGATCAAGTGGACATAAAAAGCCTCAAAAGTATTGAGATTGATGACTGGAAACTATCTGTATCACAATCTGCAACTCTTATTAAAGAATTTGTAGATGTAGATAAAGAGCACGGTGAGAACGAGTCTATAGAGTTTGTAGCTTACGGAGAATAACTATAATATACACACCTACCTCCATCTCTCCCGTGTCCTTCTCTGCTTCGTCCGGATTGATATTCACATCTACTGATATAGTGGATTCTACGGAAATTGTCGGTATGTAGATCGAAGATTGCCAAGGTACCAGGAAAACATCAAAGAAATGCTATCCAGTATTTCCGAAGAAAAAAACTTCAAAATGTAAAAGACGTGTATGGAATTGAATAGAAAGTCAGGTTACTAAAGAAGTTTGCTCCTTAATCTTGATGGATAACAACTATATACTTCTATTAACCACTATACAACAAGTTAAAAGCGAAGAAATTATGCATAGTGCTTTACCGGAATATCTAGTTTGCTCATTACAAATGCAAAGATAGTGCGTCTTGTTTCTGGAGACGAGCAAGCACACCGACTTCTCATTCCAGTAATTATCAATATCTACAATTTCTTTATATGCAGGGTAGATATTGAAAACCAAAGACAAAGCTACTGGTCTACACAATTAGATGTTTACAGGAACTGGTTACCACTTTTCAATCTGGCGCCCAGACACACCTATTGTAAATGCATTCCTGCTAAGAAGCTACTAAACCATCGACAATTCAGGGAATATTTCTAACAATTGCTTGCGGAGGGCTTATCTCTATCTCCTACTATAACCCAGTCTGGCTTCAAACCAATCTTCAAAACAACCAATCCGAGCCGAATCCCCACATTTCCAGCAACCTGGCACTAGGTAGGGCAAGATTAGAGAATTGGACTTACTGTATGTAGTACCGAAAGCAAGGACATTTGGGACAGTCATTGTGAAATCACAGGGAGAAAAACATCGGGAAATCGTTTCCAATGTTTAGAACTTACTGTTCCCAACGTCAAATCTTTATCTGCAACAGTTATTTTAATTTATATCATAGTAAAAAATAACAGCCTTCATTTATAGATTGAGGCTGTACCATAACAAAGAATAGTGGCAAATAATCATTGACATGAAGTTAGTACCCGCAACGCCATGTCCCACCCGGCACCCTTTTGCACACAGACCAAAAAGTACGCATTGACAGAGTAAGGGGTAAATCTACATTTTGAAACAGTAGAACCTGTACAAAGACATTTCAATTCCGCAAATACACTTGCTACTATCACTATGCTTTGGCAATGAATCTCTGTTATCGTTTAAAGGTAGACGGATGCTTATATGGACATAATCTTGTAGGATCGGTAGCATTTATGACTCAGTATATACCTACATTCTGAGCAAAGGTTGAGGAGCTGAGGGATAAGCCAATGGATTCAGCCAATTATCTCAAGTGGCTTCGGGAGAAAACTGAGTTTATAGTAAAAAGGCTACTAAATTGATGAGGGTCTTCGAGGTTGCAGTTAACCTTGACCCAATTTAAATTTATTGAAACGATACTGGGTATGTAGTAGCTCATACCTATGATCTAAGAATCTCACTGACAATATTCGAGCGATGAAGCATCCGGGTGACTGACTTTTTATTCCTTTTTATTAAAGTTACGGTGGCTCTTTCCTTTCATGATAGCCTGTTATTTGTAACGTAGATGATAGACGTAAAGAAAGAGAGTAGAGATTGTACGAGCCTCACGTGCCTCCTCCATATTGTAACTACTACGTGACAATCTGGAATATCAACATCAATTGGGGAGCGGTTCTACATACCTAGCTACCGCTGAGGGAAATTAAAAAGGGGTTAAGATTCAAAACAACCAAAATTATATAATTATGTAGTTCGTGGCTATATACATTTAAAAAAGGTAGGTAATTAATCAACTCCTTCATTGGTTTCGGCGGCATTGGTGACTGGGGAAGCCTTCTTCTATGGGGGTTTTGATGGTCCGCCACGGTTACGTATGAAGAAATGTCTCACTCTGAAACCAGAATCACTAACACTTTCCCAGAGTGGCTGTAGATGACCAAAACCAGCGGCTGTTGACCAGGCCTTTATGTACTTTACCGAGTTATATACACAAGTCTAGCGCCAATGTTCTCAAGTGAATTGGAAGGTTCTCCGGTAGACTGCGGCGGGATGGAGACTTCTGATATAGTAAACTGATTCTAGAATAAACGGTACAAGTAGGTCCAAATTTGTCGTGTTTTTGATACAATTATGACTCGTTCTCATAGTTGCGCACATATGTATCAGGTTTCTAAATTACAGCTAAAAAAGGACAGTTTTCTATGGATTCTCTGGGAAACTAACAAATACTAAGCCGTGTCCTTAGAATACATATATATATATAGGCTCTTATCACTAACCCTACCTCTCTATCACCTCTGTTCCCTCCACAGTCTTACGCCTCCCCACCACCACCACCACCACCACCACCACCCCCTTGAACCCCTAGGTTCGGTAGTCAACCATGGGCCAATCAGCAAACTCGGCAGCAGCAGCGAGTCACGCAGCACTGAATAAAGCATCACATGGAGCACCAAAGCACCACCAAATCGACACCAATCAACAACAGCAAATCGATGACCGAAATGACACCAAATCGAGACCAAAACGATACCAAATCAACCACGAATCAGCACGCCCAAATCGACACCCAGGTAACTGCACTAAGCTATTTCGAGTTGTCAAAAATAACCGGAAATTTTCGTTGCAACCAAAGTTTGTATGGGAATGCGATGTCAACATCGCTTTACACCACGACTATAAGGAGAATAGTACAAGAGATTTAAGTTCCGTTGTTCTCTATAGTACTATTCCCTAGTATCTCATTATGGGGCCAAGGACGGTACTTTCAAAATTGGGTTGTTCTAGGCCATTTGCATGGTTGCGATGCTAGTTTCCGGTTATTTCTGACAACCAACTGTAGAACCGAAATTCCCGACTGGTGGTGCACCGAATCGAAGCTCAAGATTATATAATTTGGGTTTCTATACGCCCGAGAAGAAGGTTTAACAAGACACCCGTACTGGCCGCAATACAATGTAAAGCTGAAGTAAATACAACCAGCTTCCGCGTTTTGCCTTTAGCACTTGTCAAGCTTCCCCACGCAGCGCAGGGCATGCCTCAAGACGCCGAGATCTCTGCTACCGTGGGGGACGCCATGTGCAAGTAGTGATTTCAATTAACCCACGCCAGCTCCAAACCTCCCCCGCGACAGCACAAGCAAGTTTCAAAACCCCCGCATGTGTCTGCGCCTATCCCAAGGCCTGGCGAGAGATGCTCAGAATACGGTGCACTGCATATCCGGTGCCTTGGAATAAAGGTCCGTTGCTCTGTGGAATATTCTGTTACAATATTAGTTCAATTATTACTATATATGGTAAAATAAGTGCCAAGTTTGTATACTATTCACTGCACCAGATTCTGAGCATGTCTCGCGAGGCCATGGGATGAGATAACTTGGAGCCCGGGAGTAGTTGGTTTTAAGGTCCCTTGCTTTGCTGACCCCTAGAACAGAGATCGACAGTTAGGAATGGAAATAGTTGAGACAATGGTTAATGTCTGTTTGCGGGAGGTCCCGATCGAATATCATTACTCTTTATGGCAAGCCACAGCTGCCGAGTTTGTACGATATGCTGTTGAAACGTTAGCATTGGTGATGCCATTCCCTTCAGTGGGGGGCCTGACTGTTACACAGTGGACGCCTGAATTCACGTAAATACCCTCTCCTCTCACCCCGCGGGGGCCCATCATTCACCTTTAGCTCTACACACTACCCCAAGCCAATTTCTACTCTAAATCCAATTCAGCATAAGCAATAGTCATGGCTCTACACGCAACCTACAATTGCCTCCGCCTCCCCGCCTCCGGCGCGCCCGCCGAGCTTGTCCCCTACACCACCGTCGCACCCTCCACCTTCCCGCAGGACGACAACTCCACCCTCTTCGACAACGGCGCCTTCCAGGTTGTCCCCGACCTGCGACCGTACTGGAGCGGCGACTACCAGGACCGGCATTTCCAGCGCTTCGTCGTACGCGAGCACCCGCTCCCCATGCTCGACGGCGAGTTCATCGTCTACTACTCGGTCAACACGGCTAAGCCCGCCAACAGGACGGTCCGCAACATGCCCGCTGTGCACGCGGCAGTTGAGCGGTCACTGCGCGCGGGGGTGCGGTTCGAGGACAGGCTGTTCTACCGCGGGGATGTGCTTGTGGTGCGGCTAGGCGAGGTGTGGGAGGATGCGGACTTTGAGGAGCACTATGAGGACGTGAGGGCGGAGATGGTGGCGCCCGTGCTGGAGATACTGGGCGAGCGGTTCTTTTGCCCGGCGTGGGAGGAGGTGTCCTTGGAGCAGCAGAGGAAGGATGATGCGTGGTATGCGAGGCTTTCGGAGCGGGAGAAGGCCATTAAGGAGCAGATGTTTACCGCGATGTGAGTCCCCATGCATGGCGAGCTGGTGGTATATAGATCTAGATATAAATCGAAGAAGATCTCCGTGTCGTGGCGGTTGCTGACGGTGGGCGCGTATGTAGGTCGCCGGAGCAGAGGGAGAATAAGGAGGTGAAGGATATGGTGGATATACTTGTAGCGTTGACGGCGCGGGGCGGCGAGGAGTAAGGTTCCTGCACTGCATCTTAGTGATTATGTATCTTTCCAGATGGGATCACCGTGTTACGGCTCGATCGAGGAATACTTAGCATCCCCCCCTCCCCGGATATTTCCCAGGGGGTATCTTTATGTATATGCATAAGTACTGGCCAAATCGATAATTATCTCAGTTTCATCTGATATATCTCGTATCCTTGATCATGATCACGAAGAGCCATGTATGCAGCGGTCTCCTTCATCATGCCCGGCGTAGGCGCGTATATGTCACAACTGATAGGTTACATCTGGTGAATCGAGGGATGTATGGTATTTGGGTGCGTATGTATGTGGTAAAACAGCCCCGGGCTTGCAAGCTACATGGATGGATGTAGCCCACAATCAACATCGTATACGACGTGTGTCTCCACAGACCGGTAATAGCCCGTAAGCTCAGAGGGCTCAACCACGCGGGCTTTGATTATATATATATGCATGTGAATGCCCATACCGGCTGCTATAATGTAGCAATCACTTCTCGTCTTTCCGGTTGGCGGGTGACTGCGGTTGATGTGTGTAATGATTATGTACAATATATTTATAGCACTGCTGTTTTGTGTAAGAGTCGGTCAGTATAATGCTTTATACCTATATATTTTCCTTTTCTTCTTAATGTTGCTACCTGCGTGTATGTGTGTAGCTGGCTCCGGCGAAGGGCTGACCGTCATGTACGGGGCGGGGCGGGTGGTTGAGATGACCGAGTGATAATCCATGAGCGGTTTCGAGGGGGTTACAGATAGACCAGTAATAGCTTGGGACACAACCACCATTACCTACAGAGGCTTATAAACTATAATCAGGATAGAATAGATCGTGTAAATGAACATTTACACTTTTCAAAAATGCTCTTCAATGGTTCTCTCCTTTTTTCTCCCATTCTATAGCAATTCCCTTTGAATACCAAGTTTTCTCTTGCTGCATGTCATATAGATCGAGACGTTCTGATGATATGACTGTCTCTTAATGGAAATAACTTTTTGTGGTATACCCTCCAGTGCGTCCTCATAGTACACTTCGGCGTAATGATATTGTATAATGCTATGCTAAAATTGAATTGGTTATTAGTTAATAACAATACAATACTAGAAAGTATAAATACCACTATTTACCGCAAATTAAACTCCTCATCCTATACAATCTCGTCTATACAGTAATTGCTGAATCAATAATAGATCAAGAATACCTAATGCATTGTAAACTGTGGTAACTCAATTTCTTACCTACTCACTTCCATTCTCATCTTCATATATGGGTAACGATGACATAAATCATCAGGATCAGGTATCTCCGGTACATGTACATTAATCTTCACTCAAAGAAACAGTTCTGAATCGTGGTTTTATAAACTCACTACTTCCATGCCTCTGTTGGCCGGGAAATTGCGTATAGCAAATTGATATATTCATGGTCTTCAATGGAGTTTCAGTCTTTGTATCAACATTCAGTGAAGCAAAGTGTCATATGGCACAGGTAGTATGTCTTTCAGCCTCATATCATACTTGAAACACAAAATAGTTGAAATAAATCGAATTTTCATAGAGCAATTGTTGATGTTGAAAGATGACCTCGTGTAAAAAGAATAGCACTCTCACATGAACTAAGTGTCACCCTTCTCCAACATTTGTACAGCATAATTATGGCCAAGCGGTTTTCAATTTGAAGAGCGAAATTCCGCATTCTTGTAATAATTTTATTGTTGAACAACAACAATCATTCTTACAAAATCACAGTAATACTCCATAATGTTAAATTGTCTCTGTAAAAATAGCTCACATTACGGCCCGACAACCCCCCACATCCCTGTCATTGAGAACACTTTGGAATAGAACTGTTATGTGAAGAATCGGGAGAGCTTTGGTTAGGTTGGATATCATGGCCAGCACGCCCCCAACTGCCCTGGCATCGAGAACATTGCGGAATTGAGTCATTAGGTTAAGGATCGGGATGGTTTTGGATCAGTTGGATGCCTGAAGAAGGTGCTTGGGAGATACAGTCAGCATTAGGGGCTGTGAGTTAGGATTGCGGAAGGAAGGATAAGGATCGGTTATAGGTTTTCATTATCTCAGCTTGCTAGTTCTTTAAAGTTTGGTTGTGAGGGTTAGTCATCATGATTATCCTTGGGCGTTATATACATGTCTTTGTTCTCCTTTTCTGTACTTCTCTTTCTTTCGTCCTTACACAACATCATCATTTTATTTGTTAATAATAAGTTTTGTTTGATTGGTTTCTGATCCCGGTCCCTTGTCTCAATCTTTGAATGCATACAGAATCGATTCTCACCTCGTTGTCTGCTTTGCTTTGTTTCTAGAACCCCGTCTTGTTAGATTGGATTAGTGGGGAAGAACAAAGTAAGCCCTAGGTGCTTTGGGTTACGATTCCGGAGAGAAGAACTGGGATTGGTTATGGAATTTCATTATATTGGGATACTATTTCGTTGGGTTTGGTTGTGAGGTTTAGTCCTCACGTTTCTCTCTGGGATATATATTGGTGAACCCGTTCCCCTTCTCTGTAATCCGATCCTCCTCTTCCGTCTTTACACAAGGTGTTCATTCTATTTGCTGGACATATATTCCCCCTATTCCTTCTTTACGCAACGTGTTCATTCTTATTGATAGTGATATATTATGCTCAGTAGGTACTCAGTACAATCTCCTGTCCTAGTCCTTAAACATATCTCTAGTCAATCCTAGCCTCTGTGCCTGTCCGAAGTCTCTGTTCCAGAAGCCAGCCCAGTAAGTGCTGAATGTGTTTCTGTTGAGTTCAAAAAATGAATATAGATTTTGTGACTTTGTTATGAACCATGAGCGACATTTATTAGTGGCACTTGCATTTGAAACTCAAACAGTTAGCATGCTGTTCTTGTCTTATTTGCAATCAGAGAGCTGATCCTTTTGTAAACTATGTATCAAGTATTATTTGGCAGAACAATATTGTCTCATGCTTGCTGTAAGTCTCGTGTTACTCCTTATACATAAGTATGTCCTGTATGATCCTAACAGGTTTCTCCACTTTCCTATTGTATGGGGCCAATGTAGCCTCCCCATTCTGAATGAAATGTTGAATATCGTAGTACCCCTTGTATAGTAATAGCACTTTTATTAACCAGTTGGGCTATTTAGACTCTTGGAGTGTCTTATATATTGTCTGATTGATACAAAAGAAGTGAGCCTCGTGTTGTCAGGCCATGACTAATCTGTTAGTCCAAGCCTGCCACCGTTTACGCCAATCACAACAAGAAGCTTCAAGTTCAGGAAATTTGGCTTCTTTCATGCGCTTCTGCTACGGCCTAAACATCTCATCAGAGGGGAGTGTCTCTCCTTTTTTCCAATGAATCATTTGAGACTGATCTGGTACCTTTCCTTCATGTTTTACCCAAAGAAACCCGAAAATAGTTCAACATTAATATTTTGTACCCTCCCACATTCACCTGTACTGTCTCTGTGGGCGTTTGGCACTGCTAACACTGCCCCTACTAGCATCTGTTTGGGTTGGCGACCTCAGCATATGTCACTACCGGGATCTGCAAATTTTCCTTTACTCATTTGGGTTGGATTGCCCATCATATTATACAAAGAAGACTATTCTTATATTGAATACGCTACTATCGGGGCTCCGCTGTATACCCATTTATACCCTGACAAAAGCAAAGCGGACTGATCCGTGGCAGTAATGCCAGAGATTGGCCCTCTTAATGGCCTATGAAGCCCTATTGCAGCCACCTCGGTATGCTACTAGATCACCTTGAAGAGTGTGCGCGCCATACCCTTCCCCGATACCACTCCCCCCCCTCGGCCGGTGGCTGAAAGAAAGTTCTCATTCATTTATATAATCATCTCGCCATATCATACGTTGATACATGCATCCTGTCTCCCAACACTCGGACAACACACCACCTCATCCCCCCATCTCCTCGGACCACCCCCATCGCCACCCCCACCCCGGCGTCCATCCCCCCCGCCGATCGAATCAGCACCTCTTCACCGTAACCTACACCCCCGCCCGCAGGCACAATCAGCACCGGCCATCCCCCTTGGAAAGGAGCAAAACCACACACCTTCTCTGTCACGACCCCACGACACACCGGACACGTCACCTCCCTCGCCCCACCCCTCCGCCTCTCGTCCAGAAAGCTCCACCGCCGCCCCTGCACCCCCACCTCCTCCATCTGCGCACAGCACGACTATGCCTCGTCAGCACAGTCCCACACAACAGGCGGACGGGGGGGGGGGGTACGCTGCACAGAACAAGATGCTGGCACGGCAGCATCAGCACGTCGGCTAGCGCAGTAACGCACCCTACACACGCGGACTCGTCGCCGCCGGCGAATACCTATCCTCCCACGTCAGCACACACCTCCCCCACAGAGCCAACTAGTGGGGGAATACATACCGCGCCGTCCTCGTCGGCGCCCTCGCGCGCGGCCATCCACCCGCGGACGACGCGGTGCACGGCCACCACCTCCTCGAGGGCTACGGCGATGGCCGCGGCCTGGTGCAGCTCTGACTGTGTTGCGGCGGCGCGGAGGGTTGCGGCCGCGGAGAGGGCGAGGGCGTGGAGGGTGGTGGGGTGGGTGGGTGGTGGGCTGGCGGGTGGCGGGGTGGGTGTGTGTTGTGAGGGCGGCGGTGAGGGCGGGGAGGGTGGGGGCCCAGGTGGGTGGTGAGCGGAGGGGGTGGGGGTGGGGTGGGGGGGTGGTGGCGGGGGTGTAGTGGGGGGTGGGGTTCGGGGGGTGGGACATTGCGTGGTGCGGGGGAGGGGGGGGGTGGTTGGGGTTGGGGTGGAGGGAGGTGGTGGGGAGGGGTGGTTGTAGTGGGTGGTGGGTGGTACAAGCCGTGATTGGTGGGGTTTGTGAGGCTCTTTTCTGTGGCCAAGAACCGATAACTGGCCAGTCGGTTCGAAGCAGTGTCCCAATTGCATGCAGCACGAGAATCGATATCCTCTCAGCTCTTTGGGAGGAGTTGTAAGGGGGCGGGGGGCATGCGGGCGTGGTTCATATATATACCTGGAATATTAATTTAATCCCAACCCTAGGTTGCCACAAATAATCCATCCGTAATCTGGCGGGAATAACCAATGCCTCTAGCTGCATCTCCATCAGTCCCATTGTTTGGTCCCAGACGGAAACGACGCTGGGGCCCCATCCTCCCGGAGTGGTTTTGCCACCCGCGAGGACAAGAACCGCGCGGGGCGGCATGTGGCGACGCTGGGCATGTCGTGGGTACTTTGGGGGTGGGGATGAGTTAGGAAAGATGATTCTCCACGCACCCTCTCTCTGGCAGCGTGGTCTGGCTTCCTCTCACCCATTCTGATCGCGGTGTACATACCAGCGACACAAGACACCCACCGTCCTCCAGCGCGATCAAGGATAGTCCACAGCGGCGCCTTCTGTTCCTGCCCGGGGTGCACGTACATACTCACTCCCACTTTAATTGGCGGGGGGCAGCTCTTCTCGCACATGCCAACCCGACACACGACATGTGTAATTCTGGAATATGCATGTAACTCGATGCATCTCGTCCCTTTCTCGCTGCGCCCACACCCGGGATGATGTCAGTGGCGGCCGTGTGGCGTCCCGCGCCGCTGCACAGCCGTTGCCAAGCCCCCGCACTGCTGCCTAGTCTTGGCACCACACACACCGACACGTGACCTGCGCTGCGCACTCCGCACCCTCGCCACCCTCCCTCCGCAGCACACTCACCACCACCACCACCACCACCACCTCCACCACCTCCTCCACCGCCGCAAACAACAATGCCGCCCCACCGCCGCCGCACCTTCACAACCATGCGCACGCCGCCCCCCCTCCGCCGCAGCGACTGGTGGAACCACCCGGACCAGCCCCACCACCCCCGTCCACCCTCCCCCATGCCCTCGCCATCCCACCCCACATTCCAACCGACACTCCCCCCCACCGCGCCAACCACCACCGCCACCACCGCTGAGATGACCGATGCCGCGGGCACCTCCGCGCCCTGGTGGCCCACATGGCCCCCGCAGCACACGCACACGCACATGCACATGCACATGTACACTGCCGCGGACCCCGTCTCTGACGGCGACGCGCCCCCCGCCGCCGCGGCACTCGCCACCTTCCTTCGCGAGCGCGACGAGGCCGTCGACCACCTCCTCTCATTCGCCGCCTCTGCCGCCGCACCCGACCACGAGGGCACAACCGCCGCCGCCACCACCACGGGGGTGACGCTCCTGGGCACGGCGCGGCTGCTGGAGGCGCTGGCGGGGGAGCTGGTGGTCTCCGGCGGGGGCAGCGGGCGGGCGGCGTGGGCGGGGGTGGATGCGGCGCTGACGGCGCTGGTGGTGCTGGGCTGTGGGGGCGCGCGCGTGGGCGCCGTGGGCGTCGGCGCGTGTGTGCTCTGTTATGCGCGCGTGGCGGATTGTGTGGTCAGGCCGTGTGGGCATTTGGTGCTCTGTGAGGTGAGTTTGGGTGGTTCTTCTTGTTCTGTTGGTGTTGGTGGTGCGGGGGGGGTGGGAGTGGGGGTGGGGGTGGGGAGAGGGAGTGCTGACAGGAGATGTAGGGGTGTGTGTTGGCTGAGGGTGTTGGTGGTGGCGGCGGTGGCGGCGCGGGCGCGGGGAAGAGGAAGCAGGTGGTGTGTCCGGTGCCCGAGTGCGGGATGGCGGTGGAGGAGACGGTGCGTGTCCCGCTCCCCCATCCTTGGTGTGATGCTCGCTGATATATATCGCTGTCTCTGGATGTTGGGCTGTGCTGATTCGTGGCTGCAGGTCAGGACATATCGCGGGTAGGTAGCTGCCTGCGGGCGAGGGGCGGTTGGCGGGGTGGTTGGTGGTGGCTGTGGGGGATGGTGGGGGCGGGGGGTGGGGGGTGGTTAACCCTAACCCTGTAGTGGCACTTTGAGAGTTGCTACTGGTGGGTGATTGTTTATTTCCATTCATAACGGGACAATCTGTGCACGGCCGGGGGGGCATAGATGTGGAGTATAGGCGCAAGACTGAGATGTCGTTCCTTTTTTTTATTGGCTTTTTTGGTTTCCGAGGATGGGGGGTGGGATGTAATTTGTGCTGTGGGATTTGTCATGTACGTGGCGTGTAGAATCATCATTGACCTAGTCTTTCACGACGGGAGAGGTTACTTTGGATACATACTATCGTTTGTTTGTCCGTCCACTGTGGGGTGGTGTGGTGTGATGTGGTTGTTTGGTGTGTAGCTAGACTACATACGCTACTCGAAATGCATATATGTTGCAAGCAAAGAATAATCATGTAGAGCCAGTTCTGGAAATACCACCAGCAGAGAGGAGGCCTAACGCAGTTTTCTGTTTCTTTTCTTTTCCTTTTCTTTTTGTTGTTGATATCCACTGCCGTCACCTGATCTGTTTCTTTCTAACTCTGATATCTGCAGCGGGTGCGCGGTGTCTGCACCAGCCACCGGCTTCCCCGGCGCGCATCTTGGGTCCTAGCTGCGTTAGTTTAGTCGTTCGTAGACTGGCGATCGCTGGGTAGCCAGCGGGGGCGGAGCGATGGCCGTAATCACGTCGGGGATTAGTTGATTCACAATCGAACCTGGTATGGTATGGTATGCATGGTATGGTATTGGTACGAAGAGAAAAGCGTTGAGAAACGACTTTCTGCAGAATTAAAGGAGGGGTGTTGAATAAAACAGAATTCCAGTCGGTGTGTAGTGAGGTGGTGAGGAGCTAGAAAGAGCGTGGTCTCCATCTTGTCGCGGAGCCGGTTGGGTTGGGGCTGTTGTATCCGCGGTGCCGGGGGATGATGCACCGTTTGATGCAACAACGCGCGGAAAGGCACTCCGGGTTTCAACTCTCGGCATGAAAGCAACGCTTGGGCAGAAGGGATATCCTAGCTATCTATGCACACGATATATAAGTAAGTTCTAGAACAGAGTCTGCGTTTTCTTTCACGGCGTTTAGCCTGAGAAAGGGACAACCTGTGACAAGAGACAGTACTCAAGGAGGAGCAGTGGCGGATCATACCAGCTCTTACCGTAGCTGACATCCCTGGCTCCTAGACTACTCCAGATCCTTTCCAAGCTGTGATGGCAAGTTTGGCTGCTGAGGGATATGGACTCTTTGACCGTTGCATCACTCCCCGGCACCCCCGCGCGCGCGTCGCTCTTTGCAAGGGGGACATTGTAGAACGGTGGGTATGTCGAGAGATTTGCCCCGCTTACCAGCTTTGTTACTGTTTCCCGTGGGCGGTGGGGCGGCGACGGACCCAAGGATGCGTATGGAATCATCTTTTTTTGTCTTTTTTTGTGGTGGGGTTGTGCCTCTTGTGCTCTGTGGAACGGTGTGGCTGTGGTTGGCTGTATATAGATGGAAGGGGCAGATGCGGTATAGTGAGGCTGTCTTCACAGAAGAAGGTGTGAGTCGACAAAGAATATTTAGAGCAGGGCTTAACGGGAGTTCTTCGGTTGCGTGGATCATGGGATCTCACTCGGTGGGAAGAAAGCAGATGTCCTGATGGCTACATGCTGGACTTGGTGTCTCTAGATTCACCGGGGGGGAGGCAGAGTAAGTTATGACACAGAAGATGTTGTCCCCGCGCGTAACACATGCGAGTGATCGTCTGTGACCGAGCCACCTGCATTGAACCGCGTGTACTCGCCGCCCAGAACCGAACAGGAGCCGGTGATGTCGGTCTACCAGCTGACGCTGCACCGCAGTTAATCAAGGCTAACCCAGCCACCACAGTTGCTACACTACTTTCATAATCCGCCCAAATCACGACCCATAGCTCGACTATCGGGGATTTGTTGTTGGGCAATCATGATTGTCTGTAATCCGCGGAGCCACGGGGCTCTCATGTGTTAGGCGGGACGGTGTGCTCCCAAATGGCCCATGTGGCGGGAATCTAATTATTTTGGCGCCATTCGGGGTATGTGTGGCGGTGATGGGCCATCACTCGGTCCGCAGATCTCTTGCATTTGAGCATTTCTTCATTTCTTTATTTCGTCTCAAAGGAAGACTGGTGGGGATCCGTGACATTTTGGGTCCGCCCCCTGATGCGGAAACCCACCTTCATTCAGTCACACCGGATTGAGGGTTCGGAATGAATTAGTCACGCCTCATAGCATATCACTCGGTGTGGGAATCGTACCTGGGCAGCACGTTTTTCGCATTCAGGCGGAAGGTAATCCCACAGGTGCGCCGGAGTTTGGGAGCTTAAGCTCCTCCGATCGGGTAGCTATTCTCTCTGTGTTTAATGTACGATTGGTGCTCTTTTCCACACCTCATGAATCGGGGGGGGGGGGGGGGGCGGGATCTCCGCAGCAATGAGTAAAGATTGTGTTGTGGTTTTTTTGTTTTTGTTTTTGTTTAACTCATTAATTACATGCAGAGATTGTGTTGTAGGGGTTTGCTCCCCTTTGTTTGAGGTGGCAGACTTTAGCAATTGCTATCTCGGAGGTGCTTATATGCTGGCATCCTTCCCTGCAGCATAGATGGACTGCATGCAAGTACTCCACATGCGTTCCCAGCAGAAGGGAACACTACAGCAAGCTGCACCGTGGGTATACCCCGTCAGTGGAAATCTAAGGACTTGAGCCATGACGATCTGCCTCTGCTCTGGACTCCTGATATAGCTTGGCGAGCTTTCGAGAGAAAGGGGTTGGTAAAGAAAGTAGACTGCCAAAGAATTGGTTCTGTCAGCAGGGGGGTTGGTCATGGTGTATCACTCGCTATTGAGGTCGGGGCTTTTTGATGCGGCAAGAGAGAAAGAGGAGGCTTGTCATAGTGTCGAATGTCGGTGGACGATAGAAGATACTACAAGCCATTAAACCCGTAGCAATTGATAGGTCTAATATGATAGCCTCGTCATGGGATATCACTCGGAGGCATTTTTCCTTTCAATTCTTGAAGTCCATGAAGCAGCTGGAGGGGATGATATTCCGAATAATCGCCCGGAGTCTACGCTCTGTATGGAAGCCGTGCGAATCATGGTTGCAAGTCTGCAAATCACGGTCCTGGACACGGTTGTGATTTGGGTAGGCTGGTAGCAGTTTCGATAAACATTTTGAAGGTCCGGAATCGTAATCCTCACAATTGTACTTTTTCTATTGAACGAGACATGTCTCTGTAAACCCATATCCTATCAATGACTTGAAATCCTCCCAACCCAGTTATATATACTCCACACCTTTACCATTAATGCCACCCAAAAATAAAGCGAAATGGGACAATGAGAAAAACAGATTGGTTTAATTGTTTTTTTAAACAAATCTAGGTAGGGAAACGGTACAATAAGGATTTCAAGGAATTATGAGTTCAAATAAATGCGGAGTTTAATCTGGTTTTTCCACGTTCGAAAGAAAAAAATAAAACTAGCATTGTAGCAGTAGGTTGGTTCAAGGTTCTCACAGAATATTAGATGAAAAAATGACTTGATGTGGTTCAAAGACTGTATTATAATTTGGGTTTTGTTTGGGTTTTGTTTGGGTTTTGTTTGTGACCTGAAGGAAATAATCTCGACCTGACCGATTGATGTTTGAGATTAATACATGAAGTATCAAAAGAACGCAAAATCATTTTGTCATAATACTCTTGCTCATTATGATAAGCCATGCCAGATATTCTCGAAATGGATAGTTACAAGTAAATAATTACATTATAACATACTAACGCATTCATTAAATGGTTGGAATTTTGTTTGGGGATTTGGTTGCAACAACATCCAACAATTTAATGACCACGCGAGTACAAATACATATTAAAATAATAAAGACATGCTAAAGGGTTTCTATTTCACCGCTATATATCAGAAAAAAATGGATCAAATACATAAGCAAAAGAATCTTTTTTTCTTCTTCTTTGATCATAGTTTCTATTGTTTCTGGGTAGATGAATATCGCATGGAGGTATAAACCTATGGCATTAACAATACCCTTCTATCCCCCACCGGCTCCTTGTGATAGTAACTATGGTCTGATACCAACCGCACAGCTTCTTACAAAGCATATGACAAGATATTTCCGCTGGCTTATACAAATCGAAAATAACAAAGGAAAAAAAACAAATAAATGTGTAACCGAGTGGCTAATGGTAGTCTTACTGCCCAAGCTACATCTGGGTCCGTAATTGAAAGAAGTGTAGGATCAAAAGGTGGACTACTCCCCGTGGGTTGAGCCGATGTCAATAAAAGGAGGAGGAGGAAGCCTCATTTGTCAAGAAGACACCTAAACTGAAAAGGGGAACCTGTATGAATGTCTCTAGAGTAGTGGGGTTCCAGAATTTCATCTTTCAACTCTTTGAATAGATTACAATGGATGGGAGTAACAGATTCCACCACTTGAGATTGTCATTCCAAATTCTTATCTCGATCTTTTCATAATTCCGAGTCAGTAACTTCATGATATTCATTTCAACCTCATTGATTTCTATAAATTTGTAACTGTATCGCGAGCTTATACGCCCATGGTTTTTTCAATATCGGGAATCTTTTTTTAAAATTCCAAAATACTTTCAATGTCATTTTGGAAAGATGTGTGTGTCAAGTTAAACTTTTTTTTTGCATTTGGTGGGTTTGTATTCCTTATGCAAACTTATTCAGATGATATTGTACTCCTCAAAACGGTGTCTAAATTTGGGTGTCAATCTGTAACCTGAATTGCCTGCCAGTAACTAGATAGTATATATCGGTTGGTGTATCAATTTATTTTTGTATTTCATATCTCAACACCCTGATCTCATTTACCTCAACTTTCCAACATGAGAGTACATACATATGGAATAGTCAAATCGATACCGAATATTTCAAGTATGTTCCGTTCAAAGAAATGTTTTCCAAACAATTAAGCACCCACAGACGTTTCATATTCTCTTATTGTTATCAGTATCAATCAGATGTTGATTGCACTAGACGATGATTAAAGTACAGTAGAACTTTGGATTGGTTGTGATCTCAAAAGTTGCTATATCTGTTGATGCTAGATGAGTTATATACTTACTGCAGACTTGACATCTCGGTTCCATATCTTTCTTGAAATATCTTTTGTTGGTCTTGAAGTTATACAGCGACCTTCAACAATTAATAGGACATGCCATATTTAGGAATAATAGACACTTGTCAGTGGTGATATCGATTTCCCCCGCATTGCAAGCACCTTTATCAACTGCAGAGGCAACAAAGAAACTTAAAGGATCAACCACAAAGCCTTCATGTTATGGGCAGTAGAAAAACAGACACGATGGTAATCAAGTCAAATCCGAAGACATCGCTAGGGGCGAAGAAATCTCGAACTTCTGTAGCTCAACACTTTATGATAACTATTCTCCACAAAGAGGGGTATCTATTCAATAAAATACTGGACAGAACTGGTGTAAACAAGAACACCTGTATTCCTATTGTCAAACACGATCAGAAGTACATACCAGTCAGTTTAAACTCTTTACACTAAAAATGAAAACAGGATTGGACAACCATTGAAACTTGGCTTCAGGGAGAACCAATTCCTAATGTGGACTGCGTGTCAATTCCGTTGAACCGTTCTCATTCAGCTTATTCAGATACTACTTAAGTATTGATTACAATCAATACTGTTAGATTGTATGTGGCCAGTGCAGGTATCTTTAAGATGAGAGCGAGGAGAAAGACCTTTCCCAAAAAGATTCAAATGGACAGGAGACTGACTTGGTGTAAGAAATGAAAGCATTTTAGTTACGAGAAATCGAGTGAGGGGCTATGATGGATGGAAGAACCCGTAACCGGAGACAACCATAGAAAGATATCGAGGTCGTGTTGGGTAGTCCGTGTATGACCACACCTGTATTATACTATGAGCGGTACACTCTGGATGTAGTGCTGACAGCTACAGGCTGTTTCTCTTTGAGAAGGAAACTACCGCAATAGTATCGTACAGCCTAATAGACGGTAATTGTCACTGAAAGGGGTTATGTAGTATGGAATGTACAAAAGAGAAAGTCGGCCCTGGTACGGCTTCCCGAAAGCTGAAAGCATTATTCTCATAATCAGCGAGCGGAATCTGGTCTACAATATTAGTTCATTAAAAGCTACAGAACTATCGCTTAGAATTGCCATATCTTTAAATAACCCATTACAATTCTGATTAGACGATTGAGGAGATACTCTCTGAACATACGAGACAAGATTTGAGATCAGTTTTCATGCAAGTACCTGCTTGGTATCTCGGGCAACGGTGGAAAGAATCTACCTTACTGCGTTCTACCCTCATTCTAAATTGGTAGAAAGACAGTTATGATTTGGGGAGCGATCAAACTTGAATTGGGAACCAAAGCTCGAATAATTATCGTACCTTCAGTGTCACTAAAAAGACCTAATGATGTTAAGCTTGCTATTAACCTGGCACTCTACTACTTGTATAGCTAAGCATGAAGAGAATAAGGAGAGGCCATGGTCATGGAGAGGCCATAGTCATGAAGAGTGGTGCTCCTATAAACAGATCTGCAGAAGACAAGGACGCTGAAAGCACCCTTAGAATTTAAAGAATTCCTTGGCTTGCTCAATAACCAGACTTGATATCAAAGAAAACCTTTGATGAAAGATAAAATACAGAATTAGCTAAAGAAACTCTCAAAGTACTAAGAAGAATCAACTCATCAACACTCTACAAGAGAAATGTGTTACTAGTAGTTTCACCCCCGAAGATTTGAGGAAATTGATAGAGAAAATGGTCAGGAGTGGTATGGAATTTCTTAAAAAAAAAAGTCCCTCAACTAATCATTAAATTTCATATTCCTGTTTATATTACAATACATTAAACAATTTAGATTGTTGACGTTTTTCATTGAGTTTCATTACCTTTTTCGTTCTATTTCATTGAAGCTTTTCATTCCATTTCGGTGACATTTGTTGTCCCCTTTCGTTGCTGTTTTTAAATTTGTTTGGTTGACGCTGTTTGTTATTATTCCTTGCTTTTATGTGACATTCCTAAGGGTTTTTGTGGCGAATCTGAGGGTCATTGAGGATTGGCACTGATGTAGCACATTTGTCAGCATTTACGCAGGTGTCCAATCACTTTTTGGAAGTCGCTGTACAAGTAAGAGTAGAACCTGTTACAATAAACAGTCATATATACAGCTGATATTGAAGATTGATATACCTATAGCTTATTTCCTGCAACTATAACGATACAGAAAGAGAAACAAACCAAAAGATTCCTGACCACCACGAAACAAGAAATCATATCAAACACGTCATTCCTCATTCTCATTTCTTCCTGAAATACGATAGGATTAACACAAGATAATATTTCCATGTTCATTCCTCACCTATAAGTCTAGATATTTTGAACAGCTCCCTTAGTAAAAGTAGAAGTAAAGAGGACCCATAGACTCCTCCCAGCGGTAGCAGCAACTCTTCTTCACCTGATTGATAGAAAGCAGATTGAAGGCTCTTCTTCAAGCAGGTCAAGTTCACAGATCGGGTTTGCGGAGTTGGGTTGCAGTGATTACAATGGTTGGAAAACCATAATTCTACCATTTTTGTTAAATTGATGTATTAATGTATAATTGTATCTTACTTCTACTTTTAGGTAATAGATGTTAGAATGTGATACAAGGATGATAAATGGTGATTGGTTGAGATAGTAGGTAAGCTGTAGTCCTAACTGTTTGACTTACCGTATCACAATCTGAGCGGATTGTATTTTGGGCCTCCAAGTCTCATGTTCTGAACCCTATGGTTGCTAAGAGATGATGCTTCGAAACTGAGCCCTAAAAGGCTACTCGGGCACAAAGAATGGTTCACCAGTATTTAATGTCCCAGACTCAACAAACAGCACTTGTATCATCACTCAAATATCAGAATCAAACAAACAACAAAAGACTTCCGAAGCCAGTTCAGGTTGAATTTCATGCTACAGATCCCATGCTCCGTGGATCAATTAATACCCACATCTCCAATTGATAATTTCATTCGCAAAGAGTACCCAGCTTAGCATATCATCATAACCTATCACTCGGCCGTGCATATACTCCGGGTAAACAATGCAGCAATCACTCTTACTACATCCCTGGCAGGATATTAATGTGTGATTAGGGAGAACATGCAGTCCTCGAATGTGTCTTAATTTTCAAGACTAATATCCGGCAGGGACACAGCGACTTCAATTGACGAGGGGGAGAACCGCATTGGCACTGCCCATGAATGGAAGAAAGATATCCGAAGAGATTCTATGGCGAGCTATAGGATGTATACTACTTACCGAGTCTATATCCCAGCTTTCTGGCTCTGTACTCATTATCCATAGGCCCCCTAACAACAACGCAGTCGGAATAGTCCAAATCATAACCAATCACTCGGTCCACCATGCAGAACTTCATCACACGCTGGCAACCGGGGATTGCCTACCCAGGAAACAATCAATCTTATAATCGCTCAGGTATGTTAAATGATCGTTACTAAGTGGGGAACGGTGTCTTTACCTGACAGCAAGAAACACAAGTGGTATTAATTCTCGGCAACATGGCTGTGTGGAAACGATTAAACAAGAAAGAAAAGCCTCCGCAGGTTATACGTTATACATTCATAGGAGAGCTACAAATCCTATGCTTTTCGGTGTATCTACATATCAATGTAATTGGTGTTGACGGTAATAAACTGTGAACCTCGACCGCGGTCCTCTTGGCGCTTGATCATGACCTGTCACTCGATGGACTTGTCCGTGGGTGAATAATGGCAAGAGAGAGTTGGTAAGTGAGATTGTTGCCATGCTGTGGAGTGGATGGAATTAGAACTTTGGGAAATGTGGTAGGTTGGCTTTGTACACATCCCTGTTGAGGTGTTACCCCGCCGGAGGTTAAAGATCGGGGCACGGATGAGGGATATATTAGGGAGCGGTGTCATATATGTACAAGAACGCTTAGCCATTCTATGCTTTCAATATTCATATTAAAACTACAGTTCTAATAGACCCACATCAATCAGATAGAGTGGATAGCAAACCCATTTACTAGCTGATTCAAATAGAGAGGTGAAATCATTACTAAACAAATGCCCAAGAAAGAGTTCCGCACATTTGCAGGAATAGGTTTGAACTAAACACTGCGCGGTCAGTAGTCCATACACTCGCCGGCCAATTCGATCAGGAGTCTTCGCTGTCGCCGCCCCTGCCGCCCCTGCCGTCCCCGCCTTTCGGTCCTTCGCACCCCACCACAAGTGAGGAAGCTCTCCTTTGCCAGCGTCCTGAAGGTGGGGCGCTTCCCAGATCCCCCCCGCCGTGCTGCTGCTGCCACCCACTTTGGGCGTGCAGAGCAAGCTCCAAGTACCTATACCTGAGTCTGCACCACCGCCGGCAGACTCGCAGTCGGCGTGCTCCCGAATGCGGCCCTTTGCGCCGGGGGTCCAGGCACAGGTGGCCCCTGTCTTCCCTTTCGCAGCGGTGGTGCCTTTTGGGGCCTTCTTCTTGGTTGTTGTTGTGCCTTTTTGGGTCTTCTTGGCCGCTGTGGTTTCTTTTCCAGACTTCTGTTTCGCTGGGGTAGCTTTGGATTTGAGCTTGCTGGCTTTTGGAGGCGCGCGCCGGGAGAGGGTAGGTGGGGGGCGGGTCCGGGTATCAATGATGGGCGTCCGCCGGCGGACGCCCCGGGTGTCTATGCTGGTGCTGGAGAGGACAGCGAGCGGAAATAGCGCTAGGAGGGTAGCGAGGAAAAAGAGGGCAGACTTCATGTTTGGCGTGTGTGCGAAACGCGCCTTTTGCTGTGTGTAAAAAGAGTGTATAGCGACTACTGGACCTGCAGTGTAGTGTTTGTGTTGTTGTGTGGTGGGAATGTGAAAGGAATGATGGGGACAAAACCTATATTTCCTGTGATGATAGACCTTGTTTTCCATTGCGCACTTGGGGCGGGTTGCGTGCGGTGGTGCGGTGGTGCGACCGCATGCTGTGCATGATTGCCGGTGTATAGGGTGGAGAGAGGTCGGCGATACAGCCTTATCCGCCTATCGATATATTATCAGCGAGAGAGAGTTGGCTGAGCTGGATGCAGTGTCCTGAAATACATCACCCTGTTAGATAGATGGCCAAGAAACGCCAATTGTATATACCTGTACTATGCAACTGACCACACACGGACTTGCGAGGCTCACCCATACATTCAGTAGCCGCGCGGAGTAGATAATTTATAAATCCATAAACAACCCCCGACTCACCGGCTCCTTTTTGCCTGTGCCGGGGCGTGGGTGCGGTGTACATGTGTTCAATTCAGGCAGCGGCGAGTGTGCTTGTACGACGAGTGCATATGTGCCGGGCCGGGTAGGGTACATGTACCTCCGGGGTAAAGAGAATTGTGGTGGAGAGCATTGTTGTAGTGGAGATGATCGCGGTGGTGGGGAGGATACTGAGGGGGGGGGACGGGGTGAGGTTCGGATAGAGTGAGGTTATTTGCGGTTGTGCAGGGATGGTGAAGGAGGTGCGGTGCAGCTCTTTTAAGGCAGGGATAAGTGCGGTGAGGCGCGGCCAGGATCTTGCATTAGATTGTTCGCTACCAACAACCCCGGTGTTTCAGTCTTAGCCGGCCACTGTTGATGCGCGATCCATGGTTTATCCCTGCAGGCGCTTGTTGAGCCGCACTAATGCGGGGTACAGTCAACTTTAGGGCAACGACGAACCTGGGACAACGACGAAAACATAGATTTCAGCCAAAGAAGTGGTTGCATACCAGCCTGAGCGCCACTGTTTTGACTGACAAAGATCCTTGCTCGTCATTCAACCAGTTTCGTCGTTGCCCCAAAGATGACTGTAGTGGCTATTTCCGACAGGTGGCAAGTAGCGGTGGCGTGGGGTTAGGCGAGTGCGGTCCTTGGCAGATGCGGACAGGTTTGAGAAAGATGGCTGTGGACATGGTAAATTTTCGTAGTATGTTGTAGAATATAGAGAGGATGTAAAAAATAAAGATCTAGCTAGCTCTGTAGGAGCCTTGATCAGAGCATGCTGTGAGGAAACACAGTATAATGCAGGACCTAGCAACAGGAAAATACCTGTGCCAGTGTGTTAAGTTAAGAGCGGGGAAGACACTTACTCCCTCGTGTTTCATCTGCGATGCGACGCCTCGGCACGGTTCTAATTTAATGTACCTAGTACGTTTGCAGTCTGTCAGAGATAGAGTTTTGGTATCGGGGGTATGGGGATGATTGCAACTCTAATGCTGTCCTGCTATAGCGCGAGTGGGAAAGAAACCGGATGTAAAGACCTCCGCCTTGGTGATCGTGACCGAGTGTATTTGTGGGATCACAAAGCATCACTCGACAATACAACTGATTGTAGATGTGAAGTAGTACTGTCCTCTTTCAACTGTTTGGATATGAATATGCCTTTTGAGTTTGTCTGTTAAAGAAGGCGATACTGTCTGTTAGTTGGTAGATACACTACTACTTGGGAAATCGACAATACTGCAATAATAGAAATACAGTAAAGCTCACAATGGCGGTACTTGTTATCAAAATGATCTCTTTGTAAAGGTGAAAGATTTTGGTCCGTTCTTGAATTTTGGTTTTCTAAACTGTTAAGTTCACTACAAGAAGATGGGTAGAATCACTGGATATATTTTAGTTTGATACCATCATAGATAACATAGTGTAATGTTTAAAATACAAGAAGATTTGAAAGCAAGCCGTATGAGGCGCAACCTATTAGTGATTGTAAGTATCATTTTCTCTACCAAAAACGATATTATCTCTACTGACACCCTCTTCAAGTTTGAACGCACCCTTCACCTACTATCTCGAAAGAGACAGAAACAAGGGATGTCTGAGTCATAGAAACATTCAAGATCCTTTGCTTCAATAATCGATATATTTCATGGATCGGTTGCTGGAGTCGTTAGGTATTGAGGAGTTGGATTAGTAATAATTTTTCTGTTGGATTCTATGGAGATCTGTCGGTTGCGTGGTGTGAGTCATTTGGGGATTAGTCAGTGCAGAATTTCCTTGGGTATATTAGAGGGCTCTTCCTCACTTCACTTCTGCTCTCTTCTTCTCACTCTTTCTTTAAGCAACGTCTTCTTCATTGTGTATACGTCATGAACGCTTGGTTTAACCTGGTATATCATACCAATCGGAGCCATTTCTAGATTGACGCTGGTTACGAAAACATACACTGTTACTTCACTTCTCACGAAGACCTTTGCATCTCGCTTCACTAACTCGACAGCTACTACTATCGCCTATTGTACCCTGCGAAATACTCGTTATCACCGCCCCTTGAGAATATGCCGTTTTGACAATTAGTGAAATTGAAATGTCTTCACAGGGTAGTTTAAGATAAGATTCAAAGGAAATATAATTTGCCGGTCAACCATTAGTGCTGTTATCATGACCAGATCCGCAGATGTTTTAGGACAACGCAAACCGATGCGGGCAGATATCAACAAGTGAACAGCAGTTGCTTTTGCTACGCTCAACAAAGAATTGTACAAGTGACACCAAACTTTGGAAAAAAGAACCATAATTGAAGGGTTCATTTTTTCAGAGAAACCAAAAGATTGTTTGTTTTTTTGTATCAGATAAGTAATATATTAATGAATATATCTTGATGTTAATTTTCTACAGAAATGAAATGATGTTGATCCAACGCAGATGACGTTGTACCTTGGTTTTCAGATAGTTGGCTTGTGATTTTCGATAAAAACTAAAGTTAGAGGATACATGCAGAATAGTAGAACGAGCGACATATTTCCTAGTGCTTGTCAGATAGGCGTAAATGAAATCAACTAAATTAGAGTTCTAATAAGAGTGTATAACTTATAATATATCAACAATTTCGATGAAACAAGTTTGTATTACCGCATGCAGTCAGATAAAGTGCCTATAAGGAGCCCCTAAAAAGTGCCAAAAGAGACAAACTTTTAGTTAGTGTTTGAATAACAACTAATGGAATTGGGTCAAATAAATGAAGCCATATGTTATCAGAAAGTGCAAAAATCTACGATATTTTAAACATGTAAATCAGAGACATATTGGGTTTTTTTATCGCAATAACGTTTCTTGCATGAAGCAATTATAATATAGTGTTTTCTGTTGTTCTAATGGACGATCTCTCTGCAAACAAACTTGTTGTGAGAGAAATTAGTGGAAAAAATGTATTATCTAATACTCGTATTGTTTGACTTCCCCTCGATACAGTCTCTGTTTGGCAGTCCTTTGACCAAAAGATTATTAATACTTGGTAATCATATAGTTGTTGCAATGGCATCTGTGAACTGGTGAAAGATATAGAAAAACAGACATCCAACAATAATTTACCAAAGTTGACCTTCGACAATCAATTTAGTAAGGTGTATCAGCATGGGACACTAATCTCAAACTGTCAGCAATTTTAACCATTTTCCCCAAAGCACCATCAAATATTTAAATTTTCTTTCCAACCGGGTATCAAAGGAGCCCAGAGCTAGTCACTAAATGAGGAAATAAAGTGGTGTACCGGGGGTTCACCATTAGTTTCAAGAACTCGGATTGATTGGCAGAAGTGAAAGGGTTATTTTTATGGGTAGGGACAGGTGAGTGGCTGTGGCGAGGTGTGGAAGCCAATGACAACGAGCAAATGTCTAAAAATTTGTAGGAGGGAAAAAAGTCTAGACCAAAGTGAATATAGTTCATGAATAATGTTTAGCATGCCCGCCAACAGCAATAACTGCTTCCAGTTTTCGACGCATGGTTCTGATTAAACTATTAGTCTATCTACAGGAATAGAGTTCCAGGCATTTCTTATCATAATCTTTAGTACTTCTATGTCATTGACACATACTATAGCCTCTCCTAGTTCCGTTTCTATTTCTCCCTATAAACCCTCGATGAGATTGAGATCCGGTGATTGTGGTGGCCAAGGAACTGGCTCCATCTCATTGACCTCTCTGCATTGATTGTAGACACCCTTATGACCTGGAGCATTATCCTTGACCACCTTGTGCACCCGTAAGCTTCACAAGTCGCATGCTAGAATGGTTTAAGATGTGGATCTAGTATGTGATCTACATAGGTCTGGGATTTGATGGTAACCCCAGCGGGAGTGAACACTAGTTCACTCTTCATCTCCGCGCAGAATTGCCCCCAGATCATGTTGCTCTTCCTCCCTGATTCCCAGGTCTCATCGATGCAGTCCGGGTGATATTCGTCCTCCGGTGTTCTAAGAACCCATGGACGATGCCCAAAGCCAGAGGTGTTAAAAATAGACTCATCTGTCCAAACAGTCCAAAACTAGTCATCATAAGCCCAGTGTAGTCTAGCTTGACACCACTCCACCCGCTTGATCTGATTTTGAGGCCGTATTCCTCACTTCTTACAGGGTTGTCTTTTATGATAGCCCATGGATGCCAAAGTATCTCGTAGCATTCTGACAGAATATGCATAACCCATTTCATCGATAATAGACAGAAAGAGCAGTCTCCTTGTTCTTTTATCTCTTGTTATAACCTCCCTTAGCCTCTCCTTCTGTTCTGCATTGAAAACAGGCGGCCTCCCTTGTCTCCTTATATTGCTAAGTGTTCCATTTGCCTGCTCGTAGTAGTACTATTATAAGCATGCTGCTAGTGCCAGTGCCAACGCTAGCGCCAATGCCAGTGGGCAGCTTGGATACGAGAACTTGAACCTACCTATGCAATCCTAAAGATACCTTGACAGGTACGATAGTCTATCTCCACCCGACGCCCTATTTCCTTCCAGGTCATCCCTGACCCCCTCAGATCAATTATTTTTACCCGTTCATCTCTAGTGGTCTCCCTGTTCCGGGTTCGATCACCAAAGTGATCTCTTCTCGTTCCCTTCTGCTTCATAGCTCAGGCTGATAGCGGGCGTCAAAGGGCGTCGAATGGGTGTCAAGGGAGCTCGAACCAGCGTCGGGGGAGCTCGGACGGGCGTCAGGGGGGGTCGAATGGGCGTAGGGGAGGTCGAAAGGGCGTCAAAGGGGGTCGAATGGAGGTCGAATGGGCGTTGAAGAGGTCGAAAGGGCGTTAAAGGGGGTCGAATGAGCGTCAAGGGAGCTCGAACGGGCGTCAAAGGGGTCGAATGAGCATCAAGGGAGCTCGAACGGGTGTCAAACGAGGTCGAATGGGCGTCGAAAAGGTCGAACGGGTGTCAAGGGAGGTCGAACGGGTGTCAAAGGAGGTCGAATGGGCGTGAAAGAGGTTGAACGGGTGTCAAGGGGGTGTGAATAGCTTCACGGCTTTGCTCTCCACCACCTCCCTACTACCAATTGACGTGGCAGTGGCGGTGGTCTTCTTGGCCGGTGTCAGCCAATCACGACAATCAACCCATTAAAACGGGTTCTTGAGACTAACCCATAACCCCCGGTACATTTAGAGGAAAGAGTGGCAACTCCGGATAGAGCAAGAGTAAGTTTAAGATGAGCCTATCATTACGCATCAACAGGCTATTGAACTGTTTTGTAACCTTGAGCACTAATATCTACTCAATAGAGACACATTAGTATCCGAGTGATACTTTAAGACTCCAAACTCAAAATTAACGAAATAGATCAGTTCTCACACTACAAAAGATGCCTCACAATACGGAATCAATGTGACCCCAGGCTCTAGGCAACTAAAGTCAAAAAACATTTCCGCGATTTCATGCAACTCAAAGGGTCTACGTAGAGTGTGTATGGGAGGAGAAGGAAGGCAAAGGGTCTCCGAAGAGGGTGCCGGGGAAGGGGGGATACAGGAACTGTTACAATTGTCCTTATTTTTAGGAAATTAATCATTGACATTCTATAAACCGGTATGCTTACTACAACGGTACCAAAACCAGGTCTGTAGCGTACTGCTATAGCGAGATTTCGCTGTAGATACTCAGAGTCACAACCTTCGGTTTATCAACATTAGTATGTCATCTCCTAACTTTGGGTAACCTTACGAAGTATCACTAATAGGAAAAAGGTGGTCATCTTCTGCAAGGTTCGGGGAAGACGCGGGTATACTTTTCTACCAGGGTAGAAAATGCATCAGTGAAATGCATCAAGTCTATACAGCGCCCAAAAACGGATGTACAAAGCATCGATAAATGCATCTATCATGCATCACAGTTTCGTTTCGCCAAGAGTTCAATGTATGTATGTATCGGGAAAATAAAAATGAAAACAGTTCCGGGGTTAAACCTGTACTATTATGCTTGTCAAGTCCACACCCCACCGCCTAAGCTACATGTACTGATTGATATACTAGAACTGAGAACTATACCAATAGATCAAGAAGTTGAAAATTATCAGTAAAGTAATGAATCAATAAAGTCGTCAATAAAGTCGCCAGCTGGACGATATTACAGAAGTCTCGACACGTTTATGCATCAATCGTTGCATTTAAGCACCATTGTAGTATGGGCACTGTATCAGGATAGATCCTTTGCGCTGGTAGAGCGTACGCCGACCTTCAAGCTTCGCGGGATATCTCAACGGCCAGCGCATTGGTTGGTGAATTAAAAACCAAACTATTGTCATCGCATAGTATGTGGCATGTGAGGCTGGATTCAAAAGCGTGAGCGCAGCTGGGAATTGCACGCTAGGGTCAGCATATATTCCTCCGAGGAAGTAAGTTGGAAGCTCTGAGTTGCCTATGCTCCTCGCGGACCCATCAAGGGTTTCGAGGATATTAGTTGAGCACTAGTTTCCATAATAACGGAAGTGACCATACAGAGCAAAGATTTAAGCACCCATTGCTGAGTGATAATTTGTGATTCGCGAGGCTGGCTCCTTGTACAGTCTCCCGTACGAGGAGACAACATCAAGACTACATTATGAGATATAAATTTAGTATTAAAAACCTTAAGTCTCCCACTAAAGTTGTAGAGCGATAGGTAATAAGTGATGGAACGCCCCCTTGAGATACGGTTATACCTATAAACACCGTTTTCTTTTATCTCTTCCTGCTCGGGTCATTAATTACATGCAGACCGTAGTCTTTGGTAATATCGCACTCCCCTCTGCTGCCCTTCTTCCGCCGTCTCGCACAAGTACCAGTACTAATACTTTAGCAATGTAACAGCACTCTCACCACGCCGGCGTATATCCTACTCTTTCAATAGTCGTTTTTAAGCCCGCCCCATGCTTTCTTCACTTCCCTTTCTTCTTCGCTCTTGTCCTCGTCATTGCCCCCCTTTCATCCCTTAACTTTGTGAACTCTCTGCAAATTGCGAGTGCGGTTTCAATGCCCGATTTGGTCATAGCAGATCTTGGACTGTGATGTTTTGTGGTTCTCAGCTTCTGGCCTCGGTGGTTTTGAGTAACCCTAACCCTCACGACTTCATTTTTTTCTTCTTATTCTTTTTTTTGAAGATTAATTAATTGCATGGAGTCTTTTATTAATAGATATTTGCTTGATTCTTCGAAATTTATAATCTAACCCTCTCTTCTGAGATTAGTGGAGTTCAATATATAGGACTTCGGGCACAAGGAAGACTACATCTAGTAGATATCTCTTTCGGCACCAGCAACACCTGGCTATGTTTCTACAAGTGATTATACCTTCCATGCATGATATGTGACATTCTATCTCATGGTAAAGCTACCGATATATTCTTCCTCTTAGATACTTGCCCTACCCCTTTCTTGCTGGCCTGCCCTGCATCCCCTCAATTTCCGCGACAGGCCTACCATCCACATTCTACCTCTACTACTAGAGAAACAATCAGATTTCCGCATGTGTCCACACCCTGCGTCTTCTCACCAGAGTATCAGCCTCTCTCTGCCATCGCTGGGCATCCACCGTATCCAGAGTCCTGTCAAAGACCCACAGGACACCTCGGATATGCCACAGATATTCCTGGTTCCTCCACCTCTCCCACTTCCTTACCAACCCCATATACCTCACTACATCATCACCTAGCCCCTCCACCCACCCGTCCCTCCCCTCCCATTCACCGCCCTGCAGCCCAAGCCGCATCTGTATCCTTTCCAGCACCGGCAAACCCCTGAGGGGAAGCTCCGAAACAAGCTTCGACATTGCCATCATCTCCGCTTTCGCCTGTTTCATGAGAAAGTAAATGAAACGGATGGCGGCAATGATGGCACGCATCCACACCCACGCAAGCGGCTTGTTGTCTGCGCTGATGATGCAGGGCAAGGGGAGACGTGGCTCGGGGAAGTAGTCGGGAGGGACGGGGCCGTAGGCGGGGATCTCCGGGAACCGGAGCCTTCCAGAATCTGTTATATAATCTGTAGTGAAGTGTCTGTCCGTGAACGTTCTGCCGAGGACACGGAGGTGGTAGACTGTTTCCTCAAGAATTTGAGTCATGCGATGGGACGCCAGAATTGCATTGCTCGCTTTGGCAAGCATGGTATGTGGGTTTAGGTACTCATGAGTAAACGAAGGGCTGTAAAGATAGCAATTGAATCAGTGATTCGTCCACCGCGCCTAATGGTGTAGTAGCGTACATACAGAAGTTTATTGTGATCTGTCGGAGCCAAGACAATATCTCTTTCAGGAAATATTTTCCAGTCGAGCGGTTTACCGTATAGGTGGCAGTCAACGCTGTCGAATATCATTGGACCGAGAGGGGGTGTATTCGTGCTCTGGATGATTTATGGGTGAGAATTGCTGTGCGGTGGATCGGAAGGATATGATCGAGCGTATGACGTCATGATATTCCGGGAGATGTTATCCGGGGAGAATGAAATAAAGTAGGGATTCGTCAGAGGAAGGTGGTAATGTTCTCACATGGACGGCAATATTCGAGACGCCACAAAGGGTTCATCCCTTGGCCGGATGAAGTTGTCAAACTCCCAGATAGCCTCCTTGATCCAATACTGGCATAAGCAGGTATCGAAAACTTATTTCCGACTGGCTCTATGGCTATTTTCAACGATGAAGAGCAACAGATATACGGTGCGCCCAACATAAGAGTGTTCGAAAATTGGAGCGAAGTCGAGGGCGAATAACATCGCAACGAAAGAAATTAGGGAAACTCCGGCCGGTGTAAATGTCGTACTGGTGATGAAGAATAATTATACCACCCGATTTTTGATATCTCTCCTGGTTATGAGCCTATTAGAGCTTAAAATATAGTATTTTAGTACGTGAAAAGCGCCAACACTGAACAAAGTGGAACAGTATTATACCCATCTATACCCTTAAAAAGGCAAACCTGACCAGACCGTGAAAGTGATGAAGAAGAAGGGCTAGAGGTGGGACCTCTTATTGGCCCATGAGGACCTGTTGCAGCCACAATTGCTTCACTTCCATATGTCACCGTGACATCTTTAAGAGTATACGCACCATACCCAAGTCGATGCGTGCACGGTCCGGGCTGCAAATTTGAGGCTTTGATCCGTCTAAGGGATACTATCGTCTTCTCAATGCGGGTGAAGATGCAGCGTTTCAGGTCGTGCGGAGATTAACCCAACTAGTCAAGATTGATAAATTAATGAATTGATGAAAAAGAAAAGCCTAAATTAATGAAGGTCAGGGTTGAAGGTGGGAACACTATAAACGCCTAGCCCCAATACGATGTGCCAATAGTAGCGAAGCTGTATTTGATTAACAAGTGAAACTTCGCTCTCTCTTCTCTAGGTTTTATGTCTTTAGAACGAATAGAAGTAATCAACACCAGACCATGGTAATACTCCATGTCCTCTCTGTTATGGGGCAGGCCGGGTGAAATTTGAAACGGGGGAGCATATGTGAGCCAGGTCTCGGAGTGGAGCAACCGTTACTCTTTCCGGGTAGTAGCGTGGATGAGCCGAGGCTCAGCATTCTGCTTAGGCAAATAGCTTAAGCCAAACAGCTCAATCTGATACACTTAGTGAAATCTCTTCTTACACTACAAGAGTTCCCTAGCTCCCAGATATCTCCTAGCTTCATCGAGAGGTGATCACCTGGCGGCGGTTACAGTACAAAGGTGGCCCTAGATTAATAATAATAGCTTCTCTAAAAGATATATTCACAAGTTACCTCATCTCTCAATCCACCTCGCCTTTTCTTTTAATGCTCTTGGGCCAACAAGCGCCGAGTCTCCTGGTGACCTCGCCCATGTTCAACAGCCTCTCCGTCCTCATCCTCCGATGCTACCATTACGTAGCCGGGCATTTCACCGACGGGTCTGGCCCCTATAACTGCTTGCACGATTGCTGACCGGTACAGCGTGGTGAGGTGGGGGGCGATATCGGCTCGGCTAAGGCTGGAGAACAGCTCTCCAGGGGCACCGAGTGTAAAGAATTCCTGGACCCGCTGTGGAGTATCTGGGCTCCTTGTATTTTTGCATGTTAGGATCGCAGCCGCAATTACGGCGATGCTCCGTAGAGCAATGGAGGTAACCTCAAAGATTAGTGATTTCCTATCGTTTAGCAGAGGTGCGGGCCCCTCCACATCTTTATAGATTGCCACCGCTTTTGTTACAAGTACGCATCCTTCAAAGATAGTTACAGCTGTTAATCCCATGCAGAATTGGACTGCGCCGAATTGGGTTTTATTCAGGGAATCCGCCCTAGTCCAAAAGACGCCGGTGACCCCTAGGATGAGGTGCAATAGTATCTCGCAGTTGCGTACACGTGATGGTTTTGGTAGGCTTCCAGGTAGAGTAGACATTGATGCAGATATGCATCCAAACCCAGCGACCAATAGAAAGCTAAACACTATCCAAAAAAGAAGTGTTCTAGTACGCTGTAGGACAAAGGTCAGAACGGTTTGAACTGTGCTTTTCCAATTGGTTTGGACCATCTCAGGTATGTCTTCCTGCACGGCCGCGGGCAGAAGCCTCTCGATATGTGCATTCGCAATTTCGAAAGATATCCGGGTTCTATCGATAACTTCCATTCTATTTAATCTCATTATGGATTAGGGGCAATTTCTACCACAGATGGATTCTAGCAGATATATAGCGACTTGTGGAATCAAACACTTACTTTGCGTTGTCATTCGGAAGATCAACGTAAGCCCGATATGCCGTGGAGGCCCTTCCCACGGACTCTGAAAGTTCGGTTATCCATACAGTCATGCTGCTTACGATGAAGATGATAACAGGTTATATTGTGGGGCGTGTCGTGATGGTGGCAGCTGGTAGGATTCGATAAATTGGAATCAAGACCGAGTATACAACGAGATGCGTATCGGCGTTAGAGGCGGGAATTATGTATCAAAAGGTTCGATTTCTATGCTTCAAACACCACGTTAGCGTTAGTGTTGGATGTTGAATGGAGTGGCGATGAAACTTGATAGGGAGTAGGTCGTATCGTACGATGTGATGGATAGATGAACAGATTCAATATTAGTGATGGTGAGTATCAGAAAGAATAAAGTGATACTGTTCTGGCCAACCTGTCCATTCGGCACGAAGATAGCACAGTTGACAGGTCAGGTCAGGGATGATCTTCGGAATGTTGACTATCTCCAGACTGACAGTCTTCCCGGGTTGATGGCCAGGCTAGGAATAAATCCGAATTATCTAGAATGTTCCTGGTTTGACCAAGGATATTGTGATCAGGCGGGGCAGTTTATGTTCAGCTTCGAGTCATCATGAGAACCCGTTGCATTCAATTAATGGGTATTTTTTGTTTAACTCAATAATTGAAGGCAGTCTATGGTCTATGCTAATTTCAGAGCCCCGAAACTCCCCTTCATCCTCCACGAGGTTCAAAGAAAATAAAGTAACTACATATACGCCTTATCCAACTCCCAATCCGCCACCCCCATTTTTGAGCGCCATGCCACAGCATGAAGCTCCCATATGGACTACCGAGCCAGATACCACAGAGTTATGGGGGTAGTATATGTAGGGTGGAATGATTCTGGCGCATATGAATTTATCTGCATTTGGGAAGAACATAATCAGCAAAAAACGGGAACCACCAAGATGAATTGTACGTCCAGACGTGCCGATTCATCTTTTGGACAAAAATCGTAGTCTTCCACGTCAAAGTTATCATCCGGCCCATCAAATTCTGATTCTTTTTTCCCACTGGTTTGCCCGATCATCTTTTGACCCAGAATCCTAGTCTTGTTCTCAGTCGTTTTGACCGTTCGTCTTTTGACCAGGAATCTACGTCTTTCGACTCTGCGTTTTTCCCATCCTGTCATTGGGTATTCTCGTCTTTTGACAAATGTAATACATTCAAGTATATAGCCAATATAAATTACTAATTATTCTACAAAGTAAATATTCTACAAATTAAAGCTGGCCATCCAAAACACTGGGAAATTAACGAGAATGCTCTGAATCCTCGTGATTCTACGAAGAAAGAATACGCATTCAACCGTCTGGGAAATTGATGAGGATGAATTCTCCTCATTCCTCGTGATCCCACAAAGTAACCATCCTCTTAAATTGTCTGGGAAATTGACGGTGATGGATTCTCGTCAATCCACGAAGTAAAGCTGCCCATTCAAGTGACTGAGAAATTGACGAGGATCCATAGCATCCTCGTCCTCACAAGAAGTAAAATCTGACTCAGGAATTGAAGAGAATGCTCTGCATTCTCTACATCCTACAAATTAAAGCTGCACGTTAAACTGACTGGAAAGTTGACATGGATAAAGCATCGTCATTTTACACAGTAAAAGTGCCCTATTGAGTAAGGATATTTACCATGTTTCAAATAAATTCCTATGAAATTGACCAAAGTATCATAAACTGGGAATTTTACCACAAGTTGAAATGATACCCCGATCCTATAGTACCCGAAACGAACCATTGTGGTGCATAATCGGCGCATTAAACATTTCTCGGCGCTCTACCCTTCCTCTGACCTCGAGTGGATATGGCCTGATTGACATAGCTAAATAAAGCGTTGAGGTCGCAAGCATGAAAACATCGCTGGCATTTTGGTTTTGTAGGCGTCAATTCAACTTTGTATTCGGCAATTATCTCAATATATACCGCTTAATGGCCGCCATCAAATGCCCACCGTCAACTGCCAACCATTGATACGATCGTTAAATGCCCATTCTCAAATGCCTACCATTGATACTATCTCGAAAGCGATCGTCAAAAGCCCGTTGTTGATACCGTCGTCAAAAGTCATCGTTAAATCCCCTGTGGGGTTAGTAAATGGTGCCGTAAGTTGACAGGTCAATTGTACTAATGGTGAACCAGCGGGTATTCGTAGGCGATGTAGATTTGGTAACAAGATGAGCGGCACCAAGGATGCTCTTGATATTAACCACCCATACATAGTCAAAAGTGTTGGTGTAGCATGATACCCTTATCAGACTGTGGTGGGCGTTCTGCGTACCGTTGAAGTCCAGTTTCAGCGGGCAAATCGCCGCCAACAGCGTTGCCTCTCTCTGTCCCGGATCTCTCAGCTTAAAGACCGCCAGTAGAGTTGCCGGTCAAAGTCCCTGCAAGAGCTCTAGGTCAGCTGGCTTTTGACAGAACTAGACCCAATCATTCCGTGGCTCCCCTCTCTTATAATTCGCCATTTTTGTTGTGTGAAGCGTGTGTACCGTCCTTTCATCGGCCGCGCCGGGCAGAAGAACAGGCACCTTGACCTGCCATAATGTCGTCACATGCCAGGTATCGATATCCTTGCAAATCTCATCAAAATCCCGCCTCAGTTCTCTTGGGAAGTATCGCCGGATGTGAAACTTGAGAGATTTGCTACTGCCCAGGATATTGACGCTTTTGACGTCTATAAAATCTATTGGCGTTTTGACCAACCGGTTCTCCACCCCCTCCTCCTTCGGGAAATATCCCAAGGGCACGATCAGGCCCAGTTTAATTGCCGGATTATCTTGGGGATTAGCCAGCTCGCGCCTGGCGCGGTGCAGCCTCCTCTTTAGATCTGGCTCCAACACTCCGAGATTGTGCAACAGATCCGATTTGGAGAATCCGTCCCGGGCAATTTACAGAAGATTCAACTGGTGCATGGGGAAGATGTAATCTCTGTTGAAAGCCCGCAGTATCTCCATCGGGGGAATGAAGCGATTGTTCCGACGATATGGTATCTTTAGCTGGTCCCTGTGCGCAGTCTTGCAAGACTCCGTCTAATAGTCGGGAATATTCCCGTACTGGCTGAGATGCTCCATGAAGTGGCTCATGAGGTGTAGCTTAGGGAAGTTGAACTGGGATTCTTCCCATGAGATCTCGTCGGTCTCCGCTTAGAGATTCAATCGCTTACCAGCAATAACCTGCCACCTCTGGGTAGAAGATTCCTCCAGAGCTGCTAGCTCCGTGATATACTCTTCACCTAACACCTTGCGCCGTTCAGCAACGAACCTCTCCCTTTCCTGGTTCGCGCGGTATTTCCCGAAGATATCCTTCGTTGGATGGAATGCCCGGAGATAGCCGTTGTTACGTGGGGACAATAAACGAAGGCGTGAGGGTCCAAGGAACACAATCTAAACAGGAGGCTTAGATGTAGACTCCAAGCAAGCGAAGTATCTTGGAACTCTCTTGGTCGTCTAGACCAAGAGATCGTAAATGTTGGACTATGAAGGAATAAAACCAATAATATTCCTATAAATACAAGAGGTTGCGTGAAGAGAACAGGAAAGGAAGAGAAACAAGACGTAGAGTGTGGACAGGACCCTTTATATAACCAAACAACCCCTGTCCGAGTCTGACTCATAACCGAACCTAATGGAAACACATAGAAACCGATATGACTCATCCTCCGACCGTTCCCACCACACTTCTCTTCACGCCACAACACATTATTCTATTACCTGTCATGACGCCATAACAGCCGTCCAATAGGTCAAACTTCCATTTGTTGTGGGTACGGTACTGGACAACCAGTCCTCAATCGACTAATGCCTATACGCATTGAAAGGCTTTCCTGAAAGGCTCCGTCTGACTGTCAGATGGATTCCTGAGAGCAGATGCCAACGCTAGCAGGATTATACTCTGGAAGCCGCACATCTCTTTACCCTGCTGCTGACTGACAGCTTGTTAGAGTTCTGACGGCAGAGGAAAGCCCGGGTATGGCAGTATCTTGGTCCATATGAGGTTGAATTCGTACAGGCGGTCAATTCCTGCAGGAAATCATCCAGCCATTCCATCAGATGCGTCAAGATTCCCAGGTAGACAATTTGCAACATATCGGGTTTATGTAGCTCATATGCGTGGACGAAGGGCAAATTCCAGAAAGGATAGTAGAGCGGTCGCAAGCCCCGCTTCTCAACCACCTTGCCAACGTTTTGGCCCCCCCCCCCCGCCCCGCCAATTGTCGAGCGTTGTGTACTGTCGACACATCCCGCGGTATTTGTCCTTGTCCTGGGGATAAATCTTGTGGTGCTCCGCCTCGTACTCTCCCACCTTATTGACGGGAATCTCGCATTTGGGGCACAGGTTGAATTTGGTGCTCAGGAGATTACAGTTCTCCATATGGTCAGCCATCGATGCCGCCATGATCGGCCAGCAACGTCGCGCGTATCCATCCGAGCATCTCATCAAAATGCCCACGCTCTGGTCAAAATGCAGGAGCGGCTCAAGAACGGGGGACAAAACGCTGCAGGGTGTTTCTGCCGCCCAGGTTCGTAATCGACCTTTCGACGCCGCATCCCCGATTACCTTGGGAGGAATGGGCAATAATGCGGGTATCAGGTGGGTTTTATTTGAGGGCTTTGACCGTATTTCGCTGGGGATATTTCCTATCGTCAAATATATCGGCCAGCTCTTTTTGTCCCCGGAGAAATTTGTTAAATACATGATGTCCGAGCTGCGGGTGATGGGTACAATCGTCGCCCCAGCGGGTAACTTTTCCTGCGTATTCCACCAGTAATCCGCTGTGTGCAGCTCCGAATAGAGCTGATATCCATCTGGGTCGTAACTCTTTTCCGGGCGGTATACCATGCCGGCGGAATAACAACGCTGTGTTATGGGCGAGCGGCGTAGCTTCACTGAGAGGGTTTCTTCGTGAAGGTGGTCCTTGTAGATTCGGTAACATCTAGGTCCTTGGCAAGCTGGGTCGGCAGGAGATGGACTTAGAACGGGAACGGGAGGCGAAACGGGAGGCAAGGACGGGAGGCGAGACCGGGCAGGCCATGCCAGGTTGGGCCGGGACGGGACTGAGTCGTTTCCTGGGGTTCACCCCTCAGGTGGTCAGGGACGAGGACTGAGGGCTGAACAAGGATGGGGACTCTGAGCCAGACAGGGAGCGATGGCTAAACAAGAGGGCTGAATGAGAATTGAGAGGTAAGGCCAGGTACGGAGCGATGGCCAAACAGGAGCGGGGCATGGCAGGGACGCGGGCCGAAGACGGGACTTGGACGGGGGGCATGGGGTTCACCCCCCAGGTGATCAAGGATGGGACAGAGGCTAAGGGCAGATCCGGGCTATGGTGAAGGTGTAGCGATAGTGACGGACGATGGGACGAACAGAGCGGAGACAGGACAGGGGGCGAGAGACAATAGAGACACAGAGCACAAGACAAGGGAGCGAGGCAGAGGCATGAAGCTCGGGAACAAGCATGAGGATTCAGGAGTCCTCCACCTAGGCGGGAAGCCCAGTGGAGGAGCGAGGTTCGGATAAAGACTTGATTAAAGCGTACAAGAATTACAAGAAGAAAAGTCTAAGGAAGAAAGGAAAGCACTTTGAAGAGAAGAAAGAGCTTCCTTATATACAGAATCTTAACATTGCTCATTAGTCCAGACAACATGGCATAGAACAGAGAAAGCAGAACGAGAACGAGAAACAGAGACGAGGAAAGAACAGGCAAAGAACAGAGACAAGAATGCACAGGAAAACAGGAACAGAGAACAGAAGCAAAGAGACAGAAAGCCTAGGGGAGGAAAGACAAGGATGGCGGACCGACGAGAGACAGGGTGAAACCAGCCAGAAACAAAACAGGAGACAGAGCTAAGACGAGGTAGCAAAGTATCTGGACAAGAAGACAGGGAAAACGAGACAGGACGGGGTAGAGACGAGGCGATAGGTCAGGGATCTAGAGCACATACACTGGAATCGATCGATAAATACCTCAGCGACATGTGAGACGCTAAGGCTGGGCATTACCTCACGAAGTGCCACGGGGATCGAGAAACTAGAGGGGAATCGGGATGAGGCATAGCGACATGTGAGACGCTAAGGCTGGGCATTACCTCACAAAGTGCCACGGGGATCGAGAAACTAGAGGGGAATCGGGATGAGGCATACCCAAGGCGTAGAGAATCTTCTCGGGCCATAAGATGTGCTTCCAGGTACCAAGCCATCTTCCGATATGTCCGGGTTGAATGGTCCTGCGACGATAAGGGTTGACAGGGATAAAATTCAGAGCAGGGAATAGACTATAGGGGATTGGGTCAACTAGGCCTCAGGAGCTGGGAGACTAGGAGCTAAGCGAGGAAGGGGATACAGGATCGTAAGCTTCGTAACCAAGGCAACAGAGGAACACAGGAACGAGGAAACGAGAAAGAGGACCAGGCTAGAACCAGGCCGTACGCCGTCACATGCTGCTCCAGCAGATATTTCGCCCATTCGACGTAATTGTGTTAATACAGCTCCGTCGTTTTCCCAAACCTGTCACCGACGATGCCGTACTGGAAGTTTGGTGGCGCTCCGGGCATTTTGTCGAGATGCTTCTGGAATGTGTACGCAGATTGAAAAGAGCGTTCGCACTTCAATGTTTTGTGCAATCCCTGATTGAAGTACACAGCGATGGAGGTGGCCATCAATTTGTGCTTCATAACGAACGCCGCAGGCCACCATTCAGCTGCGTCTGTGAACGGAGCCAAGGTTTCGAGTCGTCCTTCAAATGATCTCGATAGCGCCGAACCCTTCTGATGATTTGCCCACTATTCGGCGGGTATACCGTGGTGCTCGGTTCAATATCCGAATTATCGTTTGCGTTGGGAACAGTCCCGTCTTTGTCAGAGTCGGCGTCAAAGTTGGACTCCATCTCGGAATTTTGTTTGGAGTCGGTATCATCAACGGAGCGGTCAATTATCGTGCTCAATTTGCCGTGTCCGTCTCCCAGTCCAGGCTGCTTGCCACTATGAGCCATTTAAATGTGCCTCGCCAGATGCCCAGCATGGCGGTAATGCCGTGGACAAAGTGGGCAGGGTGTAGATCCCATTTTGTTCTTTGTTCTATGCCATACACTTTTTTGCATCGTCACTTTAGTATCTTTCTTTGTCTATGGAGTCATTTGTCAAGCTCACCGGTCTTTTGCCTGGCACCTCGTTCAAATGCCTGGCTCTCTCACTCAATTGCCTGCCACTCGGTCCATCACCTAACATTCGATCGTTTCCCTAGCACTCGGTCAATTACCCAGCACACGGTCAATTACCTAGCACTCGGTCAATTACCTAGCACTCGGTCATTTGCCTGGTAAGAAGGGTAGTTATACCGCCCGTCAGTGGCACAGGAAAATGACGTGTGTGGTAAATTGACGATCTTTTCCAAGGCCGGCAATCATTCGATACTAGAAAGGGATTACCGTTCCAAGTCTTATGAAAGCAATACTAGTGACGTCAATTATCACAACATTGTCTGAGCTCAACACCAACTCTCAACACCAACACTCAACACCACTCCTAAACCACACTCTATACCACACTTTACTCTATACTAACATCCACCACCAACAATTCAACGATGCAAACATCAGGCATTCCATCCCGTCCGTGAGATTTTTGACCGCATTGGGCAAAGAGGCGTTGTCGCATTCGTCTTTTTCTTTGTTCGCAGGATGAATCGTTACGAATTGCCACTTCCAGCACACCCTCATGATGATTCTTTGCCCCGTGATGATTCTTTGCCACTTCCTGTACACCACCATGATGATTCTTCGGGGATTTCCGTACACCCTCGGAATCCTTCTAGTCGTGCTCTTTGTTCTATATAAGGAGCCGAATCCTCCGTCTTTTCCCCAGGTAATTGTGGTCCACAAATAGGTGCGCCTACTCTAGTACAACCGCACTAGGAATGGGCGACCTCACGACCGCGAGTCCTCCTTCCACCTGAGATCTCACCCACCTCCGTTTACTATTTGACCTCTTCTAGGTACATGTAGTTAACTAATATTGCTGTAGCCATATCATGGTCAGCTCTCACTGCCAGGTCTAGTGAATACCCACAGTCTCCGGTAGTTATCCAACCCTTCCCAGCTCCAATGGCAGCCCCGATGTCAATTTGTTCATATGTCAAATTTCAATGTCAGCTCCAATCAAGCCTAGCTCTAATACCACTCCAGTGTTGCCATCCTGTTACCGCTCCTCTGCCTCCTCCCCCCCTCACCGATCCTCTACCCCCACCTCCCCTCCCCTTGCACCGCTCCTACACCCCTCCCTCCACCTCACACCACCCCCTCCCCTTTCAATCCTACTGATCTAGTTCTTTCGATAATTAGATTTATTATTTAACTACACAGAGTTGGTTGCTCAGTATCATTGATCCTGGTAAGGGGTGCCGTGCAGGAGTCACTCAGGGTTAGGGCTCCACGCTCTCGGCCAAAAAAATGTTATAGTGTTTAGAAAAACAACATTCTAGTACCTAGTGGATGTTGTACCGCGCTTTTTGGTCTGTTACACCTAGGTAGGTAGTAACGTGGGGAGCATCAACATCCTATTCTGCTGTGTATACATCAAAGTCAGAGGCGGCAGGAGATTCAGGGTGGCAGGCATAACTCTGCCATGAGGGCCCTAAACAATCATAAAATCTCTTATGCTGGACTAAACCTAATAGTTTTCTGAAGGTAAACGAGTTATCAGTCAATTAAATCACCCCCGCCGAGAATAGTATGGACAGTCCGAGTGACATGCCATGAACGAGTGATCTCCCATGACACCATGAAACGCACGAGTGACAGACCATGACTTTCACCCACCACGGTTACCGAGACGTTCTACCCTCTAAGAAGACTACTATCCGCATACAACACCATTCATCCCACAATTCTCAAGCTTGCACATATCACTTAGGATTCGGAAATTTACACAACCCCGTATTGATATAGTACGTATTACATCCCATTTTTGGTACTGTAAGTATACAGGGAGAACTTTCTCGCTCGGTGAGAACATACTGTACGTGTACAGATATTTCGATAGTATACACGCCTGCTGAATAAATGAGTCTATGCATTCATGACTGAAAGTCGGCGCAATTTAGTATGCATGAAAACGTTAACATGATATTTATATTTACTTTAGTGTACATGCATCCGCGATACAGAGATTTCGAGATCGGTATGCACCCATCCTCTTTCTGTTCAACCTCTTGGTAGTCCAACCACTCGCTGTGCCATCATTGGGTATCCCATTCACTCAAAGGTGGACCGGTAGCGCGATTCGATGATACTAGTCGATTCGGTCGGCCTATAAGTTGACATCTGCCGATGGGGAGTGATAGACGTATATATGGGTCATATCTGTCAGAACCTATTGATCTCGGAGCTTAGAACCCACTTCGCAATCAACAGTAGTTCACCCGCTTTAAAAAATATCTCGTAGTGGCCATAGCCCACAGTAGCCATACTATCCAGTGTAGTATCGCTTTGGTACATCAGATAGTTGGTGAAGTATTAGATGAAGGAGGCCCTTAAGGTAGGCAGCAACACCTGTAACAGCGGTTACGCTGGCCGGCTTTTTGATCGACCGAGGGTAACCTCAGGCCTCAATAATTGGTTGTCCCGTCCGGATCGGTATATACACCTTTGTGAGGTGGGGAGTGATATTTGCTCGACTAACAGCGGAGAAAGCGTCTCCAGGACCTCCAGGGGTGAAAAGCCTCTGGACCCGCTGTGGAGTATCTTGGCCCCTTGTATTTTTGCATGTTAGGATCGCAGCCGCAATTACGGCTATGCTCCGTAGAGCAATGGAGGTGACCTCAAAGATTAGTGACTTCCTATCGCTCAGCGGAGGTACGGGCCCCTTCACATCTTTATAAATTGCGACGGCTTTTGTTACAAGTACGCATCCTTCGAAGATAGTTACCGCTGTTAATCCCATGCAGAATTGGAGTGTCGGAAACCTGACCTTATTGAGGGAGTCAGCTCAGCTCTAAACGATGCGGGTGGCTCCTAGCCTGAGGTGTGGGGGGGTGTCTCGGAATTCTGTACCCACGATAACTTTGCCAGACCTCCGGGTGTGGTAAACATCGAGATAGATATGCATCCAAAACCAGCTACCATCAGAAAGCTAGATAGCCCAATCAACCGCACGTCATGTGCCGGTTTTCTCATTGGTTTGGCAACCTCAGGTGTGCTTTCCGGGCGGCCATAACCCATTGTCTCCGCATGAGTGTTTGCTATCTCGAAAGATGTCCGGGTTCTATCGACCACCAGCTTTCTATTTAGTATGTGTTAAGAACTATTTCTATCACAGATCGATTCTAGTACATACCTCTGTGTGCGTGTGACCGGGCTGGTGTCTGACTCTGAACACAGTACCAGAGCAATAAACCCTTCGGGCAGACAGCAGCAAGTTAACCTTCCAGCAACCAAGAGTAATCGGGTCTGTTTCTGGCTCGTAATGGAGCACATAGAGTCATACGACCCCGGGAAAGGGGTGAAGCCGCGACTCTTCCAGCACCCAAGAGTGATCGGGCTGGCCTCTGGCTCCGGATGGGCAACTTGTAACTGTGGAGCTAATGCTTCCAGGTCAAACCTCCATATATTACCTCCAGCACCCAGTGTCAGCCAGATAGCATCGGCACTGCTTCCGTCTGTCAGCGTTCCATGTGGTTAATAATACTGGGTATTACAACCTTACCTGATATGTCGGAGGTATAGACCAATGAACGCCAAGGTCTCTCCACCGGGCATGGTGTAAAAGAGCTACTGATTGCACAGATCAGAGGCGCGTGGTAAGGTGTAAGTCTTAGCCGCTTTGGTGTTTGGGCCCGCAGCCCCGCTCCCCACATCCGGTTATTCGTATGGATGAAGCGAAGAGAGAGGGACCGTATGTTTGATGAACGAGGGTAGGTATTCCTCGAGGACAAAGGCCCACTATACTTTGTTGGTATGAATAACGGCATATTCTTTCCAAGATACACCTTTGTTAGTAGAGGAGGGATTGTGATACGGCTTTGGTTGATTTCGGGAGAAAGGTTTGCCGGTGGCTGGTGCAGATGTGCTCAAAGTCGTATGTTTGATGATGACGATAGTAATGGTGCGATGAAAAAATAATAAAGAATAAGGGATGTGATGTGCTGTCCACGCAGGAAGATGAAAGGAGTGTATCAAGTGCTCCCACTGTCGAAGGATAAAAGACACGATGATGGGATGAGATTGCCGATGTGTGGTAAGGTCACTGAGATGGAAAGTGGAGATGACGTTATGAAGTACTATGTGATGTAGCAATCGATACGAGGAAGGGAGAGAGGGGGAGAATCATCTCAGAATATGAGCTAATCGGTGCGGCTCTTTCCATGCTTGAATACCGCTACTTCAAGCTTTACGGTTTGGCGCCTTGGCAACGGCAGTGAATGGAGGCCACCGTGAGGGATTTGCGAAAGAAGCACGTATGTTTACAAACCTTGCTTGATTGTAGTGTTCTGCATATTTATGACGAAGATAAGACAGTGGAGTCACGATATTAGCACCGCCGATAATAGCAAATCCTCGATTGTAGTATATAGTTGGGCAATCCCAAACGAGTCGGTACAGGTAACGTTGTTCTCGATACAAGCACATTTTCGATAGTGGCACACGAAGATCGTTTCCTGACCTACTGTTGAGACTCCACTCTACCGGGGGTTAAGGGTTAGTACTGAGAAGCCCCTTTCGGGGAATCTTTACAAATGAGGACACTGATTGGGCTGATATGAATCAAAGTGACACTTGGCAGCCAAGCAAGTATTTCCAGTATCCCGTTACCAACCTTTACAACACAACCTCCACCACCCCAATTTCACTCCCGCTCAACCCAATTTCATCAATGAAAACCGTCAGCATAGTCTGGCGGCCTAAACTGATATGCAGATGACGTGGTAGGCAAGGGGGATACTACTGAACTTTTGTTTGTATTTTTAACAATTTAACTCGATTTGTTAAGTGTAAATATATCAAAACGTCCCGGTATTTCTTTCCCACATAAATCTAAGTAAAAATGATACCACATCATTGGTTGCCTTTGTTGCTATGCCATGGCGTTACCACAAGACCAACCAATAAAAACAACAGCCATGGGGATGTCTCCGCACTTTAGGTGCACACCCGGTACCCGTAGTTCCACTGATTTGACAAGAGAGGTGGACTCTCTATATTTCTACATGGCTAGCTAGTCTGTGTTCTTATCCTCTTCCTAGCGTAGTAGTCTCTAGCTGGTTATAGACTTGTCACCAGTTAATTAATGAATTGAACACAAAATAGAAGACTTGACACCAGCTCGACTTTAACTATGATGCCGGTATTAATAACCTACAACGCACGCCAATGGGAAACACGACTAACCCTCAGTTTTAGTGGACATTTTCTCTTAATCCCTCTTTCCTAAATTCTCAGAATGGTGGTGGGTCCTAATGGTGGATGAGCGCGGACAGCTTAAACCTAACCCTGACAGTGATCACCCTAACCCTGGTTTGAAACTGCATGTGATTATATCCACCTTAACCCTGTAATAACCGCCATCAACACTTCTAACAAATAAAATCGATCGCCCTTCTCTTGCTCCATATAGCCCATTTCATTGGTTTTTGATCCTTAGTTGTTGGTGCACTCGATAGATCTGGTTTAGGTGTTTTTGTCGTCCTCGAATGAATCGAGACCAGCAGCATACAATGCATCACCCCAAGTACCTAAGATTAATTTACTTTTACTAATGACACGCTTTGACTCTTTACTACCTGGGTGTTCCGGCGGTGTACCCGGTGGTGATAGAATTAATGGAACGTTAGGAACATCCAATCGTTCCCTACATTCAGGATTTGGATCCCAAATGTCCTTTCTATATCTGAGAATGCATTGTCCTTGTGTTTGAGAGTAAGGTATCCAATTCCAAGACAAAAGGTGGCTGTGAGGTAGTAAAACTATGGAGTAAAGAACCCTGAAAGTATTGAAGAAAGACCTTTTTTTGTTCTTTCATCAAGGGAGTCTACACACTCGAATTGAACTCAATATACCCTCATGTGAAAATTAATTCCCCCACCGTTGAGATCGCACCGAATGTTAATTATTCTGCGAAAAAGCTAGGTACATCGGGAATACACCTGCCCTAATGCTACATATGTGTGTTTCACAACCTACCTCGTCAGTGAAAACAGCTGAGCCTGCTTGAAAACACGAAATCTCACTTTCGCGGAAATTGGATTCTAAAGAATCTGTAGTGATCGAAACTTCAACAATTGCAATAGTCTGGATTATGGTACACAACGCAACCAGCTAAAGCGGAGCATTCCCGGCGCCACACAGCAACTTGTACATACATGCACCTTCTAGATGGAGCCTACTAGTGACAATAAACTCTTTCACCCGGCTTAAACTATTATAAATCTTAGAAATCAACGACCCGTCCGGCCAGCATGCCCGGCGCGCAGCATGTACCCTCCCACAGTGCGTACCTTGCCGATGACTATAGATCATCTCAAGGCTTTGGCTGGTGGTAGGTGTTTGCCCGGTCTCCATGTCTGCATAGAGGCTCGAAGTGGTTTGTGTCGAAGCATACATACAACAGATCGTTATCCCCTTACCGGCGGAGGTGAGAGGCAGCATCATATATTATCACTCGACGGCGCCTGACACATACGAATGTTATTTTTTTTGTTTCTGTTTAAGTTATTGATTCAATGCAGGCGATAGCTTAGGGGTGTGTCTCCGGTCTATAGTGGTAGAATGAAATATCAGTTTCTGCATATGATCCTAGAGTTTTTCCATTATTACTTTGTCCAAGCTACCCTCGTACTGTAGAGTGAGCAAGATATCTTAGGCGGCACCTAATAGAGAACACCACTACCTCTCCTCGTATTAAGGTCGGGCATTAATTCTACTGACGTACTATCCCGCAGGATTCTTTTAAACTACATATAATGAATTAATTGTTAGTTATTGCCCCGGAGGACGCGACTATGAATTTAAATACATTGAGTGACGGGCGATCGAGTGAGTAGCCATGACGGCACACATTTTCTGCTTTTTTTCTCTTTTCTTTTTTAACTAACTATGACTGCACACTTAATAGGAAGTAACTATTAGCGGTAACAAGCGATGGGGTGCCAGAGGAGACTAAACCCAGCGTGACAAATCGCAGATCCAGTTCAGGGATAATATCAAGGGAGGGAGACCCACAAATAAGGCACGGTTTGGAAAAGTGATAAACCCTAACCCAGCTATCAAAACGCAAGGTATGGATTCTTTTTTTTTTCATTCATGACTTCTATACCCAAGCTATGGATAAACTGGGACATTATCACTCGAGAGAGATATAATAAGGACTGAATTGACCTACAGGACCTATTCGTTTTTGAATTTCGATATTGGGACTTCACCGAACAGAGGGTGCGGAGGTCACAGAAAGACCACCGGCGCGTATCCCAAGGGTCCTTGGCCCTTTACTGGATGATGTTCGTTCCATACAAACTAGTGGAGCTCTGCCTTGGCTGTTGAGTAGGGCATCCGCGCGGCGTAGTGGTTACAAGAAGGCAAAAGGTTTGGAGGATGTAATCAGCTGATATATTGTGTCCAAATGGTACCACGTCAATATTCTGCTATTGAAAATCACGCCGATGGCTCAGCACGGCTCTCGAATGATGGAACTCTCACAACCTATCGTTTTTTATCCCTCTTATAATCAAAACCAATCAAATATTGTAGTAGGTTCCTTGAAGGTAGCCTGGAGCTTTTATATACAGGAAATTTACACGATATGATCGTGCCTTATCCGAGTTGTCCAGATGAAGTGAGGTCAGACGGTTCCTCAGACCGATCATTCTTCACTAATGTACCCCTGCGGTGTGAGCGTATCTGTGAAAGATATTGAAAAAGAAAATATTGCGGGCGGGTGTCATGTCGAGTGATATTATATGTGTCTGCGTGCTTACGGCAAATACCGACCTAATGAATTTTACGGACTTAATAGATTATTTGGATGATAGTGATATTGTAACTCCCAGTTTGCTGATGAAACAAACCCGAGGTAGGCTACCGCGCCCCACCTCTGAACACCACCTGAGGTTCCACCACTCCACTGCTTAATGAGTTAAACAAAAACAAAAATCACTCCTCTTCTATATCGGGGATGCCACCCCTCTTGTCTCATTTCTAGAAAAAATTGTATAACCAATATATCCAGCCAGGTGAGGGCAACGCCCCGAGTATGATCCCGGCATCATTTCTATCACGTTACCACTAGAGATATTTACCGACCGGTATCGGGGATGCCAAGACTGCAGTTACTAGCAATGGCGAAAAGTCAAATTCAACGGTACGAATATCATGAGGATTCGTGCGGAATGTTGGTGGTGAGAATCCTGTACAGTCTAGGGGAGGGGCAATACTGTTGTGACTCTTGATGCTGTCCACGAGGATGCTGGTGGCGGACGGGTGCAAGTGCTCAGCGTCGAGGTAACTCTACCTCATTCGCCCCTACTGCACAATAATGAATTAATGTACGAATCTTAGAAATAGATCTGACGCCGAAGGTGGGTGTGGCAAGGTTACTATGTGCAAACGAATCAATAGATAAATCTCTAAGTTCAGTATGTCCCCTTGTCCTTTTTCTTGAACATCAACACCACTATTTGGTAGCTAATAACAAGAAATGAACGCAGAATCTCATTTCAATTACGCTACGTAGCACAGAGGTATCGTACATGGGTGCAGCATAACCGGGGTAGTGGGGGTATGAAATAAAATGTGTTCTGTCCAATGAATCCAGTGGTGTATCGGTTTAGTAGTATAAACCGGTTTGAGGGCTAATGATAGTGCTATATTTGGTGCAGTTTCCACATTTCTACCCAATGGTTAAACTGGGACAAGACTCTATCCAAACCGGTTCAAAGCATATCACCACCAAGGCTCCGAATTATCCGGAGCGTAATCACTGTACATCACTCGAAATAATACATATATTTGCGAAAGAAAAACGCATGTTGTGGATCCATTAAGGGGGTTTGGGAGATGTGTCGGGGCAACCTAGGGGCCTGGAAATCTCCACATCGTTTAGCTAGACTATAAGTTACATTAATAAGCTCACGTTTTGTACCATATTGTACCATGGTATATGTAAGACAAAGCATACGAAAATCTAGGGAATACAATTGGTGCGATTTATGTCATGAACTAAACGATAATAGTAGAGTCGATGCATTTCTCCGCCAGACATGAACCGGGTTGAACCATTTAATTCATTAATTCTGTCCATTCGCGGACTCCCCCATTGCTGCACTTGCCACCGTCGCCGCCGCAGCCGCCGTCACTACCGCTGCTGCCCCTATCACTGCCGTTGCTGCCGCTGCCGCTGCTACCGCTGGCGCTTCTGTAGCTGCTGCTGCTAGGAGTGTCTATTTTGATGAACACAACGGATTGACTTAACTCGATACTAGCCTGTGGTGGTGATGATGATGGTGGTGGTTGTACTGATGGTGATCATGAAGATGGAGAGAGTAAGGGGAAATAGGTGCGTATATTCAAGCTAGGGGATCTGGAATAAGGGTTCACTCTCGCAATGCACAAACCCCTAGTTACGTTCCCAGACTTGTTTCTCGTTCTGCTAACAGGCGGGGAAAAAGACGAGACATTGTATGAAATATGACTAAATAACCTTCCTAAAGCACTTGTTTATCTATTACTGTCCCCTAGAGATGAGGCAAGAAAGTTAAAACGAAGAATTATGAAACCACTCAATACATGGGAAAGATTAACTAAGATTGAGAAGTATAGTATTCAGAAAAGAAAGTACTATTCTCCTATTTAACCCTCATATCCGTGCCACGTGCGCCCTGCTCATGCTAATTTGACACAGACCTGGTCATTCAACATCATTTGGCCTACAACGAAGCTCCCTATTGTTGGCACCGAGATGACCATCGTATACAAGAACATGCCAAGCAGGGCGTGGTCAGGAGATTCAAGCCAGACCTTTATTCTTGTCGCTAGTCCACCACCGCCCACTGGCACCTTGGTAATTATCTCCGACACTTTTACGATTGGTCCGAGCGCGGGGATGAAAAATGGTAGTGCCCAAAAGATTTGATTAAGGACCATTGAGGACGTGATCCATGTTCGTTGTGCTTGTGTGCTCTGCCCGGAATTGTACCCGGTAAGTAGGTAAATCATGACGTATGGAGCAGCGATAGCTATCATAATTAATGGCATGACGAAAGCTTTGCCTCTTTTCTGTATTGGGGGCACACCCGTATGTTAGACGAGTCATAAAACGATGAGAGAAGGGCCGACATGTGAAGATATCCCCTGCATTGGAGGTATACGCACAGGAGGAAGACTAAATTTAGTTTGGGAACACCGTATGTGCTCCCGACAGCACCAACGATCGCACCACTAGCCTTTTCAATCAACCTGATTTGAGCTTCTGTTGGTTCGTCTCTTGTTTCTCTACCGATATCTTCGGTGCCGCTCCCTAAACGTTCTGTAAGCCCCTGTTCTTAGGGGTGCTTGGAGTGTATGAGATATAGTAACCATCAACCTCTATATGAATGTTCTCACTACAACGGGTCTCTTCAGAGGTTACTTGAGGGCAACCCTGGACATTTCCTTGGTCTTCTGGTGACTTTGAATTCGCCCTCCTAATTATATTACCCTGAGTATCTGTCCCATGATAACCAGTGTAATATACGAGATACCGAGCAGGATAGGCGGGTCAAGAGAGGGATGCTAAACCGTTGAGGAAGGACATCAAAGTGTATGGAATAACTGTGAGGGACTAGGCAGCTTATCCATATCGCTCAAGCTGATCGGAACGTACTGTAGCTGGATAGAGTTCCTATGACCCATAAAGAACTTGAATCATTGCCGCAGATGTCTTGAGGAAGCTATGGTTTGAGGAAATATCTACGTTGCATTCATCCCTAGAACATGATACAGGTAGAGGCTGTATATCCCAGGTGTGCGGAACAACAACCAATTTGTATTCTCGTCCATCTATACTTTCTTCATTTGGCTGGCCGAAGTCTGGTTCTAAGGAAGGTGGCGATAGGCGAAATACCTTATGTTTGACCTAGTCAATGAGGCCCAGGCGATGGATCGGGTGGTGGCTATGGATATTTGTCAATGAAGGTGATATCACTCCTCCTTCATAGCGCTAGCTCGGGCGTCGATCTAGTGACAATATGACAACGGAAGAGAAAGCTCACCCAAAATTAACAGATGCCGGAACAAGCACGCATAGGGCACCGGCGTCTGCAGCCCTTGCAAGCTTGTTCCTTTTTAAAATTGAAAGGCTACTAAGTCTTATAATCGCAAGGCGTGTGTTGGAAAGTGGAACCAGAATTGCTGATAGGCAATCAACAATAATGATAAGAAGGCCGGCCCCAGGCCGGGAGACCACGGTAAAGGCATGAAGACCGTAATTTAGAAGAAAAAACTTGGCAAGATCTGTCCATAAAGTTGGTCGACAATATATCCTAGGCCCCGCCAGTGGGCTACCGGGTTCTGTTGAATTCATTGATAGACGTGAGGATCCTTTGCTGGAGTCGTGGGGCGGGGGAGTGTTGCACAATGAGTCGAAGAGGGCAGATTGATTGAGGAGAGGTGACACCAATCTCGATTCCATTAGGCATTGTGGAATTTATAACTGGGGGAGAGAACCTTACATAACAGGCTTGACTGGTTTGCCATTGTCAACGGTGAGCGCAGCCTAACATCACACCGCTTCTAAAGGTGGGGTAGCATCAACCCAACCATGAAGACATAAATGACGCAAGGCCAAAAAGGGATCTACTGCTGTACAAGAGGTCTTGGGGGCTGATATCAACCCTTTGAGACACACTAGTTCATCTAAATGCAGCCATCAAGCTTAGGACTGAGGTACTCGCCTACAAAGTATGGCGCGAAAAGCTATAGAGGGCGGGTGTGTCAACTTCGGAAGAAAACTGTTGTTTCAGGGCTAGGGGTAGGTGAGGCTGATATGGGTGGGTATTGTAAGGGCCCAGGTATGGGGTGTGATAGGTATGGAGTGTAGTAGTGTTACGGGAAGTCGAGTGAGAGGGTATGATGCTTGAAAGTATGGGTAAGCGGGGACAAGCATACAAAGGTATCGAGGTGGTGTGGGGCAGTCGGTGTATGACCACACCCGTATTATACTATTGGACGGCACGCTTAGAATGCGGTGCTTACAGCTACAGGCTGTTATCCTTTGAGAAAGAGGTCAACGCAATAGTATGGTTTAGCCTGATAGCCGGCAATTGTGAGTCAAAGGGGTTACGTATCAAAATAGAATTAGATAAGAGAAGCGGGCCTTGGAATAGGTTCCAATCATGTATGAATAGAGGGGCGGACGCCCGCGAGCTGAGGGGGATTCTTATTATCAGTATCAGCGACCGGAGTCCGGTCTATTAAATTATATCGTTTAAAAGCTACAGAACTATTGCTTAGCATTGCCATATCTTTATATATCCCATTACTGGTAGGTATGTGGTGTGTTAGGTATGGGGTGTCTTAAGCGAGGTAGTTGCCATTTTAAAGCAGTTCACAACCTTTATGTGTGGCTTAGGTCGGGGTACACCACTTTTATATATAGATTAGATTGCGGTACACCTGCTGCTATAAGCCCCACCTCAACCTCTGTTCCTGTTCCTGTTCCTGAACCAAACCACTATAAGGCCGTATGGAAAACCAATGTTAAATTTATTAATTGTCCAGCATGCTACAAGAATTTCAGCTACCGGTTTAATCCACATAGAGCAGTTTGGAAACACCCGCAACATTTTGCTTCTAAGGGTCCAAACAACAAGAGGCCCGCGATACCCTTAAGAGTATTAGGGAGCTGAAAAATCCTTCTGGTAAGTATAATATTATTATTGATTTAATTTATTTGATTAATTAACTAACTAAACCCGAGGAAGAAAAAAAAAAAGAGTAGGATTCTTGCGGCCAATTGGAGGGCAAGGAATGTTAGGGAAGGAGAGCGGGCAATGGCACTATTTGCCATTAAAAATTGGGAGGAATTTGGGATGGGCAGGAGAGTTTTCTGAAGATGTTATTGGAAGAAAAAATTATAGAGTGGGATTCTGAGAATTAGATACAGTAATACATATAGCAAGAATTATACAGGGTTTTGTAGACTAGCCATTTGTACCACTTCGTGACTTTTATACTGTTTTTCAATATGAGATACACAACTGGTCCCAGCTCTATAAGCTTTCATAATATCTCTAGACTTTCTCCAATATCTCCAAACTTATTTCTGTACGTGATTGATACGCTCTAGTATTTGAGACCTTAACGCAGAAAGTGTATATGTACAGTTTTTTCGTGTTTACCATTTTGCGTCACCCGAGAAATACTCAATCCAATTGAGCTCACAATGAAACTTGGGGTATAGAATAGGTAAATGACCTGTGTCCGTAAATAGCTGTTTAACTCTATTCGTTTGCTATTTAAAATCTGTTTGAATTGACATGAAGTATTCTGCGCAACATGCTCCACTGGTAAGTGTGACGCCAATAGCTTTACACTTTTGTTTTAAGATATGTTGCCATTATCCATGCTCCTGCAGTATTCCTTTAAACCCTTTTGGTTTACCTCTTCGATATTCGGGAACAGTAAAACAATCCAGAGCAGAATTGAATGTTTGTGGTACTCTGTTGCCTGAGATTAAATCATCATACCAGCCATGCCTTATTTTAGGTGCATTTCCGACAGGTACCAAATTCATTGATGAAACTTTGAGAGCATCTTTCGTCAAAACATGATGTGAGGGCGTGTTAGTCAAAAGAAATGCCGCTTTACATCTAGGAAATGACAGTTCAAATATTGGCATTGTATAATTGGCGATCCTTTGCACCAATTTCTCACCGCTCCACCAAACATTTCTGCTACACTCAATTATCTCCATTCAACCTCAGCGGAGACCTAATTTCAGGAGATAAAGATCAACAATGTATTCAGGAGCTTGTAGTGTCAAAAACAAGGTCGGGAAGCCTGATAATATTATGCCTTTGCCCAACTCTTTGTTTCGTAATGATTGACTATCATTTTTGACCAATAGATGTGTGGGACCTTGGTTGGAATGAAAGGTGCATTCAACATGTGTATCGAGTATGCATGGAGATTCGCCCATAGCCGCCCATATTTCTGCAGGTATTAATAAATAAGTTTCATTTTAATTCTATTTTAGCAGTCGAGGTTTTAACGCTTCTGTTATATGGGGTCCGTAGACAAAGACGTAGAGGTCCAAGGAACACAATCTAAACAGGAGGCTTAGGGGTAGACCCTAAGCAAGCGAAGTATCTTGGAACACTCTTGGCCGATCGGACCAAGAGATCGTAGACGTAGACTATAGAGGAATAAAACTAAATAATATTCCTTAAATACAAGAGGTTGCGTGAAGAGAAAAGGAAAGGAAGAGAAACAAGACGTAGAGTGCAGACACGACCCTTTATATAACCGAATAACCCCTGTCCGAGTCTGACTCATAACCGAACCTAATGGAAACACATAGAAACCCATATGACTCATCCTCCGACCGTTGCCACCACACTTCTCTTCACACCACAACACATTATTCCAATACCCGTTACGACGCCATAACAGCTTCTTGATTTGGTAGAAATGTGCATTGTTGATAGTTAACTACATATTCTCTTTTCAGGCCATCTTTATATAAACGTTTCCGAGCTTCCTTCCAATCATAACCTAATCGGTGAAGCCAAGTTACTGCTGAACGTCTGAAGAATAACCACTTCGTCACATCTAACTCAATGTTTTGCGAGGCTAGTATTGTCTCACGGATTTGAATAGTATCCTTTGAATCTGCTGTTTCAAACCCCGATAATCATTTCTTCTAGTATTATACTACTGAATCGGCAAGGTTTTGAGCAGTGATTTGTTGACAGGCATGGGCAATATATTCTCTAGCTACTATCAATGTATCTTCATCTTCTAGCATTAATTATACTTATGCTATTTTCCCTTGTAGACCGAATTGAATATATCTAAAGATTTGATCAGTGGGCGTTTGAGATCAATGATGGTGCTTTTACCTACCGTCCTCTAACCCAACTTCTCTCTCTCAGTAATATATAGCTTGCTAGCTGAAACCCATCATTGAAAAAGTTTGCCATTTGTAGTGCTAACTTTTCCCTAGTATTTAGAGAAGAGAAAGCAACCGGCCGTTTCAATTTAAGATTCATGAAACACTAAACTTGTAAGTGACGGGTGTAATTTTGACCGGTAGGACACTCGGATGAATTGAAAAGTTTTTGATGTCAAATAATCCTAAATACATTAGCTACTTCAATTGATAGATCGTACTGTTTAAATTTTGAGTTAACTGCTTCGAGTCTCTTTCCTCGCATTTCCATATGTGTTTTAAGTCCTGAAGCTAATAGACACTTCTCTATAGCTTCCTTTACTGATGAACCGTGACAATAGTAACCTTCTGTATTGAAAATGATACCTTGAAAATCATTTGGACTACTAGCATTCTGTATGGAGGATCAAACCTTGAAGATCATTTGGACTATTAGCTGCTCCAATCTCTTTCTCCATTTCAAGATTCTTTCTTTTCCAAACTGCGTGCCGGCTAATCGGCTTTCCGTTGCTACTACATTACTCCTTTGTTGACATATTTCCTGAGGTTGTTTATTACCGATTGCAAATAAAGAATCGTCTCTTAATTTTCTATCATCACGCTGTGTAACAATATTTCCGGTTCTCATATCCCTTGCCTTCGGACAGAGCTATAACAAGCCTAACTCTAGCTTAGTGAGCCAATCAAAATTTTTCAAATACAACTTTCTTGAATTTTACACACCCGCCCCCTATAGCTTCTCGCGCCATAAGAACAAAAATATCCGAGTCAAGGTTTATTTCTATCGAGTCGTTACAGTTTGCCATATACACAATCATTGGCTTTGACAAGATCTTTTTCAGGTTATTAAGCTGATAGGCGAGTACCTTGGCGCTGCAATAGGAGTATAAGCGAGTCAGAGGCGATAATTGAACGTCAATATGCAGAATCTGTTGAGAGCACTCCTGCTGCAGCGCAACAAACCTTCCCAAGTACAGCTGTACTGGGAACTAGTAACAAGAACTCGAATATACAGCTGCAAGTCCTTGGTGTATTTTGACCCCCACTCCAATGGAAACTGCAGATTAGGTCGTGCATTTTCAGGTTCTTGTTGCTGGTCGCGAGTACTCTTCATTTTCTGCGAGGGTGCAGAGGAAAAAGTACATTGCACCAACTCCTGCATTATCGTGGCGCTCTTTATGGGGTACCTGAGAACCTGTTCAATGTGTGAGTAGGATACCGCTAAATCTCTAGTTATTCGGGGGGCTGCCAAGGCAAAAAGCTGAGGATCTTCATCTTTAGAGGAATAAAACAGCCCTGTTGTGCAGGATCTAAACTAAATGTAGTTTAGCAGCTTACTTTAGCAATCCCCCGAATAACTCGAGATTTAACGGCACATGTATCGCACCATATAATGTAAGAGAAGCAAGCCAGCTAGTGCATTTTTAGCACCACGGGCAACTCCACTTCCTGTATTCCAGCCCAGTCCAATTCGTTACATATGCCTGAAATTCTGCGATACCGCAAAGCAGGACGATGATCAAAGGGACCAGGGCGCCATGTTTTACATACTCGCACTGGTTACATTCGCCGGGATTCATTCTTTTGGCAGTTGTAGTTGAGGTTCCACAATCATTTGACAAATAAGAGAACACTATTCTCCCTGCAGCTTCAGCCCTACCTCATGGTCTACGTCGTATTGGTTTATGTAGCCGTAATTTCAAGCGTTGTCTTGGAGGTCTTTTGTGTGTATGCAGTTCACAAAGGCTTTAGAACTACCAGCACTGTAATACATCTTGCTGTAGATATGTATAGCTATGCGTTGGGCGAAAGAGAAATAGGACAATCTCTCTCATGGATATAAATCATCTGGTCTCCGTATTTTGATACGAAACATCCGGGCAAATGTAACGGGGCGGGATTCTAGAGCTAAACAAACAGTACCGAGACGAGAATCGACTCAGGATACGTTCGAGGACTGGGACAGGAGATCGGGCTCGGATACCGATCGGACAAGATATAATAGCAACCGAAACGAGGAGTGGCTCCGCCTAGCGCGATATGCTAGGTGAGTCCGAAATATATTATTCTGAATACAAACGAAGACGTTGCGTAAGGAAAGAAGAAGAGAAGAGAAACATATACGAAGCGAGGGAGAGCCCTAATATATATCCAAAGAAATCCCACGATGACTAATCCCAACTGACTCACACCCACGACCCACACCTTTTCCCATAACCGATCCCGATCCTTTCCTTCCGCAATCCTAACCCGAAGCGCCTAGCGCTGACCTTATCTTCCGAACACCTTCCTACTTCATCCATCCTAACCGACGTGCTCCGATCCTTCACCCTACGACTCGATTCCTCAACGTTCTCGACGGCTTAGCAGGTGGGGGCGGTCGGGCCGTTATAGCAGCCCCCTCTCTAGGTTCGAGCTCCGTGAGAACTCCGACAGGCCCAGGCTTCGTAGGGTATAGATGATGGAAGCGAGCAAGAAGGCGAGGGGCGTTGGTGATGTTGTCAGAGTATTCCCACGTAGGGGCGTCGTATCCCTTCCAACTGCACAGGTACTGGAGACGTTTATATCGCATCCGGGAGTCTAGAATCTCGTCAAGTTCCCATTCTTCCTCACCTTCAACCACAACAGGGGGAGCCGGGGGAGGAATATGTCCTGGTAGGGGGTCCATAGCGCAAGGTTCCAACTTCGAGACGTGAAAGACAGGGTGTATCTTCATTGAGGCCGGCAGGTCAAGTTCATAGGCGTAGGGGCTGATGATCTTCTTGACCTTGAACCTTCCCAGACGTTTCCAATCGAGTTTTCGGGAGGGGCGAGTGGTTTGGATGTTCTTCGCATTCAGCCATACTTCGTCACCGACCTTATAGATGGGGGCTGGTGTTCGATGTTGGTTGGCATTGGTTTCCTGTCGATCCTGGGCGTATCGCATTTCGGCTCGGAGCTGTTCCTGGATTTCTGACATCCGTTTAACTAATGCGTTGACATCCTGTTGCTGGTTGCCAAAGGCCGGTGTGGTTAAGTCTTCCGTAAAGCGCGGGTCATACCCATAGTTAGCCATAAACGGGGAGACTTGCGTAGTTTCAGAGGCGGCGTTGTTAGCGGTGAACTCGGCGATGGGCAACCAGTCGGCCCAGTCATCCTGTTGGTAGGATACGTAGCTCCGTAGGTATTGTTCCATGACCGCGTTGGCTCGTTCCGTTTGGCCGTCAGTTTCGGGGTGGAACGCAGAGGACATAGCTACCGTGATCTTCAATGCCTTGCACAGAGACTTCCAGAACTTCGACGTGAACTGGATGCCGCGGTCGGAAACAATGGAGGAGGGTAATCCGTGGAGTTTCCAGACATGGTCGATGTACAGACGTGCGAGGTCCTCCGATCCGGTGGTCGTGTTACAGGCGATATAGTGCTTCATCTTTGACAGGCGGTCAACCACGACTAGGATGGCCTCCTTACCCTTACTCTCCGGTAATCCAGTGACAAAATCCATCGATATATGAGTCCAAGGTTTCTGAGGTACGGGTAGGGGGCGCAGGACACCGAACGGGGCATGCCGAGATGTCTTGCTTCGACTGCAGGTATGGCAGTTGCGGACATATCGTTCCACAGATTTGCGCATCGTAGGCCAGTAGTAGGTGCGTGCGAGTAGCTCAAAGGTCTTCGCTCTTCCGACATGACCAGCCGATGGCGCATCGTGGTGTTCCTTCAAGAGATGAAGCTGGAGAGCTTGGTCGTCGGGGACATAGATCTTATCACGATATGTTAACAACCCTTCACGAGTTGCACATTCGGCCAAGGTAATGTCTCGGGAGTGCTTTGCGCCTGTTCGGAGGAGTTGCAGTATCTTGTTCGGGAATGGGTCAGTGATATACGCTTGTTTAAAAAATTCTTCTAGGGGGGACAGTCCTTGTAAGGACTGGGTTGTCGCCAACAAACCCAGATTTCCCAAATTCTGGGACTTCAACACTGTCTGACTTTGGTGTGTCAGGCGCTCATCCCCCTCCTCAGGCATATCCTGTGACCTCCTGGTCAATGCGTCCGGTTTTCCACCTTTCTTCCCTGGGCGGTACGTGATTTTATAGTCGAAACGTGATAGGAATTCAGACCATCTGGCCTGGCGTCGGTTCAGAAGCTTCTTGGTCATAAAATATTCCAAGTTGCGGTGATCGCTCAGGACCTCGATGGTTTCCACGGTAGACATTAATTCCGCTCTCCATTCTTCGAAACAACGGATAATAGCCAGTAGTTCCTTGTCGTATATTTCATAATTACATTCCGCAGGGGAGTGTTTCTTATTCATATAAGCTACAGGGTGCAGAATTCCGGCATCATCGAATTGCGAAAGGACTCCCCCTGAGACAAAGTCAGAGGCATCGGATTCCACGATGATGCGTCTCTCAGGATCGAAGTGACGGAGGACTGGGTACGTTGTGAACGCAACCTTCAGGTGGTCGAAGGCCGCTTGACAGGCAGGTGACCAGACGAACGGGGTATTGTTGTGGGTGAGGGCTGTGATAGGTAGCAATATCTCGGAATAACCTCTGATGAATCGCTTGTAGAAGTTTGCAAACCCAGTGAATACCTGAATATCCTTCACATTCCGCGGCTCCTTCCATTCCCTGATCTTCTCGACTTTTGCAGGATCCATTTCCAGTCCCTTCCTTGTGATCAACAGCCCAAGATACTTCGTCTCCTGCACGTGGAATTCGCATTTCTCCGGTGCGCAGTACAGGTCGTTGTTCGTGAGAGCTTGTAGTACTTGGTTGACGTGGTCGATATGTGATTCCAGATCCTTGCTATAGATTAGGATATCATCCAAGTAAGCGGTACAAAATCGATCGAGGAAGGGACGGAGGACATCATTGATGAAACGTTGGAATGTGGCAGGAGCGTTAGTTAATCCAAACGGCATGACGTTATACTGGAAGTGGCCGAATCGTGTCCGGAATGCCGTTTTCCACTCATCCCCGGCGGCTATCCGAATCTGGTTATAGGCTGCACGGAGGTCGAGCTTGGTGTACCATTTTGCCGCGCCGATTTGGTTGAATGTTTCCTTGGACAGAGGCAGTGGGTACCGATCCTTGATGGTGAGATCGTTGATTCCTCGGAAGTCGACGCAAAAACGGAGGCCGCCTCCCGGTTTCTTAACGAACAAGACAGGGGCACCGGCAGACGATGAACTCGGGTCCATTCGTCCCGATGCTACTTCTTCTTCCAAATGTTTCTGCAGCGTAGTTAACTCATCCCGGGACATACCATATAGGGGGCCAAATGGGGGTTCTGTTCCTTCCTTCAGTCTGATGCGGCGATCGTAAGGGCGGTGTGGTGGTAGCTTCTTCGTTCCCTCTTCCTGAAAGCGCGACAGGTATTGGTGGTGGACTGCCGGGACGAGAGTGGTAGGGTCTGAAAGCGGGGGTGATTGTGCAGGGTTGAACATGGCCACGAAAACTTCCAGGTCCTTAGTTTCTTCCAAGAAGGTGACCGCCGACACTCTCTCTATCTCTAGATCATGTGTGGCGGGCAGCGGACTGGAGATACCCTGGACATAGGCGGGAACGGGGTCATCGTTGCATTGGCGGAGGCAGTGGGGAGAATCGAAGAGGATGGAATTCTTGGCGAAGTCGAGCTTGACGTTATGTCGACGCATCCAGGGGATACCAAGGACTACAGGGTAGTGCCCAAGACGTGTGACATAAGCGGTGATGTTTTCGAAATGACCTTGAATACGGAGGGACAGTTGTGCAGTGTGGGTGATATCACCGGAGGAGATCTCTCTCCCATCAATGACTTGTAGTTTTCGGGGTTGGGCGAGCAAGGAGGTAGGAAGTTGGTGGTGGCATACGAATCTCTCATCAATGAATGCGATTCCAGAAGCTCCAGTGTCAACTAACGCGTAGGTTTTACAGATTTTATTTTTATCAGATACAGAACATGAAACAACCAAGTGATCTGAAAAACCTTGCGCAGAAGAGACACTAGAAACAGGACCAGAAACCGAAGACAAAGACAAAGAGATAGGAGGAACCTGTACTGAGCCACTCAGTGCAGGTCTTCCCCATTTCCCGCCGGTGGGGAGCGGGGGCGTGGCATATTGAACGGACCAGAAAAGGAAAACCCAAGATCAGAAGAACCAGAAGGACCAGAAGAAGAACCAGAAGCAGAAGAAGACGAAGTAGTGAGGGCCCCATGCATCACCGGAGGCTGGTAGGCCTCGGTGGTAGCAGCGGTACGGAACGGACGAGCATTAGGACGGCGGTTGGGGCACTCGGTAGCGAAATGTCCCGCGTGCCCACAGTACATACACAACCCTTGGGCCATGCGACGCGAACGTTCAGCGGGGGACAGAGGACCACGAGGAGCACGAGGACGGAGGTTGGAGAGATCCATGGGTACCGCGCCACCAGGAGCATGCGATGGGTGCGCGGGGGTGACAGGGGCAGGAGCAGGAGCAGGGGCGGAAGATCTTTGAGGGGCAGGGGCGGAGGCAGGGGCAAAAGTAGTACGGGCACGGAGGCGAGCATCCTTGATACGTCCGTCCAACTCTTGTAGGAGTCGAACATAGTCGAGTAAGAGGGCAGGGGTCGGGTGGTGAATCATGGCGTTGCGAAGGTCACTTGACAGACCACGGGTGAGAGCATGTTTCTGGGCCTGTTCATTCCAGGCGACGTCAGCCGCAAGGCGTTGGAAGTCCGCGAAGTAGGCAGAGAAGTCTCGGGACCCTTGCGTTAATCGTTCCAGCTCACGTTCGGCGGTGGCGACACGGTTGGGGTCACCGAAAGCGGTGTCCAGGAGGGTGATCAAGGCTTCGATGTCGGCGAGGTTGATGTTAGCCCCGTTGACCAAGGGCATCACCTGGCCAAGCGCACGTCCGGTTAACAGGTTGATGGCGTATACGAGCTGTTGCTGGTTCGAGGTGAACCGGTCGGCGTTACCGATCATCTTGAGCCGGAGCTGAGTGACGAAGGGACGGAGGGCCGAGCGAGTACCATCGAACTTAGGGGGGTCAGGAATTTTATCAGAACGTTGGGCAGGTGCGGGTACAGGGACTGAGGGCTGGGCTTGGACAGGGGCTGGGACTGGGGCAACGGGTATTGGGGCCGGGGGTGCTTGTGTGCGAAGGAGTTGATTAAGCTCCCTTGATTCCGCAAGCTGCATGGTGAGCTCTTGGACCTGTTGTTCGAGTTCGGGGATGGCGGCAGCATTGTTCAGTGCTTCGCCCATTTGTTGTTGTAGCTGGTCTCGTTCGTTCGTGATGGCGCGGCCTTGCCGAAGGTAGGCTCCGGCCTGGTTGTTCATTGCCCATAGGTTGTCGTACAAAACACGGGGATCGTCAACGTAGAGTTGTTGAAAATCATCGAAATCCGCGGGAAACTGCCACGGAACTGGAGTTGCCATTGCGTATCAGGAGTCGATGTAAGTCGACGCAACGTAGTCTAACGGGGCGGGATTCTAGAGCTAAACAAACAGTACCGAGACGAGAATAGACTCAGGATACGTTCGAGGACTGGGACAGGAGATCGGGCTCGGATACCGATCGGACAAGATATAATAGCAACCGAAACGAGGAGTGGCTCCGCCTAGCGCGATATGCTAGGTGAGTCCGAAATATATTATTCTGAATACAAACGAAGACGTTGCGTAAGGAAAGAAGAAGAGAAGAGAAACATATACGAAGCGAGGGAGAGCCCTAATATATATCCAAAGAAATCCCACGATGACTAATCCCAACTGACTCACACCCACGACCCACACCTTTTCCCATAACCGATCCCGATCCTTTCCTTCCGCAATCCTAACCCGAAGCGCCTAGCGCTGACCTTATCTTCCGAACACCTTCCTACTTCATCCATCCTAACCGACGTGCTCCGATCCTTCACCCTACGACTCGATTCCTCAACGTTCTCGACGGCTTAGCAGGTGGGGGCGGTCGGGCCGTTATAGCAAATAACTTGCTGCATTTGCCAGTGTTTATATTACACTGGTATGCCATATATCTCGCAGCATGCTGCCTTAAATTCAGTCACTTACTGCTTTTATGGAACATGCTAATGCATGAAAGAGATTCTCCAATGTCTCATATGTCCCAGGAATAGTAGAGTACCTTATGGGTGACTGACTAAATACCACTTCAGTCGTGATCTGTTTTAATCTAGCTTAGTGCCATTTTCTTCTTCTTCCTTTAACCCATCAATATATGTAACACTGTGCGGAACCTGCTGTCTTCCGCCGCTTCGCACTATGCCAAAAGAAAAAAGAAAAAAACAGTGCAAACGGTAAATTCAAAGCATTTGTGAACATGACCTCTATTGCATACATCCAAAAAAGCTACAAGACAGTCATTCTTGTATGGCATGCAATTCACAAACTCTGTGCAATTACGAGTAACCATCCGTACCCTACCTTAATGCCATTTACTTATGAATACAAATTGTAGCCCAGTTAAACCATTAAGCTTTGAATATGGTTAGCTGCTATTTCCATTTTGCCAGACCATTTGACAGATAAGAGAACTTGGTTAGAGATGTGCTTGTCCTTTTGACTTCGGAAATTTTGATGTGACTTTGTTTTGCTAGACCGTTTTGGTTGCCAGTCACCGGCCAATTTTCCAAATATGCAATTGTTATAGCCGTGATAACCTAATTTCTCAGAGACAGCAACAGAAATTTAAGTATGGTTCCCCACATGCCCGTACCTACAACCACTAGTGTTGAGTGGCATGGGGCTCGGACAAACTACAAGGGATAATTAAGAGCAGCGATCAATTTTGTAAAATAACATTCGCTACTGAGCCAAACAATCCCTACAACCATCAATTTTCGCCAAAATTGGCGATTGCGCTAAAGTCTCTATTACCAAATCGAAACACCCAAGAGTTTAATGCATTCATTAGGTGGGCCTTGTGCTGAATCATAAGAAGAAAGCATGCAAAGGGTAGTTCTAATGATTGGTATTCTAACTGGACTTTTCGAGCGAACAGAGTAAATAGATCGGCGGACCAATAAGAGAAACTTATACTAGACAGATAAAAGGACAACCGTGAGAGCATGAATATTCTGATTACTTGCGTTTATTTGATCATATCAATCTCGTATGGCTCGGAGAGGGTTAGCTGATATTCCTTTCTTGGAATCTTAAAATGGAATATCATAGGATCCGTGAGTAAGAAATTCAGAAGGTGATATGTGATATGAGTATTGTATGCATCAAAGTCTTGGCTAAAAGACCCTAATACCAATGGGTAGAGATTAGGTAATAGCATGGCTGCTGATGTGCTTGAGTTCAATAGGTATGCTACAGGTGGGAGTAGAGAGCAACCTTGTTAACCGTTTATACACCAATTCAGTCAAATATTTCCATTAGCTCCGAGAAGAAAACATTAAAGAGTCTCACCTTTAATTCGACTTTATGGCTGTCAGAGCCAATAAGGTATTGCACTGAACTGAGATGAACAGGGTTGACGGTGTTGCCCCCTAAGGCCTCTCGCAACATATAGAATCCCTGTCCATTAAGTATATCACGCATTGCCGGGAGCGGTTTTTTATAATTGGTCCGCCACAGTTACACTCAGTACAATGTGGTGGCTTTTGTGGGTCGGACTTCGGGGGCGTGGCAAAGAGACCGTACCAAAGCAGTCAAAAGCGGGCCTGGACTAAAACGGAGGACATGCAGCAGCAGCAGGCTCTTGCAGGTCGCGGGTCTAGGACGATGATGTAAGTACTGTCATTCACGGGGTATTGGCGCGCCCTGTGTGTTGGTGGACATGCATGGGTTAGGGTGGGGCAGGTTAGGGTTTGGGCCAGATTAGGGTTTGGGCTGGGTTAGGATGCGCACGACCGGGTTCACTAAAGGTATGAATTGAATCATGTTTGCGTTCATTGGATCATGTTCGCGTTTGTTGTATCATCTTTCCATATATTAAATCAAGTCCATATTCACCTACCCATGATCCATCCACCCATACCCCTAATCCATCTCCATCAACTCATCAATGTTGACTCCAGAGCATGCCCCTATGGCTATACACCTACAGGTAGGATCAGGAAAAAACCTTTGAAATCCAATGTTTCTCTTTCTACTGCAACAGCAGACTTTTATGAGTCAGTTAAGGCTGTCCACAAAACATTTCTCAATTGACTGGCCTGCTTCAAAAGTTTTCCACACCGCCCAGATTCCCATATTGCTGTTTGGCAACATATTCTTCACTTTGCAATCAAGGATCCGAAATATAAAGAGTCGCATGATACTCTTAAGAAAATAAGAAATAGGAAGCCATGTGGTATGTTTCTGCTTCAAATTTAATACCAATATACACTGACAAAAATAGCGGAGAAGAAAAGAGATGATGGAATGGGATTCTCAAAACCTATTGTAAAATATAACTTGAACCACTTTGGGTAATATTTTTAACAAATGGAAGCAAGTGTCGTTAATGGAAACATTCTGTAGGATAGAGGGTTTATTAACATACGGTGTATTCTTATACATTGTAAACTGTGCTGGATAGCAAACGGAAAGTGTTTGTCCATTTAATATGGTATAGATTTTGCTCTAACATATAAGAATCAATTCTTTCAGTTTGCAATCAGTATTCAGTTCAGTACTCTTTATCCGAAAGTATCCATTATGTCAGTTACAATACCAGCTACCATGTGAGCAAATATTTTGACGGCTCTATCTTTTGTGGACAATACCCGTACTTACAACAAATATGAAATGATTGCGCTTGCCCAAAGTCATTACTTTGTCGAACTTCAACTGAATACTCAAGATCAGTCCAATATAAAACCTACAATTTCTCAGATGGCAAAATCCTACAATATCAGTGAAACAACTCTGCCTTGTCACTTGTAAAATCCCGGACAAAAAGCTCTTGAAGTTGTCTATAAATATTCTCAAATTTTGACAATAGTGGAAGAGAAGGTTTTGATTGACCGTCACTTATTTCTTGATGACTATAATGTGCCAGCATATAGAGGATCTCTTTACACCCTGGCAAATAATCCTTCCATGCTCATCTCGGGACCAATACTCCTTCCATTGGTCGCAACTGGATCTATCGCTTTTTCGGGCGACACAGTGAGGGTCGATATGTAATTACCAAAGCTATTGCCAGCAACCGAGCCAATACGGAAAGTTGGGATGTGATGGATGATTTTTCATGGAAGGTAAGTAAACAAATTTATTTGTAGAAAGAAATGGTTGAAGTGTTAATATTACATCTATTGGTTGAAAACCGCAACGGAAAGATACCAAATTGCACAGGGTAATACTTACAACCTCGTTGAGAAACAATTTGTTTTGGGAATGGGTGATGATCGTGTAAAACGGATTTGCCGTAATTGTCGTCGTAATCCAGTCTACAAAGAGTACTGTGTTCGCGAATCTTGCAAAGTGGTTGAATCAATAGCCACAGACGGTTTCTGTTTAACACTTTTGATGATTTTCAAAAGCAACAAACATCTTGCTGGCTGATATAGGGAAAGAGAAGTGATTGATTTTTGGGTCGGTTATTCTCCTAAAGGATATAATAATAGTCAATTATGTCTTGATTATATCAAACAAACTCTGATCCAAACATATCAGTAAGTTTGAAAACATCTTCCGATAATATATTACTATGTGTTTAAACTAATAGACTTGATTATTAATATAGATCATCCGATGAATTGCGGATGCTAATATTTGATGGATTTGAATCACATATTGCTTGAATTTAATTGAATACTCCCTTGAACGGAAAATATTTCCATTGTGTCTCCCTGCAGATACTTCGCATATTTACAACCTTTCGATGTTGGAGTTTCCTCTGCTTTACCAAAATATTACAAAACCGAAGTCAATACCCTCAGTTTTCCAGTAACCGAAAATATTATTCCGAATTTATTGCCAAAATCACGATCAAAGGCTTTAACAAAAGAAAATATAACCGCTGGATTTCGAAAATGCTGTATTTGGCCATACAATCCGCTGATGGTACTCCAAACCCTCTCGCTACCTGAACCGATTGTATCTGCAACTCCTTTATTACCACCTATTCACCCTCCGCTCTGATATCTCAGGACCTCATTTTTTCCGGCCCAGAACCCCTACTACACCAGAATCTACACACAATATGTACATTGAATCTTTATCCACTATAATATCAAGCAGCCCTTACACTATTATGCAACGGACACTCTTCACCGAATTGAAAATCGGTGCAGAAAAAGAAGCTGCCAAAGCACTTATACATGAAACTAATGAAGCTCATCTGCGTGAGGAAATAAGACAGTTAGTTGAAAAGTCAAAACCTGATACAGGACGATTGACTATCAATTCTCAAGCTGCATGTATAATCGAAAAGAGTGATGTACTTGTAGAACTCAAATGTAAAAGGTACCAAAAAGATAGGCCAAAAAAGATTTCTAAAAGGCTCAACAGGGCGATCATACTGCCCCAACCAGCATGGCCATCGAGAAGGTTGCGGAATCGAGTTATTACGTGAAGGATTGGGGTGGCGTCGAATAAGTTAGATTATTTAGGTAGGTGCTCGAGGGATACAGTAAGCGCTAGGCGCTTCGGGCCAGTATTGCGGAAGAAAGGATCGGGATCGGTTATGAGTGTTCAATATATTGGCTCGCTATTTCTTTAGGTTTCTTTGCGAGGGTTAGTCATTGGGTTTCTTCTTAGGGTTATATTCGGGGCTTCGTTCCCCTTCTCTTTACTTCTCTTTCTTTTTCTCCTTACGCAACGTCTTCATTTTGTTTGTTATTAATATATTTTGTTGGATCGGTATCTGAGCCCGATATCCTGTCTCCATTTTTGAAGATAACCCGAATTGATTTCCCCCTCAGTATTAACCACATCTCGTATTTAGAACCAAGCCCCGTGAGAATAAGAAAGAGAATCCACCCTGAGTTAAATTCTATGACCAAAACTTACTGCAAAGTCATTTTGACTTCTATATCGAGAATTGAGAATTCTCTATTAGAATAGAAAGCTACCGACCCTATTATTGGGAAGATATTGAGAAAATCTGGGATGTACACTAATTGTTCAGATACTGATTCCAGAGATTATTAGATTGTTTGCAGATATTTAAGGTATCACTTCTTACTATATCAACTGCAAAGAGTTAGGCCTTGTGATGGCATTCATGGTTTTATCTGCATTACACAAGGAGAATGCTATATAATTATATAGTCGATCAACTCTTATTTAGGAACCTGATTTTTCGGTTTGGATTTCCAAGGAACGTTTTATCAAGTATTGAAGTATTCCTGAAATGAAGGCATTCATTGACACTTCTTCCACACGAGAACACGTTTACAGACAGTTCAGGGAAAATATTGCAAACTTCCTTCTGAAGAGTGGGGGCTAATATTCGTCAGTTATTCAAGCTGATCGATTCAAATAAAAAAACAATTTGCAGTGAACTGGTATTTGAATTGTATTTGATGTAGCCTTAATAACCTAATCTACACAAATTTCTTTTCACGCCTATTAACTTTGAACTTCAACAAAATCTCTTGGATGGTTTTGAATCAATACTCAAATTGAGCCTTAGGAAACGGTTAGCAACTGGTGATTTCTCAACATCTCCGCCAGAATGTTTGAGTCCTGTCATGATTACAAACAATATGTCTCATTATCCCTTTTCTCCATATGAATATCAGGACTAAGACTAAAATTCATTGGCTACATCTGGATTGCTACGCGCGGTCCCCATACAAGATTGAAACAGTCTCAGTGTTCAAAGTACACACCCTGTACATATTCTGATGATTGAATTCCAATCATAGCAAACTCTAGAGACATATTAGCCTTGAACTAAATGTACTCCTGTAATTTTCACACTGTCCCTCGAAGCACATGATGATAGATATTTAATAAATTAATTCATTAACAGAGATATCCATCAGATAGATAAATAGTTCAAGAATTACATTATAGTTAAACAGACGGAATGGCAGGTGATAAATATTAAACCTGACCTTGTTTGGCGTTGTTTCCAAGACGGCATTAACTAAATATAACGATGAATAATGGTTTCATATTCTTCTATGGAGTAGCTACAATTTAACTCGAAGTTTTCACAAGCACTGGAGTCCACATACAAACGTTAATTCAAGACACACACCATAAAGAAACATTTCTAAATACCTATATTCATATCTGGGTATGAATTCACTACCCGCTTGCTCATTTCTGGAATTGATCGATTGAAAGACATTTGGTATTATTGCGCTGATATTTGCTATGGGCAACAAATTAGTAATGCATAAGAATGTTTAGATGGAAATTCCGTACAGAGTTTTCATATCTGGGAACAGTTCATGCCGGACACGAAATGTAGGTTGATTCACGCTAGTCCTACAAGTGGTGTTCTGACTGACACTCAGGCAGACCTATTTCTGGTCCTATAGTACTCACCGGTAAGATTAGCAAGAATAACCTCCACAAAAGAATTTTGACCTGTTGTCTCGAGGGCGGAAAGAAGACTAGGACAACTTAAAGAAATATAATTCATTAAAAACACAATCACTACTAATGACTCGCAAAATATTGATGGTATTCGATGTACGACATACGTATTACGCAAAGGCAAGAAACTGGACGTTGTCAATAAATAGACGGCGATACCGTAATATTGGCAGCGAATCAGAGCTTGGTAAACTCAAGCAGACAAAGAGTTTTCAATGGAATGTCTAGATCTTAAAAGAAAACAATAAACACTCTGACTTAGTGTTGCTACCATATACTGTATGAATGGGTATAGGGTTACCTTTTTAATTCATGGAGCCGAATTTGGTCCGTTGAGTACTACAACCTAACAGAATAGTCCAGATGATAGTAGAAAAGAAAGAAAAATCAGTCACTGGTATAAAGAAAATGAAGCTAGATCGGAAGTGGGAGTGAGTGATATTCCGTGATGGGCCTATTGACCGTTGAAACCCCCGGTATGAGTTTGTGTCGGTCTAGTGTCCTGATCATTCATGAACGTTAGCAAGAAGCTGGAGTTCATGAGCAGGCGTTAATTGTCAGTAAGCAGTGGTGTTTGAATTGTTCAATCCGTTCAACTGTAGCTCGAGCTTTTGAGCTGGCCGTGTTCACTACCCATCAACCCTTGTGACGGGAGCGCACACTTCATCAAATCGACGACTTGGTCAATAGATAAAAACAGCAATCACTATATTCCTGGGATTCCCCATACAATATAACGCTACCACAAGCCCTCACTCTAACCGCAAAATATATGTTAAACCCTAGCAACCTATTGCAAATATACTAAATAACCTACTAAAGAAAGAAATCCGCTAACCCCCCGCTCACTCCGCACTCAACAGCGCCGCCTTCCGCACCTTGAGGAACCGTATCATCTCGAGCATTTTGTGGCCCCGAGCCTGCGCCCTTTCCTTTGTTGTCGGGATCGTACCAGACGGTAAGATATAGTTAGCTGGGATATCAAATATACTGGCGTCATTGATCCCCGGCGGTGGTGTCGGAGATATGAATCTTGACTCGAAATAACCGCCGCTTGTACTGTGGCCCTCACAGTCCGCACTGGAGTTTATGCTGTCATCCGGTGACATGGGTATTTCTTCAATATGCCCGAGTTCCGATGCCTTGCCCCTACCCTGTAATCCTTCATTCTCCAATATATGTTTGTGCACCAGATATCCACCGGTATTGATATTCGCTATATCCACACGTCTCTCCGCTAGAGACTTCTCGAAATCTTGATCCCTAGCTTCCTTCTCGCGGGCTACACGGTGCATACCGCGTTGTTCACCCATCCCCCGCCGTACCCGTGGCCTCATAATACCTGCAAATTTGCTTTTGAGGGGAGCCTCCATCGCCACCTTGGCCTCCGTGTCCGCTACCAAAGCACCTTCGGCGCTGGCAGGTTGATCCCCACCAACTACCCATCCATCTAATGTTGCCTGACTCAATCTCTGCCGCTTCCTCTGCCTGTCCCTGTGCCACTGCGCACCTCGCGTGGGTCGCATCCTCGGGCGCCCCGGTGGCCGAAGGGCTGTGGTATCCTGGGCACTACATCCCACAGCACTCGCTCCACTGCTGTCACTCGTTGCAATTTGACTCGGCATAGTCTTGGGTACAGATGAAGATGGATGGGTGCAGAAACAGGCACCAGCGAGGAAGTTGCAGGGTGGGGGGCGGACGTGGATGGTGTGGTGGACTGGGTTGTTGGAGTCAGTGGTCATGGCTGTACCAATGAAGTGGGATACGGGCCGGGTGCAGGGTGGTGACGTGGAGATGGTCGGCAAGGGTATTGGTGGGTGATGTAGTTTCAATTCCATCGTGGATAGCGAGATGTGGTCTTCTCTGCTGGAATTGTGAGGTACGTCGAATGCTGTGGCTGTCCGAGAGATGTAACAGGGACATATCAACCGAAGGCCAGGGTTCTCAACGAATCATGCGGTGTGTTAATATGTATATATCGATGGAATTGGTTGGCGCTACATTGGGTAAAATGCTATATGAGAATCTATAGGTAATAGTGAGGACTATATAGTATTTTACCTGTATCAATGATTTTTTGATAGAGTCTTGGCTTGAGGATCAACACTCCGCCCGCCATTTTTTACTTCTGCTAAGGTCGGATATATCTTCCGACAGACTTTTCGCATCATCAGACATCACCCGTTTCTATTGTGATGCGCCACAGTTTTCTTTTCTTTTTTCGTTTAATGATGCACCACAGTTAGTACAATAAGAACTTTGTGAATGATCATGCAGTTCGATAATGATCTGAACAAAGGGAAGCTAGGAACACAGATACGCAGCCTCCGCGTGCGAGTGCTCCTCCAAGTATGTAGTCTTGGCACAATTGTTCGGCGCATCAGTTCAACCAGGCTTTCTCTTCAGTTCGGTTTCGTATTATCACTACTTGATTCAAAAAGGATTCGGTGCGGGAAAAAACTGGTCTTCGAGTGCGGGAACTGCTCCTCATACACACCATTAAGACAATAAACTCCTCCTGCCGAGACCTTGAAAACGGCTCTGCATTACGTACATATAACACGGTTTTATTCACTCAGTTCAGTTGCAGGACCTTTTTTTTTGTTCAGCAAAGCTCAGTTCTCCCAAGTCAAGTCAGTTCCTATGGGCCTTGCCAAAAAGAGCAAGAACCAGTAAATATATAACAAATGTGTGTGAAATACGGCAAATCCCACAGATATCTGTGCTCTCCAAACAATCCCGAACCGGAGATGAAACCTTGGTGCTGTGATAGATGGCGACCGAACTCGGCGGACATTCGTCACAAACTGCTCCGCTGTGCGTTCCCGTCTGCCCCTTTCGCCGACGGGGTTTCGGGCAAATCAGACTCATGTAGCACAAGTACTATACATATCCCGGCACAACCCCTGAGCACGAGACATGCACGCCCCCCCTTCACCAACCAACATCACACCACAATGACTAAGCAACGCACCCTCGCCACGCAATCATCCCACCGATCTGCTCCGAAGAAGGAGAAAACGCTTATGTGTCTCTCAACGTCTCTATATCCATCCCCACCGCTTGACCTCCATCCCTGATCATCCTCCTTCGCCCCGGACCCCCTGCTATTGATAAGCAGCGCTCCGCATCCCTACTGCGCACTCCCTGAATGATAGGCGTCACGTGACACGCACGCCAGTTGAGGGACGCCGGGGAGATAAGTAATATCCCTATACTTCTCCCGGTACGTCCTGACGATGCTTTTGATCTCGGCGGATAGGTTGGAATGAGAATCGGACGGGGTGGCCGGATCTGGGAGTGTCTCTGTGGTGGCGGAATGGTACTTTTCGAGTAAGGGTGTTTGTTGTGCGCGTTAAAACCGTCAGGGCACAAGAAGCTAATCGTCAGGTAGGCTCTCAGGGGGTTATACGATGTTCTTACATGCTTATCTACTAATATACCTCCTTACTCTTCTGTATTGACATTACAGGGTGGATAGTTGAATCCTATTCCCGGCTTGTGGATGAGGTTCTGCTCATGCACATGGATGGAGGATGGTTCTGACAGCTCCTGAGGCACGATTACAATCTCGTACTGCCACTGGCAATATTTATCCGTACCGGTCTGTCTCTCTACAAGTCCAGAGAGGTTTTCTCTCACCGTTTGGAAAATAACTCAGTTCGGCCCTATAAATTTCCATGATTTGGCGCTTTCGAGTCCGAGGCTTCGGCCGGACCGGGATTGTATGCTCTTATGACCGACACCCCAAGGAAACAACGAACACAGGCTCCTTGGAAGTGGCCTAAGCCGGTGGGAAGGTTGGTCTACTATTACTGATATTAATAGAGTAACTATATCACTGGTCGTATGAAAACTATCAATAGCCTTGTGCCCAAAGCTTAGAACGCTTCTGCAGCACATTATACAATTTTCGGTCATTTCCGTCCACCCCAGTGAACATGGGAACTGCTGATCCCATAGTCTGGCGCGCAAAATGCCGACCCCTATTTAAATAGCAAGGTGTGTGTGGTTTTGCTAACAGATCTTGTTTTCTCCCTTATTAACCAATAGATATTCCATTTTTAATTTCTGTACCTCAGGTGGGGCAACACCGCCGGATTATTGGATAGCTGCTGAAAACTGCTGCTGTTGCGTTATTGGGTTATTGGTTGTGTCTTGGCGCAGCAAGCCCGCGGAATTACTGTCACCAGCCACCCTTCCAAGCCACGTCCCGAAATCGTGTGTGGCTCAGAGCCTCTTGGTGAGAGCGGCTGAAAACACCATCGCAAGACGTCAGCACCCACCTCAACAAACAACTCTCCCAAACCTGCGCTCGCCGAAAATGTGCTGGCATCGACAGAGCTCTCAGGGACGTTGTGTCCATCCTCCGATACGCACTACCCGCTATTATGAAAAACCGCTGGCGCCTCTCGCACCCCCGTCGGTCCACTCACTTTACATCAGTAGCCTCACCACCAACTCCACCCCCTCTCTCCTCGCGATCCTTCACCGCACACCTCCCCGCCTGCCAGTCCTTCCCCTGCCCCCCTCCCTCCATCAATGATCCTCGTCCTCCCCACCAAGCCAGTCCTCGACATCATCGGATACCTCCCCTACGCTCCCTCTTTCATCTCCATCTCTGCAGCGGCCACCTGCGCACCCGATCATCCCCCACCTCACCGACGCACTCCCGTAGCACGCGGAGGAGATCATGATTCGGTCCATATGCCGCAACCCGCCCAGTCACCTCGTGCCCGCCCTGGCCGCCGGCCCCATCTTCACTCTGGAATATATCAACATCGCCGCCTCTCACCTCTAGGTTACTGCGCCGGCTTAAGACAGCAGCGGCAGGAGCCCCCGCATCATGCGAGGTGCGCCGGTGTTACGCACTACAGTGACATCATTGGCCGCCGGGAGCTCCGCACCACGCCGCGACGCAGGGCGACGTCGAGTGTGTGGGCGTGCTGCCCCGCGCGGGGAAGGCGGTGCCGGACCTCCGATATCGTGAGGGGGGGTCCTCGCTGTACTATGCACTTTGCGGTGGGTGTTCGGGGGTGGTAGAGCTGCTAGTGGCTGGAGGGGCGGGGCGGGGAGGGTGGTGACGAGGTGGGGCAAGGATATGGTTGTGTATGCGGTGCAGGAGCGGCTAGGGATGGTGTGGGTGTTGGTGGCGGCTGGGTGGGTGGGTCGGAGCGCTAAGGCCGGCTCAGTCGCCTGGAGTGCTGTGCAGGTCCAGGCCGCCCCAGATGGCGGTGCGGATGGGCAGGATGAAGATTATCGATATGCTGCTAGAGGCGAGGGCAAATATGGATGAGTTGGGGGATACCGGGGACCGGTTGGGCACCGCTGCATGAGAGTGTGAGCTACCGATGGAGGGAGGAGATAATGGACTTATTCATTCAGGAGGGGGTGGATATTAGCGTGCTGGGTGGAGCGGAGGTACGTGGGGATCCCCGAGCACTCCCCGGGGAGGGGGATGTGGATGAAGCCGCTGACGCCGTTACAGATGGCGAAAAAGGAAGGCAATTGGGTGGCAGTGGAGAAGTTCGTGGCCCAGGCGCGTGGGATTGAATCGAGTATATTTCTCAGAGAGGAGTGGATTATCATCAGGAATCTCAATGACGTTGCTGTATGGTTCAATGTATCAATAAAACTCTATTGTTGTAAACCTGCTCTATCCCAAGCATTAAGTGCCCTTATCCGTCAACCCTGCGGAGCTGTACGCACTATAGGTGGACGGCTGAATATCACGTAGGTAAACAGACGGTGTACCATTTGTAAGATTTATATCCCAGTTTCGAATTCTTACAGTGCTGTTCTGTCCGATGCAGAAGTCGTCCTCGCTACTAGTACATACAAGTCGGGCACGCTATCGGCCACGAGATTATTATACCGTATGGTGCAAGAAGACAGAGGGGGTGGGTGTGTCAACTTCAGAGGAATTTTTTTTGTATGGGAATTGGAGAAAATTCCACCGTTAGGCTGGACGCTAGTACCATTATGGGGGTAAATCTCCAAATCTCTATAGATTGATTGGCTGCAAACGCCGAAGTTTACACACCTACCCACTATAGCTTCTCGAGCTATAGTAAATTTGAAATAGCCCCCAGCCACCAAGAAATGCTCTAGCCGTTGGGGACAGGTACAGTGTGGATAGCGCGTCCGAATCATACCTTCTTGTGCATAGGACGCCCTCTTGCCAATCTACAGGCCACAACACGAGCCACCCTCCCAAGCCACATCGGGTCACCCACCCCAGTCACAGTTGACCGGGTCACTCACCCCAACCACACTTGACTGGGTCACCAGCCACATGTGACTGGGTCCATGGTTCCTAGCGTCGGTGTGACCACTGGAGACCTCGACTTCCATAAAAACCCCACCCGCACCCACAAGAAACACCGAATCAACATCTCCACCACCGAATCTTCCTTCCCTCGACTCAACTCCCGAAGCACAGCTATGAATTCTAAAGTTCGCACCTCCCAACTAGTCTCCCTACCCACCGAGCTCCTCGTCGAGATCACCAAAGACCTGCCCCTCGCCACACTCTGCAGCCTGCACCTCACCTGCCGCCGCTTCTACCCCCTCCTCATTGATCGGATCGCCGACAAAATTCCGCAGCATGCACAACACGTCATGAGATGGTCTCTCTGGCGCAACAAGCCGAAGCACCTCACGCGCGCCCTCGCCGCCGGCGGCCTCTTCCACAAGCACTACATGCTTATCATCATCAAGCAGGACCTCGCAGAATTGCTGCGCGCGGTGTTCGCCGTACGTGCGGGCGGCAGCCAGAGTAACTCCTCGCGCTACAACGCGTTTGTGTCGCCCATGCGGCCCGCCAGGCTCGGGTGCGAGCACCGCCTCCTCTTCTCGACGGAGCTCCCGCCGTTGCACCTTGCGGCGGAGCAGGGCGCGGTCGGCTGTGTGCGCGTGCTGCTGGCCGCGGGGGCCGAGCCGAACGAGCTTGATGCGGACCATTACACGGCGTTGGACTATGCGCTGCGCGGAGGCTTTGTGGAGGTGGTGGAGGTGCTGTTGGATGGTGGGGCGTATACACGGGGTGGCAGGGTGGTGGTGGGGCGGGAGCGGCGCGATCGGTTGGGTGGTGTGAGAGCGACTTGGGGTGGTGAGGTGCTGTAGGTGGCCACTGGGTCCGTGGGAAGCGGGAGGTTGTGGGACTACGCGGATGTGGATGAAGGTTTGCAGGAGGAGGAACAGGTATGGTGCTGGTGCTGGGCGTGGGGCAGGGTTCCCAATGATAGTTATCATTAGTATATCTCACCTCCTTTATAACATCTGTATCTTCTCGGGCTCATTATTGTACTGCGTGATATGATACCCAGTGCATATTGTACCAACTATGACACAGAGTGGTAGGAATGAGTGATGTCGCATGTCCCGGAAATGCCCATGGTGCTCTGTGTGATGACACATCCTCACAAAAAAAAGCAAACAGAATCGCGTAGAAAGCTGCATCGGATGCCAAGACTGCTTCATGATATTATCAATAGTAGTGATATAGATATTCCCATATCTCGCACTTACTATTAGCCAGAGGTAATAATATTGTGCTGCACTCATGATCACTGTACCAAGAGATATTCTTATCGATACGTATTATTTTATCGCCTTATCACTGAGAACCCTGGCGCCGCGGGGCCAGATGGGGGAGGGGCTGGGCAGCGTTGCAGGAGGTGTATTTGAGAAGGGGGAGGACATGATGGAGTAGTTGATGCTGAAGGGGGCGGATGTTGGTTTTACTGGGCTGCAAATGCGCATGAAGACACGCGGAGCTTATGTAGTTGGGGGTGGATAGAACAACTACACACTTCCATAAATCGTCTATGACACAGCACGGCCGACCGTCCAGCCTTGCCAAGGACTGTGTTGAGTTAGTGAGGTTTGAGGAAGTGCTTTAGTTGCCCTTGAAGATTCTCAGACTGGTATTCCTCGAAATTACCAAGGGGTGCCTGGAATTGGTGAAGTTGCCTATAATTGTAGGTTAAACTGCCGGGAATTGGTGAAACGGATGGCCATGAGAATGGTGATAGTTTGATGCGGATGTCCACAGTCGCCCGCCTGCCCTGCTCAGTTGGGGCGCGTCGCTGAGATCTATCGTTACTATGGTGCGCAAGCTTTTAAAGCTGGCACAGCGATATTTCAAAGTGGAAGAATCGGGGCTGCAAGCGGACTCTCAGGCCAATGAGAGCGTCTATTTCTAGCTACTTTGCTGCATCTCTGACGTAGTTCGTCTATGGGCAGGGATAAATGGGTATAATCCTGTTGCATTTTGTGCCTTCTACATAGAAATATAGTGAGTTTCAAGCTCTAATAACTTCACCACTAGAATAGATACCAAGAATCTGGAAAGACAAACTAAACTTGATCAACTGTACTTGAGTTTGTCCAAGGTTGCCAACGGTGGAAACCGGGGTTGATATCATACAAAACTGCACTGACCAGCTCTATCAACTGAACCAACTGTTTACCTGGAGAGCTGAAATTGTTTCAACTACTTGAACCGCAGTTTCATATCTAGCCATGTCACAGTCCTAGATTTAGCTATTCATGTTCTCAAACAGGGTGTTCTACCTTTGGAAGTGTAGTCTGCGAGAGTAGGAAGGTGTTTGAGCTCATGATCAGGAGTAGTATGAACCGATGAAACTGCCTGCATCACCAGTTTTGCAGATTTCCAAACCGTTCAATCCTGGTATTGAGAGTGATAATAACCGCACCAACCGCCAAGTTGAATGGTCCATTTATACCGATTCAAACCAGATAACCAGGAGACCACTGGAACCCTTGATTTTGGCTTTCCCGAATCTTTTCAAGATTTCATGTCGAAAGGCTATTAACCATGTTATGTCCGAGTCGTAACGACATCCTATCTACTAGAAAGAATGATTCGGGCGCACTATCTACATGATAACTGTTTTATTGGATTACATATGGTGCGCACACTCCTAAAGGTGACAAGTCAGGTTTGGTGGGTGAGACAGGCTTGGCGCAACAGCGCTGGCAACAACGTCCGCCGACGCCGGAAAGTGATTGATTCGGCTTTGCTGCAAAGCCGCCAAATGATGAGAGGTGATAATCGGGTATCCAAATAGTACATATAAAATTCAAAATGAATTTTATTTTGAACGCATGGGGGTTTGCGTTTTTATTGCTTGCAAAGATATAAGGTGGGAGATAATTGAATTTAAAATTATTTCCGGGATTGTATATTGTTGAGACACATCTTATCTATTATAATCCCGATGGGTAGCATAATGACCTATGTGGTTGTGGTGCTAGAATTACTCTAGGGGGTGGTTGCTATGGGGGGGGGTCATGATTTTAATATCTTTTTAAACGAATAAAAACGCAAATCTTATCCCCATTTGTTCAAGAAAATTAATTTTAAATTTTGTATATATTTCTAAGCTAACGAAGGTCCTCCCCAAAACCGCGAATCATTATCTTTAATATCGGTTGTTCTGTTCACAGGACCGTCACTTGGGGTGCAGTTACCCTACTGCCAAGCCTGTCTCATTCGGTATGTGCTTGGCAGAATTCGCGCGCGGCAACGACTTCGAACACCACCCCCTGGACCAAGATGATGAGCACAACAACCACAACTAATCCTTTGAAGAGCGGATAGTTTCTAGAGACATCGGCCATCCGCTCTTTGCTTTCTAGGTATTAGGCGGCGCCATCGGGTTGTGAAAGATTGGTGTCCCGGCGTTGCGGTGTCGCAGCGACGAATTTTAGTAGGGTACTGTACATACAAAAATCTACAATTTCAAATTGCTAATGCTTTTCAACCAAGATAGATATCAAAACCAGGAAATATAGAACTAAACTTCATCCCTTGAACCAGAGATCAATTTTTTCACCTTCCTTTTAACATTTTTCGTTACAAAGCCTTAGGCTTTTGAGATTTCGTCGTGATCTGTTACCTTTCAGCCGGGGCGCACCATAGAAGGAGCCGCCCTCAGAGAAGATCCAGACCCCGCTCAGCAGCGCGAAGAGAGCCAGACAGAAAGTAAAACAAGGCGAGAGGTTGCCTGGCTGCACCAGTTCTACCAAGTTAAAACAAGAACTAAAGAGCAGGCCCAAGATTTTGGATGCTATCCTGATCCCCACTGGCGGGTACGTTCCATTACCCCGTTGTTATAGACTACAGTCTATGTTTCAATTAATGAATAATAAAAGAAACAAAAAAAAAATCTGCCACTACCACTTCATCCGTGCTGTGCTGGGATTCACTTGCTGCCGCAGCCTGCGAAGGACCTGCTAATCAGCCTCGTCTTCTACCTGTCCCTGATGGTTGGAGCATTTCTTCATGAGTGTGGTGCTATTCAGATATACTACGATATAATACATTCCTGGTGGATCGGGCGCCCTACTGGTATGTACTGGTGGATAGGCCGACTTCTGCATCGGGCAGAACAGCCATTGACTTTGGGGCATTTCCGGTTATGCACCGTGCGCAACACCCGAAACGGGCGTGTAGCTTCCAAAGTCTGGACGCCCGAACACATGCCACCACAACAACATCATAAGAACCTCCTGCCCCCGACTCAGCTCCCGAAGACAAGCAATGGATCCTCAACCTCGCCCCTCCCTACTAGCCTCCCTCCCCTCCGAGCTCCTCCTCGAGATCACCAAACACCTTTCCCTCCGTGATCTCTTCGAGCTGCACCTCAAGTGCCGCCGCCTCCACTGCATGTTCGCCCACCGGTTCACCGCCGCATCCCCCCACAATGCCCAACACATCCCTACGTTAGTCCGTCTGCCGCGACTCACCCAGCCACCTCACGCGCGCCCTCGCCGCCGGCGCCGAGTTCTATCCCCACTACCTGTCGATCATCATCTGCCACGACCGCGCAGAATTACTGCGCGCGGTGTTCACCGCGCTCCCAGGCTACATCGACATGAGCTACCCGAGTTTCTGGCTCTACACGCACGACGACCTGTCGCCCCCGGGCGTACCGCTCGCCAGACGCCCTAACGAGAGCGGCGACCTCTTCTCGGTGTATCTCCCGCCGCTGCACTTCGCCGCGGGGCTTGGCGCTATCGGATGTGTGGATGTGCTGCTAGGCGAAGGGCGATGCCGGACATGCTGAATAGGGCCGGTGACACGGCAATGAACTATGTGGACAAGAGAGGGTACTGGCAGGCGGTGGAGGCGCTGTTAAAGGGCGGGGCGAGTTGGGTGGTGGATCTCGACGTTGTGATGAGGAACATGGCGGAGGAGACGCCCAGACGACAATATGCACTTCAATATGGACTGGGAGTCGGTTTCCCCAGTGTATTACTGATCGCCAGGACAAAGCCGCTGCGAGGCTGGAGGCGTGGTTTGAGAGGCGGCATCATCGGGCTGATGTGGGAGGTGGGGGCGACAGTGGATAAGCTTGGGGATGTGAGGGGGACGGGCTCGTCGCCGGTGCCGAACTGTGTGCATTTGTGACGAGGGTAGACATGATGGACTTGGTGGCCCATAAGCGGTCTGATGCTGGGGTTGGTGCGCGGGGCAAATGTACTGGGTGGGTAAATGTGCATGACGACACCCGGTTGTTCTTTCGAGGACAGGCAGGCGGCGGCAGCGAAATTGGGGGCATTTGGGGCTGAGGACTGAAAGAATGTATATTCGTTGAATGGGAATGAATCCTTTTGTCACCAGGAATCTTAATCATAACGCGTTATGGTGGTATGTATCGATAAACCTAGTGAGTTGTACTATCGATCGACCGTGGGGCTTTACTAGGGTCAACAGACGGTGTGCAATTGGTAAGATTGATAGACTAGTGCAGTTCCCACATGTAGTAAAGTGATAGGTGAGCATATAAACCGACTACCTGCGGACATCCCATGAGAAGGGCAGGGTCTTCGGTAGTTTAACGGTTTTTGGTTTCAACCGTGTGAGCTGAACCATTCAAACAAATGGATGGTAGAGTTCGTACCTCCTTCAATAAATAGTTACTTGTTTATAGATTCGCAAAACCTGTTAAACTGGTGGTTTAAACGCCTTCTACGAACTGTATCCATGACCTCAAACATCGACCTTAGTCAGCTGGGAGACCTAGTTGCTGAGCTTGAATACCCAGTTCCAAGCTTGAATACCCAGTTCCAAATCAACCTCGAACATCAATTATGCCCATGTTCCACCTATCACGACAGTTAACAATGGTCATTCGGCTGAACTAGTTGAAAACTGTTCGGATAGATAGTTGCTTGAGTTGGTACGGTTTGGGCATAGAGACCTAACAGTTTGTACAGTTTCGTGTTTATTTTGAACTGTCCATCAAAACACCAGCAACTTGCCTGTCCACTATCTAGCTGACGGGATATGTTGCATGGAGAACGTCTGGCCAACCGCGCTTGACTGCACTTTATATGTACCCGGGGGCGGCGGAAAGTGATGCAACGACCAGACAGCCCAGACTTCTCAACAAAACTATCTAACGGAATGTACAGCGGATCTGTGGTAATTGAAAACGTGAAAACTATGGATATGACGAGAGTGGGTGTGGTTGAACGTTAGTTTTCGTTTTATTACTGTCCCTTGTCACAAGTGTTTCTTTTGCACGCCAAAAACACTAAATCATTGACCTCAGAAATCGCATATCTCAGTGTTCTAGAAACTCACATATTACGCGCATGACTAAAATAGTCATTCTGCTCAAGCATTGTGTTGGTATATAAGTTGAGGTTCTGAGCACCTTTCGGCGTTGCTGGGCCGAAAGCCACCCTCACCAGCCACGTTTGAAACTAGTCTGTGGCTCACAACCTCTGTCTGACCATCAGAACCATCAACAACTCAACAACTCCACGCACCACACAATAAACGAGTAAACAAACAACATCACCGCAACTTCCTGCCCCCGGCTCCACCTCCGAAGACCAGCTATGGATCCGGAAATTTGCCCCTCCCAACTGGCCTCCCTCCCCTCCGAACTCCTCCTCGAGATCACCAAAGACCTCCCCCTCCGCGCCCTCTTCAAGCTGCACCTCAGCTGCCGCCGCTTCCACTGCCTCCTCGTCGACCGCATAACCGCCGCATTCCCCGAGCATGCCCAACACATCCTGCGCTGGTCCGTCTGCCGCGACTCACCCAGCCACCTCACGCGCGCCCTCGCCGCCGGCGCCAAGTTCCAACCCCACTACCTGTTGGTCGCCATCCGCCACGACCGCGCCGCGATCCTGCGCGCGCTGTTCGCCGCGCTCCCCGGCTACACCGCCAACATCCACCCGAGCCACGCGTCCTTCGCCGGGCGGCGCCAGCGTGCGCAGCCCGTCCCGCTCGCCAGACGCCTAGGTGAGAGCAGCAACCCCTTCCCAGAGGATCTGCCGCCGCTGCATCTCGCCGCGGCCCAGGGTGCTGGCGGCTGTGTGGGCGTGCTGCTGGCCGCGGGGGCCCACCCGGACGCGCGGGATCGCGACGATCACACGGCGCTGTACTATGCGCAGCGCGGAGGCTTTCCGGCTGTGGTGGAAGTACTGGTGCGGGCTGGGGAGAGCTTGGTGGTGGATGTCGCGGCTGGTAGGGTCAGCGTGCCAAGACGGCGCGTTTTGATACGTGGTACCTTTACTTGTAGGGCTCTTGAAGCCATGCAGAGGCAGGGCCGGAGTGCGCTGAACAACGCCGCGGCTGATGGTGATGTGGGAGAGGAGGATGAATGATGGTGCTGATGCTGGATGCGGGGGCGGGGGTGGATGAGGTGGGGATTGGAGGGAGACGGGCTGTGTGCTGCTGGCGGGGTGGGTATTTGTGCAGAGGGAGCACATGATGGATTTGTTGGTCTATAAGGGGCGGATGTTGCTGTCACTGTGGTGGTCAAATGTGGATGAGGACCCCCCTGGCGGGCCAAAGATGGAGGATGATCAGGTGGCGACGGTGGAGTTGGGGGCCAGTTGGGTATAGGACTGAACGATATATATTCATTGAATGAGAATACAATGATAATGCGTTATGGTGATATACTCCGATACGCCCGCTGAATTGTACACTCGATCGAGTTTTGAATACTCCGGAAGTGAACAGACAGGTACCTTTGTGAATATCGATATAGCGGTCCAATTTCAGCAGGAATAAGATGTCGGAAGGTCATAAGTGAAGATATAAACCCTCTCTCGCAGCTTCTTCTCGTATTTGGGTTGGAAGTATTTACATACACACCCGGTATTGATCAATCAATACCAGAAGGAATCCGGACTCCAGAGAATTATGGACTCGCTACCTGTGGGAGTCCCATGAGAAGGACGAGAATTATCGCACAAATATAAACTATTCATCAAAGCACCAGCCAACGGATTCTCCGCCGTTTAGATAATGCGATGTGTTGGATGTAGTACCTCTCGACAATCTCCGCTACATCAGGCGATCAGCTGAGAGCACATACTGTTCGTCGGGGTCGGTGGACAAGGGCTGTAAAACCTTTCATATACTGTGCATGAGGCCACAGAGAGAAAGCCACCCTCCCCAGCCGCATCCGACACCGGTCTGTGACTCGTAGCTTCTGCCTGGTCACCTCAGACCTGAAAGCACCGTCGCTGGACTCTAGCACCAGCACACAAATAACGGGAATGTTCTGGCACCACCGAGGGAGCTCCCGGACCGGTGCGACGTTTCCTCCAATCGAAACATCACCACTCCTTTCCCTACCCATCGAGCTCCTGCTCACCATCACCGACACGCTCCCGCTCCGCACCCGGTTCAACCTCCACCCCTGCTGTGACAATGCACTCTCTTCTCCTCCACCACCTCACCGCCGCCTCCCCACACCACGCGAAGCAAGTCCGCTGATAATCCGTCCACCACCTCACCCACGCCCTCGACGCCGCCCCTGGTGTCTACCGGGGCGCAGAGGGCGGTGCAGCGCGGGGACGGGGTGGGTGGACGCGATGGTGTCTGCGGTGGGGGAGATAGTGGGTGTTGTGGCGGTGCTAGCAGAGGTGGTTTGGGCGAGGACTGGGGTGGAGGTGGGGACGACGCTGCTGCAGATGACGGTGACGGGGGGGGGGGGGCTGAGATTGTGCGGGTGCTGCTGGAGGCAGGGCGGACGCGGATGAGATAGGGGATGGCCTAAGAGGCGGTAGGCACCGCTGCATGAGTGTGTGTTGCACGAGGGGAGGGAGGAGGTGATCGACTTACTGGTCCGGAAGGGGGTGCGGATGTTAGGGTGCTGGGCGGGGGGTGCGTGGGGGTGGACTACATGACCTACCGCCGAGAGGAGACGAGGGTGACGCCGTTGCCGCTGGCGAGGAAGGTTGGCAATCTGAAGGCCGAGGTTGAGTTGGTGGCCTATAGGGCAGGGGACTGAACGGTGTACATCGGTCGAGTGGAGAACAAATGATCATGTCAACAGAGAGGTCTCTGTGATAAGTCGGTACTGTAGTACGAATGGATAAATCCCTGGTATTGTTGTGTGTAAATTGCGGTAGTGTCATCTTCTGGTAGGACAGCGGAGTCCCGATAGTAGCATACGGTTGGGAAAGAAAAAGGGCATGTCACTATCGGGAATATGCTGTTAGCGAGACTGGCTCGGCGCAGGCTTGGTGCCGAGTGACCGAGTGATACCCCATGATCGGTCTTGAGGGGGTTACAGATTTACTAATAATGGCATCAAACACAGCTACTATTGCCCCTAGATGACTGTAGATTATAGTGATGATAGACTAAATTGTATAGATAAACATCTATAGATTACTAAAATATTCGACAATGTTTCAGTTCTTTTTCTTCCCATTGTCTAATAATTCGTTTTGGTTAACCGACTTCTTTTTATTTCCAACGTACTCTATTCCTGCTACCGTATGCTCTTGCAACTTTTTATATAGATGGAGATGGTCAAGTGCCAGCCTTACCTCTTTGTTGTATAACCCTAAAACGCTCTTTATCCGGTTCCTTCTCAAGCTGCTCTTCAGCCGGATGATATTGTTCTATAATTCGATACATACCTTCATTGTTTCTTTTTGATGGCAGCATAGTACAGAAGAGTGTTAGTACCTTAGATTCCTGCTCATTAAACTCCTTGTCCTCTAAAAATCACGCCTGCATAATTAGGTAACTGCACAATCAATAATGGATTATGAATACTAAGTGCACCTGAAACTGCTTCAAACCCATCCTCTAAATTGCTCACCATTCTCACCTCTGTATATTCGTCACAAATGAACAGCTTATTAAGTGCAGGCATTTCAATCTTTGCCTTAAGAAAATAATTCTGAATAGTGTTCCTGGCTTCCATATTCCGTGCCCCACTCGACCAAGGAATTGCATGTAGTAAATTGATATATTTATTGGGTTCAATTTATGCGGATACTTTCTCTAAATACTCAGGGAGTTAAAAGAGCATATAACACCTGGCATGCCAGTAACAAGCCTACCAGGCTTCTATCTCATGGACGGATGAAATTATCAAATTTGCGACCTGGACCGTGCACCCAATTGGCGCTGATGATTTCCTTTTTGTGAGGTCATGTGATATCATATTTAGTCTGGTAGGTGGGGCCGGTGGCTTAGTTCAACTGGCAACCGACTAGGATAATGGTTGCAAATCATTTTTGGTTCACCTGTCAACCGAGAATGATTGCAAATCATTTTTGTAACATCCTGGCAACCGATAATGATTGCAAATCACTTTTGGTTCACCCTGGCAACCGATAATAATTGCAAATTACTTATAGTTGACCTGTCGAGTGGTGTAGTAGGAAGTGGTGCAATAGGCACTGACTCGGAGTTGTCAATGTATCAGATCGTCACGGTGATATTTTACAAAACAGGCACAGCACAGGACAAACTTGCAAAGTACACAGGAAAAATATGATGTAGGGGCCCTTTTTCTTTTCTGTCCTTCTCTCCTCAACTTCAGCCGACAGTACTCGCATTCTCTTCTTTTTTCCATGCATACCTAGTATGCCAGAAATACTGTGAGATGGCGAGTAGTAGTAGCAATTAGAAAAATATTAGATGTGTTACCTACCTGTACATGTTCTTGTAGAGGCCGGTCAACAGGTGGTGGTAAATCCAAAACTCCATAAATTTTGCTGTACGTGACTCTTGCTGTTTTTCTTTTGTACCAGCAGCGTGTTTTTATCTCTTCTGGTCCGTACTTTTGAAGAAGCTGACCAGTAAGTAAAAGCCGGAAATCTTTATGTGTGATTTTGGGTCGAGGTACGGCTTGATTGAGTGAGTAGAGGAGAAAGACATTGACAACCATTGTATCCAGTAACCAAAAGAAATATGGTAACCAATTGCGACTTGCAAGCAGCTGTGTAAAAAAATAACTGCGCAACTGATCAGCTATATCAACACCACCCTTATGATAATTGTAGTCATCGATAAGTGCAGGAATTGGAATATTCATTTTGTCGTTATCCCTGAATGCATGTCGGATCAAGGGACCACTAGTACTGGTTAAGCGTGGCCGCTTTCTAGACTGTGTAACTTTCTCGTCTAAAGTATGTATGGTGGAGAGTGCGTGCACATGATTGTTGTTCTGCCATTGTATTGCCAGTACACTGGCAAGTTCATTATTATCTGGTACTGCACCACCAACCACCGTATTCCAGGGGATATCTTTTGCGCTGTTGTTGTATTCAAGCGGGAAGCGGCCTGCTTGTAGGCGTGCTGTACCACATGCACCTATTCCGATACTCCTGAACTTGCTGAAAAGGGCAATAGTACTAAAGAGATTAACCATATAGATGACAAAGTCGTATTCTCAATAGGGTAGAGATGATTCAGCTGGTTGATAGATGACAGCTGTAGTCGGTGCAGAGGTACCAACCGAATCCCGGTAGGCAGAAGACAGCTCACCAATACCCTTAACCCTAGAGTGAAACCGCCAATTGATTCTATATCCATGCTCGCAAATCGCAAACACCTTTTAGCTTATTAGGCATACGAACAGTATGCTTACTTCTTCCCCCAACCCTTATCATCATCTTGTCAACTGTTATTGATGTGGATGGGAGGTAGTAACTCTTGTAGCTTTCACGCATCTTACTACTCAAAGGCTCAAGCTTCTCCCACTAATTATCTGGCCTAATCACACTAGAAGGCGGAGATACATGAAAATACCGCTTAATTTGAAAAGAGCGGTTGTTGCCCATTGCTTTGGAGACTGGGCTTTTCCAAACTGGGACATAGATACGGATACCGGATGTTTTTCTCCACAAGTTATTAGGTAATTTTCATCTGTTTACACCCATGGCGATCAAAATCCCTAAGAACACACCAATTTCTTGTGCTATGGTAGCCTTCCATTTGCGACAGGCATGAGACTTCCTCTGCACAGCGTAGTAGGCATTGGTATTTTCCGATAGTGAGTGGAGTATTTCTGGTGTCCAAAAGAATTCAAACATATCCAAAGGTGCGAGTTCCAGATTCTAAAGTTTAGTGCACTCGTAGTCAGAACTACTAGTAGTAATAAGTATTAGATCTAGGACATACCTCTAGCTCCTCTGGCAATAGTATCTCGGCCTCATGAGGATTCCTATGCATTGGCGTGTACGGCCACAAGGGGTATCCTGGTGAAGTGATACCAATACTTTTCTCTCGGTGACACCTCCTTGGTCGAATTGAAGGTTGTTGCAATTCTCTCAACGGGTGCCGACTCGGAATGCAAGTATTTGGTGCCATGTTCATCATTATCTCGTCACTTCAAGTTGGAAGTTGCCAGTGAGCTGAGGTCTAACTGAGACATCTTCCGAGACAGCGTGGCTATGGGCACGGTCCAGGTGGCAACTTTGATCATTTCATCCGTCCATGGGATAATACATGAAAAATAAATTACTTGAAAAAATACTTATTTTTCTCAAGCAATTGTTGATGCCATATACCTTGTTCGACAGATCGAAATTTACAGACAAGATGGGGTATAAAGAAGAGAACTTTAACATAAGCTTAGTGAATCGCAAACTCCAGCTTTACTACAGTATCATTGTAGGCCTTGAAATTGTCAAATAAAAGAATAACATTTGGCCTCCTTGCATTCATACTGTTTTTCAACTACAACAATATAACGGCCCGACCGCCCCCACCTGCTATGCCGTCGAGAACGTTGCAGAATCGAGTCGTTAGGTGAAGGATCGGATCGCGTCGTATAGGAATGGATGAGTTAGGAAGGTGCTGGGAGAATATGGTCAGCGCTAGACGCTTCGGGTTAGGATTCGGAAGGAAAGTATCGGGATCGGTTATGGATTATGTTCGGTTGCGGGTGTGAGTCATTTGGGATTAGTCATCGTGGGATTTCTTTGGATATATATTAGGGCTCTCCCTCGCTTCGTCTATGTTTTCTCTTCTCTTCTTCTTTCCTTACGCAACGTCTTCATTTGTATTCAGATTAATTGATTTTGGTCTTACCTGGTATATCATTCCAGGAGGAGCCATTCCTAGTTTTGGTTGAAATTGTATTCTGTTCGATCAGTATTCGAGCCCGATCTCCCGTCCTAGTCCTCGAACGTATCCTGAGTCGATTCTCGTTTCGGTATTGTTTGTTTAGTCCTAGAACCCCGTCCCGTTAGAAACAACGATTCTTTTATGATATCAGTCATTATACAGGCTTTGTTATTTAAATTGTAATGGAACGATAAGGTGTGTCTGTTAATATTAGTAAATGCACGTGTTCTTTTCAACTTTTCTATAAATTACGGGGAGATATATCAATGCTATCTGTATTGGAATACAAAGAAGTCATCATTCAGTTCCCATTTATTTGAAACATAGAACTGACCTGTTTTAGAAGGCAAATCAAGTGTCAATAACCTAAACAACATGGTTTTATCCATCTTAGAAATCTTCTGCAGCTCGTTATGTATAGAAATGTTATAATTCATCTTTATAGATTCCATCAACTCTATAATAATACTAGCTAATGCAGCTTCTCTATCCAGAACAAAGTGACAGATACTCTACTGTTGCTTGAATTTTGATCGCAATCCTGGTAGATCTTTGTAATTTTCCGATTGGTGAAGGTTCTCATACATAGGTGGATTGACCCAAAACAAGTCGATCTTGTATTGTCAGATGGTGCCGGTGATATTAATCTGCGTTTCCATCTTTTGATGGCAATCAAATAAGATAGCATCATATTCTGGAACTTGAGCTTTATTTATTGGCTCCTGCTTTGGTATAGACCTCTCAACAAATATGGATGGCTCTCGTTCTTCCAGTAACTAATCAGTAACAAACATAGTGCCTGCCATATATGTTAATCAGCAAACCATTGCAGTGTATTTCTCCATCTTCTAAACATGTGTAGATGATAGTTCGCCCATATTACCAATTTCTCTTTTTGGGGGACAGGTTTGGCGGGCAGGGTCAGAAGAGGACTCATCAGCAAGCTGAACAATTCCCGTAAAGCATCTCCTGAGCCTCCAGAGAATCTCAGGAGATTCAGGGGACAGCTGGGAGACTCATTCAAATTTACAATCTTGCTGATGGAAAGAGCTCAGGCAGCACAAATAATTGAGATGTAGGAAGTAAAAAGAAGGGTGTATTCTTATTCCATCGTGAAGGGCAAAATGTGGAAATACAAAAGTAGAGGTAGACTACCAAAAAATCCCGAAAATTTTCCAATATTAACATTTTATCCGGTTTCACATTCAGTTTTACTTTGTATGTGACCGGTTGTGACTACTCTAATTACTCATGGTTTGCTAATTTAAATATTACTCACATTTTCCGCATATATTTGCGTTAGCATCTTCAGCAAATGTTACCCCTGGAATATATTAATTTTCATTTTGTGAATTGGTTGAGGTTGGCAGATTATATACCACAATGGAGACTATATTTACTGTAAGTATGATATAATCGGGACTTTGCACTAGTTGCAAAACTGATTTGGTGACTTGCTGTCGTCATTGGTAATGTAATGATAGAGCATTGGGAAATGAAATAACCATCTCCTAGAATTTATTGTTTTTTCCGAGCTGCATCTCACTTTTTCAAAATACGAGAAATTTCGGTAAAATGAGCGGCGTACTTTCGGGCGGATAAGATGCAATGCAAGCACCTAGCACAACCTTATTTGCAGTATTGACTGTTTTGTTGTCATCAAAAACTATTAAATGACATACCTACTAATAAGTTTATACATACGTTATGAATTAGTATTATCTATGGCATTGGATAGTTGGCATATCAAATTGTCTTTAAAGTAAAATTTGATCATGAACCAACATTCGTAATCTTCCAAATGGATCAAACGGTCACCTTCCCTTCTGGAATTATATTGCAGATGATGGAGATGCTGGCTGCTATCCACCGCCCCACGATAGTAGCCTTGTAGATTGTGGCTGTAGGCTTCCAGGCCTAGCCACTTGCAATGGCTGAGGCTATAGCTGGCTGTGTCTGTATCTGTAGCTGTATCTGTGGCTGTGGCTGTGGCTGTGGCTGTGGTTGTCTGTGTAACACCACACCAATAAAAAGAATACACAACCCCACTCTCTGACATGTGCTTTTAAACACCACACCCCAACGCCTACAAAACAAACATCTACTCTAAACTTGCCGGAACGTGGGCGCTCTGTTCAACTATCGGAGAGAGTCTGATCCCCCCCCGCCGCCCCTCGTGCCCGCTATTCTGCAACCCCCCATCACCTGAAACACCTCCAACACCCCCCCCCTCCCCGCGGAATGGACTATAACGACATCACCAATCCTGCACCGATCTCCGGCGCCTCTCTCCTCCCTGTCCTCGACGACCTCCACTCATCGCTCACAAGCCACCCACCCGCGCTCCTCCCCGTTTGCAATCTCATCACCCTCCCAAACGAACTCATCCTGGAGGTCGTGAAGCACCTCGGCCACGGCGCCCTCTTCAGCCTCCACCTTTCCTGCCGCTCCCTCTACTCCCTGCTCGTCCCCCATCTCAACACCGCATTCCAGAAGAATGTGCAACACATCCTGAGAATGGCCATCCATCAACACCAGCCCACAACGCTCACACGCGCGCTTTCCGCCGGCGCCGCCCTGACCTCCGAGGACGTGCGTGGGGCCATCCGGGAACACCCCGCGTTCGTGGCCGAGATGCTTGCCGCGCGCCCCGACTTCAACGTCAACACGACGACCGCGGGCGACTACCCGCTGCTGCACCTGGCTGCGATATACGGCCGCGCCGAGTGCGTGGGGGTGCTGCTGCGCGCGGGGGCGGACCCGGACCGGATGTGCCACAGAGGGCGCCCGGCCTTGTTCTATGCGCTGCGCTTGGACGATGCTGACGTGGTGCGCGCGCTGGTGGCCGACGGGGCTAGTAGGGCGACCCGCGGGATGATGGAGGATCCGATGGTGTATGCGGTGGGCAATCGGCCGGCGATGGTGGCGCCGCTGGCAGCGGCCGGGTGGGCGGGGCCCCGGATGTCCGAGGGGACGGCGCCGCTGAAGGAGGCGGTGAGGGGTGGGAGCTTGGATGTGGCGAGGGTGTTGTTGGAGGCGGGGGCGGACGTTGATGTGCTGGATCACGGGTATAACACTATGGGGTGGTCGTCGCTGCATGAGTGTGTGTGGCAGGAGGGGTCAGGGCCTATGATGGATCTGTTGGTTGAAAAGGGGGCGAACCTTGAGGTTTTGGGTGGGGTGTCTCTGGATGGAAAGCCGTGGGGGATCCCAGGGAAGGGGAAGGGGGTGACACCCTGGCAGCTGGCAAAGCTGGAGGGAAAACACGAGGCGGCGGCAAGGTTGCAGGTCTATGGGGCGAGGATGTGGATGTAAAAGCTGCATAGTATATAGTGGTCGGGTGGGAACAAGTCTTGTTAGCACAAGCAGTGTTTCAAGCGGGTGTGATCGATTTTATTATCGGTCAAAACAAAACTAAGCTGAACTGAACGAGGAATAGAGCCAAACTGAAGTGAGCTAAACCTATATTTGTTTTTGAATAACTGGTTTATAGCCTACACCGGTGGTTCTGTAGCCCAGGTGCACATAGATTACATCGGAACCCACTGTTCGCTACTCCAAGATTTCAAACATCGCAATGCCTCTAGAGAATCAGTTACCAGGCGATTCCGCAAGGAAGATCCCCTGGCGCATATGCCGGACATTACGGATGCACTCATGGCACCGCATAGGTCGGCCCACAAGGCCACTGTCGCTCGGTGGCGCTACCCCCCCATTCATGAATGAGCAGCCGCGCTTCTATGGGCCACCCAAATACTCAATCCCTCCTGTGGACCACGGCGGAGTGATAGCGCCTTTTACTAAAAGAATCAATAGTAAATTCCAGGACTTGAGATAAAGCCCCTGACTATATACCTGCACTTCTAAGCCCTCCCAGCGTGAGATTGTATGTTTGCGCCATAGCAATGAGGCGCGGTTTATATTTGATTGAGGATTTAGCAATTGAGTGACACAATGAGGTAGGAGTGCGTTGCCGATCCTGGCAAGGAATGTCTGGTTCTGGTTTTGGTCTTGTTTACTCTCATGGTGGTTGGTACGACATGAGCCCGCTCGAGCTTAAAACTCGAGCTTTAGACCCCAACAGGTCGAGCCCTCTTACTGAAGGGCTTGTTGGGCTAGCTTGAGCCGGAGAAAACATCACTAAGCGTGGTGTGGAGGATGGAAGTGGGCTTGCCTGCAGGTGGTGTGTACTGAATGCTCACAGGTGGCAGGTACTACTTGCAGTGGGGTCGGGTGATGGATGGTGACGCACTGTTACCGGGCGATTGTTGATGAGCTGCTGGTAGGGGGGTTTGCTAGACAAGATGTTGGGCCCGAGGAGGTTTTACATCTTCACTTTTCAGTTTTTCCCATGCAAAGAGCCAGACAGGAACCTGGCAGCTCTATGGAGGATGTCATCTAGCCTGTTCTTCTCCCAAACTAGTGACTCCTTTTCTGTTCCTTTCTACTATGGTCCGTACTGTCTTCTTGGGCTGGAGTACTTGTCTGTAGTTAATCAAACAACTCTACACCCAGGCGTACAGCATGGCGTACAGCATGGCGTACAGCATGGCGTACAGCATGTTACATGAATCACGCCTGTTTTTTTCTTTTTATCTTTTTCTTGGGGCGCTGCGTCGGGCCGTTGTTGCCCAATAAATAGTTACCCCGAAAGCAAACACCTTTGCCGTCAAGCGCGCCCACGAACCAAACAACCACACCCATCGAACAAACAACACACCAGACAGCCCCAGTCAAGCCCTCGAACCAGCACACCAATGCCCTGCCACAACATCACCAACACCCCAGAGACCTCGACCCCCACCCTCCTCACCCTCCCACCGAGGTCTTCCTCGAAACCGCCGAATCCCTCCCCCTCCGCAACCTCCCCCGCCTCCACCTCTCCTGCCGCCGCCTCTACGCCCTGCTCGTCCCCGCCCTGAACGCCGCCTTCCAGCAACATATGCAGGAGCTGATGTGATGGTCCATCGACCGCAACTCGCACCCCACACTCAGCCGCGCGCTCGCCGCCGCCCCCCTCAAGTACCAAGACATGACACGCGGCACGCGCCTCCACCGCGCGGCCCTGCTGAGCACGCTGCTCGCCGCGAGCCCCAAATACAACATCGCCGCGGTGCCACTACCCCCGCTGTGGACGCGTGCTCTGCTGCATACCGCCACGCTGATATGTCCCGCCGAGTGTGTGGGCGTGTTGGTTGCTGCGGGCGGGGGGCGAACCCGGACCTGGTGCTCCCGCGCCAGGGTGCGGCTTTGTGGTACGCGATATTCCATGGGTTTGATGAGATTGGTGGGTGCTGATCGCGGGTGGGGCGGGGAGGGATGTAGCCATGAGGGTCGAGGATTTGATGCTGTATGCGGTGTGGAAGAAGGCGGGGATGGCGGCGGTGCTCGCGGAGGGATGGTGGGGGGGGGGGGACGCCGCTGTTGATGGCGGTGGGGCGTGGGAAGGTGGCGGTTGCGAGGGTGCTGCTGGAGGCGGGGGCGGACGTCGAGGGGTTGAGCTAGGGGGATGGGACGACCGGGTGGGCGCTGCTTCATCAGTGTATACGGTGCAATGGGGGCGACCTGATGATGGATCTCGTGATTGAGAAGGGGGCCAAGCTTGAGGTTTTGGGCGGGGCGTGCCTCGCTGGGAAGGTCGGGGAGATTCTAGGGGGGGGGGTGGACTGACGCCGTTGCAACTGGCGAGGAGGCTGGACAATAAGGCGGCGGTGGCGAGGTTGAAGGCCTATGGGCCGAAGAGGCGAGAGCTACATGGTGTATAGTGGACGAGGAGGAATTAATTTGTTACTATAGGCTCTGCTCTGTGCACACATTCGAGATATACCGTCTGCGACGATTAAGATATGTGGTAGTGTCGATGTATGACGATCTTTAGCAGGGGAGAGGAAATGAAAGCGGCTATTGATCCCAGGGTCTCTCAGACGTGGACGTCAAGTATGGACATTAATATGTGTGTTAATCTCTGTTCACGACCACTCTTGGTTCAGGACCCTCCCGCAGTAGACTAGTTGCTGTCTTCATTTCAATAAACAAGGAGACGGTGGGTAATCATACCATGCCATACCTGATTATATACCACCCATTGATCTACTTTATCTCTCTCCGCAGCCTCTTCTTGTGACTCCTGCTTGAGCTACCTGAAACGTAAGGAGACCCGCGCGTGACACGAGCGACGAGGACAGTGCGGTAAAGACAACGAGTTAGATTGAGCAAAGGACACATAGCTAGTACATACGACTATGCGTACAGGGAAGGGGGCGGAGACATAAGTAGACATCCGTAGCTACTCCATCTATACCGTGCCTTTACCAAAGTCCTGGCACAAGAACCAGCTGAGGTACTTTATGCAATCACGACTGGATTCTCTTGTTCTTCACTGCTTGCCAGTGCTCTGCCTTTTGCTTTTCTCTCTTATACACAGCAAGAAGGAACCGAACTTACAGTATTCGTGGAAGGACGTTGACAGCCCTTATCTAGTAACCTCTCTGGTTTTTGATTTATCATATTCATTATGTTGCTATATATTAGTAACACCGCACACGAAGAGCAAGAGGGCTACCTGATCAAGTGCGTGCACGGCGCCGGCTGCGAATTCCAGAGTCTTATCCGTCCAAGGGATACAGGCTGAAGAAATGAACCATCTTATGCCTGGTTATTACTTGTGTTTGTGTTGATTGAGGGGGGGGATAGCCTCCAGCTTATCTAGTTGCGGCAGCCGTTGCCACATCTCTACCTTGCCGCGCAAGCCCACTTTACTCTGTACGTGCTTCTAGACCAGATCTCGTGCACGGACCTACGACCGCGACCAGAAACAAGTGCAGTATCAGAAATGGGGGGAAATTTACTGCGTTATCTCCGTATTTCAACGGACTATACGGTAGTCTCACTGCAGTGGTACGGCGTGGTGAGGAACTGCGGCAGTCATGCTCCCTGTGTTTCTATCACTGTAATTACACACACCCTTCCACCCCAATTCCATTTCGGCCCAGCATGCTTATCTACAGTACTGGCACCAGTAACCCTCTTTCTGGAAGTGCTAATTGACTACTAATTGTGGGGTTTTGCGGGTGAGAATGTCGTCCTATATATATGTTGGAGAAAAGCTCCCGGCTGCTGCATAACATTAATCCACGTGCTCAGCCCCATTACAAATCGATCCATGGCTCTCATCTAGCAGTGTTACCCTGCAAACAACATCACCAGGCAACAGCGACCACCAAACTAACAACCTCACCACACAACAAAAAACTGCGCCAGCCAGCCCCGACCCAACCCCCGAACCGTAACCGATCCTATGGCCTCCCAACACCTACATTACCGCCTTCACAACCTCTCCACAAGCAGTAGCACCCCTACCTGTGCACTGTCACAATATCACCAACACCACAGCCACCCAGAACCCCACCCCTCCTCACCCCCCCACCGAGCCCGTCCTAGAGATTAGGGAATACCTCCCACTAGGCAACCATTTCTACTCCATCTCTCTTACCACCACCTCCACAGCCTACTCGTCCCCACTGCACTGGGCTACGCGGCGGCGGACCGCCGCCTGTGTGGGTGTTCTGCTGCGCGCGGGGGCGAACCCGGACATTGTGAACTTCACCGGCTACACGGCCTTGAATTATGCGGTGTGCGATGAGTTACAGGACATGGCCCGTGCGCTGATAGCGGGGGAGGGGTGCTGGCAGGCTTGAGGACAGGTGGGTGGATGATCCGATGCTGTATGCGGTACGGGTGAGACCAGAGGTGGTGGCGGTGCTGGCCGAGGCGGGGTGGGTTTGGCCCAAGGTAGAGGGGGGGCGGGGCTCGCGGTGAAGCGGCGGATGGTGCACATTGGGAGGGTGTTGCTGGAGGTGGGGGCCGGCGTGGATGGGCTGGGCGCGGGTGTGGGGCGACGCACTGGGCGTTGCTGCAGGAGTGTGTGTGGGGGGAAGGGTGGGGTGGGAGGAGATCAGGGACCTGTTGCTTGAGGAGGGGGTGGAGCTTGGTGTTTTGGGCGGGGTGTGCCAGGATGGGAAGGCACGGGAGGTTCCGGGAGGGGGGGCAAAGGGCTGACGTAGTTGCTGCTGGCAAGGGAGCTGGACAATGGGGCAGCGGTGGCAAGGTTGGAGACCTATTTGGCAAGGGAGTGAGAGGTGCGGTGTATGGTGCATAGTGTATAGTGGTGGAGTGGGAATAATTTATCTCATCGCCCAGGATCTCGATGGCAGTGCGGTATGGTGATGATTGATAAGATTGTCTGGCATTAGGACAGCGAGTAAGTACGACACGACCACCCTCTAGAGAATTATAGGTACAACACAGTGTCCTGTCCGAACCGATAATGTCATGAACGACCCTTAGCACCCGGATCAAGAGTCTCTCCGTTCCTCTTTGGCCTTTCCAACTCGGTTCTATCCTGTGCACACAGTTTCCGCATATATCACAGCTGGCACAATAAAGAGCGTATAGAATATCATACAGCCCAATACTGAGCTTAACATGTTACATGTAGCAGTTGGTACCATATGCCCGAAAAACACACTGATACCTTTCATTGAGGGCCCCGCCTGAGTCACCATCAGTACCTGTTTCACTATCTCAGATTTGCATGGAAACAACGCGAGGGATGTGCTTATGGGGCAGCGTTAGCCTTGCCCATAGGACTTCAACGGTCGAGGCCTTGGCCTCGCGGTAGTTCAAGGCGTGGGGATCGACAGGGCTAATATTCTCAAGGCACACTCTCCTCCGCACCTCGAGCTTGTCGTGGGCTAGCTAGTCATACTACTCGTGAGTCATATATATCCAGCATACGTAGGGTTCATGTTTAACAAAAAAGGAAATCGGGGAGATTGGAAGCATTACGTATATCCATATGCTCTTTACCCTTGGTAGAAAACCCGACTTTGACAGTTCTAAAGATAGTAATTATATACATACGTACGTCGAGGCGTCATCAATTCTTCACAGACAAGCCTAGGCCTGGAGAGTTACGAGGTGCAGGCACAGGTATGCATTGAAACTGGCACCATATCTGCAGGCAAACCCGGGTGTGGGAGTGGCCACGATTGGCCGGGGTGTGATATAGATCCAATGACACACACAGGTGGACATTGAGCTGAGGTGCAACGTGGGGAGTGATTGCCTGAGAACTGGGCACTGGCCACCGCGCGTCCTGGCTGTATTGACGCGGCCGGCTTGCGCAATGCTACAGTTGTGGCATTACACACCCGGACAAGTTGGGATGCGGGCCAAGCCATCCCAGCCACATTTGAAACCGGACTGTGGCGCGGGACGGCGGTGTCACATTGGATGCCTGAGAATGCAGTCGCCGGACATGGAACATTGGATGCCTGAGGATGCAGTCGCCGCACATGTCACGCTGTCTTCGAGACTGGGTGGGTGTGCCAACTTCGGTTTCAATTCGCAGAAATCGAGCTTTCACCCGGAACAAGCTTAATCTAACGTCTGTGCTGCAACTACTATCGGACATTGGTGCCTGAGGATCAACTCCCGGATCCGACCATTTTACTGCCGGTAGGTTGCCAAGCTTATCATCTTGGCGCTCTCAAAGGAGAACGCATTCCCAGTCAGGCAACTTCAACTGTTAATGACCTTCCCCAACCACACCCTAATTTGCATTTCTCACTGTTGTTCAGTAGCTCTGCTTCCTCTCTACAACGTGACAAAGCCAGATTGATTCTATCTTGTGTTGGGTTGGTGCTTTGATTTTCTAAAAGCTGGATTTTTGGTGGGGGCGCCAACCAATGTTGCGCTCATAATTGCCTGAGAGCTAAGTTGACCCTCAAAACCACTCCGGGTAAAGGGGTCCCCAACCATAGTCTGCAATCAGGCATCAGTATTCGAAATGTATCTGTGGCTCCCAAAGGATGTGTGGCCACTGAACGCCCGGAAATGCCGTCCCTTGACATAGACTCCCTTCTTAGACATGGATTCCGCCCCAGACACAGACTGCCCGCCAGACATAAAGTCCCACCAGCCCCCCCCCCAGATATCAACTCAAAGCACTCATCGACTTCTACAAACCATCTACCCCACCAAACAAACAACTGCACCCACCGACCAAGCATTGACGCCCGCTGGAATGTCTTCGCCCAGTGTCAAACCTCAAAGTAATTATATGGATGTTCCAACACCTACTGCCCGCGCTGTCGCAGCCCCTGCAACAACGCCAGCACCACCGCTAGCCTACACCTGCCATACAACCAACTCTGCAGCCACCTTAAACCTCGAACTCCACCGCACCTCCCAGCTGCCCCCTACCCCCACACGCACTCTTACCCCCGAGCGCCCTTGTACTCCCGGTCCCGGTTCTCCTCAACGCACCCACACCGCCGCCCCCTATGCTCCTGCCAGCCTCCCACTATCCAGCCTGGTCGCCCTCCCCGACGAACTCCTCCTGAAGATCGCGGAAGGCCTTCCTCTCAGCACTCTATTCCACCTCCACCTCTGCTGCCACCGTCTCCACAACCTCTTCGTCCCCCGCCTCAACGCCGCGTTCAAGCAGCACGCCCATGTGATCCTGCCATGGGCCACCGAGCGCGGCTCGCTCACCCTCTTTACGCGCGCCCTCGCCGCCGGCGCCCACTTCACCGCCGCACACATGTCGCGCATCATCGTGCTCAACCACGCGGCGCTGCTCCCCGTGCTGTTCACTGCGCGCCCTGCCTTCCGCAGCACCATCACACCGCCGTCGCCGCCGCCACCCAACAGGCCGAGCAACCCGCCGCTGCACCACGCGGCGTGTCTGGGCTCGTACGAGTGTGTGGTCGCCCTGCTGCGCGAGGGGGCGTACCCAGACCTTCTTGATGCGGCGGGGAACACGGCATTGTTGTATGCGATGCACGGCGGGTTTGAGAATGTGGCGCGGGCGCTGGTGGGGGCTGGGGCGGGCAGGGCGCTGGGCGACACCGGGGCGGATGCGGTGCGGTATGCGTTGAAGGAGCGGCAGGGGATGTTGCCGATGATGGTGGAGGCTGGGTGGGTGCAGGCCGGGGTAACGGGGGCTGGGATGCGCGGCGGGAGGAGGCGGGATGAGAAGCTGGTGGGGGGGGAAAGGGAGGTGCAACTGGGGGGCGGGGTGGGGCGGGATGGGACGCCGGTGGAGGTGGAGGTGCAGGTGGGCAGGGCGGAGGAGACGCCGGTGCAAATGGAGGGTGGGGTGGGGCGGGATGAAATGCCGGTGGAGGTGGAGGTGAAGGTGGGGAGGGTGGGTGATACGGCGCTACAGACGGCAGCGCGGGACGGGAAGCTGAGTGTTGTGAGGCAGCTGTTGGCGGCGGGGGCGGATATGGATGAGGTGGGAAGCGGGCGGGGCAAGGTGGGGTGGTCGCCGCTGCACGAGTGTGTCTGCAGAAAGGGGAGGGGGCAGATCCTGGACCTGCTGCTTGAGAACGGAGCGAAGGTCGATACCCTGGGCGGGGTGTGCACGGATGGAAACCAGCGGGCGTTTCCAGGAGGGGGAAGGGGGCTGACACCTCTGCAGCTGGCAAGGAAGACGTCGAATTGGGCGGCGGTGGCAAAGTTGGTGGCCTATGGTGCAAGGAGATGAGGGGCGGATATAGATAGTTCGAGTTGAAATAAATGATTATATCACCAGGGATCTCAATGGTAGTGCGGTGCGGTGATAGCGAATAGTATTCCCTTCGCGCTATAGCGAGTGAACCATGACACGCTCATCTCGTGATAACAGCAACCGCAGTACCTGCTAGATTGATATACCATGACAGAGTCTTACCAAGCTGATCAATAGCCTGACCGTGCCTCTTTTGCCCCTGCAAGCCGGACAGACCTACCCTGTTGACACAGTCTCCGCATACATAACAGCTGGTAGAGCAAGTAGTGTACAGGCTATCGTGTAGTTCGATACTGAGCTTGCTCCAGTGAATATCGGAAGACGAAACTCCAAAATAGACCGCCGTTTCAGGAATCTGGGATATAACGCGTAGTTGTTCCCCTGTGGTCGGTTCCTCGAGATTGCTGAGCCACTGTACGACGGGGTTGAACGTCTGCCACGTAGATATCAAAAATAGCTACAGTATCGTCTCTTGAGGAACCTCGGCCCCTCTGAATTACAGGAAGGACGGGTGTGGTCGGTCGGTTACTGGCTGCGGGGAGCATAGCGCCTCGGCGGGATTTTGCACGTGAATATGTAGAGCCGGTCAGTAGCCGGGACAGGTGGGCCCGCGCCCAGCCCCGGAGCTGAGGTGCTACTGCCACGGTCACCGTCAGCGTGCAGTGTTCGCACCGGTCGGGTCCGGATTAGCGGTATCTGGAGATGACCTGGCGGTTCCTGCAGACTAGGCAGACTGTATAGTATTCGTCCGTCCAGTTCTGGTCTTGCAAAGGCTGTGGCTTTGTATTGGGCCCCAGACTATTCCTTCGACGGCTGAAACTGTCACATCGGCAGTTTACCTTTTGAGCTGATACTAGCTTACGCATGTATCCAACACCTGTTCTTGATTGGTTCTACGAACGCGTTCAACCATTACGGGCAGCTGATACGGCCAGCGCAGTGAGTGCACGGCCCAGAGTGCGGATGTGGCGATTTCATCCGTCCATGAGACAGATATTTGTGGGGTCATGGGCGATCACTCGGTTAGCGAGTATATAGAAATATAAGTGTGCGAGAAATAACGTGTAGGGCTCATATACGAGAATTGTGTTTGTGAGGGGATTAGTAGCTATTGCGGAGTGTGGTTCAAGGACTGCGGTTGGCTGTAAATGTGAATGAAAGACGTAGATGTCTATTCAACCGTGTAGACTTATATTCAGGGCTATAGCTATCTACACGTACCTATGGTACTAAACCCGGTGTTCTAAACTCAACTGTGGATTCGATCGTGTTAACATAAACCGTGTAGTTGTGGAAGGTAAAGTTCATACAGTTCTAGCAAAACCCAGCCAGATTTAATATCATAGCTAATACGGTTCCCTACTGCTTAAAGTAATCACTGCGGAGTTGAATTAAAATCATTTGTAGTTGACAGTAGCTGAAAAGTGATCATGGAAAGATTCAACATAAACAAATGTGTTGATATAACATAAAAAGAAAAATGAACAGACCTGTAAGTATTGCAGGTTTCTATAAGTAAGTGTACATTGACATTGAAATGAGCCCCCACCCCCGGCCCAGGAACACCTCCATGAAAAGACCATTTACAATGCCAGCGAAGGGTAGTCAAGAGGTTAAGTGAGGATAGAGTCCTATACATAATCTTGTACCAGCACCCCACCTCACACCTTATCAGAGTGGTCATACTGAAGGCATTTGGACTCAATGTGCACCATTCAGAGCGATTTATCACAACCTTTCAATCTCACTATCGACTGTAGTTGCAAACTGGAAATGGGACTCCCAGTGACAGGATCAAATGACCTACCTAGGCAGTGAGCTTTTAGGAATACCTCATCAAATCAAGAATCACAAATCTCAGAATTGGTGTTTAGTGACCATGAGTAGACCTACAGTGAAATAAGTGGTGCAATTATGCCAAGGAATCGAATAACAATTGTACAAGGTTGCCTTCTTCAGAGAAACGTAAAAATGAGAAGAAAAATGAGAAACATCATTTAGAGGAGGAGGAGGCTAGTCGACAACTGGATTGTGGTTAAGCACACCAGAATTGGACGACGTTTATGTGAAGGATGAGATGTATGTGAGTGGACAAAGTCTCGGTGTAGAGTGGGAGGGGGGGACCAGAGAAAATGGATTATCCGTTTCCCAAGAGAACAGAGCATGAATAGGAATATAGACACTCAGTCTGGAATCAATAAACACAAAGGTAGACAGATGATGACTGGCTATTTTGTGGGGTTGAAATAGGAGTAGTTCTTACCTACCTATCTCGAACCTGCCATATTTCTAGAATCAAAATGTAAATAGGCAGCGAGACGAGGTTCGACTCTGGATACATTTGAGGGCAGAGACAGGAGACCGGGCTTGGATATTGATTCAACAGAATAATTTACTAGCAAACAGAATGAAGACTTTGAGTAAAGAAGAAAGAAAGGGAAGTACAGAGAGGAGTAACAAAACCCCTGAATATAAACCCCAAAGAGAAATCCAATAACTAATGCTCGCCCCCCACACCTAAAGAAATACCGAGCCAGGATAATGAAATTCCATAACTGATCTAATCTTTCTTCACGCAATTCTAACCTGAAACTCCTAGTGTTTACTGTATATCCAGAATACTTTCCTTACTTATCCATCTATCCAACGCAATCCGGATCCTTCACCAAACACCTTGATACCGCATGGTTTTCGACGGCAGGACAGTTTGAGGCAGGTGGGTTGTATTACTATCTCAATCCAGAATCTCTTGGGGGATGAGCTACCCCTAGAAGTCTCATTACCTAATAGAGAAATATTTTCTAAATATTTGAGATTTGGTTGAGAGAGAAAATGAAGGAGAAGAGGTAGTATATTCTATTATTAATAATGCAAAGACACATTCACTACGTAACAGATGGCTACAAGAGAGAGGGATTTCCCTTAAATTCATACTGCCTTACTCTACAGATCTCAACCATATTGAGAAACCTTGGCTCTAATAAAAGATAAATTGAAAAAACTGTATCCTATGCTCTATGAAACAAAATGACAGAGTGTAAGAAATAAAACTAAAGATGTTTGCATACATTACGGGGCATTGTTAAAAACTAAGGTCTTTGAGTATTGATGAATCAATCATTTATCGGGCTGAGGTAGTAATTGACCTTGAATAAGGATATACCAAGTATTGAAGTATATTAACTTTCATTTTCCAACTATTCTCCTATATTGGGTGGATCGTTGGCTGCTATAAGAAGTAAGAGCAATGAGGAGTGAATAGGATTGCTATGTCTTTTACCAATTGACGGTTACTTGTAGAGACATGCAATAAATTCCATGCAATTTCTTAGATAGATTTGGGAGAATACAGAGTGGTAACTAGCTTCAGGTTCAGGTGACTGGAGTATACTAGTTTAAAATAGAATGCTTATGAGTAATTAGGTTTTTGTTACGGGCCGACTCGGAAGATACAAGAAACGGGTTCGGGGGTCCGATAGATACTAAACGAGGTTCGAAACGGACAGGTATCGGGCTTTATACCGATGAATACAAAACGAAGTTAGAAGAGATTAGAGATGGCTCAGCTTAGCATGATATGCCAGTCGAAACCAAGGAATACGAGGACGGGGACCAAGAGGGACAACCGGAAGGTTATACAACTCGGGTTCGTAGAGTTTTAGAAACGGAACTAAAATGTATTCCTATATAACAGGAAGTTCGGATAAGGAGAAAAGTAAGAAAGAACAAAGGGAAATTACAGCCATATATATATCCTTTCCGAACCCTACTGACTCATCCGTGTAACAGAAACCCATAGAAAGAAAACCCACACGTGTACGAAAACCCGATTACTAATCCTTCTCCTTCCCGAACTTCTCCTTGACTCTTGGCACACCGTTACAGTTTTGCGTGTATTGCTGTCTAGTTAACACAAATCACAGCAAAGTCGGATGTCCCCGTAAAGCCGGATATGTCAAATTAGTCATTCAAATTGATACTTGCCAATAACAATTCTCTGCTCCTAGTAAAAATATCAACGCTATAATAACTAAACCACTACCGAATGTGCTGACACTGGAGTTGTAACGTGCCCCTTTATCACAGCAGGAAAGAGAGGATTGTTTACATCCAGCACCGTCAACTTGAAAGAGGGTGGAATACAATACTCCTTGGTCATACCTCAAACTAGAATTTTGTATGTCTGTATCCACATTAAACAATAGTTTGAAGGTTGGACAAAATAGATGGGAAGCACATAAGGACCGGCAGAAGCTACATCAAGCATGGAAAAATCTCATAGGAAAAGGAGCCAGAACAGGTTTTCAATCAGGGGTAGACATACCGGGGGGTATGACTACGTCTTTCATGAAGAGTTTGGAAGATGACTATCTTGTGTACCATCCACTGGCAGCACACGTTGCACGAAACTAGATAACAAGTTTTCTTAATAGGTATTTAGACCTTTCACTCAAATACAGTACCCACCTAAATTGTCTAATATACCTGGCAAATCATTTCATCATGTTCACAGACTACATCAACAAGCTAATCGGGCTTATCCGAACCCTAATCTCTTAAAGGTCTTGCCCCAAGCCAGCATATTTAGAATTTTGACCAGAAAGGATTTAAACTTTGCCAGTCATCAAAGGCTCAACGATATGCCGGTCAGGGAAAAGAAATCTCTATCCCAATAGTGTGCTGTGTTCTCACAGCTTGGGTCATCTCTAAAGGAAAGATTCATTAGATAAGTTAACATCAATAAACAGATGATTCAAAAGCCGGCTTTGATCTTAATGGAGATGAATGGACAGGCGATAATATGTGTTGAAATGGTTGAAAGAACACTTCGACATTTACTCTAAAAAGAGCAGTGCAGTGCGACCACACGTTTGATTTAGGTGATAACAGTTCACACCTAACTTATGAGTTCTGCACTTATGCTTCATTTCGTAACATTCATATCATTTGTCTCCCTGCTCATTCAACTGAGCTGCTTCAACCTCTAGGCGTAGGGCTATTTGCCTCGCTTTAATATTGCTATAACAGAGAAGCTGACATAAAAAACATGAAAGAGGGTACCTCAATTAGGGACTTGGGAGAACTTCAAACACAAACCGATAATCCAATATGGGAACTGGACATGTCAGGCACAACTCAAATGGAAAATGAGTAGGCTTTATCAGACAATACACTTTGATGATTATAACAAGGAGATGCGGAGCGAGAAATGTGATGTTTGGTCATTCTTTCTCAATTATCTGAAGAAAACGTACACCAACCCAAAATCTAAGCGTTTTTCCTAACATTTGGTATTTCCCCATTCAACCACAACAAAGAATTACCGAAACTTAAACCGAATAATAAAGGCCGGTCCTGCAACTCCCTGAAAGTCCAAACACCAAATACTACATCACAGATACCGTGAAGCAGCAATGAACAGGCGTGAATTTCACTATCAAACTCAATTTGTTATAAATCCTGCAATGCATTCATCAACAGAGTGATCTGGATAAATCGAAAAATCGCCTATTAAGCAAGAGACAGTGACAGGGCTCACTCAAAATTAATGTAAAGCAATTATCTTTTGTATGTCACATTTAGTCCAAGAAAATCTCACTCCTACGGAAATCACCAAAATTCAAGTCCGGGACGTTAGAGTCAAATGTGAGTGGAAAAGTGAAATTGGAACCAACAGAAGAATGATTTTTAAAGCGAAAGTTATTGTAGTGGCGGAGATAATGAGACTGAATGCACTGTTATAAAGGAAAGACACAGACAAGTTGAAGAATGGGAAGCGTACATTGAAACTAAAGAGAGGAAAAACCAGAAGTGAAAACCAGTCTCTTGTCTCTCAACCTATACACATTCCTTTCTTCTATTGGATTTTGTCTACAACTCCTACGAATATCTTTCATTATCGTCCCGTAATAATGCAATCTTGAATAATGTTACCATATTTAGATAATTATCAGGACACAGGGACTGACCGGAGAAAGGTCTCAGGGTCCATCCAGTCTAATTGGGTGAAAATACCATAGATGAGGATCAGGACTGTAGATATTTATAAATTTGCATTTCTTTCTGGTATGCAGGTAAAGGAACAATGGTAACGGAGGCATATAAGGCACAGCACTATAGATGATTATAGTCATGATAGATACCTACAGGACAGATAGTGTACACAAAGTAACTGCACCATCCGGTGAATGTTGCAAAAATGGAATAGTTTTCACAATACCATCATAATAATGTTAGTGCCAACACCTCCAAGAAATCCAAGAAAAACAAGATACCATTTCTTGTGAATATTAAAATTATGTCTCTACATAAGACACCAGTATAGTTGGCACTCAAGCAGTCAATTACAATACCTCTAGATTTTCTATCATGCCTAGTTAATCCATATCTCAAGACCATTTCACTAATGATGCAATTGACGCAAATTTGATGAGTGAAACTCAGTACAAATCCTGCTCCATTACTGACTCCCATGTCGCCACTGGCTATATAATTTTGGAGTTAAATATTGCTACTATTGAAGGACCATAAATTTTCAATACGAAAAGGAAGAAAAGAAAGAGTTGGGTATATATTTTGGGAAATGAGATAGAATACCTTGATGAGAAAGGAAATAACACATGGAGCTACATGCCATTTAAGTATATATTGCCTTGTTTTAGATATACCCATCTGACTATTCATGAGTTCAATTTCTGGTACCAAAACTACAACATTTACAAACACTTCCACCAAAAAATAGATATATCATCTTCATACAACAAATAAAGACACTCCATATGGCGCAATTAATATGATACCTATAAACAATTCAATTTGACAGACATTCGGGAATGCAATTTGAAACTTGATAGCTGATCATTATGTTTTCATGCGATTGCTCTTGAATTCGATTATTATATATAATATAGACTTCCGACAAGTAGAACAAAATAGTTTACAATGCGTTTTATTTTTTCTGTGCATGTGTAAGGAACCCCATTCATTTTGGAACATGATTTAAGATTTTTCTCCAGTGCTCTTCCTATACCGCTATTCCACGACCACTTCTAACCTCCTCAGATAAAATTTGAAATCGGATTCATAGTACGTATACCGACTTGAAAATCCAAGTATCCGATACACTAGCATAGTTAGATGTTAATATTCCCTTCACATTTGATTTATGGACCTGTCCTAATGATAATGTTGAAGTCCAAAGCATTAGGACTTCAACGTTTAAAAGAGAAACATACCAGACAGAATCAGGAATCTACAGTCTAGAGTATTATTAGTGATTTCAATATCCGCCACCAGATCGGATATTTTACTCTAGATAATGCTACAAATAATGATTCAGCTTTGCAGTACTTGAAACTCTACCTTGTATTAATGCAAATTTCTTTTTAACCAATTGCAAAAGAGTCTGTTGCTTTGAGAACATAATCAATGTTGTTGTAAAATTCTCTCATCGCGTGAGAATCCAGACTGTTTTGAGCTAGAAATTAATAATGTCCAAGCGCAACGACTGAAAAAGGAAGGGTTGGATAACTGGGGATGAAAAGTACCTATCAGGAAACTTCATAATGTGATTTCATGGATTGGCTGGAGCCCACAAAGAAGGGATAGATTTTTGGAAAAGGTTATTACTTTATGCCTATGTATAGCTATATCTCCTAACGCATAGTGAACAGATTTGTATTGCCAACCCTGGATTTGACAGCATTTAGTATGATAAGTAGTAATACTACCAGCTGGTGTGGAAATTTGGATTCTATAAAAAGGGCATTTCAGTTACGAGAACCCTTAGAAGACTTTATTTATTCAGCAATTTGGAATAAGTAGAGGGTGGTAACCCATTGAAGACTAATTAGCTCCTACCTTCTAATTGGGATGAACAATGAGAACTACGTGATATTTTCAAACCTTTCCGCAAGTGGTAGCTTTTCTTGCAAGGGTAGACTAGTAATAGTGCTCTCCTTGATATCTTTCCAGCTATTGACAAGCTACTATCCAACTTTAAGAATACCAGAACATGCCTTAATATCTGGATACCTTCTCAAAATATGTGTCACTTGGTTACTTCCGTGACCAGTGTATGTGCTATACTCAACATGTAAGTACAATCTATATAAACCCTATTCTTTAGGTTGCACTGCCACTAATTTAGCCCATAGGCACTACAATCTCACTGGTGTTGAAACACTCCATATGGCAGCCATTGCACTCCATCCCGAAATGAAGTTAAACTATTTTGAGGTAGAGTTGGAGGGCAAACTAGAGTGGATTCTGGATCGCAAAACCCGTACCCGATAGCTTTGGGAATAGGAACAAAAGTTTGCAACTAATCCACAATCATCCACAAATAAATCAACCAGTATAGCGGAGAAAACAATCATTGAAGCACTGGCGGATTGGAAAAGAAAGAAGGGTGCAAGAATAGCAGTGTCAAGAACTCATGACTTTGATCACTGTCAGCCCAGAGATGATTATGATGAACTCTCAGGTAGGACTCTACAGTATTGAGTACGCAGGAAGTCAGACTCCGAATACCCTAACCTTGCAAGAATGAATATAGAAATACCTAGCATACTTGCAATATCTTTTGATCCGGAAAGATTATTTAGCAGGTAAGAAACTCTAACCGAAATAGCATGAGTTCAACAGGCTTTAGTGTTTATTAGTTCGAAGCTCCTGCTGCCTGATAGACGGAACCGCCTTGGTGATTACGAAGATGGTGCTATACCTAATGCTTGCGGATTTGGAGTGTCGTGACCTGTCACTTCAAAAGGACACTTGATTTGTAGTTAATACTCATTCCCTTTATTACAGCTCGAACAAAATCACAATCCGATAGTGCAGACTATAGCCTGTAGTCCATGATAGGACAGTCTGTAGTCTGTTTTCAAACTGTTGTGGGACTGACTATTGCCATAGTCGGTCTAGTCCTGATTCCCAGGACGGACGGACTACCCCGTTGAGGGGGCTGGATGATTATGTACAGATTTCACCCTTCTATATATTGTGTTTGTTTTTTGGCCTCTTTGCAAAACATCTCCTGTTTACAACAGCTGGATAAAGCTCGCTACGAATTAATATTTAACGGATAGTTATATTGTTTTGTGACTTCTATTCTCGCGTATCGCTTCTAGCCTGGTATACAAAATAAGCTTGAGCTATTTCTGTCTTTGACTAAAAGGTCACGTTTACTATTGTTCTGTTTGCGAATTGAAAAAAATCTTTGTCAATTTAGCTTCCAGCGATAATATCTAGAGTCTCAACCTCCCTCAGGCAAGGAAAAAAAACAAAAAAATATATCCAAAGCGACACCCTTATTAGAACAGAAATGCCTAATCAAGCTTCTCTATCCAGCTCTTTCGACTCATAACTAGCTCCCTTCCTTCCAACTGTTTCTGCTGGGCTTCTGTTTTCCGCCAACCGACCAGTGGCTCCGCATTCTCCATTTCTGCCCCAATCGTATTCACACTTCCCTTGAGCCTCCTAAGCGTAGTACTGGATCGGCCATCAATATTGTGCGTCTTCATGAGATGTTGGCGGGCATGCTTTGTCTCACAGCTTTGGATGTAACAGGTCCCCCATATCTGACACTGGCAATATGCTACCCCCTTCAATGATTACCAGCACTCCACCCTTCTCATTGCCTGTACCGCATACCCATGACACCAGAGGCGCTGAATTTCCATTTTCGCTTTCGTCCAATAGTTCGAGTGACTGCCGGTGATTATGCCCGCTCTTATGTCCGTCGATTGCTGCTTACTTGTCCGGAGGTGTGACAGTGGCCGCCGCATCCCTTAAAGGCATATGTAAGAGCTCATTATCATCAAAAGAAGTTGCACGGTAGTCTGATATATCCGGGTCATAGTCTGATATGATTGTTGGACTGAAGTAATGCTCGATTTGAAGCCAGAGTAGTGTGCAAGATATATCAACCTTCACCCTCTCCCGATCCCCCGCCCTCACTGGTCCCCAAGTAGTCATATCGGTTCCCTGAATTCGATCCATCTCTATTCCTGGTGCCATTGCCGGCGGGAGGTAGCATATGTCTAAGCCCGCCGATTAGTTGGCGTTCAATTATTAAGAACACTCATATATGATGACGGGTAGTCGCAGTGGTGTACATATCCATGGCCCCGGAACCTCGTTGATAGCCCTGTCCATAGCATCACCTCTGCCTGGCCGGGCCGCCTGTCCTATGCAACGGTCCGTTGCGTTCCTTGACGCCGGACCATGGTCATCATCATCACCATCATCATACCAGGCCGCACGAACACCCTTTAGCAAACATCAACATCACAGTTTCTCATCCCTAAGTGTCGAATCGTCCTGAATTATCCCGGGAATATCCTCAGATACCAACATTCCCACATGGACTAGAGCCCACATGTAGCAATTATTACGATATGCACGGAGAACACAGATAACGACCGGTGAGTGCCTGCCCGAGGTGTCGTCAGTATGTATCTCACTCTATATGTTGTCAAATGCATAGAAATGATAATGTTAGTGTGGTCCTCGTGGTATCAATGCTGTTGGTGTTGAGGTAATCATAGTCAGTATTAGTGGGGTATATCGGCCAGTAATTATTTTTGTCGATGTATCTCCAGCATCGCAATTGCGAGTGACACATCCCCAGCTCCATCGCCAGCTCTCACGGTTGGCCATGGCCAGTCCCAGCACCTGGCCGACTCCGTGCTTAGCCAGCTGTAGTGGTACCAATGTTAGCTCCCTCGATTACGGCCTGCAGCGAAATCTCAGTCCCGTATAAACAGCTTCCGGCCATGCGGCCAGCGCCAGCCTGGTGTGTTGTGCTTTCTAAACCTACTCTGCACCGTTAAGCCAATCAAGTGCTCAAGGGTTGATAAAAAGCATATTCCGGTACAGAGTAGACTGGAAGAAAGTACGACATTGGCAGCTGGTTCTAAGGGAAGTAATTATCTGCTTCGAGGGATCACCAAGCCTTCGCGGGCATGCACAGGCATAGACAAGTACGAGGTAATCCAGGCGCAGGCACACCATAAAATGGACACTGCTCAAACCAGAGAGTTTGCGATGCAGACCTAGGCCGCTGCACTGTCACACTGAATCACGGTCATGCAGGAAAAATACCTTCCTGGATATGCGTGCAGGGTGCTCACTACTGGAGGTCGAAAACTGGAGATCGAAAAGGTCTATTCGGAGACCTGAAATCTCGACCCATGAAAACAGAGCAAGACTATGGGATAAGAAAGATCGTGATAAACCTCAGATGATTGTCAATAATTCGTCTCTTCCGAGCCTCAACGAAACATAAACTGCAGTGCGAAGCGGGGTTGAGTAAAAGTGAGTTTTCCAGCGATTACAGCGTTCTGTTGCATTTGGATACTAGCGCGGCCTCAAACCCGCAAACCCATCACACCCCACCTAGGTCTGCTTTTCAAAATAGCCTCTTGGTGGCGACCTAGGTATGCATCGCAAACCCTCGATTAAAGCCCCACCTAGGGCGGTCACCTTCTGGATGGGGATTCTGGAGTGTCTGTCAATGGCCAGGTTGGATCTTAGTGGTTTTGGTGGATTACGAGTACTCTCCTTGAAACTGGCCGCCGGACGTGCTGTGCTGACACAGCTGGCCGCTTGGGTAACACGAGGTTTCTGGTGATACACACTTTGATACGTCGTGACCCACGCAACGCAAGATCGCAGCCACATTCGAAACCGGCCTGTGACTCTCCTCTACTCCCAATGGCTGGTGTGTGAGATTGGATGCCTGAACAGGGTGTCGCCGGACATGGGACGCGGTGAGCGTAGATGTGTCAACGTCACTCGGAATCAATTTAACGTCGTTCCTGCGGTCTCCCCCTTGTCACCGCAGCATACACACCCGGCCATCACCGAGGAAGTGCAGCCAGGCATCGGGATCCGGGGTTGGTGTGTGGCTCCCCACGCCTGTGTGACATTGGAGGCCTGATCGTGTTGTCGCCAGACATGGACTCGCGCGGACCCCGCCTGGCCAGACACAGACCCCTACGAGTCGGAAACTGCCGTCGGAACCGCCGGATATCAATTCCGCTCCCACCACGCATCAGGTCCTGCACCCCACTGACATAGGACCTATACCCGCCGGAATGTGTTGGCCGGGGGTCAGGTATTCAAGATATTCCAACACCTACTGCCCGCGCTGTCAGAGCCCCTGCACCGCTTTCGGTACCACCGCCAGCCCACTCCGCAGCCACCTTCAACCCTAAACTGCGGCCTACTCCGGCACCCCTCCCAACCGCCAAGCTCCCCCAACCCCCACACTACCCCGCACCCCCGAACCCCCACCTACCCCGCCACTCCCCCTTACACCGGAACGCCCCTCCACCCTCGGCCCTATGCCCCTCCACGCCCCCCCTCCCCAGCACCCACTATCCCCCCCCGCACCGCTCCCAGCTTCAATGCTCCTCACCCTCCCCAACCAACTCCACCTATAGATCGCCAAACACCTCCCTCTCGGCGCCCTCTTCCACCTCCACCTCTGCTGACGCCACCTCCACAACCTGCTCCTCCCCCGCCTCACCGCCGCCTTCCAGCAGCACGCACAGGAGGTCCGGCATGGTTCATCCACCGCTGCTCGCCCCCCCACCTCACGCACGCCCTCGCGGTCGGTGCCCACTTCACCTCCAGACACATGGCCCGCATCATCACACACAACCACTCCGCGCTGCTCCCGTGCTGTTCGCTGGCCGCACCGCCATCGCGCCGCTGTCGCCGCCGCCGCCGTAGCTCGGGCTGCATAACCCGCCGCTGCACCGCGCCGCGGTCGAGTGTGTAGCGGTGCTGTTGCGCGAGGGGGCGCACCCGACGCTGCTAGACGCGGAGGGGAACACGCCGCTGTGGTGTGCGCTGCAGGGATGGTTTCGGGGGGTGGCGCGGGCGCTGATAGCAGCGGGGGCGGGGGCGGGGAGGGCGCTGGGATGCGGCGGGGCGGATGCGGTCAGGAATGTGCTGCAGGAGCGGCCGGGGATGGTGGCGATGATGGCGGAGGCGGGATGGGTGGAGGGTGCGGTGCCGGGGGAGATGGGGGGCGAGGGGTGAGGCGGGATGAGAAGCAGGTGGGAGGGGTGGGTGGGCTGCTGGGGTTGGAGAGTCATGGTACAAGGGTGTGAGATGCGCAATGTGTATATAGAATGAGCAGAAATAGAAAGATTGTTTCTCGATGATAATGCGTTGTGGTGACATGCATGGTCATTGTCTGGTGGTATGCTCATAAATCGCAAGTGCAACACAGCACAGTGTTCCGAGACAACAGCAAGCATAATCAGGTGTTTTCTCTTCCGACAGCATCATGACGTAGGATCTACACAACCGCACCATGAGACATCACTCGTCCCCCCTGTCGCGCAGCCACATGAGCACACCACATGTCGGCTGGTGAGATTCGAGTATGACGGCGATGCGTATCCGTGGGAACGGCTGTGGAGGTTGGAATTACACATGCACAGAACGCGAGAAAAGTGTTAAGTAAACCTTTCTCACAGCCCAATGCTGGCGGTCATCCTTAAACAGCCGCCGATGCCGCCGCCGCCGCCGGCAGGGTTTGCATCCGCCAGGTCAGGATTACAGATATCCAGAGATGGCTTGGCAGTAGCACCATACTCGGCGGACTGTATAGCCGTGGTCGGTCCAGTGCCTGATTTTGCCAGCACTAGGCATATGGATAATGCCCCGGGCGAAAGAAATCTAGAGGGTCATGGGCGATCACTCGTTTGGTGGAGTATTTCTTTTTTCGTTAAACTCAAGCATATAAAGCGCAACTGTGGGGGAATTGATATATTGCGCGCATACACGAGGATTGTGTGTTGTAAACACTGTTGAGCTTTACTGACTGTAGATCGGTGGTTGGACTGCAAATATCTGCAATGCCGGACTATAGATGTCTATGCAAGACGGTACATGTCTATGTAAGACTATGCCAAGCTATAATACTATATTCCAGACTATACTTAATGATACTGTCTACAGATTGCTACTCCATCCAAGAGAAAGTAGTAGCCCTAGGGTCACAACACATCACTTGTATATGGGAACAAGCTTAATGTTTACCCTAGCTAATTTAGTACGATCGGCAGTATTCGTTGCATGTAACCGTGTTCAAATCCCTTGAACAAGACCTATGTTTAGCCAAGTGGGTGCCCTATCAAGCTGCGTGTAGATGATTTCGGGGGCGACCCCGTGGCAAAATGAGCGTCTTGATGAATGTTCTGGTCCAGTGGCTAGGAGGCTAAATTTGGCGTAGTGCGCACCTAATTAGTCAAGATTGATCGATTGGGCGACCGTTTCAGACAGCCAATATTATCATGAATAGGGCAGGGTTACAGTGGTTTAGGGGTTATCTCATGGTCAGTAACGATTTGGGGTCGTTATCACCCTGAATGTTGAATCCCAATGAACAACCTTTCATTGAATAGCTATATAACCAGATAAGAAAGGATGACCTGATAAAAGGAAGGCACTATAGCAAACCTCAGACTTCATGTAGACAAGGTGCCACGTTGCAGGAAGTTCATTTCTAAACAATTTTAGGTACATCTCTAGTAAGTTCCGCATCTCCTCTATTCCTCCTCAATCACAACCACCGGCAGTACTTCCTATATTTGAGATTCTGTGGAATATATTGCCCTTCTCCAGATGACTTAGGTAGACCTCGGTTCTTGTTTCAATAGAATGTTTTGCTTGATGATGTTGAGGTTATATCTTCATTTTGAAACAGCGCTTCTTGATGTTTTGCTGCGCGCTCAATATCATTTCCTAAGCACTATGCATATGGAATTCTTTGTAATCCAGGGAGGTATAAGGTCCGGTAATAGTATTCTTCTAGATAATGTATGTATTGGCAAGGGTAGTATCAAAGGCATAGAAGAACATGGAGTACCACATACAAGATGATATGAGCTATGTGTTATAGCAGGATAGGTCCTGATTAGCTACATCAACCCCACTCATATGCTGATTGTAGTAATCAATATATATTGGTATTTGAATCCCCTTTTTCTATTCTGCTTCTTGAAAAATTTCATCTTGTTTAATTCCTGTTGTGTTGCTGATATTCTTTCATGGCCTGTAACGTATCTTGTGTAATTCCGATGATGTTATGGCGTCGTGGCAGGTATTAGAATAAAGTGTTGTGGCGTGAAGAGAAGTATGGTGGCAACGGTCGGAGGATGAGTCATATGGGTTTCTATGTGTTTCTATTAGGTTCGGTTATGAGTCAGACTCGGACAGGGGTTATTCGGTTATATAAAGGGTCGTGTCTGCACTCTACGTCTTGTTTCTCTTCCTTTCCTTTTCTCTTCACGCAACCTCTTGTATTTAAGGAATATTATTAGTTTTATTCCTCTATAGTCCAACGTCTACGATCTCTTGGTCCGATCGGCCAAGAGTGTTTCAAGATACTTCGCTTGCTTAGGGTCTACCCCTAAGCCTCCTGTTTAGATTGTGTTCTTTGGATCTTTACGTCTTTGTCTACGGACCCCACGTAACATTAGGTTGCGTCTCCAACGCCAACCAACACAATCTTTAGACCAACGCCTACTATGTCGACCCTCATAGACTACGAGGAGTTAAACCAACAACTCCAAACCTTTTTCGAACAATACGCGTCATTCGAGCCGGAACAGGCGAGCGCCCGAACATATGGCTTGCTGGAACGCAGTCGGGCAGCGTTGGCTCAATATGCCCAGGACCTCGAAGCTGCCTACGCACAAGGAGAGGAGGCAAGGCATGCCTTCGAAAGGGACCTGGCCGCAGCCCAACAGGCTCAACAGCAGCAGGCCATCCCATTGGAACCCCTGCCGAACGCAGCAACAGCCCCAATCACTGGCGCCACCGCTTCGAATACTACCCATCGCTCCGAGAAACTCTCCGACCCTGCTGTCTTTCGCGGCGACCAGGACAGGGCTCGGTTACACCTATTTAAACAACAAATGAAGATCAAACTCCTAGGGAACGCCGATCGCTTCCCAACTCTACAGTCGAAACTCTCGTATGCCTTCGGTCGTCTCGAAGATATCGCAGCTAGTCAGTTCCTCGCTTACACCACAAACGAAGGCATCAACCTGCCATCCATGGAACGGTTTTATGAGATCCTGGACACTGCCTTTGGGGATCCCGACCGGGTCTATACCTCTCGCAGAGCATTGAGGGACATGCGTCAACGTAACCGTACCTTCTCCGATTACTTCGCCGAGTTCCAACGACACGCTTCGGAGTCTGGGTTTGACGAGATCACTAGGGTGGAGTGCCTCTTGGAAGGAATCAGCACTGAGCTCATGGAGGCCATGGTACATCACGAGACTCCCAATACGGTTGACGGCTGCGCGACACTCCTACAACGGCTGGACAATAGGCAACGGGCGATTAAGGCGAGGCTAAATAAGCGAAACCCATTTACCACCAGCAGCAGTAACCCTGTCGCCCAACGCACAGTACCTGCTGTGGTGTCCCCGTCGCGCCCCTATGTTCCTGCTCCTACTCCCGCTCCGGCGAACCAGGCATCGCCTGCGCCTACTCATCCATCCCACGCACCAGGTGGTGATGTACCTATGGATCTCTCGGGGGGCCGACGTCGCCCCACTGCTACGGAAAGAAATGCTCGCTTGGCGGAAGGAAGATGTTTTTACTGTGGGGGGGTTGGACATCTGGTGAGGAATTGTCCCCAGGCTAGGGGACAGGGTGGAGGTCAAAGAAGATATACCATGAGGGGGGCGGCAATCAAGGTGGAAGAAGGAAATGAATCGGATAATGAGTCGGCAAAAGATTTGTCCCTGGCTTAAGTGGCATAACCCAGGGACCCTTTGAGGATTTTTCTAGGATGCGTATCTCTACTTGTTCGGTATCAGAGGAGGAAATGGATGGGAATCAATTTGTAGTAACCTGTTCGGTTTCTCAGAATAAAAATACTTTTGTACCCACCTTTGCTCTCATTGATACCGGAGCCTCAGGATACGCGTTTATAGATGAATCCTTTGCACGCCACCACAATCTCGCAATGACACCACTAAAAATACCCCGACAAGTTGATGTGATAGATGGACGACCTATTCAATCGGGCAAGATTACTCACTTCGTTACCCTCGATCTTGACATACACGGACATCGCGAAGAAGCACCATGCTTTGTTACGAAGTTGGGGTCGTACCCTATTGTGATGGGGATACCATGGATGCGAAGACATGATGTCAAGCTAAGGCCTAAAAAGAACAAACTAATCTTCGACTCACCAACTTGCTGTGAGCACTGCTCCATCGACAAAAACCCCATTGTGGCTCGAGGAATTTCCATACCGGCACCGGAATGGAACTTGTTGGATCTTTCCGGACTCAGTCAAGCTCCGGCTCGGATCCAACAGATCGTTCAACAGCTGGAGACAGGTGCACACTTAATCCATCTCTCGGCCCTGGATCAGACACCAATCGACATTCGAAAGATTGTTCCCTCGGAAAATCATGACCTGCTCCCACTATTTGAAGAAGTCGACGCGTCGATATTACCCCCACACCGAATCCATTACGACCACCATATAGTACTACAAGGGGATAGACAACCACCCTTTAAACCCATGTATAGCATGACACAAGTGGAACTCAAGGCTCTATGGGAATACATCAAGGAGAACCTTCCAAGAGGAGTAATCCGAAATAGTACTTCTCCGGCTGGAGCACCCATCATCTTTGTTAAGAAAAACGACGGAACCCTCAGGCTATGTGTGGACTATCGGGGACTGAACGAAATTACGGTGAAGGATCGATACCCCCTCCCATTAATGGAAGAAACATGGGCGAGATTGTCGAAGGCTAAATACTACACAAAGCTTGACTTACGGTGGGGATACAACCAGATTCGGATAGCAGAAGGGGACGAATGGAAAACCGCATTCCGGACGCGTTACGGTCACTACGAGTACCAAGTCATGCCGTTCGGACTAACAAATGCTCCTGCTACGTTTCAACGATGGATCAACGACATTCTCCGTCCTCACCTGGACCAATTCGTTACCGCTTACCTAGACGATATCCTGATTTACTCGGAAACTTTGGAGGAACATAAAGTCCATGTTCGAAAGATCCTCGAGCTACTGTACGCCAACAAGGCCCACCTCCGACCAGAGAAATGCGAGTTTTATGTTCAAAAGACAAAATATTTGGGGCTTATATTATCACCGGCAGGTATCGAAATGGATCCAGAGAAAATATCAGCGGTCTTGAATTGGGAAACACCGGAAAGTGTGAAAGGGGTACAGGAATTCATCGGGTTCGCTAACTTTTATCGACGATTCATCGATGGATTTTCCAAAATAGTCACACCACTGACGATTCTGACCAAGGATGCAACCAAACAAGAATGGTTGAAGAAGGGAGTCAAGTTTGAATGGTCGGAAAAGGCAGATCAAGCTTTCAGAAACCTCAAAATAGCGTTCACGACGGCACCGATACTTAGACACTTTGATCCAGAACGGGAAATCACGGTCGAGACTGATGCATCCGATTATGTCTCAGGGGGGGTACTCTCACAACGGGACGATGCAGAAATCTTACATCCGGTAGCATTCTTCAACAAGAGACACTCGCCGGCAGAATGCAATTACGAGATCTACGACAAAGAATTATCGGCGATCATTAGATGTTTTGAAGCCTGGCGACACAATCTCGAAGGATCCCGATTCCCCATTAAAGTTTTAACGGATCATAGGAATCTGGAATACTTTATGTCAACCAAGCTACTAAATCGTCGTCAAGCACGTTGGTCGGAATTCCTGTCACGTTTCGATTTTGTTATTCAATTCCGGCCAGGAAAGCAAGGAGGAAAGCCGGATGCCTTGACTAGGAGGCCAGGAGACCTCCCTAAAGAGGGGGACGAACGACTGGCCCACCAAAGCCAGGTGGTTTTAAAAAGCAAGAATTTAGATACAAAGCTAAGTTTGTTCGCGGGTTCTTTGACAAATGAATCCGCTGAAGGAATGTCCACTGTGGAGGAATTGTTTTCGAATGCTTACCAGATTGATAGTTTCCCAAACAAAATCGTGACCCTACTACGGAATGGGGTTAAACACTCGAAGAAGATATCCTTGGCTGAATGCTCGGAGGACGAGAACGGTCGACTCCTATACCGAGGGGCATTATACGTACCAGAAGAAAGTGACCTTCGCTTACGGTTACTGCGGGAACATCACGACAAACCATCGGCGGGACACCCAGGCAGGGCCAAGACATTGGAACTATTGAGTCGGGAATACTATTGGCCTCAGATGAGAAAGTATGTGGACCAATACGTTCGGAACTGCGAAGTATGTACCCGAAGCAAAACAACCAGGAACGCGCCATACGGGGTACTGCGACCTATGCCCATCCCAGATGGACCATGGACGGATGTTTCCATGGACTTCGTCACAGATCTTCCAGATAGTGGGGGATGCAACGCGATTCTGATGGTAGTCGATCGGTTAACAAAAATGAGACATCTTATACCAACCACTAAGGAGGTCGATGCTCGAGAAACGGCCAAACTTTATTTGGAATACGTCTGGAAACTGCACGGTCTCCCAGAAACGATAGTGTCGGATCGTGGAACTCAATTCACAGCTGAATTCTGGCAAGCTTTGTGCGATCGCTTAGAGATTTCACCGCGATACTCGACAGCCTTCCACCCACAAACGGACGGTCAAACGGAACGGTTCAACGCAGTTATGGAACAGTACCTTCGGAGTTATGTTTCCTACCAACAAGATGACTGGTTATCCATGCTACCGATGGCGGAGTTTGCGGCCAACAACCATCCCTCGGAAACCACCCAAGTCTCACCATTCTTCGCCAATACCGGAAGACATCCTCGAATGACCTTTGGCCCCTTACAACATGGGAAGACCACGGCGGAAGATCAGGCGAATGGAATCGCAAGGGATATGAAAGCCATCTTCGAATTCTTAAAGGACGAAATGTTTCGGGCGCAGAAGATAGCGGAGGACAATACTAATATCAACCGGTTACCCGCACCTCGATATACTATAGGGGATAAAGTATTCCTTGCAACTCGGAACATCAATACCAAACGGCCCTCGAAGAAACTTGACTGGAAACGAATTGGACCTTACTCTATCAAAAGAATCGTCAGCCCCTATGCGTACGAACTTAGCCTACCACGTACCATGAAGATTCATCCTGTCTTCCATGTTTCGTTATTATCCCCAGCCGCATGTGATCCTGTGCCAGGGCAACAGCAACTGCCTCCACCCCCAGTGGAGATTGAAGGACAGGAGGAGTGGGAAGTCGAAGGAATCTTGGATTCTAGGAAGCGAAGAGGCCGGTTGGAATACTTAGTTCGATATGCCGGATATCCCGAACCTTCATGGCAACCACCTGAGGACCTCGAACACTCGCCTGACTTGGTTGAAGACTTTCATACGCGATATCCAAACAAGCCTATGCCTACCAGGAGTTAGGCCTCGGAGGGGGACGTGATCTGTTATGGCGTCGTGGCAGGTATTAGAATAAAGTGTTGTGGCGTGAAGAGAAGTATGGTGGCAACGGTCGGAGGATGAGTCATATGGGTTTCTATGTGTTTCTATTAGGTTCGGTTATGAGTCAGACTCGGACAGGGGTTATTCGGTTATATAAAGGGTCGTGTCTGCACTCTACGTCTTGTTTCTCTTCCTTTCCTTTTCTCTTCACGCAACCTCTTGTATTTAAGGAATATTATTAGTTTTATTCCTCTATAGTCCAACGTCTACGATCTCTTGGTCCGATCGGCCAAGAGTGTTTCAAGATACTTCGCTTGCTTAGGGTCTACCCCTAAGCCTCCTGTTTAGATTGTGTTCTTTGGATCTTTACGTCTTTGTCTACGGACCCCACGTAACAGATGACCGTCCTTGCAAGTGATGAATTGTGGTCATCATTGCCACTGGTTTATTGTCAATCCAGAGAATAACACCTACGACATTATTTACAGCTCCAGTCTTAAAATTGTATAGTAGTTAATGATTTTAGATATAATTGATGTGGGTGGAAAGTCATTCTGTATTGTTCTCACCATATCATAGTCATTGATTTTCATCTTTTTTAATTGAGAGAATAGAGGTAAATTTGTATCAAAACTGTGCAGCTCCTACCATGAAGTGTTCTTGATTGATTACTAAGCGAGGTCCACGTGACTTGGGGACTATACCTTGAATGAATGAAACTCTCAAATCCACGATATGGTCCGTGCCACCGAGGGGTCAGCAGTCCTTAGCCGGATTTAGGGGTCACATGATATCAATCCTGAGGGTGGGAATTGAACCTAAATTGAGTAAAAGCTTGTGAATTAAATTATAAAAGACCCACTCTAGGGTCTTGATTCAAGTTGCCCCCGTGATAATCAATAAAACAGATACTACACAAGACAAAGAAATACAAATTGCTTAAAACCTTAATGTAGGTGCCCACTTGGCCTTCAACCTTTTCCTCATCAATTTAAGGCAGCAGCAGCAGCGGTCACATTCTCTTCAAGTCTCACCCACTATATAAACATGAACATGTTTGAGTCCTTCGCACAGAATGGGAGCTGGAAGGTCACATACTCCGAAGACTTTGCTTTATCGAATGGTTTCTGTTTTTATATTACGTGGGAACTGTAGACAAAGGACCAAGGGTCGAAGGAACACAATCAAAACAGGAGGCTCAGAGGTAGTCTATAAGTAAGGGAAGTATCTTGGAACTCTCTTGTCCAAAGAGACCAAGAGATTGAAAACGTAGACTATAGATGAATAAACTATTACTATTCCGAAAATACAGAAGGTTCCTTGAAGAGAAAAGGAAAGGAAGAGAATCAAGACAACATGAGGAGAGAAAACCCTTTATATAGTCGAATGACCTGTGTCCAAGTATGACTCATCAGTTCCCGTAATGGAAACATGTAAAATATAACTCAACCGAATAGAAACCCATAGAAACCCATATGACTAATCCTCCAACCATTGTCATAACACTTCTCTCCACTCCACAACACATTATCCAACACTTGTCACGACATGACAATCTGAGTCCTTGAGGTGCAAGCGTACTGGCCCAAATGTCTACGATTTTGTGCGCAACCAAGCTGATTTTCAATATGGAACTCAATCTTTGACTATATACAGATAGGAAAATATGTAGAATTGTGTAAAATTTAGTATTGTGTATACCACAGTGTTTCTTCAATACTTGTGCCTACTCTGTCTGGCATAGGCCTCTATAACATCTCAAAAGACTCCTGGGGTATCGAGTCTTAAAGTAAAGCAGGATATCAGCCAGCCATTCTTTTACTTTATCAGGTAATACAGGAGTATTTTTTATCTGAAGGTATTGAATTTGAAGTCACGTTTGGAGTTCCACCTAGACATGTTCCTTGGATTCCAATCAGGTGAATAAGGTGGGTGTACCTCCACTTCTATTTGATTTTCTTCAAACCACTCAATAAGATTTTTTACGTAGCAAATAGTTGCATTATCTTACATAATTAGGTATCTCTAATCCTGTTCTTGACACAAATGAGGACAAGTGGTAGGAGATATTATACATCTATAGGAGAATTCTTTGTTTACAGATTTATAAAGAGTGTAAATATTCCCTTATCTCCTTCCCTAAAACAACCCCATACTATTAAAGACACATCTCTCTTATATTTTTTAGGTCTATACAGCCGCCTCCCGTTATAGTAATACTGCATATAGTGATATTCTCGATATAGTGATGGCAGCTGGCAGTCTCAACTTTTTAGTATGGAGTTTAGTGATAATTGTATATAGGAATATCACTATAGATTTTTTGAGTGGGGATGACTCTGCAACCCCATCCCACATCGCCACTTTTCTTCACAACGCCAACAATCTTATACGACTATTTGCACTCTGCTTTTGCTGTTATGGAGAATAAACAAAAGAGACAACAATTTTCAGAAGCGGAAAAGAAAAGTATTTGTGAATGGACAAGCAAGGAACATGCCAGAGATGGGAAACGAATAAGTTTTAAAGAAATTGCAAAATGGTTTGCCGAGACCAATAGCGGAAAGATTCTATCACAAGCCGGTATGAACACCATTTTGTCCAAAAGTTCGGACCTGTTGGTGGAGTCATTGTCTGTATCAGAGGCCATTAGTAAGAGACGATCTGCAGTTTATTGGCCAAAGCTGGACAAAGCTTTATTTGAGTGGCATATCTGATTCTAAAAGTGTATACCAATTATTGGATTAGTATTCAAAGACAAAGCGCATGAGTTCTTCCTTGGAATCTATCCTGGTAATCGAATACATTAGCATAAATAAAAACTCGAACATTTACCAACAGGTTGATAGGTCATGAACCACCAATACTCTCAGAGGGTTGGTTAACTCGTGGAGAAAGAGACACGATATCAAGCAAATTGTTCAACACGGGGAGGCGAGAGATGCAATTGGGAACCACTGCATTTGGGGCAAGAACATATGAATACAATAAAACAGTTATTCGAAGACTACAATTTGGAATATATCTTCAATTTTGACGAGGTTGGATATTTGTTTAGAATGCAACCTGATAGACAATTGTCTACCGAACCTTTGGGCATAGAAAAGAGAGACAAATTACGGATTACAGTTAGTTTAACCTGCAATGGTATGGGTTTGGTTAAGCTATATCCTTGGATAATCGGACGAGCCGAAAACAAATGATGTTTCAAAAATATTAATAGAGATACATTAAGTGCTATATATAGCAGCTTAGATGAATTGTGATATAATGGTTGAGTATTTACGATGGTTCGATCGCAAAATGAGTAGCCGGAAGGTTGTGTTATCTATAGACAATTTTTCTGTTAATGCGTTGGCAGTAAAATTTATTGATGACTTAGGAAATAGACTACAGAATACTTTTTGTTATTTGGTTACCACCGAATACAAGATCTGTCTGGCAGTCATTGGGGAAACTATACAAGCTTGGAAAGCACATATAAAACAACACCAAATCCGTCAACTTGTCAGAGAAATCGAATGTGACTCCAGCGGTGGGGAGCAGCGTATTCCTAAAACAACACTTTTACAAGCTATTTGTCTCAAGGGGCAGCGATAGGGTATATTCCTCAGGATACGATAGGCAACAGAAGTAGCTGTCAAGTTAATTCAAGCGAGATACAAAAGTCTTCGTGAGAAGAGAGGTAACAGTATATATATTAATAGCCCGCGTAGATATAGAAATGGCTCAGCCTGGTATGATATACCAGGTTAGACCAAACGTTCGTAATGAATACAATTGTAGAAGAAGACGTTGCTTAAGAAAGAAAGAAAGAGAGAGAAGAAGAGAAACAGAAACAAAACAAGGGAGAGCCCCCTAATATACCCAAGGAAATCCTGTGCTGACTAATCCCTAAGTGACTCACATCACGCAACCGACAGATCTCCATAGAACCCAACAGAAACATAATTACTAATCCAACTCCTAGATATCTAACGACTCCACCAACCGATCCATGAAAATTTGTTGGCTGGGGAAGCTTGGAATTATAATCTCAAACCGTCTACCCTTTTTAATTGTTTTACAAAAGGTACTGTCAAATTCTTTGGACCAGAACAACTGCAACTTGAACAACCTCAAAATCTCGAAAACCTGATACTTGGAGTCATTAAACCTGGCCCTCAATTTGGAGAATATGAAGAAATTAGGCCGGAGATCATTGTTATTCAAACAGCAATTCAGGAGGATATTGTTTACCCAGAAGGGATGAATTATTTTCTGCGGGAGCATATGAATCTAGAAGCATTCTTGAATCCTGTACAGGTACAGATCGAGGATAATCTTGATGAGGTTGAGGTAATATAATCCGTACTCACGTATATCTATCTGTACTAAGCTGTCAGGAATCGATTCTCAATCACTACCTCCCGGTTAATGTTGAAAAACAGCGAATATGGGAGGAAACTGAGGGAGTTGTAGAGCATGGGAATGAACCACTCAGCCTAACACCACCAAAAGTCACATATTCCACTACATTGGAACATCTCCAACAACTTGAACTGCATTTCTTACAAGCGGATACACCAAATATAGAAGTACAATCCAGCTAGTCAACATCAAGCGGGTCCTGGAAACAAGTCGCATACTACATCAATTAAAACAACCTCAACAAAAAGTAACTGATTTCTTTTCATGTACTTAGAGTATACAGCAGCTGTTACTAGGTAGTGGTGGATTAATATAGTAGAACGACTCACATTTATTACATTAATGCCCGTAAATGGCAACATTGGCATGATTTGCGAAACAGAGAAAACCTAACCCTAATTCTATATAGTAATAACCTCGATATAAGGATACCAATTTTCAGTCCCAACTGCATCACTATAACGAGAGGCGGCTTTACACTCCTTTAACCATTTATCTGGAATGGTTCTAAAAACCCAAGATTGGAGGGAGTCGTTAGACTTTTCCACATTACTTTCATCGCTCTAAATTAGCCTTCAAAACCTTCAGCTGTCCAACCCATTCTCTCATTTGCCCATTGTACTCTATCAGTTCCATTTGTCTCAGGTAACGCCAACCTTGCTTTGCCCTCTATTTCATTTTCATCTGTTTTTTTAGGACTCAATCTGCTATATGTAACCAGACCTGGGTGCATTGGCATTAGTTAAGTATGGTTTAGTTTGTGTATGAGAGGCTAGTTGTGCTCGCAGGAACAGTTTTTTGGCATGTATTTTTAATTTTTCTGGATGGCCTCGCGGGTACAGATTCTTTACACTGCACTGTACAACTCATGTCTCAAGAAGACTCTTGACTATGGTCTCCGCATAATTTTGGGAACATGAGAAATACTCTGCATTGTATGATACATGGTAATGATCATTCATTTCTCATAGCTAACTGGTTATCTTCTAGTTGTTCTAGAATGTTTAATGAGGGGCAAGGCCTTCCTTAGCGTGAGATCGGCGGTGTGAAAGAATGGGTGGACTTGAGGGGGCATGGCTGCGGCTTTGGTGGAGCTGGGCTAGTATGGGTACTACGTCCTGTGTGAAGGAGCATCAATTTATGGGCCCGCCTGGTGGAGATTGCTTCTTATTAGGGATCACGATAACTTCTTGGTAGGAGCTATCAATGTATATATTGAATGCTAGTTTTCAGTAAGACAGGCATTTGAGGATCCATAGTACGCATTCTAATGTATTGGCAACTGCTAGAGAATCAGGGAGTGATGGGAGAACAAGGGCGAATTTGTTAAAACTGGGCTTGAGAAATATAGTCCGTTAAATGGTGGGAAGGCCAGTGCCTATCATGATGGGAATAGTTGTAAATTGGGAGCATCTTGTATACATCCATATAAATCAAAACACCAAACAAGACCCTCAAATGAAACATGGCAATAGTATTTTAAAACAGCTGGGAACCACTGTCACCCTCTGAGATTCTCTGTTATGAATCAAGATTGGTAGTAGTTGCCATTATCTCAGGGATTGGCTCATTTATGAACCATTTGAAACTTGAATGAGTTCAATTGGTTGTAAATAACCCAGTGAAACCGGGAGGTCTCGGCGGCCGAGTGAGACTTCGTGACCCCGCTTTTCCTCCCTCTCAGAACTGCAGAAGGCATAGGAGAGGTGGTGGAAGTCTCATCTTGTTCTTCTCAATAAGATCTACTGGGGTTTCTAGCGTGAACCTTTCTCTCATTCATGGTGGACAAATAAAACTTGGTACTGATCGATTTGTATGTAATTTTGAGGGGTAATGCCTCTTAGGTTCTTATACTCAATAACTAGCTACAAATAACATTTCTATTACTCGAAGAGTCCTCTATATATGACCTATCAATTATGTCATTAATGAGGGGGGAGTAGAGAAGGCCAATGAATAATGATACCCCAGCAGATATTCCCAAACAAAGTCGGGTGCGGTAACGTCCCTAAATCGTTGAGTGACGGACCATGGGATACGGTTCAACCCGGTTAACTGAACCACTAGACTGAACAATTGGTGCAGTTCTCATCGCCATCAATCCATGGTTTGAACGGTTTAAAAATCCGCAAAACTGGTTATACCGACAGTTTAAACGGTTTATATATATTACCTATGTGCATAGGACCGAATACCTCAGTTCTTGAGCTAGAACACCCCAGTCCCTGAGCTCGAATACTCTGATCAAGGACATGGGTAGTCATTTTTAGGACTGTTATGCCAGATCATTATCATGGTGAGGATGCCATGACATGAAACTACGGTTCAAGCAGTTAACCGGTTCAAACTGTCGCGATAAACAGTTTGTACACTCAGTGTATGATAAGATCATTGACTTAATGGTCGCTGCGGTCTTGTCTTATATCGCAGCCAGACCTACCGCTGCGAATTTTGCGAATAGGGCGCGTTACCAATCAAGATCGTGTATTAGCTCACTACTGCCATAACGTACGTACAGGGCTGGGGACCCATCGTAATCCGACCTCTAGCTCTTGAAGTCCCATCGTTATCAACCTTCTGGCGTTAGAAGGGGCGGAGACTATGGTTTACTGATATAATAAATACCATCAAAGTAAAATTATAATCCGTTTTGTAGTGCTCTGCATGCTTCAAGAACTCGATTGTATCGGTGAATTATAGTGGGGAATCTCTAGAGGAGGCATCCTCTGGAGGAATATGGGGGGGGTTGGCGGGGACTAGATGTCTAGCTCCGGTGGGTGTAATAGACTGAAGTTCTCTTATTAAATCAAACATCGTCTTGAAGTACCGAATTGCCTGAAGGGATGAGCACATGAATTAGTGGAAAGAGCTTGTGTGGGCTATCCCGGAACTGACCTCTTGGTCATTGCATAAAAAGCCAATTAGACGCCCGGGGGCCAATGGATCGCCCCGACCATCTTCTTGTTAGATAGGTTTCCCATCTGACCAAAAATACGTCTTTATAAGCAGAGTAAAACAGCCCGCTCCCACAACCCTAGATTTGTGACGATACACATCTCCATAAGTATTCTATCAGGCCACCCACCTCAGCCACTCGCGCCAGCCACATTCGAAACCGGTCTGCCCAACGACGTCTGTGTGACCACCTGAAACATGAAAACAGCATCGCCAGACGCCAGCACCCACCAGACCAACGCCAGACTTCAACTCCCGCCGGATAAACAACAACAGCCTCCGACGAAGCACTTGCACCCGCTAGAATGCGTTGGCCCAATTTCCAGTCCCAAACACCTACTGTCCATTCCGACGCAGCCGCGACACCGCCGGCAGCACCACCGCCAGCCTACTCGCCCAATACCACCAACCGCGTAGCCACCCACAACCCCGAAAACCCCCCCACCCCGCAACCCCAGCTTACCCCCACACGTCCCTCCGACTTCAGCTCCTACACTCCAGCCAGAGTCCCATTCTCTAGGCTCCTTGTCCTCCCCAATGAAATCCTCCTTGAGATCGCGGAAGACCTCCCCACCCGCATGCTCTTCCAACTCCACCTCTGCTGCCACCGTCTCCACTCCCTGCTCCAACACCGCCTCATTGCCGCGATCCCGCGACATGCGCAACATGTCATGACATGGTCCATCGAACGCTGCTCGCCCACCCACCTCACGCACGCCCTCGCGGCCGGCGCCTACTTCACCTCCAGGGACATGGCGCGCGTCATCACACTCAACCACGCGGCGTTGCTCCCCCCGCTGTTCACCGCGCGCCCTGTCTACCGCACCGCCATCGCCCCGCTGTCGCCGCCGCCGCCAACACGCAGGCAGCACAGCCCGCCGCTGCACCACGCCGTGCGCCGGGGGGCCTACGAGTGTGTGGCTGCGCTGCTGCGCGAGGGTGCCTGCCCGGACCTGCTGGATCGGGAGGGGAATCGACCACTGTGGTATGCGCTGCATGGGAGGCTTGGGGACGAGGCGCGGGCGCTGGTGGCGGCGGGGGCGGGGAGGCTGCTGGGCTGCGGCGGGGCGGATGCGGTGCGGTATGCGATGCAGGAGCGCCCAGAGATGGTGGCGATGATGACGGAGGCTGGGTGGGCGGTGGACGGGGAGTCGAAGGGTGATGGGTCGGAGCATGGTGTGGCGGGCGGGGTGGGGTTGGGTTGGAGACCGCTGGATGGGACGGTGCAGGTGAGGAGGGTGGGTGAGAGGGCGCTGCAGATGGCTGTGCGGGACGGTAAGTTGGATGTGGTGAGGCAGCTGTTGGCGGCGGGGGCAGATGTAAATGAGCTGGGAGATGGGCGGAAAATGGTGGGTTGGGCGCCACTGCATGAGAGCGTTTGCAAGAAGGGGAGAGAGCAGATCATGGAGCTGCTGCTTGAGAAGGGGGCCAAGGTTGATATCCTAGGGCTGGTGTGCACGGATGCGACTTTACGGGCGCGGGCGCTTCCAGGAGCGGGGAAGGGCCTGACGCCACTGCAGCTGGCCAAAAGGTTGAGGAATCGGCGGGCAGTGGCAATGTTGGAGGCATATGGGGCAAGAGAGTGAATCGTATGTATACATTTAGTCGAATTGAAATAAATGATCTTTCATTTCGATGTGTTGACCGAGATGTTGATTTGGTCAAGTGTGCGATCACTTCATCAGAGCTGATAGTGCACCCGTTGAACGAGGGAGTGTGCCTATCCGGAGACAGTCGCCAAGATGTCATTAAGTTCCGCTGATAGTCTCCAAGATGTCATAGTATCTGGGCGATCTCCTAGTCTCTTAGTATAGAAGTGAGGTTTTACTATTTTGAATTAGCGTTTGAAGGATGCTACCTTATCATGTCTGCAATTCATAGGGCAGGAGAGGGTTTGATGCCCATGATGATCTCTCGGCTTAGCAGCATCCGTTCGAGAGCTTGTCTGGACCAGTTTCTTGTATGACCCCGGAGGTAATTGTGCCGGTCAAGATGGGCCTGTTCGAAAAAGAAACTTGTGAAGGCAGATAGAGCGGTGTGTTGTGGTACATTTTGTGTGAGTATTTGGGACACTACGCTAATATCTATTCTGGCAGAAATAGGAACACGCGATTCCAAACTCTCTCAATGTCCCACAAGTGTCAAACAATTCCGGGGCCAAGGAAACCACCAAAATGTCATCACAACCCGGGGATATTCCCTATTGACTGGTCAACGGGGGGTGTCTCCGGACAGGCACAGTTCATTGTTTGACCAGTGCAATAGGTACTATTCAGGCTGAGTTCTGTGATGATGATGATGTCCGCAACGCTAAGGTTCAGATTGTAAAGGCGCGCCATCACATTGCAAGGCCGCGGCGCTCGCCCTCCGCTCGTGTCGCCACGATCCACGCGTACCGCACCGCCATGCCTCCGCCACAGCCGCCGGCGCAGGCCGCATAACACACCCGCTACATTACGCCGTACACCTACGCGCCACCATGTATAAGGACCACGCAGCTGCGCCGCGGGGAACATAGCGCCTTGATAGGCGCTGAACAGGAGGTTTAAGGAGGTGGCTCGGGCGCTGGTCGCAGTCGGGGCGGACATAGTGCGGTATGCCGTGCTGCAGCGTGTGGGATGAGGGGGGGAGGGGGCAGATGATCGGTCTGTTGATTGGTATTTTCGCCCGGGTATGCGTGGACGCCAATCCCATGCCGCTTCTACGAGGGCGGAGGGGGCTCATGACGTCGGACCTGGAAAAGAGAATGTGCACTTGGGCGGCGGTGACGAGGCTGGAGGACTACGGTGCGAGAGAGTGAGGTGTAGAGATATAAGCCAAGTGGAAATAAATGATTTTATGACTAGTGATATTATGGTGGGGCGGTGTGGTAGTATCAATTGATACGTGTTCCCGTGATACCAATGGGTAGTGTACGATATGATCGTGGTGAGGTAAGATAAAGTGCAATGTGGCATTCCGATGTGATGGTAAGTATAATAGACATTGTGAGTAAACAGAAAAGAAATCTGTAGACAGAAGATCAGCGTCTACTAGCAAGAAGTAATAAGTATGATACTTTCTACGCCATTCATAGAGGCCACCGAAGTGGTATTAAAAGTACAGCCGTGAGAGCATGGCCAGCGGCTAGCTGCGTATACCTGATCACATCAAGTTCGTTTGGCCAGTAGGAGATCATCTTTCTTTTGCCCATCTTTTTTTCTTGGAATGGACGGTGGGGTAGAATGTCTAATACAATATTCTCTCTGTTGAAGGAATTATAAAATTGAGAAGAATAACTAATTACTGATACCCTCGTAAGATTCATAACAAAGATTGTCCAGCGAAGAAATTTTACATTGAGACCTTCGATCGAGGCTAGAAGGATAGGTCAATTCTTTTCACGCATCTAACCCCGCTCCGGTTGAAGTTATTCAGTTCTTTTCTCGGCAATCTAGTTGATCTGATAAAAAATCAACTTGGACATTGCCATTGGAGAGGTGGTCGATTATTTCTGTAACCCTGCGATATCATGAGGTAGATATCTACACCACCCGCAACATGAGACATCACTCGTCTCAGCCATGCAACCGCCTTGTCCCATAATTCCGCGATGCTGCCCCCCCTATAAAAAAGGGATTGAATTTGTGTGGCAGATTTATTATCTGATAACGGTGATAACAGGATCAGTTAGCCAATTTGCTTTTTTCGAGGGGGGCAACTTTTTGCGCGCCGGACTATGGGATAACTCCGCGGTTGGAGCCATATATCCATGGACAGAACGCGAGAAGTGTGCTAATTTGGACGCGGTGTGAGATCTCTGCTGAGCGGGATAAATAACAGTCATTGGGTGTTTTCGGCGGAACAGCCACCTGCTGGATACTGCGTCCTAACCATATACTGTGCTTGGGAAGATTCTCTGGGGAGGTCGGTTATAACACCCGTTCATATCTGGTAAGCTCACCTCTCAGCCATCTCTGCTCGCTTCACCTCAGGTTTTGCTGAAGATAAAACTACTTGCAGCAGCACCTGGGCCGCCACAGGGCACTGCGGATCTTCTCTTGACAGACCCAGCTCTCGGTGGATGCCAGATTTGAGGCTCTGTATCAGGTCACACAGAGGTCAACCCACCTACTCCAGCCACATTTGAAGCCGGACGGTGGCTTTCAACGCGCAATGGCTGTGTGGCCACTGGAGGCCTGAAATGGCCATCACCAGACATCAATTCCCCCCCCCCCCAGATATCACCATTTGAACTTGGTCAGTAGCTCCCAACACATGTGTGGCAATTGGATGCCTTGAATGCCACGGCATAAATAGACCCTCTCCAGTCTTAGACATCGAGTACCGCCTGACACAGTCCTCCGCCTGCCATATATCCCAGCAAGACATATACTACACCTCCACCAGACGTCGACTCCCACCACACATCAACAGCTAAGAAGCGGACAACGACCACCATCGCCCAAGCACTGATAGCCACCTGGATGTGTTGGCCCAAAATGTCACGTACGAGATGCTCTCTGGACCCTCCAACGCTCAACGCCCGCTTTCTGGCAGCCCCTCCTCCGCCTACCGAACCACCGCCAGCCTACTCCCACTACACCGCCAGTCCCGCAGCCACCGGCACCCCCACACCCGAGCCCCTCCGCATCCTCGAGGGTGCTCCCTCCGCCCCCGGCACCCCTGCCACCCCCGGCACCCCCGCCACTACCATAGCTCCCTCTAAGCTCCTTGCCCTCCCACCCGAGCTCCTCCTAGAGCTCGCAGACCACCTCCCCCTCAGAGCCCTCTACCGCCTCCACCTGTCCTGCCGCCACCTCCACAGCTTGTACCTCCACCGCCTCACCGCCGCATTCCGGCAGCAGACACAATACGTCCTCGCATGGTCCGTCCAACACAACTCCCCCCACCTCCTTACCCGCGCCCTCGCCGCCGGCGCCGTCTTCCGCAACAGATACATAAGACGCGCCATCTCCCTGCACCACGCCGCGCTTCTCCCCGCGCTGTTCGCCGCTGTCCCAGGCTACAACATCAACAGGGCGAAAGACCCGGCCCTCCACCACGCCGCGCGGCAGAACGCCGAGGGCTGTGTGGTCGCGCTCCTACACGAGGGGGCGCTACCGGACATGGAGGATCGGGACGGGAACACCGCGCTGTACTATGCGCTGTGCTGGGGGTTTGAGAGGGTGGCGAGGGCGCTGGTGGCGGGCGGGGCGGGGAGGGTTGTGCGGTTTGGTGGGGGGCCCGACCCGCCGCGGGTGATTGTGGGGAGGGGGGGGGTAGCGGGGGCGTCGTGGGGCGGGGATGCGGTGCTGTATGTGGTGCAGTACAAGCCGCGGATGATGGGGGTGTTGGCGGAGGCTGGGTGGGTGGGGGCGAGAATGAAGGGCGAGGTGACGCCGGTGCAGATGGCGGTGAGGGAGGGGAGAGTGGAGGTTGTCAGGGTGTTGCTGGAGGCGGGGGCGGACCCGGATGAGCTGGGCGACGGGGTTGGGACGAGGGGGTGGGCGCCGCTGCATGAGTGTGTGTTTCAGAAGGAGAGGGAGGAGATAATAGACCTCTTGGTGGAGAAGGGGGCGAGGCTTGATGTTTTGGGCGGGGTGTGTGTAGACGTGAACCCAAGGTCGATTCCGGGAGGGGGGAAGGGGGTGACTCCTTTGCAGCTGGCAAGGAGGGTGGGCACCAGGGCCACAGTGGCAAAGTTGCAGTCCTATCAGACAGGGGAGTCACAGCAGGGTTCTCAACCATGGTGCGGTATCTTGTGACACATTGTCCGCATCATGAGACATCACTCTTGTCTCCCGCGATGCACAACAAAAGATATTTTTTAGCAATGCATTGATTGTATGCAGATCGAAGTCTATCGCAATGATGGATCATAGTTAGTATAATAAACACCTTGAAAAATATCATGCAGTGCGATAATGACCTGAGCACATCGTAACTGATATATTATAGCCCCAAATCTCACTGATACCTAACCATGAAAACACCGAGTGAGAAGTCTATATAGATAGGTAGCGTAGAATTAAACGATCTTATATCTTGTTGCGTTCACCGAGATGTTGGTTTCGTCAAGTATGCGACCCATTCATCAATTTTGGTGATCGGGCTACCTCATCCATTATGTTCGTTCAGTATTCAGGCCCATACACCCGTCACTCTCCATCCGCGGATATCAACATTTCGGCCGACCCAATTCACTGGCATCATCAGAAGGCGCTATCCGTTCGTCAGTTGGTAGCCTCAGGCGGATTAGAGACCCAGTCGTGGCGCTGTGACATGTTGGGCTAACTAAACATCGAGCAAAATAGATGTATAGTAGGGTGGATATCAATATCTTATCAGTCCTGTGATTTCAATTCATGGCTGATAAAACCTATGTGGTTAAGAAAGAGCGCACTAGTGGGCATACATATGTAGAGCACAAGCGGGGGTAGTGTGGTCCCCGAGCCGTAGCATAGGCTTGAGCTAGCTCAGGCGTTTGGAAGGGTGGGTTCGTAAGGCTCGAGCTTTGACGTAAGGCTCGAGCTTTGCAGAAGGCTCGTCAATCACTCAAGCCTTTAGTGGGCCAATGATCAAAAATCGAAAAATTGAAGGTACAGCGGGTGTTAGAAATTCAAGGCTGGCGCGCATGGCAACGGCTTCGACCACACCCCGCTGGACCACGATTATGAGCACAACAACCCCAATTGATGCTTTGAAGAGCTGCAAATTTGTAGAGTAGTTATTTAGTATATAAAGAGATAATATATGACATTTAATACCTAGTGTACCAGCCCTTTGCCTTTATTACAGCCTCTATCCTTCTAGGCATACTTTCAACCAGCCTACCAAATAAATCATCAGATAGCAACTCCCAGCAATGGATAAGAGCTGCCTCCATGATGGGCTTAATTACTCTAGGTGATCTAGTATCATATGCCAAATGGGGGTAGTGTTTATGGTAGAGCCTCTTCAGGTGTACCCAAACATGCTCAATGGGGTTGAGATCAGGAGAATAGGCAGGCCAGTCTTCTAAAACATCAACCCCATTCTCCTCCAACCATTGAGTGGTAATTCCGGCAGTCTGTACCTTAGCATTATCCTGCATGAAGATTGGCCTGATGCCCTTCTCCCTTAGCTCCTCCAAAAAATCGAGCAGGCAGAAGTCAAGAGTTTTGATATATGCCTCTGCATTTGCATGCCCCCCCTCCTCTACCAAAACCCCATTACAGGGCCCCTTCAATTCCCCTGCAAAGCATGCCCACATCATCTTTGATACCCCTCCTGACTTTCTCTTGCCTTTAATTAGGTCAGGAAGCCATTTCTCCTTCGTTGTCCCGAAAACCCAGGAGACATTTGGATCTGCATATTTCACCACACTACACTCATCGCTCCACACCACCCTATTCCAGTGAGCGACAGTCCAATCTCTGTGTGCAATGCACCATCGCAGGCGTCGCCTTGCATCATAGGGGGTCAGATAGGGCCTCTCAGCCATGAGGTGCTTGTGTACACCAAAAGTGTGAAGCCTCTTCTTGATTGTGGAGACAGATATATTGACAGCGAAATTCTGGCGGAGTTGCCTATAGGCAATTTTCCTTTGGCGTCTACTAATGATATGGAGCTGTCTATCATCCCTAGCTGTCGTTTTTTTGGGCCTCCCTGTCCTGGTTGTGCATTTAACCTGACCAGTCTTCACATACCTTGCCCATGCATGGGAAAGGGTTGACTGTGGTATGCCAATGATTGCAGAAATAGCTGAATAGGTAGTTCCAACCCTCCTCATTCCAATTGCCTGCCATAATAGAGACTCTGGCCATTCCTTCCTAGTCGTTGCGGTATGGGGGGGCGCCATCGGGGGTTGTGAGGAGTTGCGGGGGAGTTGTGATTGCGGGGCGGCGCCGTTGCCATGCATGCGCCAGCCTTGAATTTCTAACACCCGCTGTACATTGCATGTAAGAAGTTAGATATTAAATATTGAATAATCATTAAACTATATAAGTTAAAGATAAAAGGAAGAGACCAAGTGAAAGGTAATATAGTAAAGAATGCGATAATAGACGTCTAGGTAAAGTAACATTGTTTTGGGCAAACAGGACTTGATTCCAGAGAATCAACGCCTTACTTCTCACCTGTATGTATCTGGTGAAGTTCCATCTCTTCCTCTTCATCGCTTATTTCTCCACTCTCACATGTCAATAATAATTTCTAATCTTCAAGTTTCGGATCTTTTAACCAACGGTCATTAATAGTAGTGAACTGCAAGACTCTTCTAACATTTCATTCCTCTTTTTAGTGACTATATCATTCACTAGTGAGAAGATTTGTTTGGAAAGTACGCTGCTCCCTGGTCCTGAATCATAATACCCAGCTATTTGTTATATAATTTGAAATGACCATCTTCTGAAAAGCCAGTACTCTATTACGCCGACCTTCCGGTCCTCAGTTTTTTTTGTCAAATATTGTATTAGTTCCTGATATTGCCGAAGTGAATCAGGTGCTACTGGAGCTGCAGAACCTGAAGGTCTGCCTCTATTACAAGGCTATTAAACATGCCCTAAAGGTAGAGCAACTTGAAGGCCAAAACAAATTTCACTCAATTCATTATCAATGTCCAAGCTATTGATTCGATTCCGGTTTATTTTATTATCAGATTTGGTGGGTAACTGTGATTGCTACACTTTTTCTGTAATGGCGTACGGGACAGACTCCAGTCTGGTCCCGTCTTGGGGTTTCCTTGTTCCTGTTTCCTGTTTCCTTGGCCTCGTTTCCGGTTTCCTGTTCTGTTTCTCGTTTTCTGTCCTGTTTTTCCATTTTCCCTGTTCCCTTGCCGTCGGGTCACATCCCCGGCTGCAAGCCCTGTTCTGTCTTTCTCTGTCTCCTTGGCCCGATTACATCCTGTACCCCTATCCTGCTTAGCCCCTAGTCTCCCCGCTCCTGAGTCCTAGTTTACCCGATCCCCTGTAGCCTTTTCCCTGCTCTGGCTTTTACCCCTGTCAACCTTTATCGTCGCGGGACTATTGAACCCGGACGTATTGGAAGATGGCTTGGTACCTGGAAGCACATCCTACGGCCCGAGAAGGTTCTCTATGTCTTGGCTATGCCTGAACCTCTTCACAGTCTCCGATCCCTGTTGCACATCGTGAGGTAATGCCTAGCCTTAGCGTCTCACATGTCGCTAAGGTATTTGCCGATCGATTCCAGTTCGTGCTCCAGTCCCCCATCTCTGTCGCCTCACCTCGCCTCGCCCTGCCTTGTCCTGTCCCGTTTCCCTGTCTCCTTGACCCCTGTACTTTCCTGTTTCATTCCTCTCTGCTTCTGTTCTGTTTCTCGTCGGAGTATGCTCCGCTATCCTTGTCTTTCCTCACTTCTGTTTTCCGTCTCTGTTTTCCTGTGCGTTCCTGTCTGTGTTCTTCGCCTGTTCGTCCCTCGTCTCGTTCTCGTTCTGCTTTTCTTGTCTCGCTCTGCTTCTGCGTTCCCGTTCTTGCGTTGTCTGGATTAATCAGCAACGTTATGATTCTTGTATATAAGGAAGCTTCTTCCTTCTCTTCGAAGAGCTTTCCTTTCTTCCTTAGTCTTTTCTTCTTGTATTTCTAGTACGCTTTATTCAAGTCTTTATTCCAGAAAGCATTTCCCTCAGAGACCTCGTTCCTCCCATGGGCCTCCAGCCTAGGGGGAGGACTCCTAGACTCTCGTCTCTCGTTCCGCGTCCTGGCTCTGCTTTGTCCTAGAGCCAGACCTATCCTAGTCTTTGTTCCCGTCTCGCGTGCTGGCTCCGCTTTCCCTAGAGCCTGACCTGTCCCTCGCCCCACGGCCCGACCATCGCTCTCCGTCTGGTCAGCCGTGCCCTGTCTCCCGCCTCCTCTCCGCCCGGCTATCGCTCCAACTAGCCGTCCCTGCCCCAGTCCTCGGTCGACTCTCTTCTGTTAGCCATCGCACCCTGTCTGGCTTAGAGTCTCCTCCTTGTTCTGCTCTCCCTCCCTCGACCACCTAGGGGGTGAACCCTAGGATCCAACCCCGTCTCGTCCTGTCCTGTCCTTGTCCCTGTGCTGCTCCGGTCCCCGTCCCGCCTGTTTCCCGTCCCGAGTCCATCTCCTGCCGACCACGCCTGCCAAGATCTCTAGTCGTTACCGAATCTACGAGGACACCTTTACGAAGAAACCCTCTTCAACGAAGCAACGCCGCTCACCCGTAACATTTCCAAAGTTTTGTTTAGCTTTGGTGTTGCCTGAATTATACTGAACAAGATAGTTGAACGTATGCATTGGCAACGAGGTTTAAAGACTAATTGCTTGACTGGAGTTAATGCCTGTCTTTTCCCAATAAGTGTTTATACCTTCCAACTCTCGCTACATGCTTTATTCAAGTTATTGTTTTCAACAACTTCACCTAAGGCCTTTCTGTCAAATCAATACTTTTCATTTGGTTTACGTAGGGGATAGGTGAAAAAAGAAATCTGAAAATAAAGAATAGGATTTTAATTCCGGATATCCTTTTAGTTGAACAGAAATACTTAAGATAGCTAGTAGGCAACTAATAAGGTCATAGTCCCCCATTATCAGCCTGAATCGGCCGGAACCAAGTTTCTTTTGGAAACCCATCAACCAGTCCAATACAGGATGCAACAAGAGAAGATGTTCAAGTATAGCACCGGTTGAGTGCAAATAATTGGGATCAATAATCTGGATTTTGTATATTTATTGACTGTAAACAACTCATGCATTCTGCTGTCCAATGTTGAAATTTGAGGTTCAATTCCCATTACGAGACATTCTGCAGTCAATGTTGCACATAGAATATTTGAAATGCAAATTGTTGAAATGATTATGTGAAAAAGCTTCAACAGCCCTTATGGTCATAATCATTCCCATCAATTCCGGGATTGCTTCAACTAGTACAATTTCAGTTAGTGTATGTTTATCCTTAAATGACTGCAATGTCTTTATCCACATAAGTGTGTTGAATGCGACATACACTCAATTAATCTACCCTGCTTTTTTTAGTTGTCTAAAACAAATTTGAGAAACAGTAATATGTCTTCATTCACTAGTGCATTGTATATTGTATTATAATTTACTGAGTTTTCGAGGCCATAGTAATCTGAATCTTTTGGGTAATGACGGGTGAAATGACGTCGCACAAAAATAGTGGGCTATAATATGCAGCAAAAACACATGACAAAACAGTATCCCTGGAATATAGAAAAGTGCATGCCAATATGAAAGAAAGAAAACAAACAGGCAGATAACATAGCCAATTCATCAGTTGCTAAGGAGCATTTGACAAAGATACATTCATCTTGGTTGCTTGTCTGGGAAGGGTACATTGCCAAATCACTACTAGAAACTGGGGAGAAAAATGGAAAACAAGAAGAGACGGCAAGAATGCACTGCATGAGCTTGGCGAGTTTCACTTGATAAGGTTTGAACCATCATAGAGGAAAGACAGAATCGTAACAAAAAAAATATGAAAAGGGCGAACAGCCATCAGCCAGTATCTCCACAGGTTCAAGAGAAAAGATATAACAGAATGCAATTGCGGAGGGGGCGAGCAGGGTCTAACCGAATATCATGATACCTTGTGAGCTAACAACCGAAACAATAAATGAAGGAAAGGAATACAATATGATTCAAGCTCTCCTATGGACCAAGTCAGGCATCTCCAAAACGCCAGAAATCTGAATAAAAATTGCAAAGTGCTGGCACAGAAATGGAGAGAGGTAGGAGGAAAAGGAGCAAGAAGAAATGGAAGCGGAACAAGAATGAGGTAGCCTTAATGATAGGGAAGGGGAACAGGCTGATTAAATGAATTTGTTTTGTTTCAAGTTGTTTCATATGGTTTTAGGTTTGTGTTGCTTTTGTTTCTGGGATTTGACTTTCTAGGATGGTTACTTGCACGAGGCAGCGAGTGAGAGCGGGCAGATCAGGGGCAGTGCAAAATTACTTTAATCTACCATTTGTATGTAATTAATAAGTTAAATTGAAACAAAAAACTTTATCATAAGAATACAATTGTTTATGAATATTGGAAATATTGCCTACACCTTTCAGATGCAATAAAATAGAAACATTGAGATTGCAATATTTGAGTAAATTGAAAGAATTTGTTTCCACTATTCAAGGGAAAAGATTTGTTATCAACACTAAAAGTTAAAAGTAACTTCCGGAAGTGTTGTCCAGTAAATATGTGACAAAGCATTCGGGTCCAAGTAAATTTTAATGTAAGAGTCTATGAATTGATGCTGTTTCGGGATCTATTTCTATTTTTGTTCACAATTTTCTGTTTCACCCCCAAGAACGTAATAAGAGCTTGGTGGATCTTCCGACAATATTGTAAATAGTAACTTGATAACATATGAAAGACATGTTATGGGCTTCAATGTTGTTTATTGCCATTCCAATAACAGCATCGAATCTTATCCTAATAAGGAATATCTCTGGTAAGTATGAAACGATCAAATTCACAGCCTGTCTTTATAGTTAATATGTGCCGAAGCTGATAGCTAATACTTATTTTTGATTAATTTCGTGGTTTTTTTCTAACAATTATGAGCAGCAAATGTAACTAAAATAGTGTGTGCATGGTACAGGCTACGAATTTGACAATTTCATCCATCCAGTTGATAAAGGGGGGTTTGGTCCATCGAATTTTATATCGTGTCTAAAGTGGATAGAATTTTTCTTTCTTTATAGGTCAGATCTATTATTGCTTCTAAATACATAATGGTTGGATAAGGTCAATAATATGTCGTAAAGAAAACCTATCAACGAAAAACCATTTTTGCAAGCAGATTTTACAGTGCTGCCCTAATAAATAAAATTGGAGAAGGAAAAATACGCAAGCGGCGCCCAGTGCGGTATGTTTGGGTGAGGGGTAACATAATGGGTGGATTTATATGTTCTTCATCTGGCTTTGTGATTTGGCTGGGTTGCAGGTATTCTGGTTTCCTGTTGAGGTAGGACAGAGTGAAGGGATGGTAGTAGTTCCCGTCGGAGTTGACGCACCTAGTTGGGGAGATTTTGCAACAGTTTTCAAAAACGGCAATTGAACCTTTGCTAAAGCGACTGGGCAGTGGTGGTTTTGGGATTTGTATGGGGTGCATAGGTGGCAGGCAACTAGTTTCCAGCAGCCTTATATGACATAGCCAAGTCTGCAGGAGTTTCTGCCTTGAGTGTTGTGGTTTGGTCGCCAGAAATTGTTGCAGCTTTTTGGGCAAGAGAAGAACCTCATGTTGGCTCCGATCTGCTGTTCCTGAGACAATGACTGACCTGGTAGCCTGTAAGAAATCATAGATTTTGTCCATATTCAGAGAACTGACATCTGACTGGTGATGCCGACGGCGACCTTCAGAGTTGAGAAGAGGACCTCCTCCAAGCATTTCTGATTGGGGATCTCGTAGAGTGGGATGACATCAATGGCGAGGCTAACATTATTGGGTGCATGATTGAACATGTTGAATGACTTCTTATCACGGCCCGACCGCCCCCACCTACTGGTCCATCGAGAACGTTGTGGAATGGAGTGGTTAGGTGAAGGACCGGGATTGCGTAGGATAAGGCGGATGGTTTAGGAAGGTGCTCGGAAAATACAGTCAGAGCTAGGCGCTTCAGGTTAGGAATTGCGGAAGGAAGGATCGGGCTCAGTTATGGGATGTCATTATGTGACACACTATCTCTTTGGTTTGGTTGCGATGGTTAGTCATCGGGTTTCTCATTGCAGTTATATATTCGTGGCTTCGTCCCCTTCTCTGTATTTCTCTTTCTTTCTTTCTTACGTAACGTCTTCTTTATTTCGTTAGTTATTAATATGTTTTGTTCGATCTGTATCCGAGCCTGATCTCTTGTTTTAGTCCCTGAAACGTATCCCGAGTCGATCCTTGCCTAGGTGGCTGTTTTTGTTTAATTATAGTTTCTCGTCTCGTTAGACGACCCTGTGGGGGCTACGTCCAAGTGTAGAAATCTGGTGAGGGCCTTGAAGAAGGGGCTGTAAACTGTGCACGGGACCATTAGGGGGGCGCTATCTGACACTAAGCCGTGGTTGCCAATTCTGATGGGAGTGAATTGGCGGGTGTGACTTGGTTGCTCTTAGCCAATTCTTTGCCAAAGAAGCGAGGGTGAGTTGCAGAAAGTTTTTCAGTCTTGGAGATGGGGCTGGGAGTTGTCCTATTGGCAAACAATTGGTGGTGGGGCAATGTTAGGGCCTTCTCCTTTGGGGAGGATCCTGTGGCCCTGATGTAGCTGTCTTCCATCTGTTAGTTTGAGGAGGTTGAGGGGCTTGGTGGCGGATCGGATCACCTGTGCCTGTGTGGGAGGTGCCTTGGATTGGGCACACTTGGTAGGCGTAGTAGGTCTGGGGGGGAGCGTAGAGACTGCAGGGGGTGCAGCGGGTTGGGCCAGTTTTGATGTTTCGGGTATACAACTTCTGGTTGATGAAGAGATCTATATTTGGGGGGGCGGCTTTAGGGATTGCAATTATTTCTTTTGGAGGCTTGATTTCCTCCTCCAACTTGGAGACTACTTGCGAGAGTTGAGTGTTTTTGTGAATGACCTTTAAAAGGGCGAAGTTCCCAAGGGTCGCGCTGCGTGTCTCTTTTTCTGCAAGTAGATTCTTCACGTGCGCCTGAGGGGAGAGAAAGAGCTGGAAGTTCAGGAGAGCGAGGGCCTCATCTATACTACTGAGATCAGTCAGGTGGATGAGGACTTTTCTCATTTGATAAGTGGGTGTATTCAGTATATGTCATGAGTAGCCATGAAACTGAACTGGGGTGGGGGTAGCCTGTGAATTTGGAGGAAAGTTGTCACGTAAAAAGAGGAGATGAGTTTTAACAACCAACGATGAACGGGGAAGAAGGGATGTAAGGCAAATTGACTGTTTTTGCAATCATAAGTAGCGTATTTTTGATTAAAAGGTAGTGTTTGGATAGATAGAATGAAGAAATGGTTAAAATGATAGAGAGCTCAGTTTTGTACTGCTCTATGAACTGTCATTAACATGTAAGTGATCATTGACCTGTGGATATAAGCTTTACACCATCTACCCAACAGTTTCTTCAACAATCCTTACTTGTTATCTCTTTCCTCCATCATGAATTTGAATAATTGTTCGAAAGATGTTCAATGTTTGTGATATCAAAAGTACAGATCACTCTACTCTATCTGGCCCCACTCCATTTGCCTCAGGGGTTGAACACCGCACTCGGATATCTTTGGGTATTTCCTCGGTCATGGTATATCACTCGATATTCCTTATTAGATCGAGGCTTTTTTTTTTTATCCTTTAACTCGATCGAGCCCGCTCAGGCTCGTTGAAGGTAAAGACCTGTCACGCTCGAGCCAAGGACCTGAGCCCATAGCTCGAACCAAAGATTCGAGTCCAAAGATCGAGCTGGTTCGGCTCATGGATCAAAATATTCGGGGGAAAAATTGGTACCGAGGATGTATAAAACTCAGCGAATAACACTGAATTACAAAGAAATATGGTAATGCTGTATTCTTGCACTATTCGTTATGGGAATAACGTGGTAAACCATTACCTTTTTCGATCTAATGCGTTAAACGAAAATACAAAATATTCCATTTTTCGATGATATTGTACTTATGTGAGACCGAAACTTTATTACTAAATATTGTTTGCGATATGGGCAGGCACTCTATGAAATATCTCGGAGGAGGCTACCCATCTGTAGGTCAGTACCTATTGGCGAGCGATGTGGGCCATATGAAGATATCATGCCGGCTGGTAACGTCTTCAATTGGGGTCAGAATAATACAACTTGAATTTTGCTGAACTTCATAGCTACTTATAACGGTTATTATTAGAGATCAAAGCCACACTAGATTGGCTTTTTCTTGGGTGGGCAGAATCTTGTCGACAGATGAAAGGATAGGAGGTTCACTGAATGCTCGATTTGTGGCGTTGCGGCACATGTTCTCACCCTAGCCACATGCGAAAGCGGGCTGTGGCTGTGACTTCAACGACGTCGGTGCAACCACAGGAGACCTGGAAAAACCATCGCTGACATAAACACTCCCACGAAGAAAAGAAGTACACCCGCCGGCCAGCACATACGCCCATGGGCATGTCAAATCTCAACTCCCAAGAATCTCCTATAGGTCTAGATCCTTCAACACCTACTGTCCCCGATATGGCAGCTCCTCCATCGCGTCTAGCACCACCGTCAGTGTACTCCAAGCACGCCCCCAACCTGGCGGTCACCTCCATGCTCGAGCTCCCTCCCACCCTTCAACCTCCGACCCCTCAACTCCCTGGCATCTTTGATGAGACTCCCCCTGCTGCTGGGAACCTGTCGATGTTCAGGCTGCTCAGCCTCCCTCCCGAGCTCCTCCTCGAGATCGGCGAACACCTCCCTGTCGCAGCCCTCTTCCGCCTCAGCCTCTCCTGCCACTACCTTCACACCCTGCTCCTAAGCCTCTGCACCGCCGCTTTCTCGGAGCACTCGGACTATGCCCTCTCATTGTCTATCGACCACAACGATCCACACCTCTTCACACGCGCCCTCGCCGATGGCGTCTTCTTCTCGCCCGCAGATATGACACGCATCATCAAACTGCGCCACGCGGCGCTGCTTCCCGCGCTATTCGCCGTGTACCCGAACTACAGTCGCGGCCTCAAACGCCCGATGAGGCACCCGCCGCTGCACGAGGCCGCAAGCCAGAATTCCGTGGACTGTATGGTCGCGCTGCTGGGCGCGGGGGATCCACCGGACCTGCTGGATTCACGGGGATCCACAGCGCTACACAAAGCCGCAAATCACAATGCCAAGGCATGTGTGGAGGCGCTGCTGCGCGCGGGGGCGCAGCCCGACGTGCTGGACGAGGACGGGTGCACGCCGCTACATAAAGCCGCGCAATACAGCACCGGGGGCTGCGTCGCCGCATTGCTGCGTGCGGGGGCGCTTCCAGACCGGCTGAGTGGGTATGGGGACACGGCTCTGCACTACGCCGTCCGTCGCAGGGATGGGAGATGTGTGGGTGCGCTGCTGCGTGGGGGGGCGCTGCCGTCCGTGCCATCTACGAGTGGATATCTACCACTGTTCCTTGCGCTGAGCGGTGGGTATGGGGTGGCGGTGAGAGTGCTGGTTGCAGGTGGAGCGGGGAGGATAATAAGATTACCACGGATGGTGGTGAGTGAGACGCAGACGATAGTACAGCCATCCGATACGGATGGGATGCTGTATGCGGTGCAGTACATGCCGCGGCTGGTGGCGGTACTAGCGGAGGCTGGTTGGGTGGGGCCGAACGTAAAGGGGGAGATGACGCCGCTGCGGCTGGCGGTGATGAATGGGAGAGTGGGGACTGTGAGGACGTTGCTGGAGGCGGGGGCGGACGTGGATGAGCTCGGCTACGGGCGTGACACGCCTGGGTGTGGGTGGGCGCCGCTGCATGAGTGTGTGTTTCAGGGGGGGAGGGAGGAGATAATGGACCTGTTGGTTGAGAAGGGTGCGAGGGTTGATGTTTTGGGGGGGGTGTGCGTAGGTGCGAACTCCGGGTCTGTTCCAGGGGGGGGGAAGGGACTGACGCCGTTGCAGCTGGCACTGAAGATCGAGAATCATGCGGCGGTGGCGAAGTTGGAGACCTACGGGACAAGGGGTGAATATAGCGTGGCCAAGTAGAAATACATTATCTTATATCTCTAGGTGTTGACCGAGATGCTCATTTTGTCCAATGTGCGGCCAATTCACGAAGTGTGCTGGATAGAGCGGCCCTTTCAAGACGCTCATAGGATAGTACATGGCCTACTTCATCCATTCAGTTCCTGTTGTTTTTTCATTTCAGTCGTCAACTGCTCTTTTAGCCAACGACATCCTGAATGTTACTAAACGTTGGAAAGAGTGATAAATCGAATATACTATCCCAAGAACGCACAATCCGGAATAAATGGATCAAACAAGAGAGGACCCCATAGCTCCGGGGGAGACCTTGTCTCGAACCAGAGGTTGTGTGAATAAATAACCAGCTTCTTTGTACAGCTAACCCTCACGAGAACCAGAAAATGTAGGTAACGTAACCAGGGCTTATTTATAAGAGAAACGACACCACTCCATACAAATCATCCTTGCCCTGAGCAACTGCATTTTCTGGTCTTTATGCCGGTAAGTGTGTAGATTGGTTGTTGTCTGCCGATGTATCAAAACTACGCTAAGCCTAGCTGGGTCTGGTTCGAGACAAGGCGAGACTTCCCTATTAATCAACTGACACAAACGGAGAAAAAGAGGTTTGGGCCGGTTTAATGTTACCTGTTTGGGGAAATGTCAATGCTAAGCATTAGCTCTGTAGCTTTTAAACTTGCTATTTAACAAACCGGATTCCGCCTGTTTGAAGGCTGATAATCCCATAAAGACGTGGAGGAACCTTGCCATATTTATACATGGAGAAACCTATGTCAATTTCCGCTTTCTATTAAACCGTCTAGCGGAAATACAGTAATACAATTTTATCCTGAGAAGAACAACCCAATAACAACCCAATAGAAAGCGTACACGCATAGATCCTTCCTAATTCTATTCCGACACGTAACCTATAAGTCACAATTGCCAATTATTGGGTCGCGCCATACTATTTTATCAAGCCTTTCTTCCCAAGTAGAACAGGCTGCGGCCATAAGCCTGCTTCTATTATTCCTGAGTGAGCCACCCAATAGTAAGTGCACCGCCCGATAGCATGACCCGAGTGTGGAAATGCCAATACTAAGCAATAGTTCTGTAGCCTTTAAACTTGTAATTTAATAAACCGGACTCCGCTTGATTGATGGCTAATGATACCACCAAGACGAGGAAGAGCCCTGCCCCATTGACACATGGAGTAACCCATGCCAAGGCCCGTTTTCTCTTAAATAGTCTAACAGGAATACAGTAATACACGCGCCGTAGAAAATAACCCCAGTAGAACAGCGCTCCCGCATAGTTCTTTCCTAATTCGTTTCTGATATGTTACCCATGACTCACAATTGCCGGCTATTTGGTTGGCCCCTATGCTTGTCCCTAATTACCCATACTTCCCAGGGTCTGGCCTATCACTCGGAATTCAATCCGTACTCCAACCTTTTTTTCTCTTTTTTCTTCAAGCCATTAATTACATGCAGACCGTAGTCTATGGTAGTGTCGCACTTCCGAGCTCCAACCTAAACAAGGACGTCGTTATTTCCTATAACATTACCCTGGGAGTGTCCTGTCCTAGTTGCATAATTGCACCTGCGAGATATTATCTGTAATTATAGGATCTTCTATTCAGATAGTTGTTGTTGACGTCAATGTCGGATCTAGCTAGGATACCCAGTCATATAATCACACTACTTACATCCGTGTGGGGGACACTGGCAGGTGTACGTTCTGCCATGATAGATGAGGCTGGCCTAATGCGTGATTTGCAGCTTTGCGGCAGACGTCAATATGTTTCGTATCGGGTCATATAGAAAGGTCCCGGACACTCACCCCAGCGACATTCACACCCGGTGTACTATACATGAATAGTATGTACCGGATAGGAATATGAGTATATACCGTTCAGAAATATTCCTATACGGTAACGGTACATACTATCCACTGGCGTCCCTCGCCAGTACTGGTACTTTCTAGGCACGGACTGTCCCCATAGTATCGGTACACCATTTGCACAGCACATAACTATCCATCTAAAAACACAATGCACTCCCACCAGACTAAGAACTACATCAAGCACATACACCGACTGTCTTCTCAAAACCCAACTCCCAAGCCTTTTTTGTCTTCTCTAAACACAACTACCAAGGCTTTTGTGTATCTAAAGATCTCGATCGTCTGATACCTACTGGCCGCAACTTCGCAGCTCCTGCAATTACTCCAGAACCACGGCCAGCCGACTCCGACCACGCCCCCAACCCCGCGGGCAGCTCCATGCCCGAACTCACTCCCACCCCTCTACTCCTCGGCACAGTGGGTGAGACCTCCTCTGGTGCTGGGGATTTGCCACTCCCCAAGCTCCTCTCCCTTCCTCTAGAGCTCTTCATTGCAATCGCTGAATTCCTCCCCGTCGGCGCCCTCTTCCGCCTCAACCGCTCCAGCCGCCAGCTCTACCCCGCGCTCCAACACCTCCTTGCCGCCGCCTTCTTGGAGCACTCGGAGCACATCCTCTCATGGGCCATTGAGCACAACGATCCACACCTCCTCACGCGTGTCCTCCCCAACCGCAGCTGCTTGGAGGAACACGAGGTGATACGCATCATCAACTTGAATCACGCGGCACTGATTCCACCAGTATTACACGCGTTCCCCGAGCGGATTGCCCCCGAGAAGAACGGGAGTTGGCCCCTACCGCTGTTCATTGCCGTAAACCACGGCTCCCTGGACTGTATAGTCGCGCTGCTGGACGCGGGCCATAGCCCGGAAGATAGGAATGGACTAGGCCACGTGATGCTATCCCAGGCAATAAAGCGGAAGGACGTTCCAGCTGTAGAAGCGCTGCTGCGGGGGGGGGCAAACCCAAACCAGCTGGAATTTTGGGGGGATACGCCGTTGCACTACGCCATTTGGGGCTGTTCCCCCATCTTTGTGGGTATATTGCTGCGTGCGGGGGCTTTGACGGACGTTCCCGGTCGCAAAGGGAGCACGCCAATGCTCGCTGATATGTGTGTGGCGTGTTCAGGGTGTTTAGAAACTAGGAGGGCCCTTATCGCAGCTGGAGTGAGCAGGATTTCATGCTCTGTGGTAGAAGAGGGAGAAGACTGGAGGGGGGATACGATGCTGTGGGCGGTCAAGTTCTCGAAGCGGCTTGTGCCGGTATGTGTGGAGGCTGGTTGGGTGGGGCCTTGTGTAGAGGGATGGGCTACGCCGCTGCAGATCGCGGCGAGGCATGGGAAAGTGCAGGCTGCAATCACGTTGCTGGAGGCGGGGGAGGACGTGAATGAGCTGGGCGACGGGCTTGACACTGGCACAACCGGGTGGGCGCCTCTCCATGAATCTACGGGGAGTCATTTCAGTTCGAACATGATAGATCTGTTGATTGAGAAGGGGGCAAAGCTTGATGTTCTGGGTGGGGTGTCTATGGATGGGAAGGACCGCGATGTTCCCGGAGGGGGAAAGGGGCTGACACCGTTGCAGCTGGCAAGGGAAAGGGGCAATCTGGCGGCAGTGGAAAAGTTGGAGGCCTGTGGTGCGCGACTGTGAAAAGAGTATATGCTCTGCCCCATATACCGGATGTTTCAAGGAACATTAGAACCGGTATATGATTGCTATACGGATACTAGTACCACCGCTAATACACCTTAACGGGTGAACAATCTCTCTCTGTCCATGTTAGAAAGATCAATATCTATAGAATGTCAACCCACTTGATGATATAAGTTCTTCTCTTATTTGTAACATAGATCGAGGTGTAGCTTAGACCTTGACATAAAGATCGATATCTCAGTAGATTAGACCTTGACATATTCACAGACTGTAATAGCAAAGAATAAATGCCTTGGTGTTTTAGTCCTTTCCTCGAGTGGTAGATGACCTGTCCTTTAGTAGTAAGTGACCAAGTCTTTCTGATACAGGAACGACCAGTCCTTTAAAGTGGTCCTGTATATCACAACCATTAACAAAGGGCGAGGTCATTTAGAGAGAACCGATCTTTAATTATGTTTATTGTATTTCTATATCATGCTATTCATTGTAGCTATACTTGGTTATGGTTTATCCCTGTTTCTCATTACCTATACGACCCTGTAGTTGCCTGCTGCTGCTGCGGTTAGTGATTTCTTTACCAACTTTGAAGGTAAATCTGCTATACATTAGTATCAGCTGGGTAACGCGGAGATAACAATTACGATACCGATGGCGATGGCGATCATGTTGATAGTTATGGTAATGATAAATGTACAAGAGCAGAAAGGCGCTGGTGGCGGTACTTCTATATTTGGTCTTTTCCAAACATCGACATAAGCGGGTTATTACTGTCATTCAGCTAGGAGCGATCTATAGCCATTCTGGACCTTAATTTATCTGGCTGAGCGAAAGAACAAGGTCATTTAATGTTGGTCTCTGGAGATATCATGCTTAGTACTATTTACGAATACAACGAAGTTCGACGTGGAGTCGTGATGGTAATAGTGATGTATGTAGTTGTTCTCCAAATTACTACCTGGATGTTTTTACGTTCTATCAAAACGTAGGGCGGATAACCCTCTGGTACAAGAGCCTTTATGTAGCTGGATAAAACCTCAGTGCCCTCAAAGGGGCAGTCCGTGCGTTTTCAGGCTAGGACGGAAGCGGACCGCAAACATCGTCCATTCTTGGAAGTAGCCCGGGACCGGCAATGCTCCAAACGTAGGGGAGTGAAGACGGCCGTGATGACCGCCGGGGGCTTTGCATCAATTGACTCCATGTAAAAGCAGTGAGCTTCTCGAACCCTTGATTGTTTAAGGATAGATGTAGAGAACACTCTCCTTATAGTGATAGGGTCGGGACCGAAAAATGGAATGTTTCTATCTAGGTTCTCAATGTATGTACAGAATGGTTGTTTAGTTTTTTAGATCGAGGTTCGAAAGAGAAATCGTCTAAATTATAAATCGACAGCGAGTCTTAGGGGTTATACATGTGCCTCTTTCAAGATAGTTCCGTACATAATTTAGTCTTTCCTTCCAGGCTCTTTGCCGTGTAAAATGCCTGGGAATCCTGGTCCCCATAGAGTAGACTCTCGTTACAGTGATGACGTTGGTACCGGGACTTGACATTCTTTAAACACTATTACAAGTACAGAGTTATGCCCTCTGGAAAATCTAATTAGATTTATCACAGGCTACAGGTATAGGAAAAGACCTGGTTGGTAGCTGAAAGGAAAACTGTGTGTTTTTGCTGAGGGTGCAATGACAGTTGTGCTTTTGTTTTATTTTCCAACAATTTTCTTGCATGGGTTGGACCAGTTAAGACATCTGAGATTGAATCAGAATCCTCAGATTACAGGAAGTAAAGCTCTAGTTGTTAGAAGTCTCCAAAGGCAGCGGATGATGTGACCTTGAGCTGAAGTCTATCTTCAGGCTTTTCAAACTCATGCAGGTCAGCTTCCTCTCAAATTAGTCCTTACCCTCCTTTGCTGGGAGATCATGATTCAATATACTAGGAAAATATATATATGGGATAAAGAATCACAAGTAGCCATCAACCATTCTTACTTCCATCCCATTCAACACATTATTCACTTGTTCTTCAAATGGGTTGATTGGTTCATGAAGGTGATGTTATCACCAAAACGTCAGTTATTAAAATTGTGTAGGATTCAATTTCTAATTCAATTTTCACTGTGATAGCTTCAATCTTTGCCTCTTCAACTTCAACTGTGGTTCAAAATTGTTTCATTGATGTCTTAATTAAATGGGACTAAAACATTTGACACTGCTTTTTGTAAATTAGTTGAAGATAAGGGACGATTTAAAATCGGTATTTCATGCCTCCACTTTCCATCCCATATTTTACAATTCAACTAATGCAAATACTTAAAGATTATAACATGCTTCATTCCCGTATTGTAGTTGGAGCTGTAGGCAGAATCTAAACATTATCTGAGCCCAACTAACCCAACCCGCTATGACATCTTCAACCACACAGGAATGAGTTGTTAGGTGCATTATTGGGACTGCGTTGAATACGTTGGCTGAGTTAGAAGGGTTCTCCGGAGATACAGTAGGTATTATGAACATGGATTAAGATTGCAGAAAGAGGAACCGGAATCGGTTACAGAATTTCGTTATACCCGCAAGTTATTTTTTTGGATATGGTTGCGAGTGTAAGACGTCAGTTTTATCCTTTTCGTTTATATTTGGGACTTTGTTCCCTCTCTCTATAGTTCGGTTTCTCTCTATCTTTCAATTTTTTCATTCTATTTGTTTGGAATAAATTTTGTTTAATTGAAAACTAAGCCCGGTATACTCTCCTTGTCATCAAAAGTATACCTAATGGATCATTTTCTCGGGGCCTATAAACATTTTGTTCCCAAAACCGCACCATGTTAAACAGAGTCTATATTAAGGGTTGTGGAGTACCTCGGATTTTTTGCCTCACCAATAATAGATGTGGTCAGTTTGTGGAATCCAATAACAGTGCCAATGCAGGTTAGTGCAACAGTATTCACGGGTTTAATTATTTTTCTCACGCTCCATTGCTGTGGTGGAGTGCTGTGTATCAACGTGTATTTTGATACAAAATTCTGTTTCGTTGAAATTGTAATTATCTGTCGAAGGGTGCTATTATGGGGCATGACCTTGACTTGTGTTCATATCCAAGTACTATAGCTAAAGGTAAGAAATTTTGATGAGACTCAACTCACAAAGATACTGTTTGTACGATACAATGTTATTTAAGTTTAGGAATTTATCAGCATTAAGTGTTCTCTTTGCTAGTAAAAATTTGCTGATGATGGAAGGGCAGTTCGGAGCTACACTGAACGCTTTATTGAAACCTGGTACTCTATTCAGATTATGCCTCTGAAAGGCAATCTCCCTGTTGATAGCGGAGGACAAAGCCACTACTTTTAACGAGTAGGAATTAGGGGTCAGGATTTTAGGAATAGCAGCTAGTCAATATAATTGACAGCCGTTGTCTCTAATAGTTTTATACTAGTGATTTGACCATTTTAAAGAAGAATTTTACTTTGGTACCTTACTTACAAAGATGCACCGGTGTGAACCAACAGGCTTCCAGTGTTGAATCTGCTGGGGTTATATTTGGGGTCCAGTACCTGTTTATTCAATAGACACTCCCATTGCCTCTGGAGTGCCAACAGGACCGATTCTGTTAGTTTGACTTTGAAGAACTCTTACTTGCTATAATCTTTAGGACCCCTATTCTCCAGACCAAGGGAAATAGAGTTTCATCTGGTCTTGGCTTTAACCTTCAATCAAGAACAAGCTGTGGTTACCATAGAGTCGATAGTGTAGCTGACGGAACTGGGATGTTTGTAATAGACGTGCTAGCATACTGGCCTCATTACAATATTTTATAAGAGGTAATCTTCAAATAATTGAAGTATGCTATTCATGTCCTCAAAAGCAAAAACCCAATGCAGTTAAGGTGCACACTCCCCTCCATACTAGATGCCCTGTTTGACTATAAGGGTACTAGAAGTGAGATAAAGCATGAACTGACAAGAGAGTCGACTCAGGATATGTTTGAGAACTAGGAAAGGACATTGGGCTTGTATACCGATCGAACAGAATAAATTATCAACTAACAGAATCAAGACTTTGCATAAGGAAGAAAGAAAGAGAAGTACATAGAACTGGGAACGCAGCCCCAAATATAACCTCAACAAGAAACCTGATGACTAACCCTCGCAACCACGCCTAAAGAAAATGGCGAGCCAACATATTGAACACAAATAACTAATCCCGATCCTTCCTTCCACAACTATAACACGAAGCGCCTAGCGCTTACTGTATCCCTCGTGCACCTTCCTAACTTATCCAACTTATCTGATGTCATCCTGATCCTTCACCAATAACTCGATTCCAAAACGTTCTTGATGGCCTGGTAGTTGGAGGCGGTCGGGCCATTATATTGACCAAATGCTTCTTTTTCAGATTGTAATTCGCCCATCAGATAATGTAGAAGTCCCCTGTCCTCTAAATCCCTGTACCTGTGAGTATTTAAAGTATGCCATCAACTTGAACATTGTCACTGAGACTTGGTACCTGAATAAATGAGAAGAAAAGCTTCCAATTCTTTTTCTTTCATGAACAGCCAGGTGTTGGTCATACAACCTTACATGTGTATGTGCTATCTAAAAAGTCCAACATCCAGGTTAGAACACTCTACAGACCGCTTGTCCTTGCCGAGAGTGGGAGAATTAGAAAGTAATTGCCCTATGAGATATGCAGAATGTTTTAAAAGAATTTTGCTAACCCCCACTTGAGATATTCTTTTACTATTGTAGCTCTCACCGAACCCACTGAAAATATCCCACCAACCTGGATGTTTTCCATTTTTTTCCATTTTTTATTTTTTGGATATAGCTTTCTTTTCCGCCCTGGAAAAGTACTGTTTCGTTTTCCTTTTCTATACGTTCCCCATATTAATGTTAGATTATGATTTTACATAGATCTGTAAAGTCTTTTTATGTGAACGATTCCTAGACTACTCTTGATTTAAAGATACCCACACAATTTATCACTAAATACCTAATGGTATCCTCATATCAAAATATCACTAATACCCTATACTAAAAATGGGAGCCCGGCAACTATCATCCTTATAAGTAGAATACCAGGATATGGGATATCAATATACCCAGTCGGGTGTACTAAAAACTTGGGACACGTAGGTGTCATCCTTATAACGAGAATATTACTATATGCAGTATCACGATAACGGGAGCGTGCTGTAACTACGAATGATTGCTCATGATTCTAGTGAGGGAAATTACTTACCGTCAACGCCCGCTGTTACTGCCAATGACTGCATATGACTGCGTGTTACTGCGGGGGGCGGTGGAACGGCGCGGGATGGGCGTTACCCGAAGGTTAAAGGTGCCTGCAGCTCCGGACGGGCCCGAGGGTCCTTTGCGGTCCTTCGTATTTCAACACCGGACAGAGTGTAGAGCGCCGTCATTCCAGCCCGCCCCTATTTTCAGGGCCTCACTGGGCGCTCGGCGATGGCCCCGGGCGCCTGCAAACACTGTGGATAACTCATTCTTTCTTAAGGACGAGAAGTAGCAAAATCACATGATTCTCGGAGCATTCTATGCAACAGATACTGTTTCTAGATAGCATGATATCTCAGAAAGGTTATGATCATATTTGGATATCTCACAAAGGCTATTCCGGTATTAGGGTATACAACTAGGAGGATACGTGGTACAATAAGCACCGACCTCTATGGGATTTCAGAAAGATAACTCTGCTCCCTGTCTGAATACCACCAGTGACTTTAATCGACAACTCATTATATCAACACCATCTTCAGATTATCTTTCCCATGAATGGGGTTAAACAGGTTTGGAAATACAGCTGTCCAACGAAGAATACACAAACCCACCTATTGAAAGCAGACATCCCTGTGCCTGTATGCCCGCATTTACTGAGTATTCTCCTGATGATCATTCTGAAGATGATGGTGATGTTAATGACTTTACTGATAGGTTATGGAACTCTGAGGTTTTCCCTTTCTACACTACTGGCACAGCAAATGGATACGCTGTCACCGCGTCCTACCGCCTTCGGCCGTCTAGTTCCTCCTACCGTCTGCCGCCTCTTCATCCGGTTTGCCGCCGCCTGTCGCAGCTTCCTGCATGCCATCCTTTCCAAGTGGTCTCTCGGTCGAGTACAGTGCAGGCCCTTGACAACGAAGGTCTTTATAAAGGATATCTCAATATGGGGCGACCTGTACTATTTTACTATACGCATAGGTCGCGACAGTAGACCACACTGAACAGGTCCTATGCGATGTCGTTATGTGGCTCTATAACAGCTGACACTGTGTCCCGTTTGGCAATAGTTCCTGCTTTGTTTTTTGCTTTGTCAAAACCTAATCATGCGTGCCATTACTCAGTATGAATGTCTTTGGTGACTGTCATTTCAGACAGCAGAAGACGTGTGTTTGTTTTCTCTACCGTAAATAGAGCACTTGATCCCTTCAGGATTCGATAGATTAATATAAATAAAATTACGTTGCGGGGGGTGGTGATGGAGCTGGTCGGACAGTTTGAAGTGTGCGCTCCAGCCACACACGCCACACGCAGCCGTGGTGTGGCTGCAGTCGGTGACCAGGGCTGTGTGACCATCGCCGGACATCAACATCAACCTCCAGAAGTCAATTCCGACCACCCTACACCAACGGCCAGCCAGCAGACTTAACAACTACAACTACAACGCCCTAACAATCGGACACGGACATCCGCGGAAATGTGTAGCCCAAGAGTCGAAGCTAGGAGATGCCCGATCGACCACAATATCGCTAACCCCGCAGTCAACTCAATCTCCCCCGTGATCCCCACCATCGAATGCACCCTCTCTACCCCGACTACTTCCCCCTCCTCCAGCCTCCTTGCTCTCCCCAATGAGCTCCTCCTCGAGATCGCGGAGAAACTCCCCGTCGGTGCCCTCTTCCGCCTCAACCTCTCCTGTCGCCTCCTCCACACCCTCCTATTAAACCTCTGCGCCGCCGCGTTCTCGGAGCACTCGGATCACATCCTCTCATGGGCCATCGACCACAATGCTCCACACATCTTCGCGCGCGTCCTTGCCGATGGCGTCTACTTCTCGGCACCGCACTTAACGCGCATCGTGATACTAGACCATGCCGCCCTGCTCCCTGCCCTATTCGCCGCATACCCGAGCTTCTGTAGCGGCCTCAACACGGCGCGACACCCCCCGCTTCACCAGGCCGCACGCCGGAACTCCGTGAGCTGTTTGGTGGCGCTGTTGGGCCAAGGGACCCCTCCGGACCTGCTAGACATACGGGGGTCCACGGCGCTGCATGTTGCCGCCTGGCGCGGGGCCGGGGACTGTGTAGACGCGCTGCTGCACGCAGGGGCACGCACAGATCTGTTGGATGCGGCTGGGCTCACGGCGCTGCACAACGCCGCCGGCCAGAACGCTGAGAGCTGTGTGGTCGCGTTGCTGCGCGCAGGGGCACTGCCGGACGCGCAGGACGGGGAGCGGCACACGCCTCTGATTGCTGCTGCGCGGCGCGGCTCCGAGAGCTGTGTGAGCGCGCTGCTGCGCGGGGGGGCGCTGCCTAACCTGCAGGATATGTATGGGTCAACAGCGCTGCACTACGCTGCCAGTGAACACTATGAGGAGTGTGTGAGCGCGCTCCTACGCGCGGGGGCGCTGCCAAACCTACTGGATGCGGCTGGGCGGACGCCGCTGCACCGCGCCGCCCACCATGGCCCCGAACAATGTGTAGCTGCGCTGCTGCGTGCGGGGGCTCTGCCAGACCTGCCGGATCTGGGTGGATACACGGCACTGTACGTTGCGCTGGCGGCAGGGGCCGAGGGAGCGACTAGGGCCCTGATTGCAAGTGGGGCGGGGAGGATGGTAGGGCCACCCGTGGTCGCGGGTGAGCAGGGAGCGGTGGTACGGTCTTGGCACGGGGATGCGGTACTGTATGCGGTGCTGTACATGCCGCGGATGGTGGCGGTATTAGCGGAGGCTGGTTGGGTGGGGCCGAGTGTAAATGGAGGGGTGACACCGCTTCAGCTGGCGGTGCGGGAGGGGGGTTTGGAGGCTGTGAGGGTACTCATAGAGTACGGGGCGGACGTGAATGAGCTGGGTTACAGGCATGGCAAGACTGGGTGGGCACCGCTGCATGAGTGTGTGCGGAGGTGGAGCGAGCCGATAATGGATCTCTTGATTGCGAAAGGGGCGAATCTTGAGATCTTGGGCGGGGTGTGGGCGGATATGACGGACCCGCGGGCTGTTCGAGGAGGCGGAGAGGAAGTGACCCCGCTGCAGTTGGCAAGGAAAGTGGGCAACAGGGCTGCGGTGGCCAAGTTGGAGAGCTATGGGGTGCGGTGTTGAAAGATGTATCTACATAGGTCGAGTGCAAAAAAATGATCCCATAACCATCATTCTGTTCTTAACATGAACCCCTCAGAGCGTTCCATCTTGTGGGACATGAGGCTCGGATGCCCCGCCCAGTACGTGGTCATTCTACTGAGAACCCCACAAAATTCACCCCGCTCAACACAGGTCTCCCACATGCCCCAAGGGTGATTTAAACCACCCGATCGGGCTGTGAGTAGTGTTAAATTAGCACACCGCCTTTACTCTCTCCATATGGAACTCGGAGTGAAACAGATATGTAATCGCGACATCCAGAGAGTGTTCCCACTGAGATGTATCACTGCGATGATGGCGTCATATCGCTCCAACACCCCTGCGGTGTCTGTCATTATGTAACTGCATGATAGTGGAAACAGTCGTTTTTGACAATATTCTTTTCGTTACTTCTTTACTTTTATAAGTGCCTGTTCATTCTGTGCGTGTCGTAGTATGTCAGTATGAGTGTCTCTTATGACAGTACTTTTTCCAGATATACCAGATCACGTGTAGTTGCTTCGCGGTCACATCCGCAAAGATTGGTCGTCCTCTAAAAGCTTCCACCATTGAAACAAACAATATAGCGTCGTCCTCTAGCTCGAAAGATGGTCATAGAAGGTGTTGCAACATCTAGCAGTATGGAGGTATCTATCTATGAATCTCCCTCCATAACCATGGTTATCCGGATGTTCATGTGATGATTCAAACATGTGAGCTACAACCCTGGGGTTGGCGAAAGCTTTCCGGACGCGGCTGTACAATTGATGTCAACTCCAGATACAGTCTTGGAAGTGATGGCAGCATTTCTGCTGTGGGGTTGTGGCACCGACTAAAGAATACTGGGTTAAACCAGCATAGTAAGCCACATTGATACCGTACCCGTACCGTGTCCTTACAGCATCACTAGAGTATTGACAGGAGAAATGTAATGAATGTCTACCCCTTTCCAGTTGAGATTCAATAGACCAACACAATCGAGGTCATCGACCCCCGCTGGTCTCGAGTAACTGTACCATGAGTTAAACAAAAGAAAAAAAAAGGGAGTCACTGTCAGGTGCGAGTGATGACTCGTGATGCGGGGGTATAGGCCCGGCTTGAAAACAGCAGGACAGCTGCGGCTCTCAACGTCTGCAGCCATCGGCAGATCTCAACACCAACCAGACAATATTAGCTCACATAAAGCAAGTAAATACCGCCCCCGGATCTCTTCGTCGCGACTCAACTCAAAACACGGTCTATGGATCTCAATCGTCCAACCACCGTCTACCAACCTACACCCTTGAAACCCACCGCCTCAGCGCCACAATCCCACAGCACGCACACTACATCCTCTCATTGTACATCGACCACCATGCCCAACACCTCTTCGCCCGTGCTCTCGCCAATTGGGTCTTATCCACGCCGAGGACTGTTTGGTCGCCCTGCTGCGCGCTGGTGTGCTGCCAACCTGCTAGATGTGCTGAGCCGCACGGCGCTACACTATGACGCGAGACTCAACGCCGGGGACGGGTGGATGCGCTGCTACCAGCGGGGGTACCGCCGCACATCCTGGATGGGGATGGGTACAAGGCGCTTTTGGCCGCGGCTGGGGCAAGGAGGGTGGTGGGGCCGCCGGGGATGAGTGATGCACCGCGGCCGGAGATCAGTACCGAGGGGGTGGCAGTATACATGGACGTGTCATTCCAGCGGTTTACAAAGGTGATGGCGGGAGGTGATGCGCCGAAGGTGGTAATTCCCCGGGGCATGAGGGGCAGAGGGTGGAGGGTCGTAAAGACTACAGCATCGATTGTGACGGAGCACTGGGAGGGTGATGCGGTGCTCTATGCGGTGCGGAATAAGCTACGCATGGTGGGAGCCGGGTGGGTGGGGCTGATGAGAAGCGGCGGGGGGGGGGGGGGCGGCACCGGCGCAGGTGGCCTTGCGGGAGGGGAGGATGGATGCTTTTTGGGTACTACTGGAGGGCGGGGCGGACGTGGATGAGCTGGGAGGCGAGCTTGGGAGAATTTGGTGGGCATCGTTGCATGAGTGTGTGTTTCCGAAGGAGAGGGGGAAGATGATGGGTGTGTTGATAGAGAAGGGGCCGCAACATGATGTTTTGGGCGGTGTGTGCGTCGAGGCAATGAAAGGTCGCGTTCTTCCAGGCGGGGTAAGGGGCTGACGACGAAGAAGGAAGGCACTATGGTGGCGGTGGCCAAGTTGGAGGCGTATGGGTGGCGCAGTTGTCGGAGTACATATATAGATAGATGTCTCTGATGTAAACAAATCATTTTATCACCGATGTTCCTTGCTCACCAGCTTTCCAGAGTGTCTTAATCAGTGAAGCCTGTAGTCTCCAGCCATATTTCACCGAGGTGTCAGTTCCCCAAAGGCACTCATTCAATACAGATCACATACTTCCAATGTTAACAACCATGTTAGGCTGTGTGTAGTCACTACTACGGCAAAAAATAATTCATGATAATGAAACAGTAGATGCATTTCTCTTCACATAGTAATTTGTATATACCAGAATCAGGTAACCTATAACGGTACAGGAAATACACCCTCAGTGCTAAATCGCAATTCAACTGGTTACATGCTTACATGTACTACTTCTACAGAACAATCACAGATGAGAGAGTATATGTGTGAATCGCAAAGTGTTTGACAAAAGCCTATTCAACCATAAACATCATTACAGCAGTAACAACTCGTTCTTTAAATATTGGCTAAATAAAAATAATTTGAAATGTGATATCTGTTTTACCAACTCCTTTCATTGATTACTGCCTCTTTCCTCCTATTCAGACTCTCTAACAAGTTGCCAAATAGATTCTCATTTCATAGTCGTCAGCAAAGAATTAGAGCATCCTACTTGAAGCGGTCAGACTTTCATACATTCTATGTTTAAGTGTAATATAGTAAATAGGGATAGTATTTATAGTAGACATTCTTGAAATATACTCAAAGATCCTCAGTCGGGTTTAGGTGAGGAAACTATGCATGCTGATTTTCCAAAGCATGCAGTCCAGGATTTCCCAAATCCTTAGTAGTCATTGTGCACTTTGTACTCTAGCGTCATATTGAATAAAGATTAGACTGATACTGTTCTCTCTTAACTCATTCAAAAAATCTCGGAGACAGAAGTCAAGAGCTCTAATATATACGCTCCTGACTTTACCCCTCCTGCCCTTCTCAAACTATTTTGTATACCCATCCCCAATTCATAACAACTTTAATGATATCAGAAATTTTTTTTGCTTTAGTTATTCTGAATGCTCAAGAGGAACAAAAATAAACAGATTTTTGTACACGGAACTCATCTCAACAACCAACCTTGGTCCTAAGAGCCAACACACAATCAAGATTTTTGAATCATAATGGGAGGAATTCTTAAATCATTGGATGTCAGTGATCGTTCTTCGGCTTTAATGCATTTTTGGATACAAAAAGTACCAAAACCTATTTTGATTGCTCCAATTAGTATATTGCATTCGAAATTCCGGCAAAATGCTACATAATTGATTTTACGCTCAAGTTTTAGTGTGATTTTAAAGGTACACTCTATTTCAATGCCTCTGTTGACACCGCTGCGGACCGGAAATTTACAACCCAATCAACACCAAAATTGATTCTTCAATGTTATGTGGAAAGCGTAGACGTAGGCTTAATTGTCCAAGGAATACAACCGAAGCGGGAGGTTGAGACTCAGAGGTAGGCTTTGAGGAAACGAACTATCTTGGAACTCCCTTGGCGGACAATACCAAGAGATCGTAGACATCGAACAATGAAGGAATAAAACTAATAGTATTCCTATAATACAAGAGAGAGAGAGAGAATCTTAAATTGCATAGATGCCGAAGCGTATTGCATAACTATATTACCCAAACTACAACCTCCACCAGCTAACCCGAAGACAAGAGCAGTACGCTCTAAGAGGGCGTAAATAACGCGAGTGGTACAGGTAAGCAGAATCTAAAAGACAAAAAAAAAGACAAAAAAGAAATCTTCCGGCAGTAAGAATGAAACCACGTGCATGAGGCATGAAAGGCCAACCGTTCAGCAGCGTCGGGGGTGAAAGCGAGTGGGTGGTTTCAAGAGTGGTGCCCTGGGAGTCTACTTGTCAGGGAGTAGGGCGATTGAAAGTGGGAGGAAGGAGGGAGCGCGGCGCAAAGCTGGCTATTAAGTAACCTCATCCGTGGTCGTATGGTGGGGTCGTCGGTCCCAGGAGCAATGGCTAAAGACTGTGCCCGAGTCGTGTTTGAACATGGAGTCCTCTGGAGGGGACGTGCAAGAAGGGGGGGTGAGTGTGAGACTCAGTGTATATGTGGGGGTCGCAATCGAAAGTGCCGACTGTGTGTTGAGGGGTGGTCTCGGGAATCGGTAGGAATTGGTGAGGGGACTAGGACGCCTCGGTTAAGAATGGCGAGTTGGGGCTGCCAACTCAATGTGTGTGTCGGTGGTCACAATCGGATGTGCCGACCAAGTTTTGATGAGGGGGTGGTCTCGGGGACCAGTGTATGTATGGCGTGAGCGGAGCGGGCTGCATCGGTTAAGAATGAGTTCCCTGTTTAAGGCCGAAGAAGAGGGGTAAGGTCACGGGACCTCGGGTAAAAAATTTGACAAAAGTTTCGCGACCGTAGCAATGCTAAGTTTGCGGGATGTCGAGCGCTTTGGCCATAGATCCTCGGTGACTAGAGAGTACGGACAGTGTGTGAACCCAATGTGTATGGTGCTTGTGCGATGAGCAGCTGAAAAAAAGGGGGATAATGGCCGGCTGGTGGTGGCCGTCGTTTTGGCGAGGAGTGGTGAGAGATGGACGCAAACCCCAAGGCATCAACTCGGTAAAAAAGGGGGTAAAAGAGGAGGGGAGACTCGTTGTCATAGCGGGGAATCTAGCGCGATGAAGGCTCTCTAGATACTCATGTATACGATTATCGACGCGGAGGGCTTCCCTCGAGCCGTGAGGCTCGGGAGGAATAAAGGAGGTTTTGTGAACAGAAGGGGAAAAGAAGAGAAATAAGACGTAGAGTGAAGAGAGAACACTTTATATAATCGAATAACCCCTGACAGAGTATGGCTCGTATGTTCGCACAAGGTAACAGATAGAATATAGCCGAACCGAATAGAAACACAAAGAAACCCATATGACTCATTGTTATGGCGTCGTAACGAGTATTAGAATAAGGTGTTGTGGCGTGAAGAGAAGGTGGTGGCAACGGTCGGAGGATGAGTCATATGGGTTTCTATGTGTTTCCATTAGGTTCGGTTATGAGTCAGACTCGGACAGGGGTTATTCGGTTATATAAAGGGTCCTGTCGGCACTCTACGTCTTGTTTCTCTTCCTTTCCTTTTCTCTTCACGCAACCTCCTGTATTTAAGGAATATTATTAGCTGTATTCCTCCATAGTCCAACGTCTACGATCTCTTGGTCCGATCGGCCAAGAGTGTTCCAAGATACTTCGCTTGCTTAGGGTCTATCCCTAAGCCTCCTGTTTAGATTGTGTTCCTTGGACCTCTACGACTTTGTCTACGGATCCTACGTAACACTCATCCTCCAACAGTTGCTACAACAGCTTTCTTCACGATGCCATAACTAAAAAAGAATGTTATGTCCGTAACCTATACTGCCTCGACTTCTCGGCCACGCTTTTATAAGTAAACCATCAGATACTTACAAATGCGTAGAAGAGTACGCTACCTAAGCCTTACAAGGAATAAGTCATGCTTTAGAGGTAAATGTTTCTTACCTTCCAGTAAATAAACCATGCACAAATTTCAACACACCTTCCGTATCAAAAACAAGAAACCCTAACTGAAATTAAATCAAAATTTAGATATATTAAATTGTTGTTATGGTAGTTTAGAATTTAACCAGGATGATCATGGCCTAATGGTTTGACCAGAAGAAATTCAACAAATATAGAATTGCAAAAAATATGGTAAAAAGTGGGATACCGAACGGGAAAGTGATGTAGTGATGATTTTTTGAAACTATTTCTAGTATCAGCCTAAACGTCCTCACGTCTGTAAGTATATAATCCCACAATATTAGAGCCTTATGAGCAGGTATACAGAAGAATTAATGAAAAACAGAATGCATAGGAGAGTATTCTGTATGCCTTTATGCCACTATACTCATTAGAGAATGCCCATCAACCGTTGTGGAAATTAATAAAGCTGATGAATCAGAGCCAATGAAGGAAATCTGAGATTTTTTGAGATCAATAGGATGCCATGTTATGAATATTTGCCCAATTTGAACTGAATTCAAAATATTTAGAGTCTTTTAAAATTTGCTCTTACAAGTTGGTTTACTTTGGTTGAGAAGTGGTCTCATTCTCTATTGGACCCTTTGAGGAAAAACAGGAAAATTGGGTTAAGGTTTGAAATGACAAATTCAAAGAAGTAGTAGGTAGTATAAACAGAACGTTTATGGCTGTTATTGAGGCAAATAATACTGCTACAAAATATCAAATTATAAATATATGTATTTTAGTTATAAAAAGTTCTTTCATTTTTGATTTCTCAACTATTAATGAAGCGGACATTAAGTTATTTCATTAAAGACTAATATCGAGATCTGTTCATGTGTGGTTGCTGTCACAATTTGTTGTCACACCACTGTATACCAACAAAATGTGATACTGTCCTTTCCGTCCACTGTCTTGTACCCTCATCTCATTTGCTCCCCTAGCGCTGTTTACCACCCCAACTCTACAGTTCTTCTCCAGCCATTGTCCTCTATCTCCTCTCCACCCCCCTCCATCCCCCCTTCATGGCCCTCTAACTTGCACTACTAGTAGTTGTATTATTTTTTGGAATTCAATTTAATATTAAGTTAATTAGAGTTCCGTTGTGGTGATTACAGCATTTGCGCTGGATCGATCCAGGGAGTAAAATGTTTGTGGCACTAGGGCGAGTTGGGAACTACTTTTCCTTTGGGTTGGTACTACTAATTACATCATTATCATCAGATCATGTGAGATGAATTCACAACAACGGTTCTTTTCCAAAGCTCCTATAATAATTCATTTCCCTTGAAGAGGTATTTCATTCAAAAATCGATTTTAAACTCTGGCTAATTTATGATAGAGCTTCAGACTAAACCAAACATCAACGGAACGAAACATGAACAAAACGAAACGGCGGTGGAACAAAACAACAGCGGAACGAATGGAACATCGGTGGAACGAAACAGCGGCAGAACTAAACAGTGGGGGAACGAAACATCGACGGAACGAAACAGTTTTGAAACGGAAAATTGCCAGAACCAAACGCTGAGTCTTTGAGCTTCATGCCTCCTCGAGCAGAACCAAGTATGAGTTCGCTTGAGCTACGTGAGCAAGAACAAATAAGGATAGAAAATTCTGTTACGGGCCGACTCGGGAGATACGGGAAACGGGTTCGGGGGTTCTCGGTTAGAGAACGGTAGAAACTGGGTCAGGGTCACGTGGGTGAAATCTCTTCACCTCGTGCGGGGTCAGGGTCAGGGTTCGGAATTATCAGAAGATCCAGGAGTTCCATGTTAAGCGGAACGAAACGATACAGAAACAGGGACCAAGGGGCACAACCGAGAGGTTATACGACTTGGGTTCGTAGAGGAATAATGGCTTCACCTGGTATGATATGCCAGGTTGAACCGTGACGCGAAGAAACAGAACCCAGAATATATTCGTATATAACAGGAAGTTCGGATAAGGAGAAAAGTAAGAAAGAACAAAGGGAAATTACAGCCATATACATATCCTTCCCGAACCCCATGAGTCATCCGTGTAACAGAAACCCATAGAAAGAAAACACACACGTGTACGAAAACCTGAAAGAAACTTTAACCAACAAAATCCGATTACTAATCCTTCTCCTTCCCGACCTTCTCCTTGACTCTTGGCACGCCGTTACAGATCAGGTCCCTCTCTAAGGCCTAGCTCCTGCTAGACTGAGGCTTGCGTAGATACCGGGTATGTAATTCTCGGACGGCGTCAGTGGCATGTTCCAGGTCTTCCGCAGGTTGCCAAGAAGGTTCGGCATATCCTACGTAGCGGGTCAGGTACTGGAGGCGACCGTTACGGTGACGGGAATCCAGGACAGCGTCGACTTCCCATTCCTCCTCTCCTTCGACTTCCACTGGCGGAGGCGGCGGTTGTTGTTGTCCAGGTACAGGGTTCCGGGCGGCAAGGGACAGGAGCGAGACATGGAATACCGGATGGACCTTCATGGAGGCAGGCAGGTCGAGCTCGTACGCATAGGGGCTGACCATTCGGGTTACCGTGTAGGGGCCGATCTGTTTCCAGTCCAGCTTCTTGGAGGGGCGCTTGGTCTCGAGGTTCCGGGTGGCTAACCATACCTTATCTCCGACGGAATACCTGGGGGCGGGGATACGGTGGGCGTTGGCAAACTCTTCTTGGATCATCTGGGACCTCTTCATCTCGTCGCGGAGGAACTCGAAGGTCTGGGACATGTCGCGTGCCAATCCGTTCGCTAGGTCTTCGTTGGTTGTCTTTCCATGCGTTAGGGGGCCAAAAGACATCCGGGGGTGCCTTCCGTAGTTGGCCTCAAACGGGGACAGGTGCGTGGTTTCTGAGACGTGGTTGTTGGTGGCGAACTCGGCGAGAGGCAGGAAGCGGGACCAGTCATCTTGTTGGTAGGAGACATAGGCGCGGAGGTATTCTTCCATCACGGCGTTGATCCTTTCTGTTTGACCGTCCGTCTGAGGGTGGAAGGCCGTTGAGTACCGAGGCGAGATTTCCAGGCGAGAGCAGAGTGATTTCCAGAAGTCCGAAGTGAACTGAGTTCCTCGGTCTGATACGATGGTTTCTGGAAGGCCATGCAGTTTCCAGACGTAGTCCACAAACAGGTCAGCCAGGGCGGGGGCGTCGCATTCTTCAATGGTCGGGATCAGGTGTCGCATCTTGGTCAGACGATCGACTACTACTAGGATGGCGTTATAACCATTGCTTTCCGGGAGGCCAGTGACGAAGTCCATTGACAGGTCTGTCCACGGACCAGCGGGTATCGGGAGTGGGCGGAGAACACCTTGGGGTCTGTTGCGGGGCGCTTTGCTGCGGCGACAGGTATCACAGTTCAGCACGTATTGGTCAACGTACTTCCTCATGGTGGGCCAGTAGTAGTCGCGGGACAGGCGTTCCAGGGTCTTGGCTCTTCCAGGGTGGCAAGCGGATGGCTTGTCGTGGTGTTCTTGCAGAAGCCAAAGTTTCAATGGGTCATAGTCGGGGACGTAGATGAGGCCGCGGTATAGAAGGATGCCTTCAGGGGACTTGGAACATTCTCCCAACGATATCTTCCGGGAGTGCTTGGTTCCGTTGGCGAGCATGGCGAGAACTTCGAGGGGGAAACTATCTGTCTGGTAAGCTTGGGTCAATAGTTCTTGGGCAGAGTACATTCTTCCAGCGGGTTCATTTGACAAAGTACCCGCTAACAAACTTAGCTTGATTCCAGAATCCAAATTTTCGCGTTTTAAAACCACCTGACTCTGTTGCTGCAATCTTTCATCCCCCTCCTTAGGGAGGTCTCCTGATCTCCTAGTCAAAGCATCTGGTTTTCCTCCTTGTTTCCCTGCTCTGAACTGGATACAGAAATTAAAACGAGACAGGAACTCGGACCAACGGGCTTGACGGCGATTTAACATCTTGGTGGACAGGAAATATTCCAGGTTCCGATGATCACTGATGACCTTAATGTCGAACTGGGCTGATTCAAGGTAGTGGCGCCATTCGGTGAAGGACTTGATTACCGCGAGGAGTTCCTTATCGTAAATCTCGTAGTTACATTCCGCGGGGGAGTGTTTCTTTGAGAAGAACGCGACTGGATGCAGGATACCTTCGTCATCACACTGGGACAGGACGGCGGCGGATACGTAGTCGGAGGCGTCGGTTTCCACGATGCTTTCCTTGGTCGGGTCGAAGTGTCTGAGGATCGGGGCCGAGGTGAACGCCTCCTTCAGGTTCCGGAATGCTTCGTCTGCCAGGGGAGTCCATTGGAACTTGACACCTTTCTTTGTTAGTGCCGTCATGGGGGAAACCACTTTGGAGTAACAACGGATGAAACGCCGGTAGAAGTTCGCGAAGCCCAGGAATATTTGCACATCCTTGACATTCGCCGGAGTTTCCCAGTCTTGGACCGTGCTGACCTTCTTAGGGTCCATGCTGATGCCGGCGCGGGACAGGATCATGCCGAGGTACTTGGTTTCCTGGACATGAAACTCGCATTTCTCGGGGTTCAGGTGTACCTGGTTCTGTTCGAGGAGGGTCAGGATCTTCCGGACGTGTTCCTTATGCTGCTCCAAATTGTCGGAGTAGATGAGGATGTCGTCCAGGTAGGCCGTGCAGAAATCATCCAGATGGGGGCGCACAACGTCGTTGATCCAGTGCTGGAAGGTGGCCGGGGCATTGGTGAGTCCGAAGGGCATTACGTTATACTGGTAATGGCCGAGGCGGGTCCGGAATGCGGTTTTCCATTCGTCTCCTTCTTTGATCCTAATCTGGTGGTAGCCAGATCGCAGGTCGAGCTTGGTGAAGTACTTAGCCTTCGACAGGTTCATCAGGGTCTCGGAAAACAAGGGCAGCGGATGGCGGTTCTTGACGGTGATCGCATTGAGTTTCCGGTAGTCCACACACAGGCGGAGGGAACCATCGGACTTTTTCACGAACAGGATCGGGGCACCGGCGGGGGACTCGGAGGCACTGATGAAACCATTGGCCATGTTCTCACGGATGTAGTCTCGGAGGGCCAGGAGCTCAGCTTGGTTCATGTTGTACATTGGGCCAAAGGGAGGAGACATTCCGTTTTCCAGGGTGATTTCGTGGTCATGTGGACGGTGCGGGGACAGGACGTTGGCGGCCGACTTCAGGAACAACCGGGAAAAACCATGGTGTTCAAGGGGGACATGGGCCAGGGGATCAGCGGGGTTCACGAGGGCGGCATCGATGGCTCGCAGCGAAGCGCAGAACACCATACCTCTTCCTTTACGGAGGAGACGGGTGAACTGGAACGCCTTGAGGGCGGCAACATGGATCGGGGCACGGGGCGGGGACATCTGGGAAGTGATTCCCTGGGCGGTGACCGGCTGTCGGGAGACAGAGCATTGACGGACACAGGAGGGCGAGTCGAAGATGATCTGGTTCTGACGGGGCCGCAGGACAAGGTCGTGGTGGCGCATCCAAGGGATCCCCATCACAATCGGGTAGTGACCCAACTTGGTGACGAGGAAGGGAGCGTATTCCAGGTGGCCTTGGATGTTCAGGGCCAGCTTGACGATGTGGGTGATAGCGCCAGACTCAACTGGTAGGCCGTCAATCACTTGGAGGTGGCGTGGAGTCCGGAGGGGGGTCAGAGGGAAACCGTGGGAGCGGGCAAACGTGGCGTCGATGAATGCATAACCCAAGGCCCCTGTATCAATCAGGGCCTGGGTCGGGACAGGTGCTTGGTTCTCTCCGGAGATGGAGCAAGCGACGACCAACTGGTCTTCACTCAACTCTTCTTCGGAGTGGGGCATCGTCGACAGGATCATTGTGTGCGGAGCCGGGGCGGGAGAGACTGGTGCGGGTGTGGGCGACGGGGCGGGCCCCTCTGGTGTGTCAGGATCTACCAGAGGGGCTGACCTTTTAACTGCTGCTGGGGGGTCATCTGGGTGTCTGGCTTACGCCAGCTGGTCATGGTGCGGGGGTCCTGGGTGCGGGGAGCGGAGCGACGGGTCTGGCGGCGGGAGGCGGGGGTGAACTGAGAGGCATAGGCCTCGAGGTTTCTGGTGTAGGGCAGGAGTTCCTGCTCTACTCGGCATTGGTATTCCCAGCTGACACGGCTGAGATAGTCAATTTCCTCCTGAGAGTCGTTGAAGGCGACTTCCCAGGCGGCGAGATCCTCAAGAAGGATCTCGATGTTGGCTGCGGAGACGGCGGGGGACTGGGTGCTGGTCTCGAGCTCAGCTTGCACTGACTCGAGTTGGGACTGGGCCGCGGTGAGGTTGGCGGAGGAGGTCTCAAGAGACCGGGACAGATCTTCGTTGGTGGCCTTGAGGCCCGTGAGTTCGGCGGTGAGATCGGTGATGATCTCTTGGGGGACGATGTTGGTGGGGGCAGGAGCAGGGACGACGGGTTCAGGGATGGGGACGACGGGTTCGGCGATAGGGGCGGCAGGTTCGGTGGCGGCGATGGTGGTGAGGGTGGTGAGACAGTCCTCAATGAGGTCGTAGGTCTCGTTCCACTCTTGGCCATCTTCTGGCTGGGGAAGAGGGGTCTCTCGGATAAAATCCGACAGGCGGCCCAAGAGGGCGGCCAAATCGGGGCGGGACATGGTGTTGTGCCGGTTGGTGAGGGGATCCGAACTTAGTGTTACGGGCCGACTCGGGAGATACGGGAAACGGGTTCGGGGGTTCTCGGTTAGAGAACGGTAGAAACTGGGTCAGGGTCACGTGGGTGAAATCTCTTCACCTCGTGCGGGGTCAGGGTCAGGGTTCGGAATTATCAGAAGATCCAGGAGTTCCACGTTAAGCGGAACGAAACGATACAGAAACAGGGACCAAGGGGCACAACCGAGAGGTTATACGACTTGGGTTCGTAGAGGAATAATGGCTTCACCTGGTATGATATGCCAGGTTGAACCGTGACGCGAAGAAACAGAACCCAGAATGTATTCGTATATAACAGGAAGTTCGGATAAGTAGAAAAGTAAGAAAGAACAAAGGGAAATTACAGCCATATATATATCCTTCCCGAACCCCATGACTCATCCGTGTAACAGAAACCCATAGAAAGAAAACACACACGCGTACGAAAACCCAAAAGAAACTTTAACCAACAAAACCCGATTACTAATCCTTCTCCTTCCCGACTTTCTCCTTGACTCTTGGCACGCCGTTACAAATTCCTCTGGAATTTCCAGTCAGCGGGCATGTACCGGGTGTGCACCTTAAGTCTGGAAACACCCCCCCCTGTCCATTTTTCGATTGGTTGATTTTATGGCAACGCCATGGGCAGCAACCATTGCAACCAATCATGCAATATCAATTTTACTTAGACTTATGAGGGGAAAAAGTACCGAGACGTTTTGATATATTTACACTTAAAAAATCGAATTAAATTGTTAAAAATACAAACAAAAAACCAGTAGTATCCCCCGTGCCTACCGCGTCATCTGCATATCATTTCAGGATGCCAGACTCTGTTGAGGGTTGGTATTTGATGAAATTGTTCTTGAGCGGGAGTCAAATTGAGGTGATGGAGGTTGCGTTGCAAAAGCTGGCAACGGGCTACCCCAAATACTTGCTTGCCTGCCAAGTGCCACTTGATTCATATCAGCCCAATCAGAATTATTTCCAAGCCCTCATTTTTAAAAATTCACCAAAAGGGGGTTCTCTGTACTTACCCTTCACCCCCGGTACATCTCTTGATTGCGGATTGTCCAATGATGGTTCAGATATGGAGAGACCCAACAAAAAGCCGAGAGGCGCCTCTTGGGCTGAATGGGAAGATAAAGCGCTCGCTATTCAAGTGCTTGCAGATAATCCTATCAGCAATAAGGTTGGAAAGAAAGAGAATCGATGGAGAAGTGTTTCAGGCAATTTGAGAAGACTTGTTGGTATTGACCGTACCTGGTCATCGTGTGTTGACAGGATAGATAGGTTGATTGCGCAATACAGGGTATGATATCATTCTATGATTGAGCTATATGATATGGAATTGCTTGTTTGTGTTATAACTACTAAGGGGTAGAGCGAGACCTCACAGTCAAAGCAGAAAACCGGTATCAATGAAGAAACAAACGAGTACTTGGAAAACCTATCAGAAATCATGACCCTCTTCGATTCCATATCAACTGATTCCATTACGAAGCGAGCTGCCAAAGAGAAATTGGCAGAGAAGAAGGAAAAGGGAACGATACTAAGACACTGCTCAAAGCAAAAGCGTGTCCTGAAAAAAGATCTCCTTTCCACCGCTGAGGATTTCTTCAATTCCCACAACCATAAGGTTCCAAAACACCATATCGCAACTCAGATTGACAAAATGGTTAAAGGTTTGAGAGAAAAAGCAACTGATATTGGGAACGAAATTGAAAAAAAGAGGAAAAGAGATGAAAAGTTGCATGAGGATATGCGGGGATTGATGCATTCTCAGAAGTCAACCAACGAAATGATTCAGAATTGGATACAGTGCACTAAGCGGGTTGGTATGGTGCATGAAAATACTGTTCTAGAGTAGGCGGCAGTGATAACTCTGGTACTTCCTCCTCTCCTGGGAAATCAAGAAGGTTTTCCCTTGCAAAGTATTGGGAAATTTGCGGATGATGTAAACATACATGTGCGTTATGTAGGATTGCTGCTATTGGGTATTGAAGACCAACAGGGGAGTGCAATACATGCTGAGTGCTTGAAAAATCCAAGAAAGTGGACCGCTGCAACACTTCCTTAAAACTCCATTCAACCATAATCCGAATCTTTGACATCTCTTTATTCCAATCTCTTTTGTCTTGTTCAAGTGCTGCACTTCGATAAGGTGTAATGAGATGGTCGCTAAGTGCTCCTATGTATGCTGAGTCACCATATATCTGAAGTGGAGTACCATCGGGTGCGTTTGCATGTTGTTCAAGAATTTTTGATAGTCCACTCTCGTTATACACAGTTAAATCGTGTAGTCGTCCCTCAACCGGCCCGTATAAATGTGGAATAATTACATCAGGACATACAAGTGCCTGATATTTCAAGCAGTGTATCCGTTTCCAGCCATTGTATATTGCTTCTTGCCCCCATGTAGGCCGACCTACTGGCCTGATTGTACCGTCAATGAAGCCAAAGCATGTATCCAATGGAGCTCCCCTTCTCCGTATTATTTGTGTATACGAAACCAGTCTTTCAGGTGTGAGACGCTCAACATCAAACACTAGTAGATGCTTCCATTTCTCGTACAAGGACTCTGTCAAAGTATTGACTATATGGGAAACTCTCTCTGGTTTCCAGTCAAACTCCATGTGAATGACTGCGAGCCTATTGGGCCAGGAAAACCGCGCTAGTAGCATACATAAAGCTGTAATTTTATCTTCGGTAAAGCCATTATCGCATTAACTGCATCAGGAATCTGTAAACAGACGGCAAGTCGATAAACTTCCTCTCTTGTAAATCTAATAACAAAGTCAGTCGGGTCCAACAATACTTTGGACTTGTTTTTAAATTACGAACAGGAAATAGGTCAACCACGCGCCGCCTTCAATGCTCTCTAAATCTATGCAGCCACCCTCCCGTTGCTGACCTCTCCACCTAGTGTTAACATGTCGTAGTATGTTGGCGAGGTGCTCCAGCTCCTCTATCCCCTCTACAAACTCTTGAAAAAGTTGTTCAATCGCCTCCATAACTCTATATGATCATTTGTTATTACTCTATACGGTATTGTAATTATTGCCAGGCCTACCTGCACCCGGCGCACGTACTTTTCGAGGGAGCAAGAGCCTGTTCCTGGCTTCGCAAAAACTCAAAGATCGTAATAATCGGACAGGAAATGAGTGAGTTACAAGTCTACGAAGTCGGAGAGTCAAATTTCGTCAGACCACTTGCTGGATCTCACAGTACTACCTTGCCACCGCCAAGACTGTGGCTCATAGACCCCAACTCGCAAAACGCAAAGGCTCTATTATGGTGGGTGGCGGTTGCCAAGCAGCACTCCATGAGGGTTAGCGGCCAGGCAGTCACCAAACAGTGTTCGAAATAGAAACACAGAGCAAGAGATCGCCGGGCATCACCACCACTACAACACCCAAAGGCCGAGCACATACACCCCGCGGAATATCCTCACAGAGAGTAAACTCCCAAGCACGTCCAATGGATCTAGATCCTTCAACACCTACTGCCCGCGATTTCGCAGCCCCGCCACCCCCTACCACACCCCCGCCAGCCCACACCGATCGCACCACCAACCCCCCCACTGCTGACAGCCACCCCAATACTTACTCCAACACAAGCCAATCAAGGCTCTTGTCCCTCCCCCCCGAGCTCCTCCTCGACATTGCCAAACACCTCTCCCCTGGCGCCCTCTTCCGCCTCCACCTCTCCTGCCGCCGCCTGCATACTCTACTGCTCCGCCTCCTCACCGCCACATTCTCGGATCACTTGGACTACATCCTCCCATGGTACATCGACCACAATGCTCCACACCTATTCACGCGCGCCCTCGCCGATGGGGCCTCCTTCTTGACCACGGATATGACACGCATCATCACAGGGGACCACGGAACGCTGCTCCCCGCCCTATTCGCCGCGCGCCCAAGTTACCTCAAAACAATTAACACGTCGTGGCGCCGCCAGCCGCTGCACGACGCCGCCACCCACAACGCCGAGAGCTGCTTGCTCGCGCTGCTGCACGCGGGTGTGCTGCCGGATCTGACGGACATGGGTGGCTCTACGGCACTGCACCATGCCACCTTGGCCAACGCCGAGAGCTGTGTGCTCGCGCTTCTGGCCGCGGGCGCCCTGCCCGACGTGCTGGATGTGGACGGGTCCACCCCGCTGCACAACGCCGCGTGGAGGAACACCACCGCCAGCTGTGTGCAGGCGCTGCTGCAGGCGGGGGCGCTGCTGGACCGCCGGGATGGGACTGGCTACACGCCGCTGCACCTCGCCGCGGGGCACAACATGGAGAGCTGTGTGCGTACGCTGCTGGGGGCGGGTGCGCGGCCGGACCTGCCGGATCCGGATGGGTATATGGCGCTGTACCATGCGTTCCGCGGGAGTTTTGAGGGGGTCGCGAGGGCGCTGATTGCGTCTGGAGCAGGGAGGTTGATAGCGCTGCCGGCGGCCGTGCGTAAGGCGGAGCTGCTCGAAGGATCCTGGGGCGGGGATGCGGTGATGTATGCGGTGAGTCACAATCCGCGGATGTTGGCAGTGGTGGCGGAGGCTGGTTGGGTGGGGCCGAGCGTACCGGGGGGGTTGACACCACTGCAGATGGCTGTGCGGAGCGGGAAGTTGTATGTTGTGAGGGCGCTGCTAGAGGCGGGAGCGGACGTTGATGAACTGGGCGACGCGGGTAGGTCGACGGGCTGGACGCCGCTGCATGAGTGTGTGTGGATGTATGGGAGGGAGCACTTGATGGACCTGCTGGTTGAAAAGGGCGCGAAGCTTGATATCGTGGGCGGAGCGCGCGTGGGCGCGAATCGCCTCTCAATTGTAGGAGGAGAGAAGGGGTTTACCCCGCTGGAGCTGGCAAAGCAGCTCCGGAACCTGGAGGCGATGGCGAAATTGGAGACTTATGCTGTACGGGAATGAAGGGTGTATGTTGGCCGAGTGGTAATACATGTGTTTATCTCTAGCTCTGCTGTAGCCTATATGCGGGGCGTATCTATGTGCGGGGGTTTGTGTATGTGGCATGAGGATGTATCTGGATATTTGGCCGGGCGCGAAGTAGTTAAGGTCGATATTGACTGTAGGATCTCTCAAACGTGGACTCGAGCCGTAGACGTTGATTTGGTGTGATTGGGGACAAGCATTTAAATCAAATATCGGTGTCCATTCCAGTCTGACGGTAATATACGGTGTCTTTATGGCGTCGTACAGCCAGTTGATCTCGTGGGCCATAATTTCACCTGATCTTTCTTACCTTTTCTTGGCTCATTTCATGGCTTCTTGACTGTCGGATTGTCTTGTGCGTATGTGTTCTCGTTCCCAGAGGTGTTACAAGCCGATTCCGGAAAGATTGCATAGGGTTCAGGGACTCTCAGGACGAAAACGATATCAGCCGAGTCAGTATCATGGGATGAAAACTCTTCACCTTCTGTGAGCTCAGGGCCAGGGCTGCTGGAATTGCTACGGATGGATACAAAAGAGTGATTTATTACCAAGATATATCGAGAAAACGGACGAGAATAGAGTCGGAAGGCTTCAGAATTATATGAAGCAAAATAAGATTACGACGAGGTAAGGAATCACAACGAATGGATTCCCCAAGGTGAATGTGTAGACATTTAAAGACAGGGTATGAAATACATTCCAGAATAACTGGAAGGTCGTATAAGGAGAAAGGTTTATGGCAATATACATTGATAGAAAGTCAAAAAAAAATTTTTTTTATCTAAATATTGACAATAAAAAGAACAAACAAAAACCTGATTACCAATGACATTTCTTCTTGAACTTTTTTATTATTTATACTATGTCATATGGTGTAATCTTTGAGGTCAACCTGAATAGAATTCTTAACTCAACCATATCAGTCGACATGACCTACATTCTCTTTACCAGTATCAAGTTCTCTTTTTCGAAACTTTTATAAAAGAGCTTTTTTGCTGACTGTATTTGTATCATGTCCAGACCCCCGCCACCTGCATTGCGTCGAGAATGTTGCCAGATCGGGTTGTTAGTTGAAGGATTAGTATAGAGTCGGATAAGTTGGATGAGTTAGGAAGGTGCTTAGTAGATACAGTCAGCGCTAGGCACTTCGGTTTAAAATCACGGAAGGAAAGATGGGGATTGGTTATGGATTTCATTACGTTGGCGTGATATTTCGTTAGGTGTAGTTGCGAGGGTTAGTCATCTGGTTTCTTCTTAGGGCTTATATTTTGGGCTTTGTTCCCCCTCTCCGTACTTCTCTTTCTTCCTTTCTCAAGCAAAGTCTTCATTCTGTTTGCTAGTAAAATATATTCTGTCCGAGCGGTATTCCAGCCCGGTCTCCTGCCCTTGTCCTGGGACTTATCCCGAGTTGATCTTCGCCTTGGTAACTTTCTCATCTTACTCCCTGAACCACTCCTAGTTAGACTACGTTGAGTCGACTTATATAGACTCCTGATATACAATGACTTCCCCATTCAAGGTAATTTCCCTGAGGAAATTGACGAATTCCAACAAAATACACTACTAACCTGAACCCAGAATTACTACACCATAATCTATGGAGACTATACTGGAAATCAGTCAAGAACTTCCAGGAAAATCATAGCCTTGGAAATGAGCAGGATGCCCTCCAATAGAAATTCCATATAGTCAAGAACAAAACTGCCGCCATCCCCGATCTCGAGAACCAAGTCCAGGAACTCACCACGCAGCTCTCGGAAGTGAGAGAGTTGAATCATCACCTCTGCACTCAAGCGCCTTCTGTCTGCATACCTGTTGCCCCTGTCCCACTCTCCATCCAAGCCCCACTCCCCGTTCCAGTATCTGTGTCGCCCACTCAAAAGTCTGATAATATCAACGACCTGACTAAGTTCGATGGAACTCACTCGGCCCTCCGTCCCTTTATCACTCAGCTTGGCCTTAAGATTATCAGTAACGCCTATCGATTCACCTCAAGTCAACAGCAACTGGTGTATGGCATCAACTTGTTGCAGGGAGGTGGCCTTGGCCAGGTTATGCCCTTGGTCAATGGTGTTACAATCCACCTCACCGATATCGAAGGCCTGATCACCGTCCTCGATACTGCTTTTGGTGATCCCAACCTCATTGCTACTGCCAAACAAGAGCTCAAGCAACTGATCCAAGGATTCCGAGACGCGGACCTCTCTGCCTACTTCGACAACTCTCAAAGCCTCGCCGCAGATGTCCCCTGGAACGAAGAGGCTCAGAAGCATGCTCTCACCCGTGGCATTTCTAACAATCTCTGCAGTGCTATGATTCCTCCATGAACCCCCAGCCCCCTGACTGACCACGTTCGACTTTCACAAGAGTTAGAAGTACGTATTAGAGATGCTCGTCTCCACTCCCATGTTGCTGGTATCCCTACCCCCGCTCCTGCCCCTTAGCCTTCCTCCACTCCTGCTCCTATTTCTGCCTCGTCAACCCCCGTACACTGTCACACTCATCTGGGGATGCGGTACCCATTGATCTCTCTAATCTCTGTCCTCGTGATTCTTGTGGTTCTCTGTCCCCCGCTGAACGCTCATGTCGCATGGCCCAATGGTTGTGTATGTACTGTGGGCAGGCCTAACACCTTGCTACTGAGTGTCCAAAGTGACGTCCCAATGCTCGCTTGTTACGCGCCGCTGCCACGGAGGCTTATCAATCACCGGCGATCCATGGAGCCTTTACTACTTTGTCTCCTTCTGCTTCTGTTTCTGGTTATCTTTCTGTTTCATCACCTGCTTTTTCTTCTTCTAGTTCTTGGTCTGGTCCTTCTCGTCATTCTGATATTGTGTTTTCTTTCTCTTGTTCATTCAATATGCCTCGCCCCCGTTTCCAACCGTTGGGAAATTAGGACAACCTGCACTGACTGGCTCAGTACAAGTTTGTTGTATCTCTTTGTCTCCGTATCCGGGTTCTGGTCTTGTTTCTAGTGTCTCTTCTACACAAGGTTTTTCGGCTCACTTAGTTGTTTCATATTCTGTATCTGATAGAAATCAAATCTGTAAACCCTAAGCATTAGTGGACACTAGAGCTTTCGGAATTGCATTCATTGATGCAAGATTCATATTCCATCAACAACCTCCGTGTCCTAACTCCCTGCTCACCCATCCCCGCAAATTACAAGTCATTAATGGAAGAGAGATCTCCTCGGGTAATATAACACACACTGCAATATTATCCCTCCGTATTCAAACCTATTTCGAAAGAGTCACCACTCATGTAATTCGTCATAGGCACTACCCTGTAGTTCTAGGTATCCTATGGATGCGCCGAAATAATATCAAGGTAGGTTTTTCCACAAACTCCATCCTTTTCAAGTTGACTCCCCTTATTGTTTCTGCCAATGCATTGATGACCCCATCCCCGCCTATGTCTAAAGTATCGCTAGTATGCTCCCCGTTACACATGATCTATAAATAGAACAGGTGTCGTTTGCAATGTTACATGAGGACTGTAGACGTAGGCGTAAGGGTCCGAGGAACACAACGGAAGCAGGAGGCTTAGAGGTACACTCTATGCAAGCGAAGTGTCTTGGAACTCTCTTGGCCGACCTGACCAAGAGATCGTAGACATTGGACTATGAAGGAGTAAAACTAATAATATTCCTAGAATACTGGAGGTTGCGTGAAGAAAAAAGCAAAGGGGGAGTTTAAGGCCATAGAGTGGAAACAGGACCCTTTGTATAACTGAATAACCCTTGTCGGAGTATGACTTATGTATTCCTGTGAGGAAAAAGATTGAATGTAACCGAACCAAATAGAAATAGATAGACCCCCATAAAGTTCATCATCCAACCATTGCCACCACATTTCTCTTCACGCCACAACACATTATTCTCTTACTTGCCACGTCGCCTTAACACTTCTCTCAAGTTGGAGAGTGGGAGAAGCTCCTTACCTAGTTTGTGATCTGCGCTAGTGCAGCTGATCTTGAGAGTCTTCCAGTTCGTGTCAAAAGTTGCCAGATGCTCGGTAATCGAGGTACTTTCGTGCATATTGGTGTCTAGGATACGGTTGAGGAGGGTGATCGTGGTGTTCAGCGATACATGATTGTAGAGTTTTTCAGTGACTGCCATCCATGGTTTGCCCTTTCTGGGGTGGTTACTGTTGGTTGTATGTCCTCATCTACGGCAGAGCTTTGAAGGCTGTGCATTCTTTTCATAGCATTCTTTTGCTACACTTTAGTGAGGGTAGTATCATCAGTCATTGGATTCTTTATGCTCGACATTTTCCAACAGTCTGCATCATCGAATGTAATCTTCCAGGCATTTATTTGCCCAAGTTTGGTAATTGGATCGGCCATGTGATTTTGGGAGTCCATTAAACTTGACACGAATGTTACTGGTAGCTATTGGCTCTGAGGTTTTAGCCTCAGCAGCATTAGATGATTCACTTGACTGTAACATAATGTCATCTATAGTGTTTTGAGTCATAAGGGGTGGCGATGGGGTAATATGTGGTTAGTTGCCGTAACCCGAGCTCATAACATGGCATTTTCCGTCTGAGAGAAGGAATGATCTGAGTGTGATTTGAACATGTGATCTTTGTAGATAGAGATGTAATTAAATCAAAGATTATACTATTGCGCCGTGAACATAAAAACTTATAAGTGGGAGTTTGTCGCTCCTTATATACTTCAATTTCAAATCTCCAATTACATAATCTATTGGCACTAAGCCTAACCTGAAATCCTGCCTCTCCATGAGTCATTCCCATAACCAATATCGTAATGCCAATTTTTAACACTGAGTTGGACTTTTGAGGGCGACCGTGATTTGTAAATAGCTTTAGGTTTTGGTAAGATGTTGGATCTTAGTTTTCTTGATTCTCCTGCGCATTTTTAATTGCATATTTACGAATTTTGATGACAGATTTAAGTAATACTCCAATTATTTTTACGATTTTGTCATATTTATGTCCCACTGTGTTCAATGCGATGACCGCAACTCGCTTGACAAGATCTGTGTGTTGATGTTCCTCTCTCAACCGCCTAAACTGTCTACGAGTACGGGGCATAACCTCTGACTTTAATTTCTTCTTAGCTATTTTTTGGGCTTGGTCACGCTCCCGGTATTAGTTGGTTGCGTGTAATATCAAAAGTTCACAGTTTTGATGGGGCAGAATTGTTGCCCTCCAGCTTTTTCAAGCATTTAATGAATGTGCAAGTAGTATTCCTAGGATACCTGATGCTATTGAACCCTAATTTAATATTTTTATATCTTCATTCTTCCTAGTTGTGGTATTATTTACAAACATCCATCATAATCGAGATGTTATCGCTTTTATTTACAACTTAACAATTCTGAGGAGGCTCTACTAGAATTTGGCAAAATTAGGTCATGTATTACTTTTAATACATGTATTGTAACCAGAATGAAAGTTAAGAAATCTTATAGGATTAAATACATCAAGATTTCATCAAGGTAAGTTGTCCACTCCAAGTCTTATCACTTACACTACCATCAAGTGGTATATAACCTTCTGTTAATATGAGAATAAGCTCTGGATTAAAACGCCGTGTTGGCTATATCCTTCCATGGTGACTATAAATTAACAAGTATTATTAAAATGAGAATAGATTATCTTGCTGTATTTATTGTAATATACGGCGGGCGAAATCAAGATGTTGGAATTGCCGTATTCAGTTATTTGCCTTGCATACGGCCACCCACTCCCTCTTCTACCACTTTGAAAAGGACACTGCAACGTAGTATGTGAGCGACCCTGGATTTGAAGTAATGCAGTACATATTCTCTCTACATTTAGATTCTGTATAGCGGTTGGTACTATGTCATCAGACAGGATGCTAGCAAAATACGCGTTTGCAGGCAGATTTGTGACTACGTCGTTCGATGACTTATTGCCCACTGATATACAAGAGTCCATTTGACGTCGGAAAAGATATATATTAACGGTTTTAAAAAAAGCTCGTACTGAAAGAGATAATGGAAGGCCTATGAATAGTTATTCTTAATCCCTATACAGCCGGAGAAAAGACACCAAAACTTTCTTTTGAGAAAGATGCTATCCATTTCAGAAACATGACCGGAGTTGTAGAAATTACTTTGTAAATACCTCAGAACAGATCAGAAACTGCAACGGAAAAGAGAGTTCTTGCACCATTACAAAGTCTGTGATAATACACTGCTAAAGCTGGTAGATGGCTCAAGATTATAGAATGACGCTGCACAAGCCACAACAATTGCAAAACAAAAGGCACCAAAAGGTTAAAGACAATAGGCATAGTAATAGTACAAGAATGGATGCAAGACAAGATACGTAAAAGACAAGGGAAAGGGGATGGTGTGGTCAGCCTGTAAGGTGTACCACGATCTGGCTTAGTTATTCCGGAACTTTGAGGCAACGAATTATGCCGAGAAAACTTGGAAAGTATATTTGTAGTATAATAAAAGTTCCCAAGTTTTTATCTGTTCATAATGTTCATAGTTATTGTGGAACAAATACCTATATTTCCGTGTTGAAATAGGGATTTGGAACGTGATCAGATATACACACCCATGCTCAGATGTACATGTTTCCCAGGTGAATTACATTTTAGCCATAACCCCATCCCACAACCTCCTACTAGTTCATACTATTTTTTTAAAGTCAACAGATATATTCTTCAAAGATGGGCCGCGTGTCTAAAGCTCAAAAATCTCGTCAGGAAAAAGCTAAGAAGGGAGGCAGAGGCAGGAAAAAGACAGTCAGTCCAGATACTCCTATCAAAACTCCATGGAGACTCAGGACTACCCTTTGGCGCCTAAGAAAAAACGCTGCCAACGCACAAAAGACCCTATTTGCCACTGCATTCCAGAGACTTGTCATTGACAGAAATAAAAGTCCATTCAAGTTCTCTCCATCACTGGCATTATATTCCTTAAGCAATTGAACCATGCCCTCTCCTGGTAATAGGAGTACAAGAGCAGTAGCTGGTAGTGAATTAGGTACAAATACCCCAGCGGAAATACTAGAAGTGGACTCGGATTTAGTAAGAGAGGGGGGGGAATATCAACACCTTGATATCAAATCAAATCCAGAGGAACTTGCCAGTGAAGAGGCGGATTTTGCACCATCCTCAATATCTCATTGAGGATGGTGTTGAGGCCTTATATATTGGAGAATATGGTAAAGCTGAGCTTGAGAGAGCGGTATCCAACTGGCCTAATGTCCAATCGGTATCAGTTAGGTGTATGATATTAAATAAAGGTAATCCAGACATTTCAAACATCAATGATTTTTGTACGGTTTTTTGAGATACTGATATATAGTATTACTTCAATTTCTTATAGCTATTCGGGACATACTTAGAGTGCTTAACTCTAATGGGCAGGACTATATTTGGCATCAACAGGTTCTATTTTTTATGAATTGGCAGCTCACTACTACACTCAAAAAAGATAACCTTCAGGCTGATATAAATCAAAAAAAGAGATATACAAGAAAGGAGTGTGCTATGAATGTAGCAATATGCTATGAAAAGGGTCGGAAGGTACAGGAGAAAACATCGAGACTGGAGAGAGCCTGGGTGAAGTACCGGAAAATGCCAATTAGTGCTCAGGGAAAAAACTCGAAAATGTTATGCTTGTTAGAAGATGAGGGGACTATGATGGCTGTAAAAGAGGTTTTAGCTACTGCAGGACAAGGTAAAAATACTATCATTATATTCATTTACACATGCTAATCATTCGCAACAGATTTAAGGTCAAAGCAGTTTCTGAGTATTGGAGATCTACACAAATCGATATCAAAAAAGACTCGGAATTGGCTCTTCTATCTAGCTCCTTAAAGGAGATTGAACAGCATGGTACTACCTCTCCTCTGTTTTGGAAGAAGCTCAGTATCTCGTCTACCACTGCAAAAGACTGGCTACATCGACTTGGATATCATTGGGGGGAGGTCAAAAAGGGTGTATATAAGGATGGACATGAGAGACCGGATGTGGTGAATTATCGGCAGGAGGTATTCCTTAAAACATATGAGGAGTTGGCGTCGGTAATGCCCTATCCTGTTAGGCATAAAAATGGTGATGTGGAGGTGGATATACCAATTGTCCCTGAGGGTCACAAGCTTATAATTCCGGTCACTCATGATGAGTGCACATGCAATGCCAACGATGGCCCTCATTATCAATGGGTTAAAGGCGACCATATATACCGTTGAGAAGCAAACCTAGGGGACAGGGTATACATATCTCCGAATTTGTTACGCCGTGGGGGAGATTGGGAGTAGATGAGAAAGATATATCAGATGAAGACCTTATCAAATATAGCTTGCACAAGAGGGAGGCAACCGAAATTATTCAGTGTGGGGGAGATATATGGTGGGATCATGAGAAAATAGTGCAGCAGACATTAACAGTTATAACTATTTTCGAAGCAGTGCACCCTGATTGCTATGCATTATTCCTCTTTGATAATGCCATTAGTCATATTGCATTTGCTTCGGATGCATTGAGAGCGACAAAAATGAATAAAGGCCCTGGGGGATCACAACCACATATGAGAAATGGGTGGTATATGGATAAAAACGGAGTCCGAATTGTGCGGAAGATGTGTTATGGACAGAGGGAGAGAAAAATCCCGAAATCATTATGGGGAGAACCAAAAGGTTTAGAAGCTATTTTAGAAGAAAGAGCCTTATGGCCCAAAGAGGGCCTATATTTGGACTTTACCCAACGGAGTAATATCCCCAAAAATCAGAGAAAACATTCTGAAGCAGCAGTCAATTGCTGTTCCCGCAAACTCATATCTCAACAACCTGATTTCTTATCACAGAAAGGGAGAGTCCAAGAGGTGGTGGAGGGCAGAGGCCATAGAGTTTTATTCTACCCTCGATTTCATTGCGAGCTCAATTGGATTGAGTACCTCTGGGCCAGAGTAAAGCTGTATACCCGAAATAATTGTGGTTATGATATAAAATCCCTTAGAGAAAATGTACCCCTAGCACTCATATGGGCATCAGATTTGATACCCAAATGGTGGAGCAAATCGTTGAGAATTATGGATACATATAGGGCGGGAGTCATGTATGGTACTGAAGAGTTCAGAGTTAAGGCTTATAAGAGTCATAGGAGGGTTAGTAGTAAAACATAATATTTTGTAGTCTTATGCCATTGGATGCAAAAAATGTCAAAAATAAACTTCGGCCAATTTCATGAACGATGCCTCCGATTACATACTAAACCCTCTAAGAACCTCTGCTAAAAACCCGGAATCATTTGAATTTATATTCATAATGCTAGTACAGTTTAAAAAATCACCCGTAATGGTACCAAAATGACCAAAAATTAAAATCAAGGAATTTCTTGCTCGAAAGTCTCTATTATAGCGGACACACCATAAGAACGCACGCTTAAAACCCGGCGAATATAGGAGCATTATTCATAAAGTTAAAAAATATTTTGTATTTCATGGATTGATGGTCGTTGATCACAAGAAAGTCTTGGTGTTCCAACCCGTTGTCATGACGGAACACCTTTAAGACCAGCCGCACCATACATGAAATGATATCAGAAAAGGCGCGGGGGGTGGCGAGGGCGGGGAAGAAGTAAGCGTAAGGAATGGTGTTCTGGTCCGCGTTGAAGCTCGAGAATAGACACCAAATAAAACATTAAAAGAACAGAGAAAGAAGGAGGTGAATGGGGGAGAACATATTCATCGATACCGCACAATCTCAGGAATAGCGAATCTGACTTCGCTGGAGTACCACTTACTCATTAGTCAAGACGATCAAAAGTTACGCTTTGGGGCTATCGGATCGATGCTCAACAAGTATTTGACCAAGGTTCCAGTCCAGCTCGATTTTTTATTCCTGAGATTTTGGTTATTACAAGCATGAGGCCACACAAAAAGCCACCAATCCAGCCACGTTCGAAACCGGACTGCGGCCCCTCAATCTGTTTGTGATGGCAGGAAACACCATCGTAAGACATCAACAACGACCCGATAAACAGCAACTACACCCAGCAATAAACCACTTACACATACACTCACCGCAATGTCCCCTCTTTCGTCCCTAGTCGGCCGCGCTTGTGGACAGACTGTGGAGACCCCCACCGCCAGCCCCACCCCCTCAAAGTTGCTTACGCTCCCCAACGAGCTCCTCCTCGACATCGCTCAATGCCTCCCCCTCCGCACCATATTCCGCCTCCACCGCTCCTGCCGCCGTCTGCACACCTTGCTCCTCCCCATCCTCACCGCCGCGATTCCGCAACACGCCCAACACATCCTATCACCCGTAACTCGACAACTTACTGCATGCTCGCCCTCAGCGCTGGCGCCTTGCCCTTGACTAGGGATATGATGCGTATTATCACACTAGATTACCGTGCGTTGTTAGTGCGCGCTGCTCGCCGCCCCGGCGGCTACAACGCCAACAAGCCACCGCCCCTGCACCTGCTTCACCACGCAACGAAACTGAACTCCCTGAGCTGCGTGGCTGAGCTGCTGCGCGCGGGGGCATGGCTGCACCAACTCGACGAGAACGGGTACGCGCCGCGATTCTATGCGCTCCGCGGGGGGTTTGAAGCTGTGGTGGCGGCACTGGTGGCGGGCGGGGCGGGGAGGATGATTTCCTCGCGGGAGGGGCCCCTGATGCCGGACTTCTTAAAGTTCCGGGACGGGGATGCGATGATGTATGCGGTGCACCATGTCCCGTGGATGGTGCAATTGCTAGCGAAGGCTGGGTGGGTGGGGCCCGCGGTGAGGGGGGGCACGACGCCGCTGTGGCTGGCGGTGGAGGTGGGGAGCCTAGCGATGGTGAGGGTACTACTGGACGCAGGGGCAGACGTAGATGAGCTAAGTGACGGGCATGAAACCAGAGGGTACACGGCCCTGCATCAGTGTGTACTTCAGGAGGGGAGGGTGATGGAGAATATAATGGACCTATTGCTGGAGAAGGGGGCAAATGTAGGGGTCGTGGGCGGGTCGATGGGACTGACAGCAGTGCAGCTGGCGAAAAGGTTGGGCAATCTGCAGGCGGTGGCGAGGTTGGAGTCCTATGGGGTCCCTACGGTACACTTGAAGGAAGATAGCCTACCAAGGTATGAGAATAGGTCGTCTCACATAGATATATTCTTTAAAACCGCGTTACTTATCGAAAGAAAAAGGCAAGTTCGGCCCTTATCTCTAATAGAAGATAAATGCCAGCAAGCGGCGGCAAGCGGCGGCAAGCGGCGGCAAGCGGCGGCAAGCGGCGGCAAGCGGCGGCAGGTTGTGGCAAGAGGTTGCAGGCGGCGGGAGAGATTAATAGTGACGCGGAACGGCACACCGTTCATGCCCTACAGGTCCCGCAGCCTATCATCATCAGAATCATCGTCATTGTCATCATCATCATCGTCATCATCATCCTCATCATCTTCATCATCATGATCATCACGGGAATAGGCTATGATGCGCGCATCCAGGTAGATAATAGCTCGATTAAACCTATATTGCCAGATTGATGTTAATATTCTTCGTTTAACAATTGTGTTTCCCAACCTTTGCAGCCTCACTGATAGAAAAGATAATTTGAAGATGCTGTGGATGGAATTAGCTAGTGATTTATGCAACTGGTGATGTTCGGGTGGCGAAGAGAATTATCATCATAGCAGTCTGCACTTATGCTGCCAGCTAGGTAGGTTATCGTTCGCATAGGAGAGATTTAGTCCAGTTATCTTGGGCACTCCCCCAGAACTGCGCTTAAAAAAGCCGCCAAGATATCCTGATACTCTGGACAACTTCTTCGACATATCGTAATACCCAGGTAACCTATCCTTTTGCCCAGGTGTCACCTGATTTTATTATTTCTTATCCTCAATAAAGGGTGACTTATCCCGTTTACACCAGTATCATTCTACCAGGGGATGCGGTAGTGAAAGGTGTATGTTGCTGCCTCTTGGGCACAATGATGTCTTAAACACATGTCACAAACGAGTGATGATCTATGATGCATTGTCCTGTCGTCTGTCGCCAGCTATGAAACCCTGAACTTGACTTTATTTCGACCTTTACCGTAGGGTGTTGTATTCATTTTACAAAAATACTCGAAAAAGCAGTGTCATCTGGAGAAAGTTTGCCACCGTTACAGGCCACCCGTGAGTCCCGGCCATTCAAGTGATAAGGGAGTTGCCTAGGGCGCGCAGGAATATTCCTGAGCGACCTAGCTTATTCCTAGGTGGCCCTTGATACTTTATAGGTAATGAGCTACTTGAGTATGAGCAATTTGTTGAACCCGGGCAAGACTCGGAGACACACCGGTTCTGATTTCTCTATCTTTGTTTCACTCATAGATCACCCAAACGTTTGTCCCCACTATGAATAGACAGCATGAATCCATAGCATGTACCCATCCCTATCTCACGAAGAGGAATTAGAAACTGATGGGGAGTACTTATACAGGGCACTATATCCCCGGCCGCGCTTGAATGCCTTTGACTGAGATACCCTTCCACAAAAGGCACAGCCAGACGCAGGCGGACTGGCTTACGTTCAGAGAGGCGGCCCTGGAACACTTTGGGTCGTTTGGGAATATTCTAGCTGAACGGGCCTTTCAGGAGTTAAAAGTATAACCCAGGAATATGTGCTCTGCCCCATCAGTAAATTGCCTTTATCCGTCAACCCTACTGAACAGTACGTACTACCCGTTGACGATTGGGTGTAGCGGAGGTTGATGAGTGCTATTCCATCTATCATACCACTTAGCTATTGCAAATCCATGTACAGTCCAATCAGATATGGTTTCATACTCGCCTGATAAGTGCTGGTGTATATATGGGGCCTTCAATGATCTTCGATCGTTGATATAAGAATTGCTTCTCCTTTCAGGGCATACGTCCTATAAGCGTACAGAAACTATGAGACGATATTGTTGAGGGGGTAAAGGTGTATCTAATACCTATCGCTCCAGCTATCCCATTATGCGCATGCATCACATGAGAGATGTTCTGATCCGTTGAGCAAGATGTACCTTTGGCCAAGTGTACGCCCTATCGCGTAAAATGATAGACAGAGCGGCCCTTTGGCCAAATGGCCGTCTTGATGGATCGTTGAAACAATTATCAAGTGGCGATTCCCGACATATACTAGCGAACTATATAATGGCTCTTTTCGGCGAATATGTCACTGACTTCGTATAGGGAAGAGCATATCATGATACCAAACGCCGGCATTGAATAATGTCATTTTTCTGCATGATTAAATACCCCCAATACAATACTTCATCATGTAATTTCGGCTTTTCCCCGAGAAGGTGTCGACGCTGGCACGACTATTTTGAAGAATGAGCTTTTCTACTAAAGCCACACCAAGTATATAGTTCTTGTGCTGGGTTAAGATCTTCACAACAGTTTAAGGAGTGATTATTAGTGTTACGGGAAGTCGAGTGAGAAGGTATGCTGGATGGACGGGTAACCGGAGACAAGCATAGAAAGGTATCGAGGTGGTGTGGGGGCGCCTGTGTGCGACCACACTGGTACTATACTATTGGGCGGCATGCTCCGAGAGTATTGCTGACGGCTGCAGGCTGTTCTCCTTTGAGAAGGTGACCCACGTAATAGTATGGTGCAGCCTGATAGCCGGCAATTGTGAGTCAAAGGGATTACGCGAGATAGAATGTCATAGATAGAATACGGGCCTCGGATAGGTTCCAAACTTGTATAAATAGAGGGGCGGATTCCCGCGAGCTGAGGGGATTATTATTCTGATCCTCAGTATCAGCGAGCGGAGTCCGGTCTACAATATTACTTGTTTAAAAGCTACAGAACTATTGCTTAGCCGTGCCATATCTTTAAATATCCCATTACACTATATTGTCCCTTATCCGACTCGCTTAACCACGATCGCATTTCGGTATCACTCTCGAAGATAAATCATTCCTAGTTCCAAAAGACTTGAGTATATTGTGTGACGGATAGTCACCGTGCGCTTGTCTCCAAGAACACAGAAAGAAATATCTAGAGTTTGTACTTCATGCACCCTACCTGTTCCACTTCATTCATCGTCAAACGAGGAAGTGCAGAACACCTATACTGCGGGTACCTTGACTCCCAAGGTTTCTTCAAAGAAGCGAAGACCACTTGCCACTTTCAGGAATTCGATCCTGAAATACTCGAGCCCACAGAGCTCCCCCCCATCAAGGTCACTCTGACCCAGAAATCCTACCAGCTAGCACACCCCGTACCTTGGTTCGTTCCCCACCCGTGGTGCAAGCGAACCCCAGGCCTCCAAATCGAATCCCTACAAGATGTCTCACCAGCAGCTGCTACAATACGAGGAAGACTCCAATATGGAGGATGCGATCACCTTGCGCGATCACCGTACCTCCGTAGCGCAGACTCAGCGGAGACGCATCAGGAGGCAAGGGGATACGCCAGTAACGGCACTCTGGCCAGAGCAATCCACCGCCCCCTCTCGCAGGCCCAGCAGGGACTACAGAGAAACCTCCCCCTACACTACACCCACTCGAGAGTCATCCACTACTCACAGGCTCTCCAGGATGGCAGAGGTCATGGAAGACAGCGAGGAAGACCTACCTCGCACCCCCATCTACCATACCGTGAGGAGGGAAGTACAGAGACAGGGAGGCGAAGTGGTCGCAGGGCTACACCAGGGAGTAGGAGAGTTGGAGGCGCGAACCCGCAATGTGCCGCAGATCGAGGCTATCCTCCAACAGCACAACGAGCACCTCAAGCAGGTCCAGGCCGCCAACGATTCCCTCATCGCCGAGCTCACCCAGAAGTTCGAAGCCAGCGATGCGAGGCAGAACGAGCTGGCCCAGGCCCTCGAGCAGGTCAAGGACCAAGCCAGGATGGAAGCGCAGGCCCAACTCGGCCAAATCCATACCCTCTTCGGACAGTTGTCCACCACCTCGGCCGCCCAGCAGGAGCACCAGCAACAGAGAATAGACGCTCTGATTGCCCAGGTCCAAGCCGAAGCTGGAGACGGTGTCCATACCAGCGGCCAAGATGCGATCACTACTGCCATCAATGCGCTTAAAGATGCGCGGGCCCAGGACCAGGAGGAACTGGAATCGAGGCTAAGGGAGGCCACCAGACAGGTAGAGCTGGCTAGGGAGCAATGGAAGACTGCCGCGGGGGAGAAAGGAAAGGGTAAACAACCCAGGGTCGAGACCGCAAGAAGCCACGTGTCGGAATCCAGCCATTCCTCCGTCGTACCTCTAGAGCAGGCTGCGAAACCACCAGCTCCGACGGGCAGCAAGGGAGGAGCAGGAGGCGGAGGACGAGGAGGGAATGGAGGAGGAAGAGGAAGGGCCGGTCATGGTGACCCATCGGACAGCTCGGACTCCGGCGGTGAAGGCAGGGACCCAAAGGGCAGAGACATGGGGCAGGTCAGGCAGAAACGCCGACCCAAGACCCGCATCACTCACTCAACGGGCCCGACCTACAACGACGGACCAAAGCAGGCCAAGATCCCCTTCAATGGTGACCCGAAACAGGATGTACGGCATTGGATCGACCAGATGGAAACCTTGATGGAACTCCAACCAAAAGTCCAGTGGTCAGACAAAGTCAAGATCCTATGGGCATCACTCGAACTCGCAGGCAGTGCGGCCAGCTTCTGGAAGAATTTCAAGGAAAGGCTCAGCGTAGAACCTGAGTTGGGAACCTGGGAGATGTTCAAACAAGAGCTGCGTATTCAATATGGGAACCGAACAAGTCAAGAGCAAGCCAAACAAAAAATGGATAAGCTCAGACAAACGGGACCTATCGATGACTACCTGAATGAGATGCAGAACCTGGAATGGGACGCTCAAGTAGGGCCAACCGTAATGAAGTCGATGATTCTGACAGGAATAAACTCCTCGTTAGAAACTAGGCTGTCCGCGGCAATCGAGGAGCCCGAATACTTCCCTGAGTGGCTGACTTGGGTGCGAAGAGTGGGAAGGAACGACGCGGATGTGAAGGCCAGGCATGAGATCCTAAGGGGAAGAGACGCCCCTAAGGCTCCACAAAAACCCGCTGCCAAACCCCCTCGTCGAAGCAGAGATAACCAGTCGGTAAAACGACAGGAAAATCAAAGCGAAAAACCAAAGGACACTCTGGGGGCCACGCAAGCTCAGAAGGACAAGTGGCAGAAGGAAAGTAAGTGTTACCGCTGTGGTAGAGATAACCACATTGCGAGAGACTGCTTTGCCACTAGCCTGGTCACCCGAGCTACCTCCCAACGGCCACAAGCAAACAGGAAAAGGGGAAGAGGGAATGAAAAGGAAAGTCCTCCAGGAGAAAAGGACCAGGAAGAGGGGAGTAACAAAAGGGCAAAATTGGGACCACAGGGCCAGGCGTTCAGGTCAAGGATTACGAATTTGGAAGAATAGGTTTTCATTTTGGGGTTTATAGGGATCTAGAGGAGTTTTTCATATGTATACACGGGGTTATTGAATAAATTATATACCTACAAGACAAAGGGACCAAGTGACCAGAAGACCAAAGAAATACTCAACTCTAAACATGCGGAAAGAAGTAACTGGTAGGGCATGCACCAGAAGAGCGTAAGGCGCACTGGCAGCACTAGCCCGCACAGTGTTACCAAATCCTGTATGTCATGAGGCGACTATAGAAAAGGCCGGCACTGGATTACCCCGCACTTGGGTATATAAACCCACCGATTCCCCCTCTCTGAAAGAAAAACGATCAGAACATCGGAAAATATCTTCATACAATACAACTACCCAAACCCACTTTACTACAAAACAATAATGTCTACCTCTATCAAGGAAACCCGCCTCGAGATCGAAATCTCTTGGTCCGATCCTAAGTCACCTCCTTACGGCTCATGCATAACGAAGGCACTTGTCGATAGTGGGACCGAGGACTGGATTATGTCCTGGGACTGTGTAAAGAAATACCAGATCCCCGTCCAACTACGAACACCACCCCTCCGAATCAGACAAGCCGATGGGACTACCATGCCCAACTCAGGCACCCACCTTACATACCCCCTCTCCCTACGAATAGGTTCACACCTAGACAGGTCAGTAACCTGTGAAGTCGGAGACTTCGCAGCTGAAGACCTAGTAATTCCTCATCGATGGCTTCAGGAGCATCGCCCGACGGTACATTGGGGAGAAGATGCCATCTCCTTCAACAGTGCCTATTGCCAGTTAAGAGGGTGCCTTATCCTCGAGCGAGAAGACCCGGAAGAAGAAGACCAGGACGAGCTAGTAATAAGACTACTACGCAACGATCCCGTTACCTCCTACTCGCCCGAGCACCACCCATTCTGGATGAGAAGTACCGGGGGCCAGTCGCTGGTCATACCCCCCGAGTATCGGGACTACGTAGATGTGTTCTCTGCAGAAGGGGCACAGAGTCTACCAGAGTTCTCGGAGTGGGATCATACGATACCACTAATGGAAGGAAAGCAACCACCATGGGGCCCCATCTACCCCCTCTCCCTACCTGAGCAGGCGGCACTGAGAGAGTACCTCGACGAGATGCTAGCCTCTGGCAAGATCCGTCCCTCTTCAAGCCCCGCTGCAGCACCAATCCTCTTTGTCCCAAAAGCCAACGGAAAGCTGCGGCTATGCGTTGACTATCGGGGGCTTAATGCTCTGACGATCAAGAATCGTTATCCCCTCCCTCTCATGGACGAATTGGCGGACGCAACCAGGGGAGCTACCTTCTTCACCAAAATCGATTTGAAGAATGGGTACAACCTGGTGCGTATTAAGGAAGGAGAAGAATGGAAGACGGCTTTCCGTACCAAATATGGTCACTTTGAGTATAAGGTGATGCCTTTTGGGTTGACCAATGCCCCGGCGACATTCCAGGCTATGATCAACACCATCTTCAAGGATCTACGAGATGTAGGCGTCGTGGCCTACCTAGATGATATCTTGATCTACTCAAAAACCAAGGAAGAGCATGTTGCTCTAGTTCGGAGCGTATTGGGTCGGCTGCGCAAGCACCATCTCTATGGGAACCCGGAAAAAACGGTTTGGTTTGCGGAGGAGGTAGAATTCCTCGGCTTCCTCCTGTCAGGAAAAGGAACCAGAGTATCCCCCACGAAAGTGAAGGCGATCCTCGAATGGCAGGCCCCAACCAAAGTCAGGGAACTACAAGTCTTCCTAGGCTTTGCCAACTTCCTACGACGGTTCGTTCACCGATATTCCGGGGTCTGCAAGGCCATGACAGACCTACTGAAAGCGGGTACCAAATGGAAATGGGCCAAAGAGCAGCAAGACGCTTTCGATGAGCTCAAGAAGAGATTCACGACCGCCCCAATACTCCGACACTATGACGAAAATCGCCAGGCAATACTTGAGACAGATGCCAGCGACTGGGCTGAAGCCGCAGTGCTCTCCCAGATTTTCGAGGATGGTTTGCTGCACCCTGTGGCTTACCATAGTCGCAAGTTCAATGAAGCTGAAGTGAACAACGAGATCTACGATAAGGAGATGCTCGCTATTGTATCCGCGCTCGTGACATGGCGACACTGGCTCGAAGGGACTAGTATCCCCATCGAGATACACTCTGATCATCAAAACCTCCAATATTTCACCACGACCAAGAAGTTGTCCAGAAGGCAGGCACGATGGGCTGAAAAGATAGCATCTTTTCGCTTTAAGATCCACTACCGCCCAGGCGAGAAGAACGGGAAGCCCGATGCACTTACCAGGCGCCCGGAGTTCGCTATGGAAGGGGGAGTAGTCCGAGAACAACCCGTAAAACAGTTGCTAACGGAGGATCATTTCGCACGAATGACCAGAATAGAACCGGGTCCGGAGACTATTGGCGAACCTGCTGAAGAATGGATCAATCTGGATCGATGGTGTGAGATACCAGGGGTGTCACTCCCACTGCAGGTTCTGCAGGACTGGTATGAAAAGGACGGGCAATGGGTAAGGAGTGTTATCATGACAGACACACTCCCTGTGAACAACCCAGATGACAGGTGGACCCGGAAAGCACTCACGTCTAACGCAGAGCCTTTGCCGGTATGGGACCCGGATACGAGGACGGCGACCCATAAAGGGCGCTGGGTAGTACCAGGTTATGCGGTCAAGCAGGTAATCCAGGATCACCACGATACGCCAGCCGCGGGGCACCTAGGGCGGGATAAAACCCTGGAATTGATCGACAGGAACTACTGGTGGCCGGGCATTACCAAGGATGTCAGTCACTACGTCAGCACTTGTGACATCTGTCAAAGAGCCAAGCAGCGTCGACGGCACCTGTCTCTTCCAAGTCCCCTAGAGTTAGCAGCCACACCTTGGACGGACATCTCAATGGATTTCGTAGTAGAAATGCCAAAGGAGAAGTCTGGATTCCGCAACGTCTTGGTGGTAGTAGATCGCTTCAGTAAAATGGCGCACTTCATACCAATGACGGGAATCTCGGCGGAACAGACGGCCAATGCCTTCGTTAAGGACATCTGGCGCTTCCATGGACTACCTCGAAGTATAGTATCTGATCGAGGCACCCAGTTCGTCGCGGCCTTCTGGGCTACCATCACGGAGAGACTAGGGATTAGGAGACGGATGTCAACCTCCTTTCACCCCCAGACCGATGGACAGACGGAACGTACCAACCAGCACCTAGAGTCCTACCTACGGGCCTTCACGGCAGGTACTGGTAAGAAGTGGAAGGAGCTGTTACCGATTTGCGAGTTCTCCTACAACAACTCGAAGCACTCGTCGATAGGACAATCCCCGTTCTATTGCAACTACGGTTTTCATCCTCGGATGGATTGGCCTACAGAGGCAGAGTTGGAGAAGCTCGACGGGCAAGGCAATGCCTACCTCGACGATCTCTTGTCGGCTCACGAGTTGGCAAGGGAAACCCTACAGAAGACGTTCGATAGAATGGCGTCTCGAACAGGACCGGCGGTACAACAGTTCAGCATTGGACAGAAGGTACTACTGGATACTCGGAACCTCGGGGGCTATGGGAAATGGTCGGATAAGTTCACCGGACCCTTCACAGTCTCAGCGGCGATTGGCAGCCGGGCATACAGGTTAGACCTACCGGTAGAATGGAAGGTTCATAATGTATTCCACGAGATGCTGCTCCGCCCCTACCGAGAAGATGCAGACCCCGCAAGGCAACAGAACACCAGGAAACGGATAGCGACACCTGAACCTCAAGAAGCCTTAGCGGATAGCAACATCCAACCCACGATAAACACTCGTCCCCACACTCGGAGTCAGAGACCCCTAATTGTAGCCAGGCTATCCCATAAACGACGGAAGCTTGAGAAGGACTAGCCTCGATACCTTTCCCTTACCTATAGCTTTTCCCACAGGGTTTTTACTATAGGAAGGTTTTTAACGGTCGAGGGCGACGTCTAGGAAGGGGGAGTAGTGTTACGGGAAGTCGAGTGAGAAGGTATGCTGGATGGACGGGTAACCGGAGACAAGCATAGAAAGGTATCGAGGTGGTGTGGGGGCGCCTGTGTGCGACCACACTGGTACTATACTATTGGGCGGCATGCTCCGAGAGTATTGCTGACGGCTGCAGGCTGTTCTCCTTTGAGAAGGTGACCCACGTAATAGTATGGTGCAGCCTGATAGCCGGCAATTGTGAGTCAAAGGGATTACGCGAGATAGAATGTCATAGATAGAATACGGGCCTCGGATAGGTTCCAAACTTGTATAAATAGAGGGGCGGATTCCCGCGAGCTGAGGGGATTATTATTCTGATCCTCAGTATCAGCGAGCGGAGTCCGGTCTACAATATTACTTGTTTAAAAGCTACAGAACTATTGCTTAGCCGTGCCATATCTTTAAATATCCCATTACAATTAGGTGCTGCATGATAGACTTCGGAACCTCCGTCTTTGTGGTAGGGCTATTATGCGAGATGGGTAATGGTGCGCCCTATTCATCATAAGGTGGAGCTCTTGAAAGGATTGCCCTATCCATCAATTTTGAAGAATTGTGCGCACACTTGGCCAAATCGACGTCTTGGTCAATGGATCAGTACACATCTTAAAATGATCAGCACCTGAGTTCGAGTACGGCGATCCATGATGCAGATCAGCCACACAACAAGCCACCTACCCACCCAGCCGCAGCCGACCACACCGAGGCTCTGACGCTGGTTAACGCCATCGCCAGACATTCCATCCACCCTCGTCAATTACACAACCCACCCGGGGAGCAAGAAATGTTCCCCACCGCAAAGATGTGTTGGCCGCGACCCAAAACTCGAACATATTCTGTGGATCACCCAATACCCACCCCACGCCATTATGAAACGTCGCTACCGCCTCTCCCCCACTTTAAGCTCCTGTCCCTCCCCCCCGAGCTTCTCCTCGGCCTCGCTGACTATCTCCCACTCGGCACTATCTTCCACCTACACCTCTGCTGTCACCGCCTGCACTCCCTGCTCCTCCCCACGCTCGCTAAAGCGCTGCCGCATCACGCGCAACATGTCATGGAGTGGGCCATCACCTACAACTCGCCGGCCCACCTCACCCGGGCCGTCGCCGCAGGCGCCATAATCACTGCTCGACAAGTGTTGTATATTGTGCGAGTGGGCATCCTCCCGTTACTGGCCGCACTGCTGGCCGCGTGCCCAGACTACAACCTCAACGAGCGGCACAACCAGAAGCGGGGCCCGTTGCACGAAGCCACGCTGATGGGTAGGAAAGGCTGTGTGACTATTCTTCTGCGTGCTGGTGCGCTGCCAGACTTCCCGGACTCCGACGGGCGTACGTCGCTGCTTTACGCGCTGTACACCCAGAACCGGGGCGTAGCAAGGATGCTGCTGGCGGCGGGTGCGACGAGAGAGGCGCGTGGACTGGATGAGATGTTGTGGGCAGTGGTTTACTGGCCGGGGATGGTGAAAGTGCTGGCTGAGGCGGGGTGGGGCGGGGGCACGGGGCTGGGACAGACGACGCCGTTGCAGCTGGCGGTGAGGTTGGGGAGGCTTGAGGTGGCAAGGGTGCTTCTGAAGGCGGGTGCGGGTGTCGATGAGTTGGGGGATGGGAGGGGGACGGGCTGGGCTCCGTTGCATGAGTGTGTGTTGCATAGGGGGAGTGAGCAAATGATGGATCTGTTACTTCGGAATGGGGCCAAGGTTGGAGTGTTGGGCGGAGCGAGCGTGGCTGAAGGCTACCGGGCACCATCCGGAGAGGAGATGGGTTTGGGGCCGTTTCAGATGGCAAGGAGGGCGAGGAACTGGTCGGCGGTGGTGCAGTTGATGTCATACAAGTGGGGGGGTAATTGTTTCCAATTGTGGTTCAGACACTTTACTGACCGACCGCCCAAGACGTCCTATGAGTTTGTCATGTGGGGAGAACACTACAATGTTCCGGATTCGGACCCACTGATGTATAGGCTGCTCCACCCTTCCCGAGGATGGGGGTATGGTTGGGACGTGGATTTTACCCATCCAAGTTGCAGTCGTAATTAGATCAGTCCAATATGATGCAGTATCAGACTTTATCACTATTGCCAAAATGATGATAGTAGTTTGACGTCGTTAAGATCAGCGTGGTCGGCGTGATCAACATGTTCGATGTGACCAACCTACTAATGTCCTTCAGGCGCGTGTAGCTAAGCCCCATCAATGGCTGGCAGACGAAAATACAAGCCCAGCGGTAGAAGTCTGTGCCGGCGGGGGGAAGTGCGCGTACGAGAGCTTAACGTTCTCCATCATCCCCACCAAGACTAGGAACAATGCAAGAGAGGATTTGCTAGATCAAATGACCCAGCCTGACTAAGCGCGGGCAGCGTGCTGCCGAAGGTGCTTGTGAAATTGTAGCTGTAGTTGGATGATGTCAATAAGACGTAGTGGTGGTTGTATACACACTGAAGGATAAGAAGATAGACAGGACACAAGCACACCCATTACCCCAACCAGGGCGAAAGTACCTACCTGTGTGTTGGAAGACCCACTTCTGTTTCTATATATACATGGAGTTATCCAGCTAGCACGCGGCCTGGTGAAGGTCATGCGATATTGGGCGACTGGTTATGGTACCTATGTTGATAAATCATGATAACTGGGCGGGGAAGAGGGGAAGAGAGACACCGTCCCCTCTTATCCTCCTTTCTAATCACTCCTGACACGATGCAACTGCCTGGCCTCTTCACTCTGGCCTTCCCGATCTAACCACGTCTCTTGCTCACCACCGTCGCTGGCTCCTGGCCTCCCCACGAATACTCTGTCACCTGATACCACTGCCGCCGCTGCTAATTGATGGTAGAGCTACGTTCCCATTCTGCCCAGTCCAGTGTCTGTGGAGTAGTTAGTCCTTGTTATACAATCCGGAATCGTAAACAGTTCAAGCTCAATGGACATTTGGCATCGTACCTAGCCGTGGAATGAGAAGTCTCATGGTAGAACCGGGTGAGAACTCATGGCGCCGAAGCCTTTGGCAAGTGAGCAGAGGAGATTGAGCCAGCCCCGGAACTAGTGACAAAGATGTCAGGGCTAAGGGGAACGAAGGGATTTCTGTTGATTCGCACGCCAACAGGACCCCCATCGTCATGATATCCTCGGTGCGGACAGGATATATCCCATGATAGCTTCTGCCACTAACTGATAGATACCTGATCATACCACTGAATCCTACTCACTGCTTACGCCACCACAGAACGGAATTCAATTGGTCTATATCGGCATATATACACCATCTATCACATCATCAACACCTCAAGAGACGAGGATTCTCTTTGCTCTACGCTGCTTGGGTGCGGTGGTAAATTGATAGCCCTGGTTTTCCACACAGTCCTGTTCACTACATGTAGTCAAACATCGGTATCCCAGTCCACTCGTAACTGCTGCTCTATGCACAAGAAAATTACATGTCCCATCCCTATCCTCCGAACCTCAACCTCTACAAATCCACCACCTCCCGCCCTCCACTCCCCCTCACCTCCCAACCCCCACACCACAGACCAGTCCCCACCACACCGCCCTGCACCACAGAAAGCCCCATCACACTGCACGAATAGCCTCATCTCCCCGCCGCAGCCCCCTTAAAGTCTTTCACCCGCTTCACCCTCCGCAACCCGCCCGCCGACCTTTTCGCACGCTTGGGCGATCCAGCCCGCGCAGTCTTCGAGCCGACCTTGCGCCCCCCGCCACCCGCAGACCCCCTACTGCCCTTGTTACCCGTGCTGCGAGTACTGCCCGCGCTGCTGCGCCCGCCGCGGTTACTAGCCGTGCTCCGGGCGCTGCCGCGTGAAGCGCTCCGTGATGGTGCGCGGGGCGGCGAGGAGACCGCGCCTCGGCCACGGCCCGGGGAGGAGGGGGCGGGCGTGAGCGGGATTCCGTAGCGGCCGATGGAGGGGGCGGGTGGAAAGGGGACCTGCATGCGGGGAGGTTTGAGGATGACAGTTTGGTTGGTGGGGGCGGCGCCGCGGCGGGCGATGCCGACGCTGTGGTCGTGTGGCGGGAGGGCGTGTGTGGTGGCGGGGGATGTGGCGGCCAGTGCCAGGAGGAAGAGGAGGGGGAGGGTGAGGGTGGGGGAGAGCTGCATTGCTCTGACTGTGTGGCTGTGTGTGGTTGCGTGGGGTGGGTGGGTGGATGGGCGGGGTGGATGGATGCGGGTACTTTGCGGGTCTGAGTTGGTGAGAGAATCCGTGAGCGTATGTGTGTGCAAAGAGTGCACTCGGACCGGCCTGAGTGTGAGCGTGGTTCCGGGGATAGCTGGCGCTGTGAGATGGGGAATGAGGAAGGAGAGGAAAAGAAGAACACAAGTAGCTGTAATATATATATATTGGATATATACATGTAGATATCGGCCCGGCGTGGTGCGTTTCCATCGGCGGACTCTGCCAGTACCTCAGGTATCCATCCCTGTACATGTCTTCCATGCGCCCCCGAGGTCCGCCTTCAGCTCACCGGTCGCAACATTTCCAGCGGTTTACCGGTTACCTGCTTCAAACCCGTTTAACTCAACCATTCAACCTGGCAATTGGTGATGTTTTTACCGCCGTTAATAAATAGTTTGAACCCTTTAGAATTCTGTAGAACCGGTTATACCGATGCCTCAAACGGCTTCTATGATCCATGTTCATGACCTCAAACACCCACGTTACTGAGCACGAACAGGCGGTTCAAACTGTCAAGATAAGAGGTTGGTGCGGTTGGTACACTTTGAGCTCCTTGGCTCGGTGGTCGGTGCAGTTTTGTCTTATCTCAGAATCGATTCCAACCACTGGAAACATTGCCGCCGGGCCGGGCCGGCCCGGGCCGGATGATGCCAAGAGCGGCACATGGAATACATTCCGTGTCGCAAAGCGACCGAGAGCTGCGCCGACTCACCGGTGCGGCCCGCCCCCACTCCCCGGGTGTTAGGCGCTATAGTACAGCTACACCTCGCTGTATGAAATCTCGTTGTAATAAATATTTCAGGTCAGAAAGAGGTCTCTTGTGCTGCTTTCAATTCACACCAGAGCTGGGTGGAGAGTACTAGTACCCAATATAAAAAATATCTAGTTTTAGCATAGTGAATGACAACTGGTCAGCATTAAATCCCTGTCTCCACAATATAATATTTTACTATAAGATACATTCACTCGCAATCCTCTGCCACTTGGTGAGTTACTCTGGTTCCAGAAAATTCCTTGAATACTGTTTGGCAACAGAGGGGTCTGACATATATTCAGAAATAGGAACTTTGCTGTCTCTGTGTTCGGTACCTGATGCTGCAACTCTTAGACTTTGTGGAGTTCAAACACATCCCCAAAAGGCATGAATAGGAACCACTACCAATATCTAATCTTTCTGAATATTTGAAATATTGGGAAAATATTTCTTAGAAAATATAGCTGGAAGGTAATTAAATGTTCTTATTAGCTCTCTACCATGGCGGGAAATATATAAATTGATGCATTGCCCACGTAAACAGGTCAAGTAAAAGCAACAATTGACGCATAAGCTATCGTGAGCTGTTTCAACTTGTACAATCGATGCATTATTGACTTTTCCCGACATGCACATCAGCAAAAAAAATCCTCCAAGACGAATTGTACGTCCAGACGTACCTATTCGTCTTTTGCGACCAAAATCTCGTCTTTTGCTATGGTGCAAGAAGGAATAGAGGGCGACCTTGTCAACCCTGTATACACCACTTCAGTCAATTCTTTCATTGGCTCTGGGAAGCAAATATTGAAGAGCCTCACCTCTAACTCGACTTTATGGCTACAATACTGAACTGGTGTGAACAGGGATTACAAGGTCGCCCCCCAAGGCCTCTCGCACCATACCAAATGCTCTCATTTTGGTCGCCCCGCGCGACCCGGAGATAGAAAATGTGACACGTCGTCTTTTGGCGCCTAGTATGCGTCCCAAATGTGACATCTCGTCTTTTGACGCCTAGGTCGTCTCCTAAATGTGATATCTCGTCTTTTGACGTCGCGCGGATGTGATATTCTGCCCTATGTACTGGCGCTAATGCTAATACCGCTAGCTAATGACGTCAGATTTGACTCTCCACACCTCGAGGATCCACCCACACCTCCACATATACACCTAGCTACCTCGCCTCCTACCTAACCTCCTACTTCACCTCCCACCTCACCTCCTACCTCCTGCCTGTATCGAGGCCTACCTCCTGCCTGTATCGACGCCTACCTCCTGCCTGTATCGACGCCTACCTCCTGCCTGTATCGACGCCTACCTCCTGCCTGTATCGACGCCTACCTCCTGCCTGTATCGACCTCCTAGCTGTATCGACCTCCTGCCTGTATCGACGCCTGGATACGTATTTACCTTCCTCTGCATTTTGACGCCTTTACTGACTGCGCTGCAGGCTCCAAATCATGCAGTATATCGACGCCGCTGGAGGCGTCAAATTGGGCAGTATATTGACGCCGACGGTGTACTGACGCCGCTGCAGGCACCAAATCGTCAGCTACCAGTCCTCGAATACTGCACCATTTGGGCACCCCCAGGCAGCGAATACTGCACCATATGGACACCCCAAGGCAGCGAATCGACACCTACCAGTCCTCGAATACTGCACCATATGGACACCCCCAGGCAGCGAATACTACAGCTGTCAGTCACGAATACTACACCAAATGGACACCTACCAGGCAGGGAGGTCAGCGGGCAGGCAGCTCAGCGGGCAGGAGGGCGGGTAGGCAGCTCAGCGCCGTGCTTAGCAGGCAGGTAGCTCAGCGCCGTGCTGAGCAGGCAGGCAGCTCAGCGGCGAGCTCAGTAGGCAGGCGGCTCAGCAGCGAGCTCAGTGGGCAGGCAGCTCAGCGGGCAGGAGGGTAGGCAGGCAGCTCAGCAGCGAGCTCAGCGGGCAGGCAGCTCAGCGGCGAGCTCAACATTGGCAGGAGGGCAGGCAGGCAGGCAGCTCAGCGGCGAGCTGAACATGGGCAGGAGGGCAGGCAGGCAGGCAGCTCAGCGGCGAGCTGAACATGGGCAGGAGAGCAGGCAGGAAGGCTGGTCAGCGGGCAGGAGGCAGGCAGCCGAGCGGCGAGCTCGGCGGGCAGGCAGCTCGGCGGGGAGCTCGGCGGGCAGGCACCTGAGCGGGCAGGAGGGCAGTGCCCCGGGCAGTGCCCCGGGCAGGAGAAGGTGGAGAGAGGTGGGGCGCCAGCGGAGGTGGGTGGGGCGCTTAGAAATGTACATAGAATTATGTAGACATGTGGATCAATAAACATGACATTTGCGCGGAACTACTGTCCTAGTCCAGCCGTTAACCGGGCAAAAGCTACCCAGGTGTGGACCCGGTGTTCGTTTTGGGGTCAAAATACGACGTAATTCGGTCAAAAGACGAGTTCGTCTTTTGACCAAAAGACAACTCCGCGATGAGAACTGGAGAGATGTTCGCATTTTCCCGTCGAGACGATGTCTTTTTGCGCCGGGGCGTATGGATGCAGGTAAGAAAACTTCTCATGCGCCTGGTGCGTCCAATTGCGCCTGGTACGCCTGGGTACACCCAAGCACGTCAGAGCAGACCCAATTTTTTGCTGATGCAATATCTATGTCTCAATTTACCATCGAACCATATCCACTGAATGCATATACGGTAAAACGGGTTATCCTCAAGCTTAATACTACAGGTTCGATCCCAGCGGTGTATTTTTTTGAACTCTATCTCTGACTCGCAGCTGTAAAATTGTAAATTGGGACTGGGAATGCATTTGCCAATGCATTTGCGCATGCATTATATGAATGAATGATGAGGATGTATTATTACTACACATTTCCCGACGTAAGAGAGCCTTCATCAAAATCAAAGTTTAATTTCTCAAGGCCCAATTGCGAACAAGCAATTGAGCTGAATAGAACCATATATATCAATAGAACATTTTCCATGTCTTTTGGTTGCCAGCATAACATTTTCTCTTGTTCCAATAAGATATGATTTGGTAAAGCACAAGCCAAGAATATCCACCGGAATTGAGAAAATAGAAGTCAAAGAGGTTTATGGGCATTTTGATCTGTTTCAGGGTTGGCACGAAACTTTGAACTGCCATTATAGTATTTAGTCGCTCATGCAACTTAGACAAGCAACCGAAAGTGATATCATAAGATTACTACAAAAGCGGACTGATTTGATTCAACAATTATTGCTCTTTTCACCACAAAATAAATACAATTATGACAGGAGCGTACTAGGTTTTAACTTACAGCCTGATTAGACAATTGCTTTCAAAAAAAACAAAAAACAAATATACAGTAGTAAAACACATAAATCCCGAAGAGTTACCTCTTGCCTTGAACTCTGCTTCCTCTAAGAAATGAAAGCTTATCATAATTACCAAATCCACAATACTTCATTTTTTTCCTTGACAGCGGGTCAATATCTCCATTTTACCGGTAACTTCCTGACATAATCAGACTCAGAAATCATAGATGCTTATCGGCTTGTAGTATGAATTCTTTCGCAATTTTGATGTAGAAATGCAAATTTTACTACGTCATACATCGTTAGTAACCACTAAGTGCTATGACAACCGCAACCCGACTAACAATCAAGACAGTATAGCGGACCAACTCAACCAAAATTGACAAATATTACACTTATATACCTCCCCTCAAATAGAACTGCGTATCTTCAACTATTAGACCATTGAATGATTACTGCTGTCAAAGCTATATATAAACAACGGTATACACGGAATATAGTTCAATACTTGAATGTTAACGGAAAATCACAAGAACCTAACAAAATTATACAAGCAATTTACTTTTTTGCCAAGCCAGTCTGGGTATGTGCTTGGACGGACTATTGGACTGCCAGTTCACTAGAGTCGACTGCAATGTCTCAGCCAAGTCAGTCCGTCCCAACAGGGGACGGACTGTTGGACTATGGACTGCATAATGGCCCAAAGTAGTTAGTAGTTCCTAAAGTAGTTAGTTATGTTATGAGTTGTAAAAGCCCAGATTGCAATTTCTTTTTTTTTTCTAAGCAGTATATCACGATCCATAGCAATTCCAGCTCAACTAAATCAAAATATCTTTCAATAATGATGATCACTCTCAAGCTAGCGCCAGTTCACTGTATGAGCCCTCTATGACTGATACAGCTCAATCAGCAACTACCAGAGATTTACCTCCGAATATTTCGTACGCTCCGGCAATGTTTTATTCAAAGATACGGAAACAAACAAGCTGGGTTTGGAAACATTGATCACCCTTCAGAGGTCCTGATCTTAATGGAGTGAAGAGGGATCATTGGAGATGCAATTTATGTAAAACGAACAAGGAACATGATTTTATTGAAATATTTTAGATTACTAAAACCCGTGCAGGCCCCAATCAAGAAACAGCTGCAAACTATGACGATACAACAACAAAAAGTGCCATTAATCATTTGGTCAAATTCCATCGCTTTCACCAAAACGGGGATTTTACAAACAGCAGGGGGGGGTATGGAGATTGGAGATAGAAGTTCATTAAGTTCGAACAACATATCGGCAAATACGTTGCCCCGGATCTTATTCAACAGCGATGTTTTTAAGCAACTCTATATACGTTGAATTGTTCCAAACAATATTCCTTTTAAACAAGCTACATCTGAAAGTCTAAGATTCTTGTTAATGTATCTATGTGCCGTGGTAAGTGAAATATTAAGTACCAGTAGATTGTAACGATATTTTCTGACAAAACGGACAGCAATCATCCTACACTGACTTGGGTAAAGCTATGCATAAATCCTCCACTACCGTAAATAATTGGGTGCAAGAATCATTTTCGAGAAGTAAAAACTCTATTCGACATCTGTTAAATAATGCAGTCTCTTCTATACACATTAGTTTTGATATGTGGACATCGCCAAATAATCTAGCTTTCCTAGCAATAGTCGTTTATTGGTTGAATGACGAGGGAAATCTACACCACGCCCTACTTGGTTTACGCCGAGTTTTGGGTGCGCATAGTGGGGAAATTTAAGGCAATGTTGTCTGGAGTGTTATTCAAGACTTCAAAATACAGAAATTGATCAGATACTTCATATTAGATAATGCATCTAATAACATTACCGCACTATGATTTATTGAGAAACATATCAATATACCCTTGGCCGGTCTGGAGTTCAGCAACGCTATGGTGCAACAAAATGCAAGATATGTTCGTTGCTATGGACACATTTGAATTTGGTTGTGAAAGTATTCTTATATGGCAAGAAATCTCAACAGTTGCTGTCATTCGAGGATAAAAAAGCTGCAGAGCGAGGGAATTTAGAGATGGAAAGATAGAGGAAAGTTGGGCCGTTGGGCAAACTTCGGAATATAACGGTTTGGATTCATTGCAGCCTGCAAGGAAGGGAGGCATTTTGCCAGTCGGTTACCTCTACACTAGCAAATTAGACTCAGGCTAGAACTTTGATTTTCGGAAACGTATAACGGCCCAACCGCCCCCACCTGCTATGCCATCGAGAACATTGAGGAATCGAGTCGTTAGGTGAAGGATCGGATCGTGTCGGATAGGGATGGACGAGTTAGGAAGGTGTTGGAAGGATACGGTCAGCGCTAGGCGCTTCGGGTTAGGATTGCGGAAGGAAAGGATCGGGATCGGTTATGGGAATAGGTGTGGGTCGCGGGTGTGAGTCATTTGGGATTAGTCATCATGGGATTTCTTTGGATATATATTGGGACTTTCCCTCGCTTCTTCTATGTTTCTCTTCTCTTCTTCTTTCCTTACGCAACGTCTTCATTTGTATTCAGAATAATATATTTCGGACTCACCTAGCATATCACGCTAGGCGGAGCCACTCCTCGTTTCGGTTGCTATTACATTTTGTCCGATCGGTATCCTAGCCCGATCTCCTGTCCCAGTCCTCGAACGTATCCTGAGTCGATTCTCGTCTCGGTACTGTTTGTTTAGTTCTAGAACCCCGTCCCGTTAGACTACGTTGCGTCGACTTACATCGACTCCTGATACGCAATGGCAACCCCAGGTCCGTGGCAGTTTCCCGCGGATTTCGATGATTTTCAACAACTCTACGTTGACGATCCTCGTGTTTTGTACGACAACCTATGGGCAATGAACAACCAGGCCGGAGCCTACCTTAGACAAGGCCGCGCAATCACGAACGAACGAGACCAGCTACAACAACAAATGGGTGAAGCCCTGAACAATGCTGCCGCCATCCCCGAACTCGAGAACCAGGTCCAAGAGCTTACCACACAGCTCGCGGAAGCAAGGGAGCTTAACCAACTCCTTCGTACACAAGCACCCCCGCCCCCAGTACCCATTGCCCCAGTCCCAGCCCCCGTCCAAGCCCAGCCCCCAGTTCCTGCATCCGCACCTGCCCAACGTTCCGATAAGATTCCTGACCCACCTAAGTTCGATGGTACTCGCTCGGCCCTCCGTCCTTTCGTCACCCAGCTCCGCCTCAAGATGATCGGTAACGCCGACCGCTTCACCTCGAACCAGCAGCAGCTCGTATACGCAATCAACCTGTTAACCGGACGTGCCCTTGGCCAGGTGATGCCCTTGGTCAATGGGGCTACCATCAACCTCGCTGACATCGAAGCCCTGATCACCCTCCTGGACACTGCCTTCGTTGACCCCAACCGTGTCGCCACCGCCGAGCGAGAGCTGGAACGACTGACGCAAGGGTCCCGAGATTTCTCTGCCTACTTCGCGGAGTTCCAACGCCTTGCTGCTGACGTCGCCTGGAATGAACAGGCCCAGAAACACGCCCTCACCCGTGGTCTCTCAAGTGACCTTCGCAACGCCATGATCCACCACCCAACCCCTGCTCTCTTACTCGACTACGTTCGACTCCTACAAGAGTTGGATGGACGCATCAAGGATGCTCGCCTCCGTGCCCGTACTACCTTTGCCCCTGCCTCCGCCCCTGTTCCTCAAAGATCTTCCGCCCCTGCTCCCGCTCCTGCCCCAGCTACCCCCGCGCACCCATCCCATGCACCTGGTGGCGCGGTGCCGATGGACCTCTCCAACATCCGTCCTCGTGTTCCTCGTGGTCCTCTGTCCCCAGCTGAACGCTCACGTCGCATGGCCCAAGGGTTGTGTATGTACTGTGGGCACGCGGGACATTTTGCTACCGAGTGCCCCAACCGCCGTCCTAATGCTCGTCCGTTTCGTGCCGCTGCTACCACCGAGGCCTATCAGCCTCCGGTGATGCATGGGGCCCTCACTACTTCGTCTTCTTCTGCTTCTGGTTCTGGTTTTCCTTCTGTTTCTTCTGGTTCTTCTTCTGGTCCTTCGGGTTCTTCTGATCTTGGGTTTTCCTTTTCTGGTCCGTTCAATATGCCGCGCCCCCGCTCCCAACCGTCGGGAAATGGGGAAGACCTGTCCTGAGTGGCTCAGCACAGGTTCCTCCTATCTCTTTGTCTTTGTCTTCGGTTTCTGGTCCTGTTTCTAGTGTCTCTTCTGCGCAAGGTTTTTCAGATCACTTGGTTGTTTCATGTTCTGTATCTGATAAAAATAAAATCTGTAAAACCTACGCATTAGTTGACACTGGAGCTTCTGGAATCGCATTCATTGATGAGAGATTCGTATGTCACCACCAACTTCCTACCTCCCTGCTCGCTCAACCCCGAAAACTGCAAGTCATCGATGGGAGAGAAATCTTCTCCGTTGATATCACCGATACTGCACAACTGTCCCTCCGCATTCAAGGCCATTTCGAAACCATCACCGCTTATGTCACTCGCCTCGGGCACTACCCTGTAGTCCTCGGTATCCCCTGGATGCGTCGACATAACGTCAAGCTTGATTTTGCCACGAACTCTATCCTCTTCGACTCTCCTCACTGCCTCCGCCAATGCAACGATGAACCCATCCCCGCTTATGTCCAGGGTATTTCCAGCCCGCTGCCCGCCACACATGATCTAGAGATAGAGAGAGTGTCGGCTGTCATCTTCCTGGAAGAGACTAAGGACTTAGAGGTTTTCGTAGCCATGTTCAACCCTGCGCAGTCACCACCGCCCTCAGACCCTACCTCTCTCGTCCCGAAAATACACCATCAATACCTGTCTCGCTCCCTGGAAGAGGGAACAAAAAGGCTACCACCACACCGCCCATATGACCACCGCATCAGGCTAAAAGAAGGAACGGAACCCCCGTTTGGTCCCTTATATGGTATGTCCCGTGACGAATTGACTACGCTGCAGAAACACTTGGAAGAGGAAGTGGCATCGGGACGAATGGACCCGAGTTCATCTTCTGCGGGTGCCCCTGTCTTGTTTGTCAAGAAACCAGGGGGGGGCCTCCGGTTTTGTGTCGACTTCCGAGGAATCAATGACCTCACCATCAAGGATCGATACCCACTGCCTCTGTCCAAGGAAACGTTCAACCAAATTGTCGCGGCAAAGTGGTACACCAAGCTTGACCTCCGTGCAGCCTATAACCAGATTCGGATAGTCGCCGGGGATGAATGGAAAACGGCATTCCGGACACGGTTCGGGCACTTCCAGTATAACGTCATGCCGTTTGGATTAACTAACGCTCCTGCCACATTCCAACGTTTTATAAATGATGTCCTCCGTCCCTTCCTTGATCGGTTTTGTACCGCTTACTTGGATGATATCCTAATCTATAGCAAGGATCTGGAATCACATATGGACCACGTTAACCAAGTACTACAAGCTCTCACGCACAACGACCTGTACTGCGCACCAGAGAAATGCGAATTCCACGTGCAGGAGACGAAGTATCTGGGGCTGTTGATCACAAGGAAGGGACTGGAAATGGATCCTGCAAAAGTCGAGAAGATCATGGAATGGAAGGAGCCGCGGAATGTGAAGGATATTCAGGTATTTACTGGGTTTGCAAATTTCTACAAGCGATTCATCAGAGGCTATTCCGAGATATTGCTACCTATTACAGCCCTCACCCACAACAATACCCCGTTCGTCTGGTCACCTGCCTGTCAAGCGGCCTTTGACCACCTGAAGGTTGCATTCACGACGTACCCTGTCCTACGTCACTTCGATCCCGAGAGACGCATCATTGTGGAATCCGATGCCTCTGACTTTGTCTCGGGGGGAGTCCTTTCGCAATTTGATGATGCCGGAATCGTGCACCCTGTAGCCTATATGAATAAGTAACACTCCCCTGCGAATGCAATTATGAAATATACGACAAGGAACTACTGGCCATTATCCGTTGTTTTGAAGAATGGAGAGCGGAGCTAATGTCTACCGTGGAAACCATCGAGGTCTTGAGCGATCACCGCAACTTGGAATATTTTATGACCAAGAAGCTTCTGAACCGACGCCAGGCCAGATGGTCTGAATTTCTTTCACGTTTCGACTATAAAATCACGTACCGTCCAGGGAAGAAAGGTGGAAAACCGGACGCATTGACCAGGAGGTCACAAGATATGCCTGAGGAGGGGGATGAGCGCCTGACGCACCAAAGTCAGACAGTGTTGAAGTCCCAGAATTTGGGAAATCTGGGTTTGTTGGCGACAACCCAGTCCTTACAAGGACTGTCCCGCCTAGAAGAAATTTTTAAACAAGCGTATATCACTGACCCATTCCCAAACAAGATACTGGAACTCCTCCGAACAGGCGCGAAGCACTCCCGAGACATCACCTTAGCCGAATGTTCAACTCGTGAAGGGTTGTTAACATATCGTGACAAGATCTATGTCCCTGACGATCAAGCCCTGCAACTTCACCTCCTGAAGGAACACCACGATGCACCATCGGCGGGTCATGTCGGAAGAGCGAAGACCTTCGAACTACTGGCACGAACCTACTACTGGCCCACTATGCGCAAGTCTGTGGAACGATATGTCCGCAACTGCCATACCTGTAGTCGAAGCAAGACATCGCGGCATGCCCCCTTCGGAGTCCTGCGCCCCCTACCCGTACCTCAGAAACATTGGACTCATATATCGATGGAATTTGTCACTGGACTACCGGAGAGTAAGGGTAAGGATGCCATCCTAGTCGTGGTTGACCGCCTGTCAAAGATGAAGCACTACATCGCCTGTAACACAACCACCGGATCGGAGGACCTCGCACGTCTGTACATCGACCATGTCTGGAAACCCCACGGCTTACCCTCCTCCATTGTTTCCGACCGCGGCACCCAATTCACGTCGAAGTTCTGGAAGTCTCTGTGCAAGGTTTTGAAGATCACGGTAGCTATGTCCTCTGCGTTCCACCCCGAAACTGACGGCCAAACGGAACGAGCCAACGCGGTCATGGAACAATACCTACGGAGCTACGTATCCTACCAACAGGATGACTGGACCGACTGGTTGCCCATTGCCGAATTCACCGCTAACAACGCCGCCTCTGAAACTACGCAAGTCTCACCGTTTATGGCTAACTATGGTTATGACCCGCGCTTTACGGAAGACTTGACCGCATCGGCCTTTGGCAACCAGCAACAGGATGTCAACGCCTTAGTTAAACGGATGTCAGAAATCCAGGAACACCTCCGAGCCGAAATGCGGTACGCCCAGGATCGACAGGAAACCAATGCCAACCAACATCGAACACCTGCCCCCAGCTATCAGGTCGGTGACGAGGTATGGCTGAATGCCAGGAACATCCAAACCACTCGCCCCTGCCGGAAACTCGACTGGAAACGTCTGGGAAGGTTCAAGATCAGGAAGGTCATCAGTCCTTATGCCTACGAACTCGACCTTCCGGCCTCGATGAAGATTCACCCTGTCTTTCATGTCTCGAAGTTGGAACCTTGCGCTACGGACCCCCTACCAGGACATATTCCTCCCCCATCTCCTCCTGTTGTCGTTGAAGGTGAGGAAGAGTGGGAACTTGACGAGATTCTAGATTCCCGGATTCGATATAAACGTCTCCAGTACCTGTGCAGTTGGAAGGGATACGACGCCCCTACGTGGGAATACTCGGATAACATCACCAATGCTCCTCGCCTTCTTGCTCGCTTCCATCGTCTATACCCTACGAAGCCTGGACCGGTCGGAGTTCTCGCGGAGCTCGAACCTAGAGAGGGGGCTGCTATAACGGCCCAACCGCCCCCACCTGCTATGCCATCGAGAACATTGAGGAATCGAGTCGTTAGGTGAAGGATCGGATCGTGTCGGATAGGGATGGACGAGTTAGGAAGGTATTGGGAGGATACGGTCAGCGCTAGGCGCTTCGGGTTAGGATTGCGGAAGGAAAGGATCGGGATCGGTTATCGGAATAGGTGTGGGTCGCAGGTGTGAGTCATTTGGGATTAGTCATCATGGGATTTCTTTGGATATATATTGGGGCTTTCCCTTGCTTCTTCTATGTTTCTCTTCTGTTCTTCTTTCCTTACGCAACGTCTTCATTTGTATTCAGAATAATATATTTCGGACTCACCTAGCATATCACGCTAGGCGGAGCCACTCCTCGTTTCGGTTGCTATTAGATTTTGTCCGATCGGTATCCGAGCCCGATCTCCTGTCCCAGTCCTCGAACGTATCCTGAGTCGATTCTCGTCTCGGTACTGTTTGTTTAGTTCTAGAACCCCGTCCCGTTAGAAAACGTCACACGTTGGACTGGGGATTACGATAGACTAGAAAGAGCATTAAGGCTAAGGCACGCAATCGACTTTCATCTGCACCAAATTATTCGAGAAAGCTCCACAACAATCAAATCAACACTCGAAAAGGATCAGTTATCACCAAATGACTGGTTAGTGTTACAACAGACTTTTGATTTCCTGAAGCCATTTTGCAATGAGACATTCCATTTGGAAGGTCATCGTACCCAAGGATCTCTGTATGAAATCTATCCTTCATTTGAGTTGTTGAGGAGAGATATCACCACCATAATTACCAATCCCGAGTCTGAGCTTTTATATGTTCCGTTGCAATTGGCCCTTCGAAAGCTAGAAAAATACTACTGTGTTGAACAAATGAGTCCAATCATTTGTGGCTCGATTGTTTTGCATTCAAATATGGACAATTTTTTTGATGATGAGGATTCTGGTTGGGGTGACCGTCCAGAGTGGGGCTTAAAAGCAAAAGAATTAGTTAACACATTGTGGGAAACATCGTATAAGTGAATAGCATTGCATTCAACATCATCAGTATCGGCCGAATCACCAAAACGTACGCTGGATCCAAATTTCTTCGCTTTTAGAAGAATTCGAAAGCCAAGATTAGATCCTGATAAGATTGAGGATGAGCTCTCCCAATTCCTAGTTTGGGCTTCTCAAAATCGGCATGAAGTGGGTGCACCTATACCTTGGTGGATTAAAGTTAGACAAACATATCCCTGATTATCTATTCTAACTTTGGATACTTTTTCCACCCCTGCCATCTCTGCCGAATGTGAAAGAGTGTTCAGCAGGTACGAAGCGATAATTCTCTTCCTATTGAGATTCAATTGCTAATGATTCAAAGTGCAAATCAAGCAATTACAGACCGCCGTAATAGTTTAGAGGAAAGTATTATTGAAGCTAGTGAGTGCCAAAAATCTTAGGCACGTTGCGGTTTAATTACATTTGATGCAGCCGGAGATATTTCCAAGCATTTACCAAAATGCGAAAGAGATTTATTAACCTCGACTATTATAGTGCAATAGTTTATTTTTTTAACTTTATTTATTTTATTTATTTTATTTATTTTTATTATTGTCAATCTCAATTATTTTTCTATTGAAACTAATTAACAGATATTCGCTGTCCTTCATCGAGATAAGTTGGAGCCTTAAATGCCCCACCTTTTGTTGTCATTTTTGGAGTAGGATACCGCATTGTCGACATCGCTCACTATAACACAGTCAGTTGACAAACTGTAATTAAAGACCTGCGAGTCTAAATATTATAAGTTTAGAATCAAGACCTACTAGTCTTGTATTCCCAACTGATTGATTGATGATAGTGATTGTTGATGGTTGATGGAGTTGATGGTTGGCGGTTGATTGTGTTGATGGTTGACGGTTGATTGTGTTGATGATTGTTGGTCGATGGCTGCGACATTGATTGGTTGAGTTCTGACTGTTGATGGTTGACGGTTGATTGTGTTGATGATTGTTGGTCGATGGCTGCGACATTGATTGGTTGAGTTCTGACTGTTGCCCGGATTGCCAGTGACTTACCCTGTAAGCCGCTACTATTACTGTTACTTCACCCTAGACACTGGACCACAGTTGACCACAGTCAACTACAGTCGTCATGCCCTAGGCCAAGGACTGTTCAGACCCATAAATGGGCCGGTCCGGTCTAGGACTGGTCCATTGTCGTCGGTGTTTATATGCAGCCCGATGTAGTACAAAGCAATGAACAACACAATCAAAGTATTATTGATTGCCTTACATTTGATGGTGAGAACATGTGTTTCAATAGTTTGGTGATTTGTTTCGGAAATATCAAAGCTTGTTAAAGAAGGAATTGGTTTGGTATTCTGCGAAAAGAGAATTTTAGTAATGAAGTGTTGCTGCACACCTTTTGTGCTGACAGCTGGTCTTCTATGTCCCATGTTATATGCGAGCCCAAATTTAAATTCAACCATGTATTTTCGACGAGTTGACAGGTGTAAAACGGCATTTGTGAACAGTTGATACAGATGATCCGGCCGAATCCGATCTTGTAAAAATTGTAGTAGATGTATTTTTACTTGTACAAAACCAAATTCTACCTTTGGAAATCTTGACACATCAGAACAGGGCTTACAATGGGCTAGCTCGTGCGCAGAATTCTCTCCACTGAGGTTGGCCCAAACCAGCGCCGATAACAAAGCCCGGGCAGCCACAGAAGTCAATATGTTTCAGGTCAATTGATTGATAAGAACAGAAATGTATATGGCACAAGTGGATACCTTATATGGCCATCACCCAAAACAGTATTAACCTTTAATAATCTTGTTAAGGGTTTTTATGCCAGTTGTTATTTGAGTGTTTCTGGAGGGAATGAAGTCAATTGATATTGCAATCGATGGAGTATATTTTTGTTTGAGGAAACAAAAATGTATTACAACACCTCCCCGCATTTCCAGTAAATGAATGCTGAGCAGATTTCCCTGGCAATGGGAAGGTAAAACCTCAGGCTCGTGTGCTCTCATGTCCATATTTGTCCATTGCTATCTCTAACAAAAGCTTACTGTATTCAACAGTTTCCAGGTAAGCAATTAATTTTATTCCACTGGCAATTACATGCAGTTTTTAATAGTAAATCTTTTATGCGCTAAATGACTTCAATATCTCAAAAAGCTTTCCCAATATCCATTTCAGAGACCATGCACGCGCCTGTTATTCCGAGAGAACATTTAACAGATCCTGTTCAAATTTGGGCTGTGTTTGCTCTTTACAAGCAAGATATCTTGTGCAAGGAGAATTAAGAATAGACAGGAGTTACACAACCTACAGTTGTCGATCTTGTTCATTGGACAGTCGGAAATGCGAGTAAAGAGTGGGGCTGAAAAAACTACTTAATAATGAAAATATCAATTTGAAGCCAAAACTAGATTGTCTGAAGACTGTTAAAGCTAGAGAAAAGAGATATCTTATTCATAAAGAATAAAACAGTTGAGAACCGCGATTGTACTTTAGAATCTCTTGTTGCAGAAGAAGTCACGGATCTTCTTCTCCTCGCCCTTGGCGGCATGTGTAATCGACTCAACGATAGCCTGGTTGAGCAGCATCACTGGGATGATCTTGTTGTGCTAATGTTTTGATAGAAACACGCCACCGAAATCTAGATAAATCCAGCCTGAACTGGCGGGGCCTCAGAAAAAACATATCCTTGTATGTATTCAGGAAAGAAATAGATTTAACTGGTGCAAGGAACACAAAGAGACTGATTGATATACTTGTACATTTACTGACGAGAATACAATTCTACCATGTCAGGTACAGCACTTTAATAGTATTTAGCAGCGTCTTAGAAAAAATCACCCAGGCTTTAAGAGTAGATTAAATTTCAAGAAACAATCAAGTGGGTCTATAATCTTCTCGGTTGCAAATATTCTGGTATGAAAACACTTGGGTAAAAATGGAATGAAGAAATCGCCAAAGAAAGCAAATAGCCACACAATCATACAAAATTGAGAACGAGCAATTAGAAATAGCAGTATAAGTAGGATAAGAAATAGTTTCTTCTACCTCCAAAAAACGAGGTGGACCTATTACAAGATACACAAAAGAAAAACCCTGCGAAAAGAAAGTCAAAGACATTAATTGGTACAGATACCGCAACCTTGTGATAAAGCATTCTCTATCTTGAAGTTTCTTTTTATCATGTAAAATTAGGTTGTTTTGGAGGCTTGTGCCAAGCCTCACATTGAGCATTATTTAAAAAAAAAAGAGAGACAAAACGGGTATTGTGCAACAGGGTTGGCCATCATCATTACCTTACTTAAATATAATTTAGGTTCATTGGGACTATATGAAGAACGACATCTCTATTCACAGTGCTAATGTCACTGACATTCTTATTCTCAAACCTATACTTATTAATGAATGTGATGGGAGAGCATAGGAGAAATCGGTGAGTTGATACCAATCAAGCCAGCTCGCAATATAGCATGCATTAAGATAAGGGGGCAACTACTACAGCTTTTAATTTCTAGATATGGGCGATACCCACCTCCTGTATTTCCTCCATCATCCTGCACTCTTATATCCTTCATTTGGTATGTGATTGTTTAGTTATTTAATTTTTTACACCTCTTTGTAGTGGTAAGTTGCGTTGCGGGCAAACACCTTTTAGAAAATGTGAGTATTCATACCTTTTTTGGGAAGAGAAGATTGTCAATCGGCACATGCCCCCATGATTGGGATAATATGCAGTGGTCAAGGTAGTGAGCACAGGGTTGAATAAATATAGTATTATCATTGCATCTACTTACATATGCTATATACCATTCATCCAGAGATATAGTGAGATCGTGGTTTACCCAGTAACAACCTGCAGAGAAGATACCCCCATCTCCATTCCTATTCTCACACCCCCATTACTGAGAGGCCAGCCCGTAAGTGATGGTTCTCCTACCTCTGCCCCTTCCTGGCCGCTGCGGCGGTCAATCACTTGGCCCGGCTCCATGCACAACACTCGACGCCAAGATGTTGCCGCAACTCAATCCGCCCCGCTTGCGGCTTTAGGCACACACCAAGTACCGCTCTCCTTCCACTGCAGAACCAACACATCCCCAGCCGCCCCCTACTCTCCTCACCCCCAGAGCCTGCATCTCAACCTACTATACCCCAGCTCACCCGTACAGCGCAGCACTCCGCCCAACCCCACTCAAGACCGCCCCCCCCTTCATCCTGCGTATGTTGCCCCTCGAGGACGGCCCCCTAGGCGATCCCGCCTTCATCGGCCACCGCGCCCGCATGCCGCGCTGCCCCCCCCTCTCCCCGTTGCTGCGCGTGGTGGCGGCTGAACCTGCGCAGCTGCGGCGACTGCGGTAGCTACCGGCCTTGCTACCTTTACCGCTGGCACTGCCGCTGGAGCCGCTGGGTGTAGCTGCTATTACCGCGCGCCGAGGAGATGGAGGAGGCGGGGGATGTGTTGGCGACTGCCGGGGAGCTGGGGGGAGGAGTGTGATGCGGCGGTGTAGGGGTTCTACGGCGGGGTGGGGAGGCGGTGGACGGTTGTGTGTATGTGGAGGGAGGGCCTGGCGCGCCGCAAGAGGCGGGCGGTGGGGCGGGGGGGGGGGGGGCGGTGGCGGTCAGCGCTAGGAGGAGGGGGAGATGGAGGGGGATGGGGATGGGAATGGGGAGGTGTATGACGGGGTGGATGTGTGGCTATGTGAATACCTGGGCTGGCTAGAGTGCGTGGGTGGAGGAGGGTGAGCAGGTGTGAGTTGTGTGTGTGCGCGCTTCGCAGGACAGTTGGTGAAGGGCGGCGGGCGGGGAGGGAAGAAGGAGAAAGAAAGGCCTGTATATACTGGGCTGGCTCTGTGCGTACATGAGCGGGATCTGGCGGCGGCTCTCTCGCTGGCCTGCTTCCTGGCTGACTCGGGTGCCTGCCCGAGTTGCCGATGTTGCTCACCGGCCCGGATGATTTCGGGTTTCTACTACATCTCCTCCTCACAACTGACCGGAACAGTAAGTGTCCACCGGCCCGGCTCGGATCGGGACGGCATGGGCTCTGGAGTAGTCTAACAACAGTTCCCCTCTCGCACGTAGTAACTACAGTCTACTCTGGGAGGTGACGAACCGCAATATACTCGACTTCACAGGGTTATGGCCAACGCGGGGAGCATGGTCAGTCTCCCATATGCCAAAATGATGTATGAATAACAAACAGAGAGTTAAGTGATCGACCACCTCCCTCAGCTTCCGCACAAAAGCTTGGAACTGACTATCTACCCGCATGATGACATCACCCCCGCCTACGGGATTTGTCCAGCGCTGAACTTCGTTCCTGCTTAGCTCCGGATTAAGGCGGTGAAGTGTCTCCAGGTTCTGGTGTATTACGCAATATTAGGATAAGCATAACCCGTGCCTTCAACACATTACAGACGCCCACATACGGATTACATCTCAACCTGGAACCACGACACCACCAGACCACCGAACGGACACCTATCACTTCCCACCTGGTTACCCACACCAACAACAACACATATTAACCCCGCGGCCCTCTGGCGCATGGCTAAAAAGCATTATCTCATCGCCCTACAGCCACCCACCAAGCTTCAATTTGTGCTGCATGTCCACCCTGATCCCGCCGTGTGGCGCGTGCGGCGCGGGTCTTGGCGTCATGCGATGTAGAGTTTCCCTGTATGTGCTCGCCCGAAGGATGTAAATATATAGGAGACATACCCTACGCTGTGTTGTTCTGGATGCCTAGGTTGTGGTAGCATTGAAACCCACCGAGTGACAATGCATGTCCGAGGAGTCGAGTGAGCGCGGGTGACGCCGCTGCGAGTGAGAGCTGGTGATCAGGGGTAGTGTCAAAAGTGAGGCGGGGGCGGAGCGGGGCATTGATTGAGTATAGGACAGCAGCGATGAGGCGTGCGTCCATGCTACTGTCGAGCGACCGCTCCGGAAAGACGGGATGCGGATACCGGATTATCGGTAGGGATTCGCGGTGCGAGTGATAGCTAGTGCATATGGTGCGAGTGATGGCTTGGTGAGCGGGTGATGGTTTGTGATTGGATGGAGGGCGAGTGATTTTTCATGGCCCATGTACTTGTTTTTCACTCGTACTGACAGCAGGGTACGAGGAGGTAGCCAGAGTATGACAGAAGCCTTTTAGTGATGGGAAAACTGGGCGATGGATTGTGGCGGGGGTGCGTGTGTGCAGGGGGGGCGTTGTGGCGGGTGAGTGGCTGTGACTGGGACATCGAAGATTCCACATGATCAAAATTGATGATACATGTCACAAAATATGCTTCCGTGCATCGATGTAGGTGAGGGTATCATGTGACCCAACGCGGTCTATGAATGGTCACGATATCAAGTGACAGAAACATGCATAGCGTATAGTACGGCTGGTGTGTGGCTAGTGCGTGGTGGCGAGGTTGTGCCTAGGAGTGAGCATGTGATAGGAGGTCACGTGGCGTGCTATGATTCAAACGTCGAGTGACCACTTGTGACCAAACCATAAGCGACGGTATTTTCTTTCAATTTCGCCGGTGATCTTCTCTACCTCACCAAGCGATGTTAACCATTTCCAGTGCATACGCTGTTCGAGTAGTGAAGCAGAGTAGGTGCTGTTGTAGCGGATATTAGCACAGTTTGTTAGCGGTTGTAAGTTGTAACAGGATTATTCTCGTGCCTTCGGCAGTGACCTTTAGAAGAGGCCCTGTTATAGCCCCACTAGGACCCCCCATCCCCCGCTGTTCAAGTCGGGAACTCGGGGGCGCCGACTCGATAATTCTGGGGGTTTCTCTCATTCGTTCCGGAGGTTTTGCCTATTAGGCCTCTGCTGGGGGTTGGGATGTACCTCATAACTCCCTTCGATTAGTCTTGCTTGTTATCTCCGAGTGGATGCAGCAGTGAGTGAATCTCTTTTCCACGTTCAGCGGAAATGAATTGGCGTTAGTATGGTATTTATTAGACCTACTCCCTCCGATGTACCTGTAAATGAACTTGATTAGTATGGGGAAACAAACCATGGACGAAAGTTGGGTCTGCCACTTCACATTACACACTTCCAGGAATGGAACGCTGAAAAGAAAGACAGAAGCCAGCATACCAAAGCAGTTTTGATGAGAGCTCTATCCCGTCACCCCAGAAGATTAGCATAGATCTTTTCAAATATAGTAACATTCAGGATATAGATACTATAACTGAGGATATTAAATAGGGAATATTATTCATTTCCTCAACACTCACTGTATGTTGAACCTATTTCCTTCCGGACACTCAAGAACGAAGAAGGGGAAGAATAGAAGGAAGGCATGGGTTAGTTTGTTAGGTTACTTAGTACTGATACGTGCGCGAGGAGGCGGAGGATAACGGGTAGGATAGGAGCAGTGCGATATTACCATAGACGACGGTCTGCATGTAATTGGTGAGCTAGTTAAATTTAAAAAAAAAAGAATGGGCCTGAACAGTCAAGACAGAGCTAGGTACCCGGGGGTTGCGAAAATAAAAGTGATGCTATTATAACGTTTGACCTAACAAAGCCAAAAGACATATTCCAACTTGGCACAATACCTGGCTAAGATACATGTAGATCATCAATTTGTGCAGGGGATGGATAGGAGATGTGTGGGGGTTTATTACGTAATAAGCGCGGCGGAGGCGCTAGAAGCGACGTGTATCATTCATAGACTATGACATTGTGGTAGAGTAGCGAAAGAGGACACTTTGTCAATGTCAAAGAAGGAACTGGGATAACAAGGCTCCGCCCAGAAGTCGTCTATTCAATTAATAACCATTCTTGGAGGTGCATACATGATCGGTACGCCTCATTTACAATTCCTATGCGTACAAAAGAGTCAATTTCCGATTCACAACGGTGAAAAAGTGACAGGTAACCCTCATTAGTGATATCTCCTGTCAAAGCTATGGTCTTTATCCTGTATTATTACCAGGAATCCATAACTCGTTGGCTCGTCGTTACTCCAAAGTTGTCGCTAGAAATATGCTTTCCCGCTTTGTAGTTCTTGGCGGGTGACTAATGGAGATGGGTTAGGGTAAGGTCTTGTGGCTTAGACAACTGGCAAGCGGGGGGCTCTGTTGCCTTATTCCCAACAGCTAACCAACACCGCGACCATCAACATGGATGTCACAGCATCTATAAAACAATAGAAACCTTCGTCTCCGCCTGCACCAATGCGCCCGCTATCCTACCGCGCAAGAGATCCTCGCGGAAGTGCGTGACTTCAAGTACGCCCTAATCAGACTTCGTACTAGGATATCGGGACGGGGAAAGACCACCCAGCTGGCAGTTACATTCGCCTCCCGCACCCTAACCCTCTCGAAGTTAGAAAGGATAGTTGATAGTTGATGGTTTAACGGCGAACCGGGTTAAAGATTTGGTTCGTATGCAGTGGTCTGCTGCATTAATGAATAATCGGCCGCCGATGATGGAAAGGAGTGTTTACAGCAGGCTCCGCTGGACCTGGGAAAACTCAAACCTTACCATCCTCATAAGACGCATCCAGCAACATAAAAGGACTTTAACATTGCTCCTTACCATATGGATAAGGTAGGCAATCTTTAAAATCCCCCATTCGGTCTGTAAACACATAGCTTCATCTAATATATAGCTAGTGCAGTGAGTCCTCGGCTGATACAGAAGAGATGGTGGATTCCCTAAACAACATTCTCGAAACTCTGACAGCAGTCACCAAGGCCATTCCGGCTCTGGCTACACCTCCGGTTTCCCGCGCTGGTTTAGAGCCCTCATCATCTAACATTGAGCACCTATAAGTACCTATAGCTACCAATTGGGGGACCAGTGCAGATGCTTGCTGCTCTGATGCGACATTAACCATGTCGGTAAGGTCACAAATGTCCTTTACAGCCACTTCGAAGGAGCCGCCCCTACCGAGACCCTGCAATGCTCATGTCTTCGTCATTCTCCATGTCCACATCTCACCGTTGTGGGACACAGTGGTCGACCTTCTCTATTGGCTCAAACACCTCTGTCTTCTCTTTACCCTTCGCCGAATTTCAACTTTCGGATAAGCCGTTGGCCGAAGAACCCGATCTATACAAGATTGTGATACCGATGAAACTAGATTTACTATTTAGCCATGGGGGATATGATCACCAGTTGCCTGGAACCAGGCTGCAACAGAACCTGCTTCTGATGCTGCTGGAGCTTGTTGATCTCAGTTGCTTCACGATACGGTACCGGATTAGGCCATAGACGAATGTATCGGTGACCACTACCTCTGTACACACGTGGCGATGGCTGGAGGCGAGAACGTTATAAAATACTTCCTGGAAGATTCTACTGATATACACGTGTTACAAAGCAGCTAATTTCCTTCTCTTGATGCAGCGGTTTCTGGTAATAATGAGGTAACCTTACGTGCGCTACTTTCGGCGGGAGCTGATCGCACAGTAACTTGGAATGGTGAAACGTGTGTGGAGAGGGCGAAGAGGCTATATTAAATGAGGAGTCGGAATAGAAAAACATAATCGCTGACTTAAGATCTGAGAGATTCTACACATGTTGGAATATTCATCACCTGTAATTTTAAATAAACACTTCCTAAGATGTCTAAAATCTCTTTTTTGTATATTTCATTAATTAGATGTCTATAATTTGAATAGGTTGGGGGAGTAAGGGTCGTGAAAGTCGCTAAATTGCTTACGGCGTTGTACTTGAACATATCTTACTTCATCAAAACACACAATTTGAAACCTCATTTTATACTTTACCACTGGTAGGGTTCCACATGATTGAAATTGATGATATTTGATGCGGCCTAGTGTGGTCGACGAGAGGAAATGGGTCGGATCCGCTCGAACAGGCAGGAGCTGCCACCCACCCTTACGAGCAGAGCAGACTTGGATCGAGCTCTTTCCGCTGAAAAGCACGGGCTCTTCGGGTATTATAGTAAATATCATAGCAATACCTCCGTAAATTTATTTTTATAAGTTGTTAAATATTAAACCCTAACCCTGCAAATAGATGAACTAATAACGTGATGTAGAATGACTTGAGGGATGAATATCTGAGACCACCGAAAGGCGCATGTACAAGTGCCTCGAGCCGTACTCAAGCTTTCACAAGTCGAGGTTTTTCTCGGGCCGGCTAGTCGACCACACGACTTGAAATTAAATAATAATAATAATATGCCACAAACTTTGACGGATGCTATGAGTATCGTGTGGCTTGGCACGCTCTGTGGCTTCTTGGCGCGATTGATTATGTGATCACGTGACGGGTGACGTGCGGTGATTAAAACATTGAGAAAGGACTTATTGCCGAACCAGACTCAACGCTGTATTCTTCTAATCCCACACGACGGTTTCTGCCTCATCAAACAGAGTCAGTGCTGTTGCGGTGGTAAAGAAAATTGTATCGTGTCTAACTAATTCCCGAGCCCCCCCATATGGCAACGTGACTGCAGCTCTTGGCGGGTGACTAATGGGGATGGGGGTTGGGTTAGGGTATTGCGTTGCCTTGTCAACTGGCAAGCGGGGTTCCGCTGCCTTTCCCAAATTGCAAATGCTAACGCCAACATGGAAGTCGCAGCATCCCTTGTGGGCCTTCATCTCGCCGCAACGACCGTCTGTAGTACTATTCAACGATTTGTCTCCGCCTGCCTCAATGCGCCCGATATCGCGAGAGAGATCCTGGCAGAAGTACGTGACTTCCAGTACGCCCTAAACAGACTTCGTGATAGGATGTCGAAACGGGAGGAAATGACTCCGCTGGGATCCATGGCGACGGACGCTACCCAGCTGGCGATTACACTCGCGTCCTGTACTCTAACATTCTCGCAGTTGGAAAGGATAGTTGATGGTTTAGCGCCAAAGGAGACTAAAGAAATGAGTGTTTACAGCCGACTCCGCTGGACTTGGGAGAACTCAAATCTCACTATTCTCGTAAGACGCATCCAGCAACATAAATCGACTTTAACATTGCTTCTTATAATATGGATCAGGTAAGCCAGTCTTAGCCCCCCAATCTATCATATAGCCGTGTCGCTTCATCTGATACCCGGCTCAGCGAGTCGTCAGCTGATACAGAAGACATGGTGGATTCCCTAAACGACATTCTCGAAACTCTGACAGCAGTCGCCAAAGCCATCCCGGCTCTGGCTACTCCTCCGGTTTCCCCCGCCGATTTAGAGCCATCATCTAATATCGAGCACCTACCTTCCCATTTGGCGACCACTGCAGATCCTCGTCGCTCTGATGCCGCATCTACCATGTCAGTAAGGTCACGAATGTCCTTCACAGCCATACTTCGAAAGAGCCGCCCCTACCGCGGCCCCGAGCTGCTCACACATTCATCATTCTCTATGTCCACATCTCAGCGTCGTGGGACGCAGTGGTCGACCTTTTCTATTGGCTCGAACACCTCCGTCTTCTCTTTACCATTCGTCGACTTTCAACTTTCAGATAAGCCGTTGGCCGAGGAACCTAACCTATTCAGGATCCGATTACCTATCCAACATAATTTACTGCACAACAAAGAACGATACACGTCTACACGCTGGCTAGACAGCTTGCGTGAGTCTAATTCAAATGACGGTATGGAGATTTTTATGTTCCTGATGGAGTTGGATGATCCTCAGACGCTTGACTTTATATTCCCTGGCTGGACCACAGCAGAACTGTACGTCGGTGGTTGGCACCTCAGAACACAAGTGGCGATGTCCGGAGGCAAAAATCTTATCAACGCCCTGCTTGATAGTGGTGCCAGTCCTTACGGAGGGGAGACGCCGGCCTACTACATACCCTTAGTTCATGGAGCAGTGCATGGTAATAATGAGGTCACTTTACGGGCATTACTTGCGGCGGGAGTTGATCATACAACGGTTTATGAGGGTGAGACGGCTCTTGAGTTCGCAGAGCACCTGGGGAGGGTGGATATGATAGCCATATTAAAAGAAAAGTCGGAAGAGAAAGATTCGATCACTTAAGATCTGAGCTATTCTACACATGTTGAAAGCCTCGCCTGTCATTTGAAACCACCAGTTCCTAATACATCTACAATTCGCAATGGGTCAGGGGAGGAGGGGGTCGTGAAGGTCGGCAAATTGCTTGCGGGGTTGTGGTTAAGGTGGATCAATGCCGATGGAATACATTTATGTACCCACACCCCAAGTGAATGACAATCGGTGCTATATAGTGTACGTGAGCATGCAGACCACTCCCTCCGGATCCGCCAAAGGAAGAGGAAAAGCAAGCAATTAAAGAATCCAAGATTGATCTAAGAGTCTCGGTCTATTCCCGTCTGGACTCTGAAAAAACCAGTTTCCGGCCCCGAGTTGCGTATAGGATGGGGCGGACTAATTATCGACGGGGGTTGTAAATTGTTGGAAGCTACTTTTCATTATGTTGACAGAGGTACTTTAGGTTTTTAATTATCGGCTTCCTACCCTAGTTACATCTGCGAGGGGAGGTGGAAGGAGCAGTGTGATATTGACATGGACGGAGGTCTGCACGTAACTAGTGAATAAAATTAATTAAAGAAAAAACATCCCAACGTTCGTATTCCAAATGGGTTAGGGTTCTCTCCAGGGCTAGGGCTACGATAAATGGTGGGACAAACTACTTGCCCGAATGGGAGAGGAATTGCATAAGTTAGTTTGATTTCTTTACATTCCTACAATGTGGGGCAGCAATGTGAGCTGGTGACATGTCTTGAGAGGCTTCAGTGTGGGGTTGGGATGATGTACGGTGGGCGGGCAGGCCGCGGACTCGCTTTTTCTTTCTCTGATCCCGACGGTATTGGGGGTGTACTAGGTTATTATATTGTGGAATCTGGCTTGCGACTGGAGACTGTGTTTGAAAGGAGTTCGGAGTGTGAACTTCCAAATCTTGTAGTGCGAGTGGTTGTTTTGTGGAGTACTAATAATACCTCTCACGTCCCGTTATGTACGAGGGTCATGTATTTATATAACTACATACATGATTTCTCTAAGAGTTCTCTGAATATTCCGGCGATCCTCTGCGCGGCATATGATTTATCGCGGTACCTTGTGAGGATTGACCTCTTACCCAACGTCACACACCTATCCTCCCCCTACCTTCACTCCGGAGGAGAATCTACAAACACCGGGAGAGGATGCTCAACAAAAGCACCGGGTATGAAAGGAAGAGGTTGCAAGTAAGTCATGTCTTGAATGAAGTTCCACCGTAAGCACTCCCTCTAGGCAAGACCAATTGGGGCATCAATACTTATGTATTCATGGGGGAGCTAACTAAGACGCCCCCGGAGTTCTTTGCACATGGTCGGATGAGCACAACCTTATTACAAGTGCTTCTTTCTGCTACATGCAACCCGTGAATAGGACTCGCGGCCTGTACTCGCTCCTCATATCTTGTGGGGGAGTGCAAAGGTCACTACTGTTTCAGGCTCGGTCAGATTCTCGACCTCAAAGCTTCGAGTTATGTCTATTTGTTATCCAGTTCTGCACGTAGAATCACCAAGCTTCATTATTTGCGAATATACCGCGAGAGAGCAGTCTAGACCCTGGTACCGCTGGTGGGGTACCCTACGACGAGGGGGTAGTGGTAAGCGTATAAGCAGCTCTTCAACCTGCCGACACATGGAAAGACCTCTATATAACCCATGTACTCAGAAGTCCAGATAATTGAAGAGTGTCATTACGAGGCTAGGGTACTGCAGCGAGTTAGGGTTAGGGGTCAAAGTCCTTGGCGCTAGGCTGAAGTTGACGGCTAGGTGCACTTCAACCCTATTCCATTCTCATCATTTCAATGGATATAGCGGCCTCTATTGTTGGGCTTCTCCTAGCGGGGGCCAAAGTCTACAACACCCTCGACTTGTTTTTATCAAAGTGCGCAGATGCCCCATCACTAGCGACAGAAATATTCGGAGAGGTCCGCGACTTCCGTTACGCCTTACGAAAGCTGCGATCTTACGTCGAGAGGGCCAAACAGATGACACCACTCGGCGCATCATCTACTGATGTTGCCCATCTGGCTGTTACCCTCGCAGCATGCACTATGACCTTCTCAGAGTTGGAAAAAAGACCTGGTTGTTTGGCACTGCCCATGGGGAAGGAGAGGAGTATGACTGCCTTGAATCGACTTCGTTGGATGATGGCAAGTAGTAGCATCTCAGAGATTGTGAGGCGCCTCCATCAGCATAAAGCAACCCTCACCTTACTGCTCATGATATGGAGAAGGTAAGGTACCCGTAGTTCCTGGAAAACTGTGAGAAGCCAGGCCTAACAATTGTTATAGTGAGTCCACTGCAGAGACGGAGGTTATGCATGATGCTTTGAACGACCATTTACTACACCTCACGATGCCCGCATCACAACCTCCAGGATCCGGGAATTTACTTTTGTCATGAACTGGGGTTCCCCTCTGATCAAGCATCTGCACTCGCTCAAGTTCTCCACCCCTCCTCTCCCGAAACGTCATTGGTCCCTACCGACCCTAGCTCCCGCCCTGTGGGGGGTATGGATTTGGTAGGTGAGCCATCTGTCCCTGGTGCAACGACAACAACACGAAACTTTCTGTCATTCAAGTCAGTCCTGTTCAAAGCGAGGCCCTATCGCAACCAAGGATTATCCGAGGGCTCGATATTCTCGGTTTCGCCGTCCCAGCGCCAGACACGCTGGTCCACATTCTCCGGTAGATCGGACACGTCTGTTTTTGCGCTCCCCTTTATCGATTACCAGCTATCTGAAAATTCGGTTGCGGAGGAGAGCGAGCTCACTGGAATAGAAGTACCTGTGCATCCCCACTCGTTATGTTACTCAGACTTGTACGAAGATCCCTTGTCGGCGTTCCTCGATATCTCCAGGATCCGGGATACAATGGCATTCAAGGTCCGTTGTTATAGAAACCCGAACCAGCACTCCATGGAGACATACGTAGAGCTTCTAGATTTCGCTTTGATAAATAACGATGCTTCTACCGTCGAATTGTTGCTGGGTTTGTATAAGCCCTCAACCCATTCGCACGCACCCAGCTACTATGCACTCCCTCCTCCGCGAGAAACATCCCCGCGCATCGAGGTTATCTTGGCGGCGTTGGTTCAGGAGATTAGAAAAAGGAATACCGCAATGGTAATTCTTCTTCTAAAACGAGAAGTTGGGCTTGAAAGGATCCCGTGTCAACTGTCGAAACCATCCCGCAACTATTGGTACGATCTTCTAGAGTACCCTGTTGTCACGAGAGATAAGGAGATGATCCAAGTCCTTCTTGATGCCGGCGCAGTGCCCGACAAAGACATTGTTCAGCTCGGCGTAGAGTCCAAAGACATTGGTGTTCTCGATCTATTGGCCCCACGATGGAGGGAGGGTGACCCGTCCAACACGGTCTCTGGCGAAATGATTGTGCTATTTGGAAGCGAAGAGATGCTCACTGAACTCTTACGCAACAATACAAGTGTTAACCGGACTGAATCCCTTGCCCCTGCCATGCTCCACTTTGCGGTCAGAGAAGGAAACATCACGGCGGTGAACCTATTACTATACTAGGTAGGGCCAATGGATAGTGCCTTTGACGAGGCTGTTGTACTTGCCATCAAGCTGGGACGGTCCGCAGTGCTTGATATCTTGGTCCCAGACTGGAGAGCAGGAGGCATGCTTGGCACTCGCTCTCTAGATGAAACTATTGCGGTGTTTGGATGCAAGGAGATGATAACCGGACTCCTAGAACACGGCTCACTGGTCAATTCTGAATCACCACGCGGACTCGTCTTGCTCCGTTGTGCCGTTCGAGAAGAGAAAGAGGGAGGAATGCTTGGGCAGATTTCTCTGGACCAGTTGATTATGAGATTCGGCAATGAGGCCATTGTCACCGAACTTGTAGAGTACGGTGTGAGCGATAGTGCGGCAGCATCTCGTGGCCTAGCTCTAATCAACTCTGCAGTTCAAGGTGGAAATGTCCACGCGGTGAAGCTCTTGCGGTCCCGGGTGGATCATTGGGATGCAGCCTTTCAGGAAGCTATAGTACTAGCGGCCAAGCTAAGAAATCGTCCAATCCTCGACATCTTGGTACCGGTCTAGATGATAGAGCGTCAGTTGGGGGGTTGGGACTCGATACAATAATCGCCGAGTTTGGATGCGAAAAGGTTTTTACCCAACGGCTGATGTTTGTTTCAAGACATGACTTGGAGAGTGCTCGTGGTGAATCGATGTTTTGTTCTGCAGTACGAAGAGGTAACGCCAATACAATAAAGACATTGGGGGAACTTGGGTTATCTGGGGACGTCGCCTGTCGTGAAGCCATCTGTAAAGCCGTAGTCAAGCCGGGGGATATTAGATGCCTTGAAGCCCAAATCCCATATTGGACAAGGGGAGGCCAGGTTGGTAGCTTAGAACTGGACGAGATGATAGTAGAACTTTGAAGTTAAGAGATTGTCAGTCAGCCTCTAATCTCCAATGGCTTCACGGATACTCGAGGGGTATTACTCCGTTGTGCAATAAGGGGAGGCAATTTCAACTCCATAAAGATTATGCGCTCTTTAGGGGTGTCTCGGGATCCACCGTTTGATAGAGCAATTTGAGGATTGTGATCAAGTCAGGGGATGTTGTGTATCTTGTTTCGATAGTACCGACCTGGAGAGATTGAGGCCAGCTTCGGAGTCTCATTGTCGACGAAACGATAGAGATTGGAAGCGAGCAGATACTTTCTGAGCTCTTAGAATATAATCCGGGACAGGACTAGATGAGGCAGCACGGAGCAACCCTTCTCCACCATGCATATCTAGGACAGAATGAGGCCGCGATAGAACTGCTCGCAAAACACGCGCCAACAACCCAGGCCATTGATCAAGAGTCTCCACATTAGATTGCGCTTTTTTTTTTTGCGTGCGTACTTAGGTATGCTTTGCATTTTTGATTGCATATTGGAGTTCATGATTTAGTCACTAATTATATAGAGCCATTTGTAATTAAGCATTTCTTCACTTCCTGACCTTCTGTGGAGATAATGCAAGTCGGCCTCAATTTCCTTGATCAAACATAGATTTAACTAGCCCATTTGACGAACCAAACTACAATCTGCGAATCTCAATAACAATATGCATGCCAGGCAATATGTATTTCAAGCTCCTTCTCACCCTCTTCTACGCCTAACTCTTAATAAATACATATCCCAATTTACCCCTTATCAAATGCTGTATATTCCAGCACCAAATAGGAAGGGAAGCCTGTTATTAATTACATATCCCTCTCTCAAGGACTACATCCCCTTAGCACCGGAAGCAATGCATCAGTAATTACATCCGTAGATAAACCAGCTGACGTATCTAGTTTAACTAGTGATAAATATCATGTATTTACTGACAAAGCTTTTGGTAATTAAATCAGCTGATGCCTTTCCTTATACCTTCCTGATACCTTTTTTGCATTACATCCCGGATGCCTAGCAGTGTGATTACGGTTCCCCGACTTACGAATTGGTTTATGTACTCGAGCGCCCAGTTTAAAGTGATCTAACAGCCAGTAACAACTCGCATTTAGATCAATTGCCTTTTCGTCTGAGCGGCTTCAATCCGGCAGCGCGAGTATAATTCAACAGTGTAGACAAACAATATGAAAAAAGCTGCCGAAGATGTTTCTAATGTACTAACACCTGGCGCTTCCGCGTATCGAAGCCACAAAGCATAATACGGCTGTAAAACTCGAAGTTCTTAATTCTCACGACGGTCCCGCTCCTGCTATACATTCTATTTCATTAGCGCAATAATCTTTTGCCAAGCTAGGCCATCCTTGCCGACAAAGCTAAAATACATAAAAACGCTCTACCAAGAGAGACAGAGACGACGGTATACGAGTTGGACGTTCTACGTACACTGTTATCTTCTTAGTCTCATAGTATTAGAGTCAAGCATTATATCGAAAACACGTACATGGCTCAAAACAGTGGTGGTCCATGCGCCAAGATGTTCCGTACCGGCCCGTCTGTCTTACACTACCGGGTGAATGTTTTTCCGCGTGCCAAGGACAACGCAAGCGAGAACCTTGTACTACAGTCACTCACGGGGTGAAGGCGGATCCTGTCTGATGGCGGTCAGGGATTTGAGGCCAATAGCAGAGTCAAGTTTGGGACGCCAAGAGTAGCTTACTACGGGCACAACCAGCGGACAGGATCCGCCGTCACTAGGTGAGCGACTGTACTCAGTAAACGACAGAAGCAAACTGACGTCGGTGAACGCAAATCCTACTGCGCTTGAGTGCACCCCTTCTGAGTCAAATCATGCAATTCACAGAATTAGCGTGCGTTGGCCAATCCCTGGTTTTCAAATTTTGAGCTCAAATTTTGAGTTCTTGGTGGGATTTTCCAACCAAAAACAGTCGCCAAGAACTAAATATTTAGGTTCGGAAGCTGATGGCCAATACACTCTATCCATGGGATCCTTTCAGGAAAATGGATCATCCTTGGCGTCAAGCGACATGACTGGGCGGAGGCCAGTAGAGTACTGTCATTCACGGGGTATTGCCGGGTACTGGGTGTTGGTGGACAAGCTTGAAAAGAGACAACCAAGCCAACTTTTGGCTTCAATCCGCCAATACCCAGCATCCGTCAACACCCCGTGAATGACAGTACCTCCAATCACAATGGCAAATGCTGCAGCGATGACCCTTTGTGGCTCCTCAACGAGGTGCCGGGTGGCTATGAGCTTCGGACTTTCTCGATTTCTGAATTTGGTGCGTGGATTCTTTTCGCGTAGTACGTGGTTGGCGGTGAGATAGTCATTCTCTAAGAGCCAGTGATTGCATCTTGCTTGGATTTCCTGTAAAATGTATGTGGTGAGTGGGTATGTAAACGCTGATGTTTGCAACCACGGCCACTGTCAACAGACTTACCCCTACATCCGTAGTACAATCACGATGACAACATCTTTCCCGATATCATCAACGGTTGGCTCTTCCGATTGATATAAACGAAGGGTCAAGTGATCTTTGAAACTCATTACATTTCGTTTCCCGGTGACGATACAAGTAGTGCAACACTCTACAAACAGCTCAATATGGTATCCAAACAAAGAAAATAATCTCATGGACTTCCTCCTACAATTTCATTCTGTTAGTCCTACCTAATTTCTACGAGTTATCTATGCTCCGTCAAGTGAACGATTTTCCTCTCTACATCATGTCGGGACAACTATTACGCTTACAGTGGTTAGTACAAAGTTTCATGAGTGTGGAGGCGTGTTTCACCTGACCTGCTGGTAACAAATTGGCTTCTTCTCGAGACGCACATGGCTCTCGAACTCATTCAACTCTTGGGAGGTGATCGATGACAGGTCGAGATTTTCTGCGGGCTCGCCTTCCGCGCCGTCTGCAGCTTGTATGGGTTCAATTTCGGTGTCAACGTCCTGGATGCTAAGGGCGGCCAGGGATAATTCCTCACGCTCAGTCTCTGGCATATCGTAGGCCCCATGGTCGACTAGGATCTTTGCAATAATGTGTTGTTGTTTCGACAACGCGGCCCGAAGAGCAGATCCATACTTTCCACCTTTTGCGTTTACATTCGCTCCCTGTGCAAGGAGTAACTGGACCGTCTCCTTGCGGCCTTTTCTAGCGGCGGCTTGTAAGGCGGAACCATCGCGTCCACCAATCGCACTAACATCTGCTCCTTCAGCTAGTAAATATTGGACTAGGCTTGGGGAACACTTCGTTGAGGCGGCCGCGGCGTGCAATGCAAAACCATGCTTTCCCCCTTCTGCATTGACATCTGCCCCTTGTTCTACCAAGAGCTGTACAATCGGGAGTGGATATGCGGGTGAGACTGCCGCGGCTTGCAAAGCAGAACCGTGACATCCGCCAATTGCATTGACATCGGCGCCGTGCGAGAGCAGAAGCTCTACTACCGCTTGCGAACCGTGCCACGAGGCAGCTTGTAGTGCACAACCATATTCTCCGCCAATTGCATTGACATCGGCGCCGTGCGAGAGCAGAAGCTCTACTACCGCTTGTGAACCGCGGCACGAGGCAGCTTGTAGTGCACAACCATATCTTCCGCCAATTACATTGACATCGGCGCCGTGCGAGAGCAGAAGCTCTACTACCGCTTGCGCTTGCGCTTGCGAACCGCGGCACGAGGCAGCCTGTAGTGCACAACCATATTCTCCACCAATTGCATTGACATCGGCGCCGTGCGAGAGCAGAAGCTCTACTACCGCTTGCGCTTGCGCTTGCGAACCGCGCCACGAGGCAGCTTGTAGTGCACAACCATATCTTCCGCCAATTGCATTGACATCGGCGCCGTGCGAGAGCAGAAGCTCTACTACCGCTTGCGAACCGTCGTACGAGGCAGCTTGTAGTGCAAAACCATATTCTCCGCCAATTGCATTGACATCGGCGCCGTGCGAGAGCAGAAGCTGTACTACCGCTTGCGAACCGCGCCACGAGGCAGCTTGTAGTGCACAACCATATTCTCCGCCAATTGCATTGACATCGGCGCCGTGCGAGAGCAGAAGCTGTACTACCGCTTGCGAACCGCGCCACGAGGCAGCTTGTAGTGCAAAACCATATTCTCCGCCAATTGCATTGACATCGGCGCCGTGCGAGAGCAGAAGCTCTACTACCGCTTGCGAACCGCGGCACGAGGCAGCTTGTAGTGCACAACCATATTCTCCGCCAATTGCATTGACATCGGCGCCGTGCGAGAGCAGAAGCTCTACTACCGCTTGCGAACCGCGGCACGAGGCAGCTTGTAGTGCACAACCATATTGTCCGCCAATTGCATTGACATCAGCCCCATCAGCCAGTAAAAGCTCCACTATAGTTCCGTAGCCTCCGAGTGCTGCAGCATTCAAGGCATACCCATGAGTACCCCCATGGATATTCACATCGATGCCCCCTTCTAGCAAACACTTTACAACTGCCTCTCTTCCATCAAACGCTGCTGCTTGTAGTGGATTCCCGGATCTTCCTCCCTCTATATGTAAGTCTGCTCCGTGGCCCAGCAGTGCTTGATAGGCCTCCTTTCCACCCGCGTAGAATAATGGTGTTTGGCCATCTTTATCGAATGCATTCACGTCATAGCCTTCACAGCAAAGGGATTCAATGGCCTTGCTTGAATTTAGCTTAGACGCAACATGCATGGGAGTCATTGAGTTCTGGGCGGTGTGTCCCCCGCTGGCCAAGTGCTCGACTAGCAAGGGTAATTCGTACACCAGCGCCAGTGTTAGCAAAGGCAAGGATTCACCATTAATTCCTTCAAAAATATAGTGCCTGGGGGTTTGGTATTTAGTGGAATGGATCTCTTTTGGGTCTAGTAAGAAGCCAGATCGAAAGAGAGAGAGTATCAGATCCCTCAACTCTTCACTAATCTTCTCCAGCGCCCGAACATGTAACATCCAACATTTGTTTACATAATTAATCGGTTGAGGGTACTGGTGGATGCTATCTCGGTTATCGCCGCAATGAAGGTTAAAAGTGATACACATTGTTGCAATCTCGGCATTCGCAGTCTGTGGACCAACAAAAGGTTCGACACCAATGGAGGATTGCTTATCGGAGCACTTTGAATGAGCCAGCAAGAATTCTTGCACCGAAAAATGCACAAATCTCACTTCACGAGCAGCGCCATCAGTTGACGCTTCAACCATAACCAGGTTTGCGCATACAGATAGTACAGTTGATTCGTCGGGCATCATACTCACTAGCTCCTTGTATGAACTAGTGTTCTTTTCCATTGCAACAAATGACCTCAGATCAAAGACATCAAGCGGTTCAGTGGTATAGGCAATCCACATGAGCACTCTTCGGGCTAGGCGTTGTTCAGCCTTGGGCTTCTTCTGAATGAGAGTCAGGATTCTGTGATATGTTTCTTCCATGCCCTCTGGTAGGTTGTTCAAAGCGGCTTGAATATGGTGATCCGAAGTTTGGGAACATATATGGTGCAGCTGGAACTCGACCCACAAGAACCTAAGCTAATGAGCATTATTCGGAGGCATTCAGCACTTGGGTTGTATTCGTGACTTACATTCCCCCGGCACGATCAATGAGCGCTGCGACTATCTTATCTTTCAAGGAAAGATCCTTTAACCGCAATCTCCCATCAAGTAAACGCTGGGCTAGCTGATCTTCTACGTAAGATCTGATATCCTCGTTTACCTTTCGGGCTTCAATCCGAACGATGGGGAAGTTGGAAAGGGCGCGTTGGATATCCTCTTCCATGCGACTTGTGATGAAAACTTTTATTACTCCACCAGTTCGCCCAGTCGAATCAGTGAGATGGCGAAGAAAACGGTATAGACCATCCCTCTGCTCGCCTGTACACTCATCTAGAGCGTCTATTACCAGAAAGGTCTGCCGAAATAAACTGGAGACCGTAATGAAAATATCCTGGAGTTCAGCCATAGATGGCTCGGTATCATCATTGAAATGTTTGGTGTAGAGTGTCGCGAGTTCGTACGGGAGAATGTTTATCTTGCGAGAAAGCTGCTTGATTAGGGTACGGAGATAGGTGTCTGGCTCGACTGCTTCCTTGTAATTGCAAAATAGAAAGCATAGTGCCCTGTCAGATTCCGAGGGACACATTTTAGAAACTGTATCCGCAACTAGAGAACTATGTATTGTCAGAAATTTTGAAGCATACGGTGGCAGAAGTCTTACGCTAAAATAGTCTTTCCGGCACCCGCTACCATAAACGGTCAGTCAGGGGAGAGCTCGAGGGGAACAAGGTAACTTACGACCACCATGGCACCACAGGATACTCGATTCTTGTGTATTCTGCCAATTGAGAAAGAGCGGATCGTCTAGAAGCCATTGACCAGTTCCTTTCAAATGCTTCGTAAAATGTGTCCGTTGTGTTTTGTCGTACTCGATATCAGAGAGCCACTTCAAGACCTCTCGACGCTTTTTATCTATACCTCCGTAAACCTCCCGTTATCATTAGCAGGAGCGATGGGCGACAATTGCGTTTTTAGTAGGAAAGGATCTTCGTGGGTAATCCAATATTAATCGTTGAGATGGAGTAAAAAAGCAAAATAATAACTTGCCCCTTTCTTGTTGTTGTTTAGTGCATGACGTTTCAAGATTCGTAATCAAGGACTCAACACCAGCTAGCCTGACGATCACTAACGCATGATGGACGAAGCGTTCCTCGATAGGCTGGAATTTATATTCAAATGACTCCCAATTGATTTTCAGGAATACCCATACCGAGTTGATATCTAAAACAAATTCAAGTGTTATAAGCCAACTGTGATGCGTAGTACTTATATGAATACGGGAGGAACACATACATGAGCCCTTCTCATTCTTCTCCGTGAATACCTTCCGGACCGCCACTAGAAAATCTAACAAATCGCAGTATGCCTCTTTCAGCGTCTAATTATTGTCACCAATCATGATCCTCAAGATTATTTCTCAGCGAGTAACTCACATTCTGGACATCAAACGAAGTTTGGAAAAACGGAGATCCGTATTTTTCCAAGTATCGCAAATGTCCCGCTATTCTATCCATCATGTTGGTTAGTTTCTCGAAAAACTCGATATAGCCTAATGCAAGCTATAGGACAAGTGAATCAGCACCCTTATCGCTCCCATGTAAGTTTCCACCAGGACAATTGACTAGTAATTTACCGTGAGAACGCAGTTAAAGCCACCCACAACAAGAGATGATATATCCGGATGATGCTGAATACAGATCGAAACTGATCCCACGAAGCTCTTCATGCACAACAGCACCTTTTCAACCCTTGTCCCGAGGGATCTAGATATACTATGTTTCGCATGCTCTTGATTCTTCCTTTCCAGCTCAAGCATTATGTCGTTTGCTCCAAGAAAGGCCTTTCGATCATCATCCGAGAGATCATTAGCATATTGCTCAATTGCTTCCTTGAGGGCTAGGTTTATGCTAACACCGCGCGGAGAGTCAGGACCATTCTTATGTTTATATTATATAAGTATTACAAGAAGCGGGGATGTAAGGTACCTGTTGCCGACCGAAAGTATTTGACTTTGGCTGCCGCCGGTGACTACACTCCCGGGGGATGGAGCAGGGGAAACTGATATAGCCGGTAATGCTCCAAGGTTCCCTACCACAGTGGATTGCTGATTGGTAGGGGCAAGCTGCCCTGTGATCTGGGGTTGAGCCAAGCTCGGGCTACTCAGGTTACTGCAGACGTTAGTATAAGAACGGGAATAATAGGATGCAGTGCACCGCGGAAGAGGCGGGGGCGAGTGTCTGTTGGTTATCGCCAAGAACGCCAATAAGGATGGGATAAAGATAACTACCTGTTGCTGGAATACGTGGGCTGATTTGGGCTATTTGCCACTACCTGGGTACCAAGTCTAGAAGCGCTGGTGGAAGGAGATGTGCCGGGAGAAGGGCGGCCGTGTTGTTGCTCCCCAGCCTTGTTACGTCTGTGAGGACTGAGCGCTCGGCCAACTTGCTTCAACCCCTCTTTCAAACTATATGGCTTCTTGTTCTTCGGCATCATTTAGGTTTGACGGAAAGGAAAAGGATGTGCGAGGAAGGATAGCGGGGAAGGTCTGGGGTCAGGACGTGGTTGCTGTACTATGTGTGTGCGGGGGTAAGTTGAAGCTCCCTGTTCTCAGTTATACGTGAGCATAAGTACATATTGTATACGAAATGATGACTCATACAGCCGCTCGACTTGAGATCGGCATGCCAACCTGCGACTGTAGTCCCCTCTATGCCACTGTTCTATAATGTTATGAATCTATGAGTTCAGGCTGGCCAAATACCAACATTCTACTTGTCCCCGCAGAAAACATTAAGAAATAAAATCCTAGCACAACCCTAACCCTGACAGAGGCTTAACGCTTTTCGGACTAAATGTGCCTACTCCGACAGTCGCATCCTGATGCAAGGAACTCCTTGCTACATTCGGTATCTAGTATCTAGAGAGGTAGAAGGCTCTTATCTCAACACCTGTTGGGTCATGAAGTGGTTGTTTTACTAGGCAATGGGCCCGCCTCGGTATAAATATTGGACATGACCCACAATGTTGTAGCGATCCCAGAACACCGCGAGCTACGCTAATCATGCATAATTTATAAGACTTCAGGAGAATACAAGAAAGATATTGCCTCTGTGTTGATCTACCTTCCCCCACCCTACCCGAGATATTATCACCGCCAGGCCCGTGATCAGTCCGTACCCTCTCTTCTAATACCCGACACACATCGCATGGAAGATGGGCGGCGTGGAATGGAGTTCGGCTCGGAGCAGGGTACTAAACATTGGCTGTCAGCTCCTCCTCATTACCTCCGGTGGATGAGCATGTCAACGCGGCCCTCCGAGCATCGTCTGTGCCCTGCTTCTCAACAGCGCAGCATCCACCCCACCTCCTCTGGGTGTATGTTCGCGATCGAGCCCCACAGTCGGGCACTGGATTATTGCTACTCAAATACACCTACAACTAACCCGCCCCTGGCGCCAATGATGCCGCTCTGAATGGTGTGCCAGGACCTCCGGCATGCGGTGGCTATACGCGTCTCCTCGGCGGCTTGGAGCGTCGGTTGGTGTTGATAAGACATCAGTAAAGTCCCGGCGCCGGTTGTCTTGGCACCGAGGGAGGGTTATGAACATTGGGGAATTGATTACATACAAGCTTCCATCTATGGCAAATATGAATATAAACACTGTGGAGGCCGGAGTTGATGGTATATAGCTTCGTTCGCAGGGGTTGGCGCTGGCGGATGGCTCTTCGTGTGGTCTGTGTGTCGAAGCCTCACCTCGACATGGGAAGCCGTTGGTGTCCGATCATGCAGCGCTGCGGACCTAACAGCTGCGGGTCATAGGACATATGGTAGTATCTGCATCCCCCTAGGAGAAAGAAATCTTGTGGCTCTGTCCCCGCCGGTCGGGAATGAGCTCAGCGGTTTCCTCGGCAAGACCAGTACATTTCCGCTGGGTTTGTGTCCCACGCACTGCTGGTCGGGTAAGGCACCTCCATTTTCAATCTCATTCCTGTTCCGGGTATCTGAAATTCCACAATATTCAAACCTCCATCAAGTCCCCACCCCGATGTGCAACGGATGATCCCACGTCCGACTACCGCCGGCGAAATAAACAGTCCGCCGACACCTCCGGCACGAGAGATCAGAAACGGCCCCATACGTAAACCGCCAGCATACCTCATCTTCACTCATCACGCCCGACGTTGGTGGTCAAACCTATGCTATTTGTCCTACAACTAGATCTGCGCGGAGCTTCTAGTGCGAACACTAGGTCATGAAGGAGGTAAGGCGTCCGTTTTCATGGCCGCAACGTATTTAGTAGCACAGCGTCAATGCACTCAGTCGGAAGAAAGACTCGGAAGAAAGAGCCTCAAGATGTGCTGTGCGGACCAAGGTCAAAAGAGAATAGTGGGGTATGGCCGCTGGAAGATGTCAAGTCGCAATGCGGGGGGGCCGACGCTGGCCAGGGCGGCGAGAAGTGGAATACTGAAGATATTTGATAATCACCATAGTCCGGATTTAGAAATATAGCAAGCTTTTCAAAGAACTCCGGAAATATAGTTTCACCAACGACTCGAGCTCCGAATAGTAAATGGCGCCGATGGCTTATTCTCGATCTCCCCAAGACGAACAGCCGGGTAGAGTACCGGGTTAAAATATAGCTATAGGTCATCCCCGACCCCGTTCAAAGAGGACGCACCGAACCCATACCCGATGGGTGCCACCCGTTGAGATGTCTGCCATTGTATTATCAGAATTTGGTAAATGTGAAGGGCTATTCTGCCCGCGAGGCCAGGTCGCTCTGCTGGCCGGGGGAGAGCCCTCTCGGCGAAGTTGAGCAGCGGGGCGCACTGATGACCGGCAAAATGGACTTGGTAACCGATTGAACCTCACCAAGAGATCATGGGCCAGAATCCTTATCCCTTTCCAGCACTGCAGTCCGTGGAAGAGTACCAACAAATGTAACAGGCTTATATACTATAGGTCTACTGGCTTGATAGGGAGCAACCCGGTCAACGGGGGTCTTGGTGATTGGAGCAGAACAGATTCCGATGATATGCGGACTTTCATTGCTTTCATATTGAAGATCTCTCTGAAGGATTTGGTTCTGATAGGCGGCGCGGCGATCGTGTGATGAAGGTCTATTGCATGTACTCTAGACGCACCGGCCACAGTAACTCTCGATTCACCATCCAACCGGCTTCTCCATCGTCCCAGAAACGGCTAATATGTTGAGGCAAACTATCCTATGGTCTCATAATCCTTAATAACAGTCCTTGGTGGTCTCCGTATCCACCGTACGTGTGATTGAAGAGAATAGAATCTCATATTATGTCTGTGTCTCGATAGTGTTCTCCGGTAAAGCACTATTTTCCAAGAAATTCAGGATGACGAACTCTTCAGCGAGAGGTAACAGAAGGATCACCATCCTCCATGAAAAGAGGCTTTTAGTCGGTTCCAACTCTCATTATTTGCCCATACAAAAATGCGCAAAGATGCACCTAGGTATGTATAATGTGCAAATAATGAAGGTTGCAACCGACTAAAAGGCCTTTGATCCTAGCTGCACTAACGGTAACGTGATTAAAATATCATTAGCCGTCTAGCGGCTTATGTAAACTAAGTGGGGTAACTCGGTGTTGCCAGTCACAACGAGGGACGTATTTTGGCGACTTGTGTTAACTACTGTTGGGGAGAACAGCCCTTCCGCACAATTACCTTGCCGCTAGGCGTTCCCCAATGGCAGATCCTCTCTCTATAGCTGCTTCGGTCGGAGGTCTACTTTCTCTTGCCTCGCAGATCTCACTCTTCCTCGTCACTACGATTACTACTGTCAGTACAGCCCCGGAAAGCGTCAAGATGCTTAGACGGGAGTTTTCATCACTGTGTATTGCTCTTGCAAGCCTTGAAAAAGCGTTAAGCGTCGATCACATTGCCCGCCGGCCCGAATTTCCCAAAGAAGATCTCTCGAATATTCTAAACTGTATGATGGGTGACTTTATCGTGTTACAAGCTGCCCTTGGCAAGCTCGTCCCCCGGCCCACTGACAGCAAGATGAAGCTCTTAAAAAAGCGGCTTGCCTGGGCGTTCCGTGAGAAAGAAGTGGTTAATATGAAGAATAACGTAGAGGCCTATAAGTCCACCATACTCATTATGGTAACAACTGCTGCCTTGTGAGCATATTCCATGAAGAAAGGATGCTTAACAAAGGCTTATATCTAGATAGGATGACGACGAGTGCGACGTCAAGCGATGTTTCGGCCCTGACAACCGAGTTCCTCAAACTATCTACAGACATGGAGCACAGCAGGGCAATTTGTATGCCAATATCGAGGGAGAATCGGACTCCATACGGACTATCCTCAGTATCGTTCTCGAGAATGATGTCTCTGGAAAGCATCCAAGGACCCTTTTTACATGCCCGGGGAAGTGTTCTCCAGCGTTATGCAAACGATGCGTCTTCGATACGTAGTGGGTCAACTGTGCAAAGTCGAATTAGTGATAGATATAGTGCTAGATATAGTCAATACACATACGGCGCACAATCAATTATCGATATATACCTGGATAGCATTCGTACAACGAGCTCAAGCTCTTTGATACATGCTGAAACCCTCATGGTCGCCCCCTGGGAGAAAGCCTTCCAAATCCTTTGCCCTCGAGATCAACAGTCCTTTCACTTTATTATTACCTCTTCGAATATCGATATTCTCTCTCAAATCAGTTCTATAACAAATCAAAGAAGAGAATTAATTACAGCAGGGGAATTTAAATTAGTTTATGGGGGCAGGGTGATGGTAATTGGAGATGTGGTAGATAAGGTTATAGCCTGGATAGATAGATTCGAAAATATTAGATGTATCGTGACTTCGGCTGATCTTGTTCATGCTGCATTGCCTTGGGCAGTTTTTCGATTCTTATTGATGATGGTGGGGGAGGATCGTTCTAGAATCGGGACAGTGTTTATCGTTTTCGAGAGACTTATGGCGATCTTAGCTCGCTGTGAGATTTATGAAGGCTTGTACCTGAAGGGGGTAAGGCTCGCTCCTGTGTTGGAGCACTTGGAAAAGGCAATGGTGCAACTCTACGCTGCAATATTAGCCTTTTTGGCAAAGACAAAGAGATTCTATGAGACTGGGCAGCCCGGTATGTTTCTTCCCCAAATCCAGTGTGTTTAAGGTATATCCTATTGAAAAAAGGAACCTAATCCCGAAGATTTTATTTTCATCGGTGCATTATAGAGCAGATGGTTGGTGGGAATTTCGATATCGAGGGCTTCCAACCTTCAATAGACACAATTAACAGGGCCGAGATGGAAGTGTATAACACGGTAATGTTGGTGGAGAGTACTTGTGAGTAGAGAACAATCCTCACTAAGTGTATCACAGCGCTAAGTCCGGTGTGTGCATAATAGTGGATAGATCTGAGTATCAGCAACCGATAGGTACGTAATGAAACACTCTTCGAAAAATTGATGGATTCGTCCCAACGACTAACCTCGACGCGGCACTCGCAAAGAAAGAAGTCGTCTCCGCGAACTCTTGACCGAGATCGAAGAGCCGATAGTGCGCATTGATGGTCAGGTCAATGACATACTTGTCAAATTTGATGGTAGTTCCCCTCCAGTCGGTAAATAAATGGTTTCTTTTCTTACTCATTGCGCTACATGGAACCAGAGGCTAGACGCACTCACATCCTCACATGGATCTCGCGGATTCCGAATGACCGTCATCACGCGCGGCAAAGCAATAGTCGCTTCGATGGCACCGGGGAATGGCTGCTCAAAACGGAGGCTTATACTGAGTGGTACCATTCGGATAGATCAAGCATTTTGTGGTTACATGGGCCTCGTCAGTCTCCTGTTTTAATTTCTTGGAGGTCTGGGATGTGATATACTGATAATATTTCTGGCTGAAGCGGGGTCTGGAAAGACCAAGATTACGTAATTCTCCCCTCTTCTCCTTTCCAGGCTTACGTCGAAGCTCATTCTAGTATAGATCTCTAGTCATAGATGTCCATCTCGAAGATCTTCAGAGCCGAACGCATAACGAGGGTTTCGCCTATTTCTACTGCCACTTTAATGAGCAAGACAGTAGCCCTACGTCGATATTCCGCTCTCTCCTTAAACAACTTTCCATTCACCCCAGAGTACTCGCGCTATACGTCTCCGTAATTCGAGCGTATAACCTTCGTGAAAAGGATGGTTTTGCACTAGGTGAATTATCATTTGATGAGTGTAAGACACTTATAGTTGAGCTCCTTAATATGATCCCTAAAACGACAATTGTTATCGACGGACTGGAAGAATGCCCTCTAACAAGCACCTGTCATGACTCGGCAAGACATGATCTATCTACTGGACGCGCTGCAAGAGCTTGTCTGTGCTCGCATCAAAGGTTTAGTGAAAATCTTCGCTTCAAGCAGGAATGAAAATGACATTCGGGAGGCGTTTAAGAAAGTGCCAAACCTCAAAGTTGATTTCACAGAATCTCCAGACATAGCAATATATATAGACAATACGGTAAGGGAAATGGTTAGAACAGGAGACCTATTGGGCGGGAACGTAACAGAGAGCCTACGCGAAACAGTATGCAGAACGCTGGAAAGAAAGGCAGCTGGGATGTAAGAAGACACTACTTGTCACCCATACTGGTATTGCTTACTAACGCTGTATGTGACAGGTTCCTGTGGGTTCATCTCCAAATCAGGGCGTTGGGTACTATGAGTACTGAGAGCGAAGTCATCGAAGGATTGCGCAGTTTACCGACCAGCATAAGGGAAACTTATGAAACTATTTTCGTGCAACGCATTGATAGGGAGAGTGGGAGCGGAAAGAGACTGGCCTATCTGGCAATGATGTGGATGTTGTGCTCGGCGGAGCCGCTCTCCCCGCAGGAATTGGTAGCGGGATCTGTCACTGCCCTCATGGTGGAATCCACCGACTCCTTTACTACCGTCGGCAGTAATGTTGATATCGAAACTATACTGAAGCTCTGCCACAACCTAGTCGTCATCGATCACCAGTTGGGAGTGATGCGATTCGTGCATTTCTCGGCACAAGAGTTTCTGAAACTCCGCTGGAATGAGAAAGAAACCAACAGCATGGCTGCAACAGTATGTTTGACAATACTATTAGAGGGTACCCCGCAGAATCTGTCCGATACCTATGACGATAGCGCCGAAACTTACGCGTTGCGCCACTGGCACACTCATGTGAGGCTGTGTGGCGATAATATCACCGCGCCGAAGGTGGTAGAGCTATTGCAACGCTTTTTGGGTTCATTTGAAACACCATCGAATGCGTTTATCTCCTGGCTTAACTCTCACGAACATCTCAAGTGGTGGTACTCTTCAGAATTGTTAGATGATCCCAACGAAGTTATTTGCTCTCCGCCCAGCGTGATGCCGACGATTTGCTATTATGGTTTCTCAGATATCATTAGGGATATGTGGAACTCTGATCAACGCTTCGATGTCAACATGGTAAACGGTCTCAGACACCCTTTGCTTTCGATAGCCTCTGGCCAAGGTAACGAATGGATTATTAGCGAGCTCATAAAACGAGGGGCGCAGATTGATCAATTCTGTGAGCAATATGAAGTAGCACTAAACTATGCAGCCGAAAAGGGCCAGGAAGGTGCTTTTCAGCTACTTCTTGATAATGGAGCAGACGTCAATCGCGTGGGAGATAACAATGTATCAGCACTCAGCATAGCCACACACAAAGGCTACGACGGGATAGCTCAAATCATCCTCAACAACGGAGGCCACCAGCACATCGAGTATGCTCTGGAGATTGCATGCGTCAATGGCCAACTTGCCGTACTACAGGTTTTGTTTGAAAACGGCGCCGATAGATCCCCCCACGGATCAGCTCTCTTCCATTCCCTACGTCACACAGCAGAATTGCGCAAGTTTGAGTGCTTGAAATTCTTGTTGTCGATTGTGGAAGAAAATAAGGCAGAAATTCGCCAGCTCGATGTGCTTGCATCCAACACCCTAGCCGCAGCGGTCCGCGGTGGTTCTGTTGATATAATCAGTTTGATATGTCAGGAGTTTGATGGTGCTGATATGGACCTCCCATCTAAGTGGTGGGGTAAAACAGCACTCCAGATAGCCCTAGAAGAAGGACTTCTTGATGTAGTGAACTTTCTACTAGTCCGAGGGGCCAAACTTAGAAATATAGGACCAATTGAGCTCGAAGACCTAGCGTGGGCTTACAATGAACCTTGGTACGGCGAGCTGACGGCGTTGATATCAAACATACAAGAGCCATTCTCATGCACCATAGAGGAGACTCTGAGGGTAAGAAAGATGTTCAGAAAATCGTTTGGACTGCCGGTGGCCACTGTGGATAGGATTCTGGAACTAGGCGAGTACTGGGTAAAGATACGCCGTGAAAGAGAGGCTATTGTGTGTCTTATCAAAGACGATGACCAGGAGGTCCCATATATATCTCTTCTTATCAAGAGCAATTTGAGATCTCCTGCACGGAAGATTATTTTTACTATTCGTTCCCATGACCAAGGTAAGCACATAACAAGTCAGCAGATTGGCCTTTAACTAACAGATGCCAGGTCGGACTATCGATGATTATTCGATCCTTGGTAAAGGGAGCTACTATGCTTCTTGTACTTCGTTCGAAACAGCTATCCACAGCCCGCACTCAGTCACTCCGGAGCACTCTAGAGAGATTCAACGCAATCTTACCTGCACGGAAAGGGCACACACACAAATCATAACATGGGATTATCGAGACAATCAATCCGTGGCAGAATGGATGAAATCCCTTACTACTGGTTACTTTCTGGGTGTGTATCCGAGAGTTTTGCATTCTGGGTGGGAGAACACGGTGGAAAAGATCGACTTACAGTTGTTTCTCGCGTGGGGGGACATCGAGTCTGAGTTGAGCGAAGAAAAGGTCAGCTGCAGGGTGTAGGTAAGAATGAGATTTGGATTAGAGTCAATTTATAGGAAAAAAAGAACTTGAGGATATGAATAAATAGGAGACCTCTCATGGAAGAATGAAACTTTGAATTCTCAGACGTTCCAAGTTGAGACAGCTTAGAACCTATCGAGTGAAATAGAGCTGTCGGTGATGCCCATTCTGGAAGCAAAGATCAACCTATAAGTAATCGCCGGGCGGAATTCGGTTTGGTCACATAGTACATCGAACGAGCCTCTATCCATACGAAATGTTCTAAAAGCCCGCTCATTTTGAATCATAGGCTAATGAAACCGTGCTTCAATCGTAGCTGATTTTCTGTAGTCAACCATTAGATCCCGGAGTAGCGAGTACCTTTTCCGCTCAACAATGTTGCCTGCTTCAAATTCGTTGTAAAAATCTGCATCGGACTGCCAATTACGATCTGAGCTGATGGATAGATAGCCAGCCGTCTTGCCCATCCGCAAAATTTGCATCAAAAAAATGATGGACCAAATCAGAATTTTCTCTCGCGTTGATAGCAGGCCAAAGAGATCTAAGAACGGTTGGGGCTGGTCTTCTGTGAATAAGTTGTGAATATCTCTTCTGCTGTCCGCATGGTGCGGAGTTGATGTAAAAGCCTTTTTTTCTTTCTGTGTATAGAGACATGGTCTGTTCAACAGCTAAAAACACTTTGACCCCGCTTAAGATCTAGTTCAGGGCGAGAGGACTTCCTCAACTGCACCCTACCCAAGATAATCGACCCTGGTTGCGCCTTACCCGAACTTACGTCAACCTTAACTTCGCCTGACTTTGACCAATTTTGATTACCGTGCTCGGCCAAAAACATAACAACTACATGTAGCTATACAAAGAGTATGATAGAGCTGCCTATCCCCCGGCTTAATTTATACACTGCTTGCCGGTAATCCTTGCTTCTGTTTTTCTCCGCCGGCCCGGCCGTGCGCGCATGAACAGGCTGGATGAGTATCGATAGGACCTCTTTTGTCAGCCGACCAAGTCCACCGTCTACCATTATGGAGATATGGACTTCGTCATCCATCAGTATGTGAGCATTCCTGTATGTACCGTTCCCGGCAGTGATGTTTTCATCATGAACGTAGAGAGTAGCTTATTCATGCCAGCTAAGGCCAGTAGAAACCTGATAGTCAGATATACACCCATGCGAATACCTTTACAGCATTTTCCAAATTTCCATTTTTGTTTTGGCATCCGGCGCAAATACTCCGAACGGTGGTCCACTCACCGCGATGGTACAGTCGCCGTTTTTTTCTTGGCAAGATATATCTCATGATCAGGCTAGTCTTTTACCTATATGAAGAAAACCTTGTAGATCACGTTCTCAAAACATGCCCGCCGAGAAAACCGGTGACTGGGCCATCATTGGCGGTAATTCACCGGCTTCGTAAGATCATTACTCGTGGATTCAGACATTTATCCGCAGAGCAGAAGCACAAGGCTGACTAACCGTGGGAAGCAAGGCTACCAACAAATTAGCACACAACCCCGCTCCCTCGTCGATCCGCGCAACCCCGAATCCAAGAACACCTCTCCATTGCGCTTCAATATGCTGCTGGGCCTTCCTCTCGAGCTACTCCAGAAGTGCATCCACTTCGTACGTTTCTCCCGACGCTGTATTGGAGTCTTTTAACTGCAAGGGCTAGACAGAAAGTCGAGCGAGCACTTGCACTCAATGTCCTCCACATCTCATTGGTTCCTGTTTCAGCTACATAGACTTTCTGTCCAACCCGCACAGCGAAAAGACTCCGTTCTGGGTTTCTGCTAAAGCTCACTCGATCTGCACATGCGCAGGCAATATTCCCCCACGCCGAGCTGGGCACCGCAAGTATAACCCACACACCCCCCACTCCCGAGAACAAGAAAGCTCTCCAGTCGCTCCTTCTCACCTGTCGAGCACTCTCCTCCACCACCTTTTCATACTCATTCTCCTCTCTCACACTCTCGCTCGGAGACAACCGCGCACGCCTGCACCCCCTCCTTCCGGCTCCCATTCTCGGCGCCTTTGTGCGCCAGCTCGACGCCTCCGATGCGTTGTCTGCCGAACACAAGCGCTTCGGGGAGTGTCACGTTACCCCATGTACTGTACACACGCTCCATCTCGTACCCGACCACAGAGGCCAGTACAATGACAACGACATCTACACCGCCGCCCTCAACACCGTCTTCCGGCACCTCCCCGCTGTCAAAGTCCTGGCCAAGTACCCTTCCCACGACCCCGGCGCCGCGATATCCGCCTGCCCGTTGACGAGCTTGTCCTGCCGCTACAGCATTGGACTGGTGATTTCCCAACCCCGTCAGTGGAAACTAACGTCGCTCTCCCTCTGGGGCATCCCCGTCCGACACGAGCTGCTGTGGCCGTTCCTCAGATTGCATGCGACCACGTTGCAGGAGCTGGGGCTCGGCTTCTGGCGCCGCTACACGAAGGATGATTTGATTGAGCTCCCGGAGATGCCGTGCTTGCGCAGGGCGAAGCTGTTTGCGTCGCTTGCCGTCGACACACGCATCCGCGAGCTGCAGGCGCTCAATATCGGCCGGCTGGAGAGGGTGCAGAGGGAGCAGACGGCGGTGGACAGGGCGTTGGTGGAGGACGTGGTGCACGTGCTGGGGGGGGGCGCGGCGAGAGGTGGAGGTGGTGTATGATTTGGAGTACTCGGGTACCTGGGATACTCATGAGCTCGGGGTGGATGTGGCGAGGAATAGAGAGCTGGTCAGGGTGTTGGCGGAAAGGTGCGCGAGCTTGATGACGGTGACGTTTTCGGGGGCGTAGGAGGTAGTGATGGGCACGAGAGAAGTTGTCTCGAGACTTCGTCTTAAGGTCTTTACTATATCAAGATCAGACCCGGGGGCTGACAAGACAACAAGACCAAGTCCAGAGGTCGAGATAAGTCTCGACACTTTTTTGACTTCCCCCCCTTTCCTAAATATATTCTCCGGCCTCGGCCCAAAATAAAATGAAAATGAAAAGATGAAAATGAAAGAAATTAAAATACCCCGACCTTTATTGCATTGATCAGCACAATCACAACGCTTTCCCACCCCCGTGGTCACATGACGAAAAGTCCCGAAACCTCGACGAAAGCCTGCCCGCAATCAAAGAATTAAACGGGAGGGTAGAAGACGTAGGAGGCTGGAGAAACTGGGTTCTCTTTAGCAGTCAGGGTGTTTACGGAGTATCGCAATGGTTCTGGTGGAGAGGGATGGAATAATATGTATATCTTTCTACGCAAATCGATCCTTCTCTTTCTATTTCTATCATCGCCTTGTTAGTTTATAATTTGTATACGTATGGAATGTAATCAACGAGCCCTAGCTCCCATCATGTATCAGTGACCTGGACTCCGGCGTCTCAGAGTACGGGAAAGGAAACGTATCGTCTCTTATTATCCTGCGATGCGTAGACAAGTGGCCTGTTGCGTAATGGTCACATACGGCATGTGTTCCCCCACACCCGACTGTGCCTCTCCCCAGAGTGCACAGAAGTAGATACATGTAGGTGTATACACAGTTAGCCGCGGCAACAGAGATAGAAAGTAAATCGCTTCTGATGCATGATTAATGAATTAAACACAAAATAATTAAAAAACAACGAGGTACCGAGTGATAACACATGACACACATGCAAGACCAGAAAAAAATGCATGCGACCACACATACTCGCGTGCAACCGTTCAGTTATGGCGGCAATGGGAATACCGCTGTGCGCATTGGTGAGAGTGACTGGGGACCGGCAAGATGGGTATCTATACCTAGGGTGGGGGTGCTCTAGTAGATATGGGAATATGGAAGTTTCAGGAATATTCCAAGATGGACTGTCTTTTCAGGAATATGAGAAATACACCGTCTTTATTTCTCATTGGTCAGTCCATGAAGGAATATTAGCCACTGAAGGATCGGACTGAATTTCAACACCCCAAATATCAAGAGTGGTCTTTTGGTTTCATTACTAACTCGCTTTAGTTGTTCTCCGGCCTCTCCCAGGTACAAAAATAAGAGGGAATAGTCAGACAGCAAGAGATCACTGCCTTGTATTGACCTTTCAAGTGAATATAGAACTGGTCGGAGGCCAATACAGTCGGAGGCCAATACAGGTGAGATTGTGTTTAATATGGGAGCTCGGATATCAGATCTTTTGCATACTGACTGGTATATATTGGCATCCCATATCTCTTATCCGTAATAGTGAAATCTTCCAGAAATATCCCGTCCGTATGGGAACATCCCCCAAATATCCACCATTCCATTATACGGACTATAGCTAGAGCAGGGGTGAAATTCGGAACAGGCAACAAACGCATAGTCGAAAAGTCAAATTAATGTCTGTTATTCAAAAGGAGCGACTACAAACGGTGAGTGAAGAAGATTTACAGGCCTAGACGCCAGCGGAATACCTGGGGTATAAAGCTTATTGCACTGTACAATTGTGGGATGAAGTGCTAAAAATATCAACCCTAACCCTATAGCTAGGAAACCATATTCCTAATCTCTATCTCCACCTCCGCCTCGGTTTACCGGATGACTACTCCTCATGAACAAACACATAGCTAGTTTCGTTCTCCGCGCTGGCGGGAGTTGGAAGCGACTAATATTAGACTACCATGGCCTGTAGCTGCGGTATCGCTGTAAGCGGTCTTAGCGCGCGGTTACATTGACGTCGGGGTTACCTTTTACAGTGTGCATGGGGGAAGAAAGAATTCCAGATCAAGGAATTCCAGTCAATGTGAGCGGTGGTGGACGTTTGTAAGTGAAACCACCACCTGCAGCCGGATTACGTACAAGGCCGAGACTGATTGGTGGCCTGAAGTGTGACCTGCTTAATCACCCAGAACCCTGCACGAGCTGTTGTTGTTATTGTTATGTATATAGAGAGAGTTACGTGTCTACCCCCCCCCCCTCATAGCTCGGCAAACACTTCAACAACAATGTCGCAATCAACGCAATCAAATGGAATCCCCGCAACCTCGAGGCACTTTCCACTCCAGCTGTCAGAGGCCTGCTTTAAAATCACTCTTGATTACGTGACGGCCCACGTAAATAAGACTCTTTCGATGTGCACAAAGAGACAAAGCATCCTCGATACCATCTTCAGGAGATATCCCAAGGAAACTGAACCTATGGTAAGCTCGTAACACCTACCCCTTCCCCTGGAACTGACTAGACAAACTCACAATGGCACATGTACAAGCCCAGCCGCAATAGGAATTCTGTGGACTACCGAACGCTATCTGATGCTGTCCGGGAGCTAGTGACTCTGGAGAAACACGCCCGTGACATGATGCGACAGAAGGAACTCTTTCTGATTGGAATACTGGAAGACACGGAACGCGATGTTCAAAGACTCAAGGAGGAGAATGCGATGCAGCGGGAGGAAATAGAGAGGGATAGAAAGCTGATCCAGGAGGTGAGGAGGGAGATTGAAATTGAAGGAAGAACGCTACAGGTCGCGCAACAACTGGAAATACAGCGCTTCAAGAGAGAGAACGAGAGGCTGCGGGAGGAGAGAGACAAAGGGACAGAGCTTATCCAGGAGGTGAGGAAGGAGATGGAGCTGAAAGAGAGGGAGGTGGAAACTAGACAGATCAGGGCGCGGGAAGCGCAAGAACGAGATATGCAGAGCGTAACGAGAGAGAATGAGAAGTTACGGGAGGAGAGAAAGAGAGAAAGAGAGCTTGTCCAGGAGATGAGGAGGGAGAAGGAGGCTGAAGGAATAGTTTTAAGAGCAACGCAAGAACAGGAGATACAGCGTTTCAAGAGAGAGAATGAGAGGCTGCAGGAGGAGATAGACAGAGAGACAGAGCTTATCCAGGAGGTGAGGAGGGAGATGGAGGCTGAAGGAATGATGCTACGAGCTGCGCAAGAACAGCAGATACAGGATTATAAGAGAGATAATGAGAGGCTGCGGGAAGAGATGGAGAAGGAAAGACAGCTGATACGGGAGGATTTGAGGATGGAGGTAGAGCTTGGGGCGTGCTTGACCAGAGCCGAGGAAAGGACGCCACTAGAGGCACAGGAACCCGGAGAGAGGGCAGGAACAGGTGCGGAGAGCCTTGAAGCGAGGGATTGAGGAGCTTCTAACCCGGTGGCTAAAGGAAATGGAGGTCACCAGGTACGGTGTATCGTGATGGGATATATTGCTGGCCTGGTAAGAGTGGATTGATTGATTGATTAATTGTATGCAGCCAGGAGGTTCTAAGACAAGTAAGACTAAACATATAGAATACTCAACTATAATGTAGGGGAAGTGATTGGGCGGGAAGATAAGGACGTATGTACATGTTATGTCATTTTTCAATCGTAAGGTTGATGAAACCTAGGGTCCCGTGGAGTTTTCCAAGAGTTCTTAATAAGTGAAATATCTCTTTTTCCCAGCTCTCTCACCCAACCACAGCAGAAACACATAATGAGGATATGTGTCGTGGAGATAAGCGCCCCATACGGAAAGCCCCTTGCCTGTTTTATCTAGGAGGCCTAATGAGTACTATTTCACCCGCCGTTCCTTGAAATCCTGGGAAAGGGCAAGACTCTGCCGTAGGGTTCGCGAGGAGAGTGTACATCATCTTGCAGTCATGATTATCGTGTCATCATTTCGACTAGTAGAACACAAACCTGAATCATGCGTTGAAGGTAAACACCGTACTCACAAACTCAACGCCGAATTCTAACCTACCCTGGAAAATATGAACTCAACAAACAAAAAAAAGAATTCTACCCTGGGAGACCTCTGATAGAAAAGTACTCGGTGATAACTGATGACGACATATGCAAGATCAGAAAATAATACATGTAATCACACATACTCGCGTGCAACCGTTCAGTTATGACGATGCTCAAGGGAACACCGCTGTAATCATTGGAGAAGGTAACTGGGCGCCGGAAAGATGGGTGTCTATACCGGGGGTGGGGGGGTGGGGGGGGAGGTGAGATTCGGAAATATATGTGCGAGGGGGAACAGCGCATGCATACGAAAAGCCAAATTGAATTACGTTATTGTTAGGGGGCGGCAGTACACAGCAACAGAAGACTTGACGGTCCGGCGCCCACCTGCTTCAAGCGAAAGACCTGTGGTATAAAGCTTCTAACACTGTACAATTGTGGGATGAAGTGATACGCAAGATACATAGGTTGCCTAATATTGACCCTAACCCTATTGCTAGGTAGCCATATGCATACCTACATGTAGGTACATGTATGTTACTCCTAACCTCTACCTCCACCTCCACCTCGATCTACCCAATGACACAAGTGAGCACATGCACATAACTCATTTCGTTCTCCGCACCAGCGGGAAGCTGGAAGCGACCAATGTTAGACTATCATGGTGAGAACCGCAATAATCGGTCTTAGCGCGCGGTTACATTGGCCTTTTACAGTGTGTAGGAGGGAAGAAAAATTTCCAGATCAAGGAACTTCAGTGAATTTAGCTCTCCGATCTCATCCATCCAAACAAGTGACTGTAGAAACGAACCCCTGCATTGCGTACGGCTGAGAGCCGACTGACTGGTGGCCTGAAGTTTGACCTGCCTAATCATCGAGAACCCTACTCGAGCTGCTGTTGCTATATAGAGAGAGTACCTATCCGCTCTAGGTCTGCAAACAGCTTAACAACGATGTCGGAAGCCAACAAGAACGCCGTAACCCCAAACGATAGTTCCCCACCCAGTTCGCTAGAGGTTGACTTGAAACATGCGCTTACATGCTTGAAGTCTTACGAAGAGGATGCCCTCTCGATGTGCACCACTGAACGAAGCTTCATGGAGTGGGTGGCCGGGATACCTCACCACGAGTCCGGCCCTATGGTAAGCTCGTAACGCCAATGATTCCTCTAAAGCTCACTAGAAAGCTTACAATAGCACAAGGCCAACCGCAATAAGGATTCTGCGGATTACCGAATGCTATCCCAGGTTGTCCGGAGGATGGTGGGGCAGGAGCGGAAATTGGGTTCATTGATGGAACAGATGAAACTCCTTCTTATTGCGAAACTGAAAAACATGGAACGCGATGTTCATAGTCTCAAGGAGGAGAATGCGACACAGCGGGAGGAAATATCAAAGGATAGAGAGCTGATCCAGGGGTTGAGGAAGGAGATGGAACTCAAAGCGAAAGAGCTGGAAATTGAAGGAAGAAAGCTACGAGACGTACACAGACAAGAAATAGAGTATCTTCGGAGTGGGAATCAGAGGCTGTGGGAGGAGATAGAGAAAGAAAGAGAGCTAAGCCGGAAGGTGAAGAAGGAGATGGAGCTGAAAGAGAGGGAAATGGAAGCTGAGGGGGTGAAGTTACGAGAAGCGCACGAACAGGACATGTTGGGCGCTATGAGAGAGAATGAAGCGGTGTGGGAGGAGACAGATAGAGAAAGAGAGCTAACGCGGAAGCTGAGGAAGGAGATGGAACGGAAAGAGACGAAGATGCAAATTGAAAGAATAAAGCTACTAGAAGAGCACGAACGTGACATGCGGGGTCCTCTTAGAGAGACTGAGGCGCTGCGGGAGGAAATAAAGGAAATAAGAAAACTTTCCTCAGAGATAGAGGTGGAGATGGACGACAAAGTGGGGCAGATGAGGATTAAAGAAGAAAAGCTCCGAGAAGCACAAGAACAGGAGGTACGACATTTGAAGAGAGAGAATGAGTTGCTGCGGAAGGAGATAGAGAAAGAAAGACAGCTGATACGGGAGGATGTGATGAGGGAGATGAAGCTCAAAGCGCACGAGATTGGGATTAAAGAAAGGACACTACGAGAGGCGCAGGAACTAGGAGAGAGGGCAAAGACGGATGCGCACAGCCTTGTAGCTAGGGATTAACGAGCGTCTGACCTGATGGTCGAACTAACTAGGACCTAGAAGGTACGGTGTATTGTGACGGGATGTATTGCTGGCTGGGCAGAACTGTATTAATTGATTAATTGATTTATTGTATACAGACATAAGGCTACGAGACAGGTATGACTAGATATATGTATTGCCGAATTATATTGTATGAGAATGGGTTGGTGGCGTAGGAAAACAAGAGAGGTAAATGTTATGTCATTTTTCATCAAAAAACCATGGCACTTAGGATGGCAGGGAGCTTTCATGTAGTTCTGAATAAGCAAAATATATGCTAAACTAGCCCTCTCAGTCATCTAAGGCTAAAGTAGAAACTCATTATGAGGATATCTGTTGTAGAGATAAGCGCCCTACGGGAATGTCCATGGCCGGTTTATCTAGGAGGCCTCATGCGTACACTATTTCACCCGTTGTTCTTCGGAATTCTGGGACAGGGCAAGACTCTACCTTAGAGGCCACGAGGAGAGCGTGTATTATTTTAGAGTAGAAATTATTGCCCCACGATTTCGACTAGTAAAATACGAACTTGAATGATGCCATGAAGGTAATTATGTTACTCAAAAGCTTACGCCAAATTCCAACCCCCTAGGAGACCTCTCATAGAATGATGTGGTAAGGACTAGGCTATTCAATTCAAACTAAGTTGACGCTACGCGGTTGGAAGTTGGACTGGTGCTTTCCCGAACAAACTTGAGATTTCGTATCCCTTCATCTGTCGACAGAATGCTGCTCCCTCCGGAGACACCAAGTCTGGTTTGGGTTTAATAGCAGCTCCCGCTATCTCTATTACAAACACAAGATACCTCAGTAAAACCTGGGGCGGTGACTAATTAGAACCTAGCTATCTCGACCGTTCAGTCAGTTAAGATCCGTTGACTAAGACGTACATACATTTGGCCAAGCGGGCGCCCTATCGAGCAGGATGATGGACAGGGCGATCCATTGGCCGGATGGGCGTCTTGATGAACTGTTGATCCAATGATCAAAGTGGCCATTACTTGTCACATTACAGTTGAACAGTTAAGCTTTACGGCGTGTCGCCAGCGGCCAAGTCGACGCTATATAATAATACAAACTTCCTTCCATCGGATGTGCCAAAGAGTTCAGCTGATTTAAGAATACAACGATAGTGCTGACACGGATGATTTCACTCTTATCGGAGGCGTACACGTAAACTATCCCTCAGTCGTAGATGCTGATATCCTAATATAGAGGAATTAGATTTTTTAACAATCCTTATTAATAGTTGATAACAGGAATAATGGGAGCTATTGGTGAAGTCATACAAGATATAGCTTTTTTTTTAACGGGTCAGCGTTTTCACCATAGATTAAAGAAAAGGCGCTGATAGAGTTCGGAACCTTTGGATCTGTGTGCTTGGTAACTGGAGTCGAGTGATTAGGCGAGCGTTTCAAATGGAGCGTCCTATTCATCATAATATGGACCTTTTTAAACGATCGCCTTATCCATCAAGCTTGAGCAATTGTGCGCGCACTTGGCCATATTGACGTCTAGGTCAATGAATCAGAACACTCTCAGACAAATATGCCGGATGGCCAGTGTTGTAGTACGGGATAGCAAATGTTCCTAAGAAATCCCTGAAAGAAAAATGATTCTGCAGTAGAAAGAATATAGGTCCCCGGGAATTTCATACGGGACAGCCAGGTATCCGGCATATCGAGTTCCGTCTCAGCGAGATGCATTTTTAAATATCACGGAAACACTGTCCTTGTCAATGTACACTTTGCTGTGAAAGCTCGGACGAGAATTCGAACCCCCGAGTACCGCCATAACTCGAAAAATTGGCTATCTCCGCCAGGGATTATCGCTCGAGCGACTGGTCAAATAAGCAACATCGATCTGCATCAGAGGCTTCTCATACAGGTAATGGTGCGGTTGACACGCGGTGGCGTGTGACGTGTGGCGTAAAATGTTTTGCTAAAAAGGTGCATCCGGAACAGGTCCAGTAATTTCAGCTAGCCATCCCTTCATCACAGTACACCTCATTGACAGTTGTGCTTGTATTGTGTTCCTATGATAGACTTAGGAATCGAACACTGCCCACGACAGCTATGCCCAGCAGGCCGAGTTTCGGTTATTCAACGCTTCAATCTCGGCCTAAGCCTCGATCCCCAGCTGCTCACAAACTTTGGGCTCAGTGATGGGCTGAAAAAGAAGAAGCACCTACCCCCGTAGGACCACAATTAGACTGTGGCATGCTAGATCAGTGCCCAAATGATAATGGGTAGGTATCTTTAGTCCTGCCGTCGTAGTACCGACACGGAGATTGATCTTGGCAGGCGGGGGTGGATGACACAAGAATCGGAACCAAATGGAACCCCTCTTTCCCGGTGATAGGGCACCTTAGGTTATGTCCTGATATGGTATCTTGGTCATATGAAGTACTTTCGGGGGTGTGGAACCCCGCATGAGCCGATGTGTGTCCTAGGGCTCCACCGAAAGCGGTAATGCTAGTGAGATAGGTCTACGGAACTAGAGCTATACTTGCCAACGTGGTCTCTTTGTGTAGATCCACGCCTTTCCACAGCAATCAGTCGAAACAGGGCTCATTACAAGATTGGGCTTCGCTATATGCAAGATCAATATAAATATATAGCTCGTTGAAGTACCATTTGTTTTAATCCTTTTGTCCGGAGTACTTCCTCGGGAACCTGAAGCTTGCCATTGATCCAATAGTCGCAACCCCGAAAAGCCCGGTATGTTTACAGATTTAATGTTTGTTACATCTACTTACTACATGTAGCTCTTTAGGAAAGAGATAGGATTCTTCTAAAGTATCTCTTTTTGAAGTGCAAAAGGGTCACTTTGTCTCAACGTACTCTTTTTATGGATCAATCTCCATACCCTACTTCGTTGTCCCTACGAGAGATGATCAAGCTATATTCTGGCAGATAGAGAAAAAGATCGGCGCAAAAAGCTACCAATCCCGCATTAGTTTTTCCCCTTTTACCCTAGACAGTCACCTCGAACCCAGTCTAGTATTTTGTGGTTGCTGTGCCAAGACTCCCCCCATGTCAAAGTTATTTCTTGGCAAAGATATCTCCACCTCGCATAGGGCTTGGCAGGTGGGGCTCTTGCCGCCTTCTCAGCCCAACAACCGGTCGCCAATTCCAACCTACAAACTTGAACACTACAAACTGAAACACTGAAGCTATGGAAGCTGCTGCATCCATTATTGGACTCGTAGCTATTGGCCTCAAAGTATACGTCACATTGGAATCTTTTGTATCCACTTGTAAGGATGCACCAGAGATTGCTAAGATTACGCGCGACGAGGTCCGAGACTTCTGGTATGCTCTCCACAGGCTTCGCCCTTACGTCGAGCGAACAACGCAGATAACTCCTCTGGGAGCTGCGGCAACGGATACAGCACAACTATCCCTCACACTTGGGTCCTGCATGGTTACTTTCTCGGAGGTAGAGAAGCTCTTGGATCGTTTGCTTCCGAAGACGGAGATGAACTACATTGGTCGCATTAGGTGGACCGTGTCTGGCGCAGGTCTCACTCAACTCATCAAGCGCATACAACAGCATAAGAATACCTTGAATCTCCTGCTAACAATCTGGATGAGGTGAGCCAATACTCAAGAATGAGAACCCGCCATCCCAAATGAACGTACTGACATTATGTGTACGTGCATAGTGAATCATCTGCGCAGACCGAACAAGCCATTGATGTCCTGAATGACCTGTTGAGGGATCTCCTGGACTCAAGGGGGCAGCCTGCAACGCCAGACCCAGCTGTCCAACTTGAAGCCCTCACATCTTTACACGACACGGACACCTCGATCCCAATGAACGCGCCGCGCATCTCCTTATATGACGACAACGCATCAATCTTGACAACATCCACTTCCCTTACCACTCAATCCAAACACTCTTTTAAGTCTCTTCTCCTCAAAACAAAACTTTATAGTAATCCCAAGCTATTCGAAAACTCGGGATTCTCGATATCAACATCGCGGCGTCGTGGGACACCCTGGTCAGAGTTTACTGTAGGATCGAATACCTCAGTATTCTCGTTACCTTTCACGGACTTCCAATGGTCAGGATCATCCATTGCAGAGGAGGGTAATGTATCACAGATAAATGTTCCAGTAGATCAACGGCACCTGTATAGACCTCGTTGGTATCCTAATCTACGTCCACCCCCAACACCTTCCTCCACAAGCTATATACGGAATCAGAGCATAAGACGGTTCTCCATGGAGAGCTCACGCCCTGTATCGATCCCGCCCCGCCCAGAGCTTGAGGAAGATAGTTTTGATCTCATCGACACAAACGACATGGAAGAGGTATCCGAGCTCATACTCTCGGTCGGGACTTTGATGGGGACTTTTTCTATTACGTTGCTAACAAGAGTGCTATCCTGGCTGAAATGATATTGGATCGAGCGTTCGGTCAGAGTTTAGAGCCTACGGTAGTTCATCCTCTTTGGATGCTGCAATAAGAGCTCGTCATTGGGAACTTATCGATGTGCTATTCAGGCGAAAGCAGATACCTGAAACTGGGTCGGTAGACTCAAATTGGCGGCAGATTACGTTGCAACATGCGGCGGAGAGTATCCACGTTTCACGTTCCCTGTGCAAAGGTCCCATGCCTGCAGCCTCTTTGCGCTTAGCCATCGCCGCCGATGCTTCAGACGACTTGGCTCCTCTGGCATTTGCCGTAATGAAGGGTAACATGAACATGGTGAGGTTTCTACTCGCTGCTGGATGCTCGGTCTCGCTCACGGACCATAACGGGCCCAATGCACTATTATATGCCACGATGTTGGGAGATGTGAGGGCAATACAGTTTCTTCTGGATAACTCTGGTCCTGATCTACAGTCGGAGGCGAAAGATGGAATTGGTGAGACGGCACTACACAAGGCGTTGATAGATCACGAACAGTTATCCCGTGGAATTCCCTCCTTACTGATTAAACGAGGCGCCAATGTGAATGCGACCACGCAGGATGGCACGACTCCGCTAATGATCTGTTTACGGCGTATCGGCAAACAATCGCGCACTGATGGTAAGTTAAATGTAATATCGTTTTGTGTAAATGATTGGGCTGATCCTTGAGCTTGTGCATTAGCAGCAGCAACTCCCTGGCGCTATACGGCTCTTCACTCATCGTGCACAGCGCTGTTGAAAATGATGATAGCTTGTGGGGCGGACATCTACGCTAGGGGGCCGCAGGGTATCACTCCACTCATCCAGGCCATACATTGTCATGATCCACAGTTGGATCCGATGTTAGTTCGCGTGCGCGTTTTGATTGATGCTGGGGCATCGCTTTTCGCCGAAGACCATGGCTACAATGCCCTGAACCATGCCGCTGAGAAAGGCTATTTGGACCTCCTGAGATTACTGTTGATGAACGGCGCGAGTTATAATTTGGTCAAGAAGTTTTGCCGAACGGCATTGTACCCAGCGCTCGTTGATAATTCGATTGAATTTGTGAGGTTATTGCTCGATCTAGGTGCCCATGTTGGGGCTAGAACGGTTGACGACATCGCCCCACTGCCTTTTTTTACCCAACACCATTACCACACCCGTTACGTTGGTATAGATCCCTGCCACGCGGACGAGGAACATTCCAAAATGTTCAACCTTCTTTTAGATTATGGAGGTGATGTCTCAGAAATAGTTCCTAGAGGAAAGAGTGTCTTACACTACGTATTCTACTCAAAGTCATACTCTGCTGTTGTCCCGATACTTGTAAATCGGGGATTCAGCCTCGCTGCTGGGACCACCAACAAAGGTAGCATCCTAACAGACGCCATAATATTTTCCGATCCCCCCTCGCATCTGCACCAGGAGGTCCTCGCATATGTCCTTGAAAATGCGCCGCCTCATTCGGTCACCCAAGATCACCTCAACAGTGCCCTATTATATGTCAAGAGCAAAGGTTATTTAGAATTGATGCGGCTGCTTCTTGAGAAGGGTGCGGATCCAAATTCAACGACTGTATCTGGCGTAAATATGCTCGACAAAGCTGGTAACCCGAAGATCCCGCAGCAGCCAGACTCCTCATCGATGAATCCAGAGCCTGTGGATATCTACCCGCCTGACCCTGAGACCAACTGGGCGACGGGTTCTAGTCTGGACGCGCCAAGGATAGGATGTGTTAAGTCGGGCAGGGCCGAGCTTGAAGCATTCGAAGTTCAGGGCATGCAGTGCATGAGGTATCCAACAGTGGAAGAGCTCGTTAACATTGCAAAAGAAATGCAAGAATAGGATAGTAATATACCTTTGAGTGATCATAATCCTAGAAGTAGCCAGTTTATGTCATTATAAGATACTGAGAGTACTAGCTCTCCACTAATATAATTACTTTGACCCCAATCGAGCAGGTCAGGGCGTACCTACAGCTGTGGTCATGTCAGCTTACTTGCGCCCCCGTTGTACAGGAAGCTGATATCAGTATGCATCGGTTTTGTACAAGGTCAGGCTCCTCCCGAAGAACATAGCACTACCGCCGGGACCTCCCACTCCAAGTAAGAAGGTACTCCGCGGCGCACTTGATTGTATTAGCACTTCCCAAGCCAACCCAGTCGACATGTGCCCGGAGGTGCATCACAGTCTAACACTCGTGTGTGAAGTAGCGGAATAGTAGTGGAAATCTTTATCAATCGCTTGACTATTCGACATGACTGTAAGGAATAGATCTATACAAGCTAAAAATAGTCTGCACCTATAAGTTTCAGATTCCTGCCTAAACCCACCTTAATAACCGCTGAGAATGACTCTTGGCAATGATACAAAAACATGTCATAGAAACCCATATTTCTCGGGAATTTCGCTCCAAGGTAGAAGGCACGAAGATGTGCACTCCGAGGTAGACAGCTCGACCCGCCACGACGCCCCAGCGCCACCATAACATAATATGTATAGCCACTCTGTAAAGTGTTCGTGATCTAGTTTTAATGTTAGTGAGTAGTGTGGAGCACACGTGAAGTTGATATTACCAAAGTTGAGATTTAAAACAACGAAAGTCATATAATAAAGTTGGTGACATATATATAACAAAGGTAGGTCGTGAATCTCCTCCTCCTTCATAGATTCCGGGCACCGCTGATCACTCGGAAACCTTTCCAATTCGAGGGGTTTTGATGGTCCGCTGTACCAAGGGCCCCCCCGCACACCCCACTTCCCCGCTGTCCAGCAGCACACCAACCACACGCAGGGCACCACCCTTGCAAGGGGCTTCACGGGACGGGCCGAGAGAGCGTGGTGTACCTGCATGGGCTCCCTGCATGAGACACGCGGTTGTATGTACCTGCATAAGCCTAGCGACCGTGGCAACCTGCCAAGGGTTGTAATCTTGGCAACTTCATCTTGAGCCTCATCGGGTCTTGGCAGTTCTTGGCAGCTTCAGCTTGAGCCGCATATGTAGGCAGCTGCGCAGGGAGTGTTTCGTTCTTCAAAACAAGCTCTTATGTCAATATTTCAACAAAGGCACAGACGTTACCCCCTCCACGCCCTGATGATAGTGGAGAGTGGTGCATTTCGTGTAAGAATGTTTTTTGCGGGGATGTGCATGGCCCACGGTTTCGTTTTGAAGATGCATTTTTCAAGAGATGGCGTATCAAGTGAAAATGAGGGCGCCCCGTCCATCAGCGGACCTAGGAGCTTCACCCTGTGCTTGGTTAAATGCGGAAATAGCAAAGGACTTGATCAGCCAAACAAACCTTGATTTTAGACCCGGTGGGTGGGGGGGTCGGCATCTTGGTACAATTCACAATTCTTCTATTTCATAAGCTGTGGCTTCGGATCCTGAGCTTTGCACGACAATGGCAAAATCAGTCTGGATACGCGTTCAGTGTCAACTTCGATGTCAGGATTGCGCCGGCGCGCGCGGTGGTGCTGTCCTTCAGGAGGAAACGTATGCAAAGGACACATATGTAGCGTTAGCTCGTGGCAGCGAGCAGGAAGGAAGGATCAGGCGGGAGGGAGAGAGCTTCTTTTCTCCTTCTCTTCTTACCATCTTTGTGCGGACGGAGACTCGGATAAATCTTACAAAGGGATCCTTCTGCTTGTATGTTACCCCCCCGGAGTTGCTCTTGCTCTGGTCAGAATAGAAAACTACAACTAGCGCTGTAGATGGCACTCGATGCTATGTGCCATCTATACTCCTTCCTTCCTACAGGCCCCAGCCTTGTGGAAACAACCCTCGTTAACCCCCACTACTTAGTTTATTGCTGGATTTCATCAACCACGATCCGGAGCTATATCGAATCCAGAGAAGTCGCAGCTTATCTCCTCCCAGCCTACACTGTGGCTATGGTGCCTCTGAAAAGAACAAGAAAGTAGCATCTCAAAAGCCAAAGAAATGAAAACGCACCTGACCTCAAACAACGGCGCTCGGATAAACACCACCGCAAGCTATCAGTACTCAAGATGCCTGCAGTACTGATGCCACGGTGTAGTCTTGAAAGAACACATAGGCAGACATCACAAGCTGGTCGAGTGCCCTACCACAAGAAACAACCCCGCTGCCATGACAAGAATGAAGAAAGACCATCTCCCACCGAATCGTTGCACCAATCCACACCCCCGTATACTTTACTACCCCTTTGCAATCGTATGGGGGGTCAATCTGGAAAACGGCTCCGCCTCGCTGTGAGCGGATATCCTGGGGCACATGTAAAGCCAAGGTAGTAGAGCGCGACGTAGAAACTAAGCTAGTATGGTTGGGGACACCTTGAGACGGAGGGTGCGACATTGGTTTCTGACGATCAACTTCCCAATCGGGTAACTATTTAACCATTACACCGCTAGTAGCTTGCCAAGAGTGGCCTCTTGGCGCCCTCAAAGGAGAACTTTCAGCCTAATCCAGATACAAACACTCCTAATCGAGTGACTTTACAGTCCCAAATAGGCAATTATGGGCGACATTGGCTGGGCACCCCACCAAAGAACCCACCTTTTAGAAAATCAATAGCTCCACCACAACAAAGGATAAAATTAATCCGGCTCTGTCATGTTGTAGAGAAGAAGCAGAACCATCGAATGACAGAGAGAAAATCAAATTAGGGTGTGGTTGAGGAAAGGCATTAGCGGTTGAAGTTGACCTCCGAAACCACTCCGGCTCAAGGCGTCCCCAACCATAGGAAGGGACATTATATTTCTACACGACTTGAGCTTCGCACAGGGCTCAAAGAGTCAAGGAGTAATATAAGAGGGGTCACTCCTATCAGTATGCTGGAAACGCGCTAAAGCATACCATTTCAAGCTTGTTGGGGAGAGTGTATTCCTTGCGGCGCCATCGATGACTGGAAGCAGTGCCGTGACGTAGCCGATAGTGTACATTTGAAGAGCCGGCGGGCGGCAGTCTTTCCGGTCCTTTGAAGAGCCTTTCTAGTACATCAAAACTAGGATATGGTGGAGTGTCCCTGCCCGCATGGCGGATATATGAAATGGCAACGTTGATCTTATAATCGACAGTTACTGCTTCCAACTCGGTAAGTTGAACTAGCTCCCACTATACTCGTATCTCACCACCGACAATGATTGTCTGAACTTGGGCAACTTGGATATGCGGCGCGCGTTAGAGTAGAAAAATATGTCCCCTTAAACAGATAAATAGTTGAGATTTCTTCCTTCTATCTCATGGTTATACGAAATAGGGTTAGGGTTAGAATTATAGCATATATGCGATGATTGATTGATGAGAACTCGCTGTGGCTCTACGCTTGGGAACAAGTTCTATCTTGTACGCAGTGTGAGAATGAGTGGGCTCGAGACGATCCTTGAGCTCTATGGCTCGGGTTGTGACAAAGAAGCATGTTCGAGTTTTAGAGTAGACTCGAGTTGAAGAACAAGGGTCCTTTGTTCAATTCAAGAATTGCATAATGATCAAGGGTCGAGTAGTATGTCTAAAAGCAGTTACCTTCGTATACAGTAGTGTCTGAAATCAGTTATGGAAACGTTTAGACACATTAGTATCCTTTAGGCTGACTCAGGTAGTAGGAACTACAGGTTAAGGCTTGAAGGTCAATTGCAAGTTGATCAATTGAGCAGGTCACTAATGGGCGTAGTCACAAGCCATCACACACACCCACACAACTCCTCCCGAATAGTACACAACCTTTTTAGCATGCGCATTTAATGGTACCTTTCTTTATTATTGAAATAATGACGCACAATGATGACCCCCTCAAAAACACAAATTCTTATTTGGTTTCCACGAACGGATCCTGGTATCTCTCTTATCAAATAATAGATCCCACATACAAATCCCCTTTCTATCCCATAGGGTGTTAACGTGCCAGGCTAAGGGGTAACGGTTGGGTGGCTGGAGTAGGGCAGCGGTGACCGCGGCCACACAGTCCCTATCCTATTTTCCTGCCCGCCTACCGCCCGCCTCTAGAACAGTTTTCTTTGTCTAGATCAAGTCAGGCAAGTCTATACGCGCATCCCACATCTCCAGAATGACGGGATGCGGCGCAGTCAGGGATTATCACTCGGACATAATATCTCACTCGGTGTCGCTGTCTGAGTTTTTCTTTTGTTTAGTTCATTAATTACACACAATGGTAATATGGTAATATCGCACTCCATGGAAGCTCCCGTCCTCCGCCGCCTCGCACTACATTAAAACAAAACAAAGCAACGCAAAACACACAAAACACAATAAAAAGCGTCAGTTTTCACTCTTGTTCCTCTTCTCCATCTCTTTCTAAACTCTCCATGCCCTCTTTCCCCACCCTTTCCTCCTCTGATATAGTCTGAGTGATTTATTTTATTTTAATTTTTTGTAAACCATTAACTGCCAAGTGATTAGTTCGTTCATTAGTTTCTTAATTGTACACCATTTGAGAGGCTCGTGTTAAGCGTACTGGTTATTGAGAACACATTATGAGAGGCTTGTACTATACTTGTCTAAAAGATCCTTTGAGTATGAGCCCAGCTGGGGCTCACGGGGATTCAAAACTGTGGTTGTCTCCTCCGTAGTTATGCCATGCAAGATGCGATTATACTACACCATTAAACCAACTCCGCCGCGGAACATAAGAGAAGTATCTGACCTATAAGCTGGTGAAGTAAGGAAGTGAGAGAGCTGAAGTGTCAACGGATCAATCTGTTCTAGCTTGGTTATAGCTTGGCACGCGCCAGGTCTGTTAGATTTGTAGTTAGATGTATGTAACATCGACTCAGAATTGGTTAGCAAGCGGAGGGCTTATAATTTCTGCCTGGACTATAGAGGGTACCAACTTTGTTAGTGATAGGGATACAATATCCCTGAGGTCGGGATAGGTTATCCCATAGGAGGATAAGTTTGAGATTGGGCGTTTTTGTATGAGCTATATTAGTCAATGAAAGTTAAAGCAGGAGATTTCGCTGTTATTTAGATAAGCCATCCACGCCAAGGGACATATGTCTCAGGGTACTGTATTCGGGGATAGCTTATCTTTTACTCCGGATATATATCTTTTCTTGTGGATATAATCTTATATTCTCTCGGAAGGATACGGATTTATACATAGAATAAAGCGTTCTCCTGCTGGTAGTATTGCGAGTTTGCAAAGTTAACTACAACCAAATATTGTATGGAAATCCAACTTTAACATCGCCTTGCAACATGTACACAACCACAGCTGGAAAAGCCAAGGGGTTTTATATCAGTGATTCTCTATGCTTGTACTGTATCAAAATTTAATATAGGCTCGATCGTAGGTATTTGAAAGGCTAATTATTGTGGCCTACTTGATTTGGGTGGTTGCAACAGAGCGTCCGGTTGATTTTGGAAACTCGGAATATTTCGCATCCATAGCAATTTTAGGCTTAGGCAAATTCAACTTCTTTTTTCGCTGTTGAACACTTAAACCTAAAGTTGATACTAAATATTTATACTAGAGTTGCATCTGAACCACTATTGTGTCGTGAACATAAAAAGATACAAGTGGGAGTTCGTCGATCCTTATATACTACAATCCCAAATCCCGGATTACAGAATCCCTGGCACTAAGCCTAATCTGGAACCCTGTTCCTCCATATTATTCATACATAACCGATGTCGCAATGCCTTATTTCTACGCCGCCAGGTAATCGCGATTTCTCCGTACATGTAGTTGTGAAACCGACAATGTCTTACTGGACAATGCCACCTACGACGCGCCTATCCCGCCCCCTCACTAACTCGGGCTAACAGTAACCACCTGCTCTCCTTCTATACAACCGAAGTTGCACCACCCTCAACCTCCTACCCCCTAACCATTTCTTCTGCACCGGCGCGGCCCCCACAATGCATAATCATCACCCCCGCATCTTGAGCGTTGTTTAGGCAGCGCTCGCCCTGTGTTACACACACCCTGGCGGACGAGTTGGCGCAGGGGAGTAACAGCTGTAATGGTGGCTCAGACTACTACTCTTTATTTCACGACGTTTCCGGACCGGACTGGGTCTGCATGAGCCCACAGGGAGGCGCATGAACCCACAGGGAGGTGCATGAGCCAATGGGGGGCGGTGAGGTCGCGTGTGCTGTCAGTTGAGGTGTGATGATATACTCTACGAGTATACTAATCACGATGCTCCGAGTCCCAGTAACATCAACATGATTCCGTTCATCCAAAAAAAAGGGACAACAACATCAGCTAGTAAGCGGGGCCAAGTCCTTGGATATGCGGCACTTACAGGTGATAGGAAAATGAAATTGAAGGAGATTGTTGCCCTAACAGGAGTACCCAAATCTACCTGTTCGGACCTCATCAATAAAGCCAAGCAGAAGTCATTGGAGACTGGAGACCCCAACCTTTGCTCACAGCAAAACCTTGCCCCCGATCCCACTTCAAAGAAAGGCCGCAATAAAGTCCTGACAGCGGAAGAAGAGAGGAGATTAATAGCAATCACACTCTCTGATGCTACTCATTCCCGGATGCCACTACGCGAATTGGCTGCTGAAGGTATCGTACCTACTAGTATAAAGCCTGATAATGATATATTGATCACGGTATTAATTCTAGAATAGCCGGACTGAATGTATGCATCAATACAATCAAGAAAACACTAGCTGCCGATGGTATACACCGCTGCAAGCCTACAAAAAAGCCATTGATGAACGAGATACATAAGGCAAATAGGCTTGCATTCTGCCTACGGTATCGACATCAGGACTGGAGGGACATTATATTCACGGATGAGAGCTACTTTGAAACAAGCAATTTACGGGAACGTAGAGTAAGAGGAGTATTGAGACGCGTAGGGGAGAAATTTGTACCACGGAATATGAACCGAAAGTTTCTTGGGGGTTCTACTGTCATGTTTTGGGGTGCTATCCTCTACGGATATGCAGGTATGGCTCGGAATTAAGCCAGTGTCTGTGTCTGTATTAACAGTTCTTGTAGGATCAGAGCTACCTTACCATATCTACAAAACGCCATATGAGACTCCCCTTGAGCAAGCCTTAGCCCTTACATTGTTACAAGCGGAATATGAGCGTGAAGTTATCAACCCTATTGAGCCCGGGATTCTGCCCCAATTATTAGAAAGGAAAAAAAATAGGAATGGTGGTATCGATTGGTATATTTATAGGGAGCGAATTATGTACCCCCTTCTCTTTCCTCTTGCCCTACTCGCCAAAGAAACAACTAACCCAAATGTTATTATAATGGAGGACAATGCACCTGCACATAAACACCAATATCAGACAATCTTTAGGCGTCGTGCAGGGCTGAATAGGCTAGAATGGCCGGCCAATTCCCCTGATTTGAATCCTATTGAGGCAATCTGGAATGAGATGAAGGACAGTATTAAAGTAAAGTTAGGTTGGAATTTTACTGCAGCAGGGATCCGGGCTGTCATTGAAGATGAGTGGAAAGAATACACAGTTGAAAGAATCAATAGACATATCATGTCGATGCCCCGTAGAATAGAAGCTTGTATTGCAGACGGAGGCGGAAATAATTACAATTTCTAGTCTAGAGTATAGCACTGGCAGGTCGTGCATATGCGGGCTCATGCGCCTCCATGTGGGCTCATGCAGACCCAGTCCGGTCCGGAAACGTCGTGAAATAAAGAGTAGTGGGTTGGGGTTGCCTTGGCACATGCAGGTACGAAAAACGTGGTGCGGGTGCAGGGATTGCTTGTGGAGGGGTAATGCGGGGTCTTATCTTATCGCGCGTTGCCATGGCGACGGCCCCGCTGGAGGAGACATGTGCCCGGGACAGCCGCAGCCCGGGGATCTCTCGGATACCAGCGAGGACGTGAGGATCGTCGATACGTTATCGGAGGTCGTGGTTTGTTCTGAGCCACTGTATCGTCTCGGTATTTTTGCATATCACAACTATTTTTAGATCGGATACACACTTGTCGCCTCTCCTCCCACCAGCGATCACTAACTTTCTGTCGTCCTCCCCTCTTTTCAATCTCTTTCCTCCTTGTGGTTACACCCTGACGGAAACCGAGTGATACTTCATGATGGACCCCCGGTCGATCATCTCGGCCCCTGGCACCTCTCGCAGCGTCCGTACCCGACTATAGGGGCTTCCGTTACTCCCAGTACTGTGATCTGGCACCGGAAGCAGGGATAGTACTGATAATTGCTTCGGTAAATGGAGCAGCAGCACCATAGCTCACGACCAGCAGCAGCAGCGTACCCACATCTCCTACCTGCCTCTAGGAGAAATTATATAAGAACATGCTTAGTTGCCGCCAGATGACTGTAACTACTCAGTGAAGAGGTCTGATGTGGTTTGCGAGGCTGCTCGGGGCGAGCGGAGAGAGGTTTCTCGAGATGATGCGCGAGGAGAGGTGACGCATCGGGCAGGGTGTTGCAATGATTTTACCGATCCAAGTTGAAATATGCTATTCGAGGTTATAATACAACAACAGAGGGTTTTAAAGTAATGTCACGCTTGTTAGAATCAAGGTCCCCTCCGCCCTTGGCGATCGAAGTGGGACAAAGAAGGAGCGGAAGTGAAAGACTGATAGAGCAAGAGAGGTAATACCTTAGCTATTCGATCGTTATCGATTTACGATTCTATCAAACTCTATCCAGCAAGCCTGCTCCCGCCCACTCCCACCATTTAACCAAGGCTATCCAAAACCAGTGAGTATAAAGCTCGAGGCGTGCTGAATATGAATATCCTTGGCGATCTCATTGGCCATAGTTAACTGAGGTCCCCTTGCGGGTACAGTGGACCTCCCCAGGCCTGGCCACCATTTGGCTGGTTGTCGTGGAAAGAATACGGAGTGTTTACGTCTGGTCCCAGAAATATGGAAGGGGAGACATAGTCAAATCTGTTGGGTTTTTTTATTTTTTTGTTTAATTCATTTTCAAAGCTGTCAAGTCGAGATACATAGTTAATTTATTTTTATCTTCTTTCTTTTCTTTTGAGAATATCGGTGGATCGAGAAGAGTTCTGAACAGAAGATGTGTGTCATTGCCGTAGACGAAAGCCCGCACGCAATTAACGAATTAAAAAACAAAAAATATAAGACCTATTGAGCAATTGAGAAGAATGCGAGTGACAGATCATGACGGACCGCCGGTGTACGAACCAGCGTCCGCGATTTAGGGCGTCATGCATGATGTTCTGGCGAGTATTCCATGGGTTCAAAGGGAGTAATCATAGGGAGGGGGGTACCGATTTGCTTTGATCGGGAAAGAACGCACGATATATATATAGCGGTGATCTTATCTGGTTGGATCACAGGTATGGGTTAATTGAGTGATAATTCAATTATATTACGATCATCCTCCCGCTCAGGAAAAGTCAGTTTTTTGCTTTCTAGTCGCCGGAAGGGAGCATCAAAGAGAGTGGAATAAAATAAATGACAAGAAAGAGCGTGGCGGGATATATGACCGTGATAAGGAAACTCTGAACCTAAAATCTAATCACAATCTAGATCTAGAGGCAAGAATATAAGTCTACAGCGTTATCAGGTAAGGCCTAATCTATCGATAATATAGCAAGAGGATAGAAATGAGGGAAATAGGATTCTCCTTACCCTGTGAGGTGTAATATACCTCCCACCAAACACAAATGCGGACGGCCAAAGCGTTAGATGACTTCCAGGTTAGGTGTGCAAGGCTAAAATAGAAAACCTGAAAACTGTCCAAAAGCTTGTTGCGATCAATCGAGAATAAAACTAGCCTTGTCTAAACGATCAAGCGCAACGCGGAGTTTTGTAGGACCAAAAGAGACCAACCCCTACGGGAAAAGGATTAAATCAAATCTTGTCAGAGGGCTAGGGTTGGGGAAGTAGAAGGAACTTTCAGACATTGCTTAACCCGCGAGGGGGTCCTCTATATGTATTCCCTAAGTATTAACAAATGAAAGGCTTTTATTGGTAAAGAAAAAAAAGTCTGCAAGAAAATCGGTTCGATCTGTTGCGTCCGGTCATCAACTTATGTGTAATGAATCTAGTTCCTCTCTGTAGACATACCTCAAGTAAGAAACATGAATCATGCCAAAGACCGCATGCCATATGCTCTAGCTTCTACTGAAGCCTCGTATAAGGGGGAAGTAGTATTCAGGCTATCCTTTCTCTCATCTCTCCACCTATATAGTCCAACTATTTTGCACCGGCGCCAAACGTAAGACTCGCATGAGCAATTACTCCCCACTGTCCCACCTTGGCCATACACTCCCCACGTGGCCAGCCATGAATTGATAACGTATGACCTTCCAAACAAGTGATTACATTCAAGAGGGCAAACAACAGAAGCACCTATAATACAAGAACGATTGCAAATACGACCCCCCCCGACACCATATATAAATCATCGAGCCAGGCAGACATTGAGTAAGTGTTAGTGGACCTTCTTTATACACCGCGCAGGTAAGTCCCATGAGTATATTGAGAGGAAATATCCCAATTGAGATCTTCGTTGCTAAGTAAAATATCCTAGAATAGCTTCCCCAATATGGCGCTGTTGAACTCTTAATGATATCCCTGGAGTACGTACCGAGGGATCATCGACAATATCTATTTCCGTTCCACAGACTGTGAAACCAGCGAGTGCCCCCGCTGTCAGTAATATCACCCAGAGACCTACGATGAGTCTCGAACTCTCGTTTGCTCGCCGAATGGAAGATGACCACATGAGAAGGAAGCAGGCGGTAAGAGTACTGAACATGGTTATGGCCAATGTTGGAAAGATGTCAGGGTCAAGGAAAAAGGTGCTGGAAGAGTGGTTGTGGCTTTTTGCAGTGATCGAAAAAGAATCAATGCAGGCTGTGGCGCTGTAAGGCATGACGGTAACAAGATTTGAACCTACAAGCCAGTCCAGCTTATGCAGAACCGCACAAATGACGAGGAGCAAGTAGAGTAGGTAGCGAGGCGTGACTCCGTAGGAACTAGAGATCTGATGAGTTTGATTGATACGGAGGAGGGTCCGAAAAGGAAACAAAAGTACATGTGGATGAATCCAGCCCCTGTGCCATTCATCCAACCCGGCGTATATTCAGATGAACTATCTACATACCGGGTGTTCACCGTATATATATCAAATACCGAGAAGCCCCATGTTCGTTTTTCCATGGGTTCAATTGATATGAGCACCACATGTAGCAACTAAAGCAGCCACTGATTGTGGGGCATTTCTACTTAGAAAAACAAACTCAGAACCCTTGTATATTTTGACATGGAAATCTAAATAATGTTCAATGATTTCTTTTTAAAGTAGTAAAAAAAGCCTGAGAGCATTGAGCCTCCCACCGTTTCGAGTAATGTTTCGAAAACTGCGTGGAAACCAGAGTCGAATTGAGATCAGGCCATGGAGATTGCGGTGCAAAGGCTGGAGACAGCTTGCTTGGTTACCAAAGGCCACCCTATCAGCCAATCGGAACCCTTCCTAGACCCTTAATTGTTAAATTCTCCTAAAAAGGGCGGTACACCCCGGCGTCGATGCAAAGACGTCTATCCCCTGGATGTTCGAAATATTTTGCGAAATATCTCTCATGCATGAGTGTGGTCTATTTAGGAAGTACTGACGCCATATAGAGCGGCATCGTGAAGTTTGTGGTATGTACATACATACAGCGCGATGTCGGAAGTGATGAGACGGCAACCAAAACCACACCAAACCACACCAAAATCCGTCAAAATGCAACCACCACACACACAGTATAATTGCTATAAATTAATGAATAAGGTTTTAAGGAATGAAATATCGGCTATCAAATCTAATAAATCTAAAAGGGCACTCCCTAAAATCAGATGTGGAAGAAGTTACATGAGCCAGAAGTAGAGCAACTTGGAGATTTGGTTGCATCCCATACAAATATGTGGTCTTGGCACGTGTTTGGCACCTTGACACAACAAAATCATCATAGCTCATGCTAGGGACATATAATTGTAATTTTAAGCTGATAGAGCGATTACCTATATACAGAATATATAGTTTTTCAATTCCCAGATAATATCTATCTTAATTGGTGGTTGAGGACCGGGTTGAAAAGTGGCATTTTTGGTGCAAAATGGTTGCCGTCTCATCACCTCTGACATTCGCGCTGTACATCTGCGTACTTCGAAGACTTGTGAATGCGGCACACTGCTTGCCCTGAGATTTTCCCACCTAAACATGAGAGCCAAGCTTTAACCGTTAAGATGCCAAACCACTTCTCCCTCTAAAGGTGACCTATCAGTAATTAGGTTCCAAGCCTCGGTAAATGTAAGCAATCCGATGCTGAACAAAACTGTGTTTCTGTATACGCTCATGAGGCAAACACCCAACATCTTCTGTGCATGTATATAAACATCCCTAGGAACCTGATTGGCGATCAAGTGTTAAGACTAATAGAGATCAGTACTTCTCAGAAGAATTTGCAGATTGAATGGTTGCTATATATTCGCCTAGGCACTGTATCGGCGACTGTATTTAAGCGCACACTGCAGCTCGCCAGGTGTACGATCATGAGAGAGGTGAAGTATGAACAATGATCGGTCAATGGCGAGGCTGAGAGAATGCTATAATATACGTAGGACCAAGAATAATATTGGCAATATAAGACGATATTTGATATTTAGCCAGGATAAGCTGAGGCTGACTCTACCCCTCTTCTATTAGAACTACCACCGGTCGAAGCAAGGTTAAAGGAATTAATCCACCCATTATCGAGCCATTCACGGGCTTATCTCTTACTCTGGCAATGCTGACCCTTTTCCGTGGGGGCCAAAATCCATAGCAAATACAGACCGGCAATTGGTGGGAGATTGATTCAGATCCAATAATTGATAACGAAATTGAGCAAAGCCAAACCTTTTGGCCCCCACGAAAAAGGGTCAGCTTTTTTTGCCAGACTAAAGGATAATGTGATGGTTTCAGTCAGTCAGTGATAACTCGAAGGAGGATAAGTGGCCGTTTTCTCGGGAAGGACATTTTCAGAGTGATATAAGTGGGTTAGGGTTTATATCTGTCATGTGTGTGGATGTATCGGAATATGTAATTCACCACGTCTCACTGATTCCGCCATTTTTACCCCTGTAGGCGTGTCCTAAATCACAGTTTACAAATATGGATAGGGTCCTCTAATTCTAATTCCGGCCCTATCCCGTGCCAAGGACATTAAATCCACACTGCATGAAGCAACAAGCACTCGGTGTGCAGGGATAAGTGAGCTGATTGCGGGGACTGGACGAACAGTGATGCCACGAACGGCTGTATTGCTTTTGCCTCTGTCCTGTGATTGAGAAGAGTAATTATGGGGTGCTGTACTGTATTCCGGTGTGAAGCTTTTTGTGTAGGAGAAAGAACGAACTGAGTGTGGTTTGAACACGTGATCTTGTAGATAGAGATGTATTATAAAACAAAGATTATACTAATTGCGCCATGAACATAAGAACATACAAGTGGGAGTTCGTTGCTCCTTATATACCACAATTTCAAATCCCTGATTACCTAATCTATTAGCACTAAGCCTAATCTGAAACCCTGTTCCTCCATGAGTCATTCCCATAACCGATGTCGCAATGCCAATTTTTAACACGGTGCACCTCTGGCCGTCTCCGATCTATAGCGCGAACTCGAAAAACGAAAACACACAAACCAATTGCTATCAGGAATCCACAAGGGTTTATAGAGTAAGACCTTGGGTATCAAGCTTAATATATCTAAAAGGGTACTCACCTATTTCAGATATAAAAGAAAATACATGAGCTAGAAGGGGAGTATTTTGGAGATTCGGCCACATCCCATACAAATATGTGGTCTTGGCGTGGTTTTGGCAACTCAACACAATAAAATCAACACAGTTCATGCTAGCTGCATATTAGTTTAATTTTAAGCTGATAGAGTAATTCTTAACATGCAAGAAATATACTTCTCCAATCCTCGGGGATTATTCATAATAATTGGTGGTCTAGGGCCACGTTGAAAAGTAGCATTTTTGGGGTAAAATGGGTGGCATACCCTCACTTTCAAGATTGCACTGTACATATTGTGGTTTCTTCTTACTACGCGTCCCGCCACTGACATACGGTCGTCCCTCAAGCATGGACCAGGTTAGTGATTGGCATGATGCGGGGCAAGACTACCGTATGTACTACCGTGCTATTTGAGAACATTCGTCGCGCCTCAGCAGGGGCATGGGACAACCAGAGACAGCATTTAAACGTCAATATACAGGTTTCGTAGGGAACACCCCCGCTTCAACGAGACGAACTTTCTCAAATACTGCGGTATGTGAGGATGTTTTGTCCTTTCTGGTAAACTACAGAAGGACGTACAGCGGTGGGTAATAAGTCATCGGATGGAACGCCACCAAAATACGCGTTTGCAGGCAAAATTGTGGCTAGGTCGTCTGATGACTTATTACCCACCGCTGTACTGTAACTAACAATGCCTGAGCCACATACGCTCAGAGACTATCTCTTCCACAATAGAACCCTTAAGGCGGTGGGCTCTCGTTTGCATGGCGAAGCACTAAAGATACGATACGCCGTACGTAGTTAAATCAATAACACTTTGACTTAGCTGTCACCAGAATCTAGGAGGACTCCGCATCCAAGAGAAAAGAGCCAACACCTCTCCTCTCAACATCACCAAAAGCAACTAATAACCAACTTCCGAGGTTACTTCATCTGAGATTTTACATGAATGCCCCTCCGCACCAGAAGCCACTCTCACAGTTCAACTCACGGAGCAACTAGTGGCAGCGAGGCCCATGGCTCGCACACTCCCCAAAGTCTCATTTTAGTGGATTGGATAACTCGGACAAAGCCGGTTGAGTTGGGTTGGGTGAGGCTTCAATCAAACCCAGTTCGCGTATCGTGGGGGAATGAGTTTACTCACGCACGGTCTAGCCCAGCCCTGTAATTATGCCCTAGAAAGTCTCAAAATAGTACGCTCGGCACAATCTCATTGTATTACAGTCGTCTTGCGGGCAACGACGAAACCGGTTGAACGACGAACAGGGGTCATCGCCAGTCAAGACAGGAGCGCTCAGGCTAGCATGCAACCACTTGTTTGGCTGAAATCTGGGTTTTCGTCGTTGCCCCAGGTTCGTCGTTGCCTCAAAGTTGACTGTAGTCAATTCTCATTGTATGCACATGACTCCGGTGTGAGTCATTGAATAGGGTATTAGTCATAGGATATGACTCAGGATTTATTGTATGCCATGGCTATGGCACGGGATTCTATTTGTCATACTACCTTTCTGTACTACCTTTCTTTCGTATAAATACAGGGCATTCCCCCATCAGTTAGTTTAATCATCACGCTCGATATACTATATTCTCCCCTAAACTTCTCTAGAAAGTACTTCCGCATGTGGGAATAGTGCTTGAAGTCGGAGTGCCTGGTAACGTGCTCAAGCGCCTTGAGTGGTAGGGCTTGGGACCTTGGCGCTGTCTGGTCCTTCTATGGCAGCCCCTCCCGAAATATCTTTACACTGCTATACTAGCTCTAAAGTGAAAGGTTACACAGCAGTGTGACGAGCAGCCGATCTAGCCTCTAGTTCATATGGGAAGGTTGGAGTGTTCCAATATCATTTGAAGTGCCGTTTAGGGGAGATCTTTCAATCACGAATAATACAAGTGGGTATCAGTAATTATGTTGTACAACTGCATATCAAAGTAAAAAGAGGGAAAAAAAAGTTGCAGAGCCCAGAAATATGAAGGTCTGTTCAGAATTGATTGTAAAACCTTCTCTCGGTGAGATTGAGAAATCGGGAGGTTGTCCTATTGAATGGTACCTGATACTAGCAGTATGCCACCTCGCGACCGCGAGGTATCCTTTTCTCCCACCTCCGTGTAGTATTTAGGCACCTCCAGTTGTTAATCAGTTTTGCCTCAGCCCTCTCATGGCCAGTTCTCATGGCCATGTCCCATAAATGCCCAAATTCTGCTATAGCAATCCATTTCTTTCCGTTAATTATCAGGTATCTCAACTCTGGCAGCTCCAATGCCATGTCCAATGCAAGCTCCAATGTGGGCTCCAATGCCTGCTCCAATACCCACTCCGGTGCCAGCTCTAATTAATGCCGGCTCCAATGCCCGCTCCAATGCCAGCTGTAATGCCCGCTCAGGTACCAGCTCCAATGCCAGCTCCAATGCCAGCTCCAATACATGCCAGCTCCAATATATGCCACTCCAGGATAGTACTGTGTCCACCCAATGACCTCCACCTCCCCCTCACCGCTTCTCCATCTTCTGTCTCATTCCCACTACTTATCGTTGACTATTTAATGATTATGTATATTCTTTACTTATACAGAGTTCCGTCGGGTGGGCTGGTTTCCATTCAGGAATGAGTCAGGGTTAGGGCTTGGTGCTTGCCAGCGGAGGCAGGGTAATCGCTCCAAATCGGGCAGGTAACCACACAAAAGCAGGCAGGGCAACCGCGCCAAATTTGATGTGTCGTGCTGACTAATCCCCCCTGCACCAACAGCCAATCAAACTGTTCCAATGTTAGAAAAATTAGCGATAGTACATTATCCCTTGGACGGATGAAATCGTCAAATTCGCAGCCTGGACCGTGCACGCAGTTGAAAATAGCCATAGAACCAATCAAGAGTAACTGTTAGATAACTGCTTGGGCTAGTAACAGCTCAAAAAGGCAGGCTGCGAATTTGACAGTTTCATCCGTCCAAGGGATAGACATTTCCGCATGGGCCCCATATAAAAAGATACATCCGTTTGTGGTCGCAACGCATATTTTAAGAGTACCAAGCGGGATTTGGGGGATGAAATCAGCAAACTTTATCTATTCTAACCCTAGGTGCTTTTAAATTTTCTGTCATTCAAAGTATTATCAAATATTTTGTTGTATTGTTATTGCGCTGCGAAAATGTTGGTGTATTCTTGATTGTGTTCACTCACTTTTGAGCACCCGCTTGTAGGAACAGACATTCTACTATATACTCTGGGCGAAATAGATGTACACAAGTATCATTCACTGAATTCCGATGACCAAACCCTGTGTCACTGCTCCACTTCCAACTAAAGTTGGGACTTTGTGCATCATGGCGCCTCTGCTTCAGCGAGGCGTTGTAAATTACACGAACGAATTAAGGGGTAGTGCTGTGTTGGTAGCGAATAAATCAAGCTCACATCAGCAACCTTCCGGATACCCGAAGACTTAACGATGCGACCGATACCCATTTCATCAACAATCTAGGCCAAATATGTGAATTCTAACTCTGATCTCACTACACAATAGATTTTGTTCTAAAGATTTAGCTCATCACCCGTCAAATCTCTTTTCCTACTCTGCATATTTCCAGCAAAGAAACAAATACCTGCCTCCTCTACCTTTATTTAGATCATCAGTGCCCCCATCGCCCATCATATTCTCTCTGAGATAGACTGAACCGACTACACTCCTGTTGCTATTGTCCAGATAGTAGTGAGTATGGATATAGCGAAAGATTTCCAACCCATCACCCTTCGATATATCATTCGCGCAGAGGTCCCGAATGTACGAGGTGTAGAGGGAGAAACCACTTGCGGCTTTGTTACGGTGTGTGGTGTATCTTGGGACGAGGTAGACGTATTGACCTTGATATAAAGTAAGTATCGGTATTGAGATAAGTTCTGAAGACCTGGTGATAAGCTCACCGCCAAAGCCTTTATTGATATCTTCTCCATCTATTGCGTTCGAACTATCGCCGTAAACGACCTCAATACCACATACATATTTCATAGTTGTTGGGGAAGCAGGTCGAGGTATGCTTTATACAGGCCGAAGATTTGGCTTATATTGTGCGATACTTTCGGGGTGTCAAGGAATGATGATATTGCCGATGGTTAATCCGGCAAGGGCTTGTTTTAATCTTTCGAGAGGGCTGTAAAATGAAGAGGGGAGGTAACAGAGATGTAGGATGTGGGGGGTAGGAGGTAGAGCAATGGTGCGCATAAGGCTGAGAGGCGAAGATCAAATAAGAGTTAGAGTTGCAGAGTTTTCCAATAGGATTGCTTACCCACCCACCCACCTCCTTTCCCACCCACCAACCCTTCTTTCTCCACCCTCCACTTCTCCCGCGGAAGCCACATAATGCCACAGTACAGTCGTCCTGGAGGCAACGACGAAACTGGTTGAACGACGAATAAGGGCCTTTGTCAGTCGAGACAGTGGCGCTCAGGCTGATATACCGCAAATACTCGATAAATTGGCTAGCGCCGTTTGCATCAAAACGTACTCAAAGTGCTAGCCAATTTATCGAGTATTTGCGGTATTTTGGTCGTTGTCCCAGGTTCGTCGTTGTCCCAAAGTTGACTGTACGCCACGGCCATAAAAGGAAGGTGCGCGCGCGGATTCGCAATCAACTTTACCCCATCCCTTCATTCCTCCCCCGCTCTATTCCTACCTTCCTTCTCGCCCATCAAAGACAAGGAGGGCCGCTTTAGAACTAGATTGGTCATGCTTTGTATCTCATCAAATTGTGCGTAGTCATCCCTCCTTGATTATAGTACCTACAAAGTGGGCGTAGCTCAAGACCACCGCCGTCTCAAACAGCTTCAAATTAATCAAATACTAACAAAGATACCTCCCTAAACAGCTATATACTGATAAGACAATCTCCCAAACGACTCTAACGAGAATAGACCTAATATATCTATCTCCTCAAATGGACGCATCTATGTCTGATCGTGACATGTATTTGCCGGTGGGCCTAATTGGTTGGTCGCAGGACTCGCTTGAAGGGTCGTTCAGTAACGGCCGGGACGTCCAAGTAGCCATCGACGCGCTGAGGAGCCTCACCAATGATCAGCGGAGAGCGGTCATCGCGACATATGACCCCCTTCGTGTAGTGGAATTCCGTGATCAAGGATGGATCACACTAGATCATCGTCTCCTCTATATATTCAGAGCTATTCTATCGCCGGAAACGTCAATTTCAGTGAGGCTAGCAACAACCGAAGAGGTTAAGGAGTTGAGGAAGAAGCTGACCACCGAGGGAGCAACAATCGCTTTTCGATCTAATCGACATTGCTGAAGGCGAGTTAGAGCTATGTTTTCTTGGTGTGGACTCTAATATTTCTCTCAGGAGCGATGGATCAAGCCGCAATGATGTCAAGGTTCCACGACAATTTCGTAGAAGGGAAGGCCAAAGCTCCTCGGTCATCATTGCTCCTCTTCCTCACTGGAATTAGTTTACCTTTCTTCCTGGGTATATTGCGGGTTGTTTACTTGGTCCGTAGATCCACTGAAACCAGTGGTAACTCCAGGATGTTCTGGTAGCTTCTTCTGCATGGATTGGTTTTTTTAGAATTTTACTTTGTCTTTTTGTAAGGGATCTGATCTTCCTAGTGTCTGACTGGGATGGTGGAGTTAATGGGACTGTGTTACATTTTCTTTTCTTTCTTGTGTAATTCATTGATTGCATGCAGACTTCCGTTTATGGCAATTGGGACTGTGTTCTTGATCTTCTCTTTTGTTTTCATTCTCTTCTGCAATTTTTTTCTCTGCAAGTAGCTGCGTGTCGGGTTCCTTGGCGCGGTTGACGACCAAGCGGAGGAGCAGTGCTGGCAGTAGGGGATGTGGTAAACCTCAAGCGCAATAGCTTGTTTTTCTGCCTTTTACTTTGTTTTATTTTACAACATCACCGACCCCATTCTCGGCTCAACGAGGTATTGAGATAATCTATCTACAAGTACTTCTTTATATCTATTTTGCGTCCACTCGTTATCCAATTTTCTCAGCGGAATCGTGTCGAGACAAGAATTTCGGGTTGGGAGGAATATGGGAGGTTCCTCAGGTGGGAAATTAATAATAAAGCTTTTCTGGGGAAAATATAAATTTCTACGGGTTAGGATTATTCACGGAGTGAATGTGGCTTTGTTTATTACCGACTACGCATTTCAGTTCCTCTTACTTCTTAGCATGTCCGCTATCTCTATAACCCCCGTTTTATAATCGACCATTTCCTCCTAGGCTTTCAAACATCTGAATCTTCATTATAATCAGCGGATTCAGGAGGGATCAACCAGCGAACCAAAGCCTCAACTCATGACTGAGTCGATCAGCAAACCCCCCACCGAATCCAACCACTGGTCCAGCAGCAAACCTACTTCGGACACTAGCACCAAGTCTAGCGCTAAACGAAGCTAATTAAAGAGTTTTTGTCGATCGGCAGGAAGACAGACAGGTAACTGGACTTCTAGGCGTATCAGTCTCTCTCAAGCAGCAGAGAGATAACCGCTAATCTGTGTACCCCGGGGTGCCGGAAAGTGATGTAAAGACTCAGTTTACCGCTCACGATTTCAATCAACGACATGCAACCCAATTTTGACCATAATGAAACAACAAGATATGATATATAAAGTAAAAGAGTATAGAAACTTCATCGATCGGACTCAAATAAAAGAAATTAAGGTAGTTGCGAATTCACTCATTATCCCATAGTCCGTCAAGACAATTCTGACCCTTTTTCGTGGGGCCAAATGGGTGGCTAGTGCTAACAAATCGTTATCAATTATTAGTTCCAAATCAATCTCTGGCAATGCCTCGCTCGGGTTTCATGTCGTTTTTAGCCCCTACGAGAAAGGGTCAGCACTGACGGACTACGGGATAAGAGCTCACTCAGTTCCAAGCCGTTGCATCACTTATCGAGACCCCGGGGTACATACAGCCGTGTTAAACAAGTTGTGACAGCAACCACCAACGAAACCGGTCTCGAGGACGACTTCTAAATGAAATCACTCAACGACTAGTTAAGTAAGAGCTATAAAAATCAAAATGAAGGAACTTATGATAGCTAGGTATATATTACTGTAATTCAATACTTTATAACAGCACCATTTGCCTCAATAACAGCCATAACCCTCCTGTTCATACTATCTACTAGTGAATTGAGTTTGTCCTGTGATACCTTGTCCCACTCTTCCCAGCCTGCCTCAAAATGTTCAATAGGGGAATGAGCCCTCTTCTCAAACAAACTAAACCTCCTTCTAAGTGCAAACTTTAAAAGGTGCCAAACATTTTGTCTGCAGTTCAAATCTGGTGAACATGTGAGCCAGAGCACACTATTGATATCTAGTGAATCTCTAGTTCCTCTCGCTGACTCTAAATCATGAGCCTTAGAATTATCCTTATTAGTTATGGAGAATTATCTACCCATTACGGTGATATAAGGGAATAGAGAATCCAGTATGATTTCCTCGACATATCGCTTCCCATTCATCCCCCCTGCATCCCTCCTCCTAAGTCTTTGAGTAAGTGGGCATCTCTTAATCAAGAAAGCTTGAAGAGGACCTTCAGAAACATATTGGAAATAGCCACAAATGTGTATCCTTGTTCTTCCACTTGTAAAAGAAAGTTCGAACTATCTTTCCTGCATCCCTTTCCTGGGTAAGTATTGCACTTTTTGGCCTCATGGGTTAGGATTGTATCCTAGTTGAATTTCAAATGTCCATAGAATGCGACACCAATATTTCTGGTTGGATCTTTGACGGCAATGACATCAATCCGGTCTCTACAATTTGTGATTTGGTTTGAGATATTGTTTTCTGTATTTGATATGCAAGGTGTATCCAACCTGTTTAAGTGCCTTGTCAACCCCAGAATGAGAAACATTTACACATCAGGCATTAGTTATCTCTTGTAAGGCATAGGCCTACTGCTCTTCTACCACATTTTTAAGTATTTACTTGTCTGCTTCTGAAAGGGTGAGTGTAATGGCGTCGTGATAGGTAATAGGATAATTCTAACGGAGTGTTATGGTGTCGTGACAGGTAATAGAATAAGGTGTGGGAATGTGTTGGGGCGTGAAGAAAAGTGTGGTGGCAACGGTCGGAGGATGAGTCATGTGGGTTTCTATGTGTTTCTATTAGGTTCGGTTATGAGTCAGACTCGGACAGGGGTTATTCGGTTATATAAACGGTCCTGTCTGCACTCCAAATCTTGTTTCTCTTCCTTTCCTTTTCTCTTCACGCAATCTCTTGTATTATAGGAATATTATTACTTATATTCCTCCATAGTTCAACGCTTACGATCTCATGGTCTCGACGGCCAAGAGAGTTCCAAGATACTTCGCTTGCTTAGAGTCTACCTCTAAGACTCCTGTTTAGAGTGTGTTCCTTGGACCCCTACGTTTTAGTCTATAGTCTCTGCGTAACAATAAGCAGGAGGCCAGAGTGGGGAAGGTCATAGACATGGCCTTCTTTTTTGTATCCAGTCACTGATCGGTACACAATGCTTTCTAACGCCCCAGTTTTCTTCACAATTTCTTTAACGGACAGCCATGATTGGAGAGAGCATTAATGATCCTCTTCGTGTCATATAGACTTTTCCAACGTCTTTTGTGGGCATTGTGATGGGTTACAGAAGAGGCTGTGGTCGCAAAATGCTGGGCGAGAACGTTGCGACTGTCACAACTTGTTTAACATGGATGTACAGTCGGGTGACAGAAGTTTTGGCGATTTTCCATGACAACGGCCCAAACCCCAGCGTTTCACAACTTCGACCCCACTTCAAATCACCACAGCTCCATACAGAGATGCCAAACCAAGGCAGGATTGAAGGACAGGGTTGCCTATCCGACTTTGCAAAAGGTCAGATCGTTGCTCTTTGGCAGGAGTATGGTCATGTATCCAAAGTCCTCCCTTGCTTGACAGACCCCCACTCAGTGAGTATTGTCAGAAATTTTATCCGCCGCTACCAAGCTCGCAACTCCTGTTACGTGGAATCCCTAGACGAAAACGTAGAAGTCCAAGGAACACAATCTAAACAGGAGGCTTAGAGGTAGACTCTAAGCAAGCGAAGTATCTTGGAACTCTCTTGGCCTTCGTGACCAAGAGATCGTAGACGTAAAACTATAGAGGAATAAAACCAAGACTATTCCTTAAATACAAGAGGTTGCGTGAAGAGAAAATGAAAGGAAGAGAAACAATACATAGAGTGCAGACAGGACCCCCCACACAGCCGAATAACCCCTGTCCGAGTCTGACTCATAACCGAACCTAATGGAAACACATAGAAACTCATATGACTCATTCTCCGACCGTTGCCACCACACTTCTCTTCACGCCATAATACATTATTGTATTACCTGTACTGACGCTATAACAGATCAGGTCCCCCTCTGAGGCCTAACTCCTGGTAGGCTTAGGCTTGTCTGGGTATTGCTTGTGAAAGTCTTCAACCAAGTCAGACGAGTGTTCGAGGTCGTCGGGTTGTTGCCAGGAGGGTTCGGGATATCCTGTATATCGAACCAAATATTCAAACCGGCCTCGTCGCTTCCTAGAATCCAAAATTCCTTCAACTTCCCATTCCTCCTGTCCTTCAATCTCCACTGGGGGTGGAGGCAGTTGCTGTTGCCCTGAGACAGGATCGCTTGCGGCTGGGGATAATAACGAAACATGGAAGACACCATGAATCTTCATGGTACGTGGTAAGTTAAGCTCGTACGCATAGGCGCTGACAATTCTTTTGATATTGTAAGGTCCAATCTGTTTCCAGTCGAGTTTCTTCGATGGCCGTTTTGTGTTGAGGTTCCGAGTCGCAAGGAATACTTTATCTCCTAATGCGTATCGTGGTGCGGGTAATCGATTCGCATTAGCCGTGTCCTCCGCTATCTTCTGCGCCCGAAGCATTTCGTCCTTGAAGAATTCGAAGATGGCTTTCATGTCTCTTGCAATCCCATTCGGCTGATCTTCCGCTGTGGTGTTCCCATGGTGTAGGGGGCCAAAGGTCAGTCGGGGATGTCTTCCGGTATTGGCGAAGAATGGTGAGACTTGGGTGGTTTCCGAGGAATGGTTGTTGGCCGCAAATTCCGCCATCGGTAACATGGGTAGCCAGTCATCTTGTTGGTATGAGACATAGCTCCGAAGGTACTGTTCCATAACTGCGTCGAACCGTTCCGTTTGACCGTCAGTTTATGGGTGAAAGGCTGTCGAGTATCGGGGCGAAATGTCTAAGCGATCGCACAAGGCTTGCCAGAATTCAGCGGTGAATTGAGTTCCACGATCCGATACAATGGCTTCGGGTAGGCCGTGCAGTTTCCAGACGTATTCCAAATAACGTTTGGCCGTTTCTCGCGCATCGACCTCCTTGGTGGTTGGTATAAGATGTCTGATTTTTGTTAACCGATCGACTACCATCAGAATCGCGTTGCATCCCCCACTATCCGGAAGGTCTGTGACGAAGTCCATGGAAACATCTGTCCATGGTCCATCTGGGATGGGCATAGGTCGTAGTACCCCGTATGGCGCATTCCTGGTTGTTTTGCTTCGAGTGCACACTTCGCAGTTCCGAACGTACTGGTCAACATACTTTCTCATTTGTGGCCAATAGTATTCCCGACTCAATAGTTCCAAGGTCTTTGCCCTGCCTGGATGTCCGGCTGAGGGTTTGTCGTTGTTTTCCCTAAGTAACCGTAAACAAAGGTCACTTTCCTCTGGTATGTATAGTGCACCTCGGTATAGGAGTCGATTGTTTTCGTCCTCCGAGCATTCAGCCAACGATATCTTCTTTGAGTGTTTGACCCCGTTCCGTAGTAAGGCCACAATTTTGTTTGGGAAACTATCAATCTGGTAAGCATTTGAAAATAATTCCTCCACAGTGTACGTTCCTTCAGCGGATTCATTTATCAAAGAACCCGCGAACAAACTTAGCCCCCTGTCCAAATTCTTGCTTTTCAGAACCACCTCGCTTTGGTGGGCCAGTCGTTCATACCCCTCCTTAGGGAGGTCTCCTGGCCTCCTAGTCAAGGCATCCGGTTTTCCTCCTTGCTTTCCTGGGCGAAATTGAATAACAAAATCAAAACGTGACAGGAATTCCGACCAACGTGCTTGACGACGATTTAGTAGTTTGGTTGCCATAAAGTATTCCAAATTCCTATGATCCGTTAGAACTTTGATTGGGAATCTGGATCCTTCGAGGTTGTGTCGTCAGGCTTCGAAACATCGAATGATCGCCAATAGTTCTTTGTCATAGATCTCGTAGTTACATTCTGCCGGCGAGTGTCTCTTGTTGAAGAATGCTACCGGATGGAAGATCTCTTTGTCATCACGTTGTGAGAGAACCCCCCCTGAGACATAATCGGACACATCAGTCTCTACAGTCATTTCCCGCTCTGGATCAAAGTGTCGAAGTATTGGTGCCGTTGTGAACGCTATTTTGAGGTTTCTGAAAGCTTGATCTGCCTTTTCCGACCATTCGAATTTGACTCCCTTCTTTACCCATTCTTGTTTGGTTACGTCCTTGGTCAGAATTGTCAGTGGTGTGACTATCTTGGAAAATCCATCAATGAATCGTCGATAAAAGTTAGCGAATCCGATGAATTCCTGTACCCCTTTCACGTTTTCCGGTGTTTCCCAATTCAACACCGCTGATATTTTCTCTAGATCCATTTCGATACCTCCGGTGATAAGATGAGGCCCAGATATTTAGTCTTCTGAACATAAAACTCGCATTTCTCTGGTCGGAGATGGGCCTTGTTGGCATACAGTAGCTCGAGTATCTTCCGAACATGGACTTTATGTTCTTCCAAAGTTTCCGAGTAAATCAGGATGTCGTCCAAGTAAGCGGTAACAAATTGGTCCAGATGAGGACGGAGAATGTCATTGATCCATCGTTGAAACGTAGCAGGCGCATTTGTTAGTCCAAACGGCATGACTTGGTACTCGTCGTGACCGTAGCGCGTCCGGAATGCGGTTTTCCATTCGTTCCCCTCGGTTATCCGAATCTGGTTGTATCCCCACCGTAGGTCGAGCTTTGTATAGTATTTGGCCTTCGACAACCTCGCCCATGTTTCTTCCATTAACGGGAGAGGGTATCGATTCTTCACCGTAATTTCATTAAGTCCCCGATCGTCCACAAATAATCTCAGTGTTCCGTCGCTTTTCTTCACAAAGATGATGGGTGCTCCAGCCGGTGAAGTGCTATTTCGGATTACCCCTCGGGGAAGGTTTTCTTTGATATATTCCCATAACGCCTTGAGTTCCACTTGTGTCATACTATACATTGGTTTGAACGGTGGTTGTTTATCCCCTTGTAGTACTATGTGGTGGTCGTAATGGATTCGGTGTGGGGGTAGTATTGACGCATCGGCTTCTTCAAATAATGGTAGTAGATCGTGGTTTTCGGAGGGAACTATCTTCCGGATATCGATTGGTGTCTGATCCAAGGCCGAGAGGTGGATTAAGTGTGCGCCTGGCTCCAGTTGTCGAACGATCCGTTAGTTCTGAGTCAGAGCTTGACTGAGTCCGGAAAGATCCAACAGGTTCCATTCCGGTCCAGGTATTAAAATCCTGGAGCAACAATGGGCTTTTTGTTGATGGAGCAGTGATCACAGCAAGCCGGTGAGTCGAAGATTAGCTTGTTCTTTTTAGGCCTTAGCTTGACATCATGTCTTCGCATACATGGTATCCCCATCACAATAGGATACGATCCCAACTTAGTAACAAAGCATGGTGCTTCTTCACGATGTCCGTGTATATCGAGATCAAGGGTAACGAAGTGAGTAATTTTGCCCGATTGAATAGGTCGTCCGTCTATCACATCAACTTGTCGTGGTATTTTCAGTGGTGTCATTGTGAGGTTGTGGTGGCATGCAAAGGATTCATCTACAAACGCGTATCCTGAGGCCCCAGTATCAATGAGAGCAAAGGTGGGTACAAAAGTATTTTTATTTTGAGAAACCGAGCAGGTTACTACAAATTGATTCCCATCCATTTCCTCCTCTGATACCGAACAAGTAGAGATACGCATCCTAGGAAAATCCTCAAAGGGTCCCTGGGTTATGCCACTTAAGCCAGGGACAAATCTTTTGCCGACTCATTGTCCGAGTCATTTCCTTCTTCCACCTTGATTGCCGCTCCCCTCATGGTATACCTTCTTTGACCCCCGCCCTGTCCCCTAGCCTGTGGGCAATTCCTCACCAGGTGTCCAACCCCCCCACAATAAAAACATCTTCCTTCTGCCAAGCGAACATTTCTTTCCGTAGGAGTGGGGCGACGCCGGCCCCCCGAGAGATCCATAGGCACATCACCACCTGGTGCATGGGATGGATGAGTAGGCGTAGGTGATGCCTGGTTTGCTGGAGCGGGAGTAGGAGCAGGAACATAAGTACGCGACAGGGGAGCCACAGCAGTTACTGTGCGTTGGGCGACAGGGTTGCTGGTGGTAAATGGGTTCCGTTTCCCCAACCTCACCTTTATCGCCCGTTGCCTATTGTCCAACAGTTATAGAAGTGTTGCGCAGCCGTCGACGGTATTTGGAGTCTCGTGATGTACCATGGCTTCCATGAGCTCGGTGCTTATCCCTTCCAGTAGGCACTCCACCCTCTTGATCTCGTCGAATCCCGATTCCGAAGCGTGTCGTTGGAACTCGGCGAAGTAATGAGAGAAGGTACGGTTACATTGGCGCATGTCCCTCAAGGCTCGTTGAGAGGTAAAGACTAGGTCGGGATCCCCAAAAGCAGTATCCAGGATCTCATAGAACTGTTCCATTGATGGTAGGTTAATGCCTTCGTTGGTGGTGTAAGTTAGGAACTGACTAGCGGCAACATCTTCGAGACGACCGAAGGCATATGATAGTTTCGATTGTAGAGTTGGGAAGCGATCGGCATTCCCCAAGAGTTTGATCCTCATTTGTTGTTTAAATAGGTGTAACCGAGCCTTGTCCTGATCGCCTCGAAAGAGTGCAGGGTCGGAAAGCTTTTCGGAGCGATGGGTAGGGTTCGAAGTAATAGCACCAGTGATTGGGGCTGTTGCTGCGTTTGGCCGGGGTTCCAGGGGGATGGCCTGCTGCTGCTGAGCCTGTTGGGCTGTCGCTAGATCCCTTTGGAAGGCCTGCCTTGCCTCCTCTCCTTGTGCGTAGGCAGCTTCAAGGTCTTGGGCATATTGAACCAACGCTGCACGACTTCGTTCCAGGAGGGTAAACGTTTGAGCGTTCGCATGGTCCGGCTCGAATGACGCGTATTGTTTAACTCCTCGTAATCTATGAGTTTCGACATGGTAGGCGTTGGTCTAAAGATTGTGTTGGTTGGCGTTGGAGATGCAACCTAATGTTATGTGGAATCCGTAGACGAAGACGTAGCAGTCCAAGGAACACAATCTAAACAGGAGGCTTAGAGGTAGACTCTAAGCAAGCGAAGTATCTTGGAACTCTCTTGGCCTTCGAGACCAAGAGATTGTAGACGTAAAACTATAGAGGAATAATTCCAAGACTATTCCTTAAATACAAGAGGTTGCGTGAAGAGAAAAGGAAAGGAAGAGAAACAAGACATAGAGTGCAGACAGGACCCCCCACACAGCCGAATAACCCCTGTCCGAGTCTGACTCATAACCGAACCTAATGGAAACACATAGAAACTCATATGACTCATTCTCCGACCGTTGCCACCACACTTCTCTTCACGCCATAACACATTATTGTATTACCTGTACCGAGGCCATAACAACTCCACCAAATATTTACCAGCACCTTGTAGACCTCTTGTCATGAATCTTCGGACCAGAAATCGCGTTTTTGCCAATGCAAAAGACAACAGAAGCCAGTCTGTTCGGCAGTTACGGGACAATCTTGCACCTGAGGACTCTACTAGGACAATAAAACGCTAACTCTAGAAAAGAGGTATTCGCATGTGGAGGGCTGCTGTCAGACCTCTTCTGAAGCTAGAACATGTAGCTATTAGGCTTGCTTGGGCCCTTGCACATAGGCATTGGATAATGGAGGACTGGGGGAAGGTCATTTGGAGTGATGAATGCTCGGTAGAAAAATGCAGAAATGGCGGTCTAATGTGGGTGTTTCGTTCTTGGTGGGAAAAATGGCAAAAAGACTGTATCAACCCCAAACAAAAGAACAGGGAGGTAAAACTGATGGTCTGGGCCTGTTTTTGGGGGAGGAATCGCGATACCTTTGTCCCCATTGTTGTCAAATCCAAGGATCAGTTTGTCTATACCAGCCTCCTCGACACCTGCATGAAACCACTCTATGAACGAGTACAGAACACACTGGGTGATGCAACCTGCATGCAGAATAATTCTCCAGTACATAAAGCATACGCTCCTATGATTTGGTTGACGGTAAATGACATCACTCTGGAAGAATGGCCTCCTTATTCACCTGATATGAATCCTATCGAGCATGTCTGGAAACGCCTCAAGGATAAGCTCCAAACATCGTACCCAAACCTTGCAAATATCAGAGGAGGGCCAGAGGCAGTTAGAGTAAGGCTTGCTGAAGTACTTCCCCGGGTGTGGGAAGAAATTGAAGAAGATTTTGGTGAGAATTTGTCAAAGTCAATGGTGGATAGAGTAGAGGCTCTTATAGAGGCAGAAGGGTGGTATACAAAGTATTAGATGGCAAGGAGTTAAGATAGCATGCATGTAATTAAATCGAATTTACAATCTAGATACAAACTATTCACTCTTAAAATTTGAAGTGGTTCTTAGACATCTTCGTGATCACATCATAGATGGTTGAGGGGGTGTCGGTGGTTGCCATCGGGGCGATTGAAAAAATCGCCAAAATTCTGTCCTAGTACTATACATACATATGCCAACCTTAAATTACGCATGATCTTCCGGGAGCCCTAACCCATGCAAATCAAAGTTACAACCCATCAAGGCATATCGTACCGAGATATTTATCTGAAAGTCTTTCTCCATGAAATCCATTTTCCTGTAATCGATATACATCCGGGGTTCTTACAGTCAGGAAATATCTTAATCAAACCCCAAACGTGTGGCCATCAACAAACGCCAGAATATGCCTATTTATGACGCTTGGGGTACAAGGCTAAAAGAAAGCGTTCACTTCTACACGCAATGCTTCTTAATCTACCCCCATACTCGTAAAGTAGCCATGACGAAAGGCCTATCTATTCCTCCTAGAGGGTATGGGGCTAGTGGCGGCTCGAGTGATACTGTATGATTCGGTGGTGCTTTTTCTTGTTTCATTCATTATTTTATCAATTAGGTGATGCTGTGTTGAGATGGTTCATTCTCGAGTCCTAGTTTATGTTAGCTCCGTAAGTCTGATTGCAGGTCATTTAGGATGAAGGTTTTGTGGATTTCTGACTGCCGCTCTGTATGTTGACATATCGACCAATTCGATTAGTGTGCACAGGTACGTTGATTGTAGGACGGCGGGTAGAGAAATATCTAATCCTGATTTGTAATAAGTTGGAGATTCTGAACAATAATTGACATGTCAAACGTTGTATGTTAGTGTTGTAGGCATCTCACGAACACCGGCAATCGACAAACAACATTAATCTGTTCGCTAATTGCCTAGGCAAGCGACGAATAAATCCTTTACCATGCTCTGTTGTTATCCCTGGGGGGTTTGCAAACGGCTCTGTTACCTGAGGGGTGGGTCGTAGGCACCATTCTCCCGAGAACGCAGCATCCGAGGGACCCAAGAACTCCTTCGGATGATAATGCTTAATGTCGAGCGCATCATGGGCAGCTTGCAGCTTATGGCATTATGTGGTGGTAAGGAGTTCTCATGACTCAGTTGTTCCCTTGTATGTAGTAATTGAACCCACGACTGGATTAGTGGTTCGAGAACTGCCTATCATATTCCGCTATATCTGCTTCGTCGTTTGCCTAGGCAATTGGCGAACAGTTTAGTGTTGTTCGTCGATTGCCGGTGTTCGCGGACTGCCTAAAATATCAATACTGGTGAACTCTGTATTTTTGGTACCTGAGATGCAACAGAATTCTCTCCCGGTCTGGTTTGCAGTGGGGCTGGAGGGTATCGCGCGGTCGAGATCTAGATATGACTACGATTGTGGTGCCGGGAGTTTTAGAGCATTTCGAGAACCTTTGCACCAGCTTCGGAGAAGCCGATACATAGATCTTTCATGTCGCCGAGGCGTAGGGCTCACTGCTTATGCGGCTCGGCATGTGGAGGATAGCCCTCAAGAGCGGTAACGTAATTAATACTGTAGCCGTTATTACATGCGGAAGTTCACTCTAGGGTTTGGGCATAAGCCGTGCGGGACTTGAGCGGGAATTGGTTTTGATTATGTGGATTGATTATTGCTATTCCGTGCATGGGCTATGGTAAAAGCTGTCAATAGATGGTTGGAATCCTCCTTTCTGCTTTATTAAAACTCCATCACCTAATTGAGTTTTTTTTGCGATGCGCTCATACCTTGTAGGATCAACCTTCACTCCATGCATGGCCGTGTACAGAAGTCCGCTCGGGCGTAGTCGTAAGTACAAGGCTCTGGGATTTTTGATCCCTCGGGCGATCGCCTTGGCAGGAACAACGATTGTGGGGTGGGGTGGTGGGGCGGAAATGTAGGTACGCCTTGGCAATGGTTCTTGCAACGGCCGGTGGCTTAAAAGCGGTAATAACACCGACATGAATCACCCCAGAACAGAGGGAGCTATTTCTCACTTACAGTATTGTCCTGGTCCAAAGACCAACTGCTAGTCGGACGTAGCAGTATCCCTTCCATGGATAATATCTGTCACAACCCCAGCTGAACGAGCTGAAACAAACTTGGTCTCTCAGAAATGAATGACGAACAATACAAGCTGGTCATCTTTGGGCGAGTTGCAACAAGCTCCAGTGCGGAGGAGGGGTTGCCGAGCCAGAGCTTACAAGTACAAGGAGATTGCGGGTTATCTCAGCTCTTTGGTTGTCAGACGCGTGTGAGTGCAAGATCCACATCAACCGATATCTGCAAAAGACAGGTTGGCGTCCGACTTCACGCATATGGCTGTCGGAATCCCCCTCCCGTTTCGCAGGAGAAGGCGGATACTAGATCTTTCCTGATTCAATGATATCATATATCCATGTTTCGATGGTTGCTAAAAAGGATAGGGAGCTACAATTGGTGGAAGAAAATAGAGCCATTAAATCCATCCAATATTACCCGATAGTTGCAGCAAGCATTACTTGCAGCCAGCAAACGTAACCGTGCGTGTTAATGAGATGATAATTTGGGTTGTGTAAGCAGAAAACACACACCCTCTATATCAAATCGCCCAGTAGTAGAGGAGTATAAGATATTTGAATTCGAAGAAAGAAGAAACTGGAGGTTTTATTCGAGAGCTAAAACTATTTCAGCATTGTCCGCCGGATATAGAGAGATGCTATTGGGATTTCAGCACTAATTGTTAAGATTACATTCTCGTTAGAAGAGCTCACCCTTATCTGTAATACGGATTCAAGGCTGTTTCCTTTTGTAAAGCTACATTTACCTAGACGTTGGTGATTGAGAAGCCATAACTGTGCAGAAGGGACATTTACTAAGTATTAAATTCACGCTAAAGATATCCTATAGCATATAGTTTTTCTTTGTTTTTTGTTTTTGTTCAAGTCATTGATTGCATGCAGACCGTAGTCTATGGCAATATCGCACAAGCCCCTGATTTACCCGTTCTTTTCCTCCGGCTCTGTAGATTAATATAGCTTCTGTGAGAATAGTTTAAGATAATAATTAATAGCATAAGTGTTCCTATAGAATCAAGGGATATATAACAATCATATCCATATACTGTCAATAATACACGATTTTCAAATGAAAACTGCTCTTTCGCAAAATACTCTCGACTTACTAGCACAAGTGGAAAATTCTTACATCAACGCTTTGTGTTTGAAGGTAAGTCGAACTTGCCTATATCGAAAATGATTTCTTTTTTTTTGTTTAACTCATTAGTTCTATGCACACCGTAGTCTATGGCAATATCGCACTGCCCCTCTACTGCCCGCCCTCCGCTACTGAAAATGGTTAGTTACTACAATATTCATCAAGACGGGATAGGCACTCAATATCAATACCGGAATTATTTCTATAACCGGAAGCGGGAGACTACTGCAAACAAAGCTCCGGATTTATCTGAGTTTGAAGGCATTTAGGTAGAATGCGAACTCACTGGGGAGCTAGTACCAGAGCCTCTGCAATTTGAAAAGGAGATCTACCGATGCTGGAAGGTCTTAGAAGTAGCAGCAGTAGCCTGCAGGGACTTGATAGTACCCTTTATCTGTAGATTCCTAATAGTAAAAATGCTACTAGTACCTGTAGAGCCTGTTAGTAATTACTTCTCGCTAAGGCACGATGGTCTCAAACTTCTCCCACATAAACCTGGCGAGGGTCCACCAACCACGGACTTTCCCAGTGGGGGGGAGGCGTCTGGTGTTGTTCCAGTAAACCCTAACCCTAGGAATATATGGTCCAACAACGAGACCTAGAATGACTTCAAGGACTACAGTCTTAGACCACTCAAAACGTGAAGTGGCTGCAGCTGGATTTTAGTATTCGAGCAGCTGTTATCACAAACCGATTCCATCTTTTGCTCTTACTCGTATCGAGCCTGCGTGTCGACCACACTATAAGTTGTAGAGTATCATGCGCGTGACCGTGGTTAGTAAAATCCGATATTACATTAGTTTCTATGGTGGAAAGGACAATTGTTATCATGTTGGTCGCGAATTTGACAAATTTCATCCGTGGAAGAGTTAGCTGAAGGGAACACCGCCGATCTCCAACGGGCAGAACGCAAGCACGTGTATTTACACTTTTTCCAACGATCGCCTGCTGTCTGTTGAGCTCACCCCAACACAGAGCGTAACTCTCGGAGAAGACCCTTACCAGATCACTCGAGGCTGAGCGATTCCTGCATGCTATCCCCGCAGCGTTGGGTCGGGTCTTTCCATCAGAGAACCGACGTTCATCGAACCGGCGCCATTGATGCTGCCGGTACAGTGTAGACCTGGTTACATGCATCGGTCTCTGACTGTGTATGATCTGATTTGGGATGAAGGATCGTGCTACTATTTCACACTGGCTCGCCTGCTAGGACCGATTGAAAACGGGGTGCACGGCGCCCAGTTGGATGTTTCTAGTGGCTTGACAGATCCATATCAGGATTTGGCGAGAGGCCGTCCTGGGGTGGAGCAAGAGGCGACTATCTCATCGTCTGTCTATGACGGCAGCCTAGAAGAGAGGGACTAAATTTGTACAGCGCCAGGACGTTAATGACCGAAAGTGGGGCTTAGCAACGGGTTCGACCACAACTCGCTGGACCACAATTATGAGTACAACAATCAGAATTGATCCTTTGAAGAACTGATAATTTGTAGAATGGTTATTTAGTATATAAAGAAAGGATAAATGTCATTTAATATCCTGTATACCAACCCCTTGCCTTTCTTACAGCCTCTATTCTCATAGGCAAGCTTTAACCTGCCTACCAAATCAATCATCAGGTAGCAGTTCTCAGAAATAAATCAGAGCTGCCTCAACGAGGGGCTTGATTACTTTAGGTGATCTAGTATCATATGCTCAATGGGGGTAGTGTTGATGGTAGAGCTTCTTGAGGTGTACTCAAAAATGCTCAACGGGATTTATATCAGGTACATAGGCAGGACAATTTTCTAAAACATCAACCCCATTCTCCTCCAACCATTGAGTGGTAATTTCGGTAGTGTGTACCTTAGCATTATCTTGTATAAACATTGACCTGATACTCATCTCCTGTATCTCGGGTAAAAATTGTGAAACCTTTTTGTTCTGATGGTTGCGGCGTTCTGGTATTGCCCTATTGCGCTTTCGGTGATTTATGTCCTCGCGCTGTACCAAGATGCATAATGATATCTGTGAGTGAAGCGATATCAGATTTTCCTTTTTTCATTTTTCATTTTTCCTTCTCAGCTTTTCCTTTCTTTTTTCGTTTCCATTTTCAGGTTCTTTTTCTTTTTCTTTCCCTTCCTCTTTCTGTCCCCCTTCTATCTTTCCTTGGTTTGGGGATAGGAATTAACAGAAAGGTGGTGGCACCAGAGCCTAAACTTACGCCGATACACCTTCTATGCCGAGCGCAGGGGATAGGTATTATAATAAGTAACAAAACGCTGGGATAAGGTTATACTAGCGAATACCGCATGTAGCGCCCTACAAGTAGTATCATTGTATCAGATCACTTATCACCTGCCGCGATACTGGTGACGCTTGATATTCAAATCTCCAGCCCAGATTTTAGTTGTTTGCGGCCTACTAAGCTGAGCAGTAGTACTACTGATAATCTCTGGGCGCGATAACATAGCCAGCTTTTAACCTCATCCCTTCTCATACAATATTTGACGGTATCTCTCGTAATATCTCTCTTAGTCAGATAAGAACTAATGAAAGAAAGAGAGTATTTACGAGCTCGAAAGTAGGCGCTATTATGCTGATAACAGATAGACGTTTGGTGAACGAAAACGCCGGGGATGCTGTCGGAGTTGGCAATCTAGATTCAGGAGCAGGCGCTGCTGCTGAAACAACTGCTACCACGGAAAGAAAAAGAGGGTCTGAAACGCTGGACCAAGAGCACGGATTGGCATTCAGTCGAGCAGGCCAGGGTTTGGCGAACCCGGCTCAGCCTATGGCCAACGGCAATGAACGGAAGGAGCCACGAACTGGAGGGGAGGTCATTCACGGTTTTCTGGGAATTCATGACGAATAGAATCGAGAGAGTAGGGATTTCGATGAGACAAGAGAAACTTCAAGATCTTTGGACAGAAAATTTCAAGAAATGATGGAAAGTTTGAAATAACTCAAGATTGACATTATTGTTAATAGTGAAGTGTAAATAGTAATATATCTACGTTTTAGGTGCTCAGACAGGGCAGAGGGGTAAGCAACTAAAATAGTGGCCGGTTACTTTACAGCACGTGCACGTTGATTTGCTGATGCCGGGGTGCGGTACGTGCTCAGAAAATGAGTATCCCTTGGGCCGGTGAGACACGTAGAATCCAGGGCTTCCTATCTCAGTAGTGATTTCAAGTGGCAAAGACACTGAGCCTGGTGCTTCATCACTAAGCCACGCTCTATTATTCGAGGAAACGTGACTTGGCGTTGCTTGAATAGGAAGTCCTGGATTCTGCGTGTCTCACCGGCCCAAGGGATACCTAGGTATTGGGTGATTGTGATATATTTCCGGTGCTATTGAACACCGTGATATTTTTTGTTACACCACTTTCGCAGGGCAGAGAAGTACGGTGTTATAGTTACAGCACACCAATGGCATCGATAGTACAGGCCTTGGCACTTTTGATCCCTATTTCACTACTATCAGCGGCTAAAGGTCGGAACTAGCTTGTATGTTGGTGGATTGATTTTCCAAGGTGCCAAAGAACATCATCGCTTAGAGAGTTGAGATGCATTCATTGCCGGGATTGAAAATCTGGGAGTACAGGTTTCCTACAAGCAAAGACACAGCTTCTCACTGCTAGCACTTGCGGCCCCAACTGGTTCAACACATTTAATCATATGGCATGGGAAGAGCACTGGGGTTAGTTGATGTAGGAACGCCTTGGCAACGGACCCGGTGGTTCGGTGAAGAAACGGCCGTCTCGCCACCCCACACGCCAAACAAAGTCAGTCAACACACGGCGATCTCCAGGTTAGATGTAATACTATCTCCTGGATGTATGAGAGAGTGGGAAAATCTCTCTCATGCATTAGCGAGGCTTATCCAGGAAATGATTGACTTGGGTAAGGCAGCGAAGTGCGAACCTTATGGCACCGTTCAGTATTCCAAAGACCGATAAAGGCAGCAAGCTGCTTATCCGCAGAGATTTGCCCACTGTCTCATACATCCAGGGGGAGCCTGTGGCTACTCAATTAGCCACAGCATCACGGCAGCCACTTCACAGCACTCTGTTGACTGCCATATGGATGATGTATGTATGTACAGCGGTGGGTAATAAGTAATGGAACAGGCTGAGACAACATGCGGTGTTTGCAGGTGTAGAACCGTATCTCGGGGCGTTCCATCACCTATTGCCCCTCGCTGTGCAAGAACCAGGGCGCCAAGACTCAACACCAGATGGATGCTTCTCCTCACAGCCTTACCCCGCTCAGTAGAAAGCTCTCTCTCTCCTGTCGTTCTTGCCTATTCGTTTCAGAACTCCCCGATCGACACCCACGATGCTCGACCTTCTAGTAAACTTCCTCTTCGCCCTCTTCGGGCTGTACAACCTCCGCCGCTCCCCCCTCCTGGCTGGCTTATCAGTCATTGTTTCCTGCGCGTCCTTTGCGGCCGCAGCGTCCCCAGTCCTCCCCGTCGCCATCACCTCCGTCGCGGCAGTCTCCCCGGAAGCTATCCGGGTAGTGATTGCCGCCACGCAGGGTATCCTGCTTTGGCTCACCCGCATCCCCGCCACCCCAGCCGTCGGACACCCAGGGTATGGACTCCCGCCGGGAATGACTGACGAGAGCCTCCTTTCGGAGCACCTCGACACAACCTCCACCACCATCCTGACGTGGACTACAGGGCAGGATTTACGCACACTTGTTGTCGAGGCTAATCGGAGGTTCGTCTGGGCCGACCAGACAATCAGTGCTCTTAACCAGACCCTTGACAACTCCGCCGCCGCCCTCGCCGCCGCCATCTCCGCTCCCACTCGACCCGATTGGCTCCCAGAATGGGCCACTGAGGAGTGGTTCCAAGCGAACCAATCCTTCAATGGCACTTTCCCCCCCACCCCGGCTCCCGGAATCGTGCCTGTCTGGCTCTCCTCTTGGTGGGCCGCAAACCCTGATGCTACCTCCGTCCCTTCAGGCCCTGTTCCCACCGCCGCCTCGTCTGCCCCTCGACCCCGCCGCCAATTGGATCTCGGATCTTTCGATGGGGACCCCTCCCTGTGGAACCTCTACAAGGAAAGGGCCGTGAGGTTCTTCGAGGTCGATGCCGAGTGTTTCTCCACCCCCCGCGCTGCTCTGGCGTTTGTGCTCGAGAGGTTTACCGGCCCCGCTCTCCTCGCCACTCAGGGTTTCGAGCTCTCGGTTGCCCCCGCCGCCTGGTCCGACATTGTCTCCGGCAGCACGCTCATGCTGACTCTGCTCGAGCGCTTCGACACCTTCTTCGTGGACCCCAGTCTTATCACGGCGGCCTTAAACGACCTTGACAGACGCTGGCAAAACGATTCCCCGTTCCGTGCTTTCTGGCTTCAATACTCGGAGCTTATGCGCGTCGCCGGCCTCTTGGTCATCAACTCCCGTGGCCTGTATGAGGCTTCTAGGTCCGACACCAGGGCCTTCCTGAAACACCTTCGTCCCGCCGTCAGAGAGAATCTTGCCGGTCGTGGCTTCTCCGACGAGTCGGAGTTTCACGACATCTATGTCGCGGCAAGAGGCATCGATCACCTCCTCCCCGCCGACTAGGAGAAGCACGTCGCCTCCTCCGCCCAGTCCGTTTCCGAGAAAATGAAGGCGGAGAAAATGCCGAAGGGGGCGTGGGGTCCCTGGGACGCCGGAGTTCGCGCGGCTAAGGATTATGAAGGTGGAGGCTGGGGAGTGGGAGTGGGAGGATGCAGGGGACGAGAGGGCTACGAGGGCCATGGTTTAGGAATCTGCGGAGGTGATGGAGGAAAGGTATTCGGCCTTCGTGCCACTGTCTCTTTCGGCCTTCGAGCCATCTTCTTTTGATGTTTCTGCTGTGCTTTCGCGTGTTGTTTCTCGATCCTTTCAGTCTCCTGGGTGGGAAGAGTAGTCATAAATGTATCTGTGATTGACCTTCCTCTCCCCGCCCTGGTAGACACCGGCGCGGGCGCCAAAATCTTAGTGTTAGTCTTAGTCTTAATTGACATCGTGAATGAAAAGGCTGTTTTCCCTTCTGCGACCCGCCCCCTTCCTCCCCCGGTAACCGTGACAATGGCCGACGGCTCCTCTTGGACTATGGAGGTGTCCGTCTCGGTAGTATTAACCCCCCCCCCCCGATGAGACGACATCGGTTGAGGAATCCTTGATTACTTAATAACTATGCCAATCGTCCTTGGCTATAGGTTTCTGTCGGCCCGCTCCTGCTGCATCGGTCGTCTCAAGGGCACCGTTCTCTGCTCTGGTGGTTCGAAGCCCCAGCGGAAAAATGACCAGCATGGATGTTGCGAGTGCAGCTGCTCTTCAATCTGAAGGCGCTCACCTCGGTGAGTTTGTTACGCCTCTTCCCCCCTCTTCCTGCAAAGCACCCAGTGACCTCGACAGGGACCACTACGATACCCCCGGTGTCCCAAATTACGGGTACCTGTAATGCCAATCTCTCCCGCGGATGATGAAGGTATAGTCGGCCTCAGATATCCCCTCTACTAACCGCGGGAATGCAGCAAGTGATGCATCCCGCAGCCAAACTTTGTGGAAAGGCAGAGACTGAGGTATCAACCTTCGAGGGCTCCTGTGAGTGTATCTGTAATGCCTCCTTTGGGCGGTGATGAATTCCCTGGTTCCCTTCTTTATCCCTTTGGCCCCTTTCCGGTTGATACTATTTTTTGATGTATTTTGACTTGCTCTAGATGACTTTTTCTGATGCCTCTCGTTACACCAGTTTAGTAACCGCAGATATCCAAGTCCGTGTTTAATGGAATAACACAACTACACCTATGGCTGAATTGTATTGTTTACAGTACTTGTATTATTTTCATGCAATTGAATCATCCAAAATTCTGTAGCACATTGATTGTTATTCCAATAGTCTACCAACAAGGTAGCCGTCGGCTATCGCGAGAGGTATTTTGATGCAGCGCGGACTACCGCGGTGGGAGATGAATGGTGATAATGCATCAGTAAATGTATCGTCGAATGGATCCCCAGTCCCACTTTACGATTTTACTCCTGACATTACTTGATCGTCAGAGATATAATTAAAACAATGTGTTGTCGGGGTCGAACCTGGAGTATTACGCCGTATAAGCTATCAGTTGGTATAGTTCGATAGTAAATTGAGACCAAAGAAATTAAAGTCCAAAAGTTAGCTGCAGAGATACATAGTCGTCTTAGGTCAATACTGCATCGACCATACCTCCTTCTACAACTCTCGACAGCTTGTGAATCAATTGATGCATTTCGTTTCCATGCTTATGTGGGAAATGTATCCGTTAACGCATCTCCCGCCGTGGTAGAGCTATGTAGCCTGCACTGAGATGATATCCTTTACTTTATTTTTATTTCTCGGGAAATCTGTATTTAGAGCCTGGAATGCGGCATTAAAAGCACATCTAGCGATCCTCCATCTGATTGACCTTCCGCCCGCGACACTATATTTGTCTGTGATTGGGATGCATTTTACTAATGTGTCAATGATGTATTTCCTTCAACATCAAATTACTATGGCTTGGCCGCACAAGGTCTAGATCTATCACGGACTAGACGCAATGGTGGCTCATTTTGCATGGGCTTGGCATCTGTTTGGAGCACAAACATCTCGCCGGCAATATATAGATGATAGCATCTCAAGACCTTCAGGGCTCTAGGAGGAACAGTCGGAGGATCACTCTCAGAGTACTGGGAGCGGCAAGAGATCACGCATCCCGCTTCATTCAAGCGCGAGGTAGCTATGTTGGTGGTTGAAGCTCTGGTTTCTGTGGCAGGTGTGTGGTCGTTGCTGGGGTGGCTAACCTGGTCACGCCCGGCCCGCATCTCCCCGCATTCCCCACATTCCCCACATTTCCCCCCTCCGCCCCCATCACCCGCCCGCAACGAGCATGTCCTTCCAGCCGCAGCTCAACCCGCACTACGGCCGCATCCCGCCCGGCGACACGTCCTACCCGCCGCAGGTGCCCTTCGTCCCGACCCTCGACCCCGCCACGGCCAGGCTAGCCGTCCACGCCCCCTTCCAGCTGCACACCCTCATCACACTCACCCTCCTCCCGCCGTACCCCGCGCCAACCACCCCAGCCCCTGCACCCGTATCGGTGCGTGCACACCCTGCCCGCCCGCGGCACCCCCCCTTGACCACCACCTCCTCCACAGCAACAACAACAACAACCTTATTCATCACCCACAACCTTACGCGCACCGTCGCCGTGGCGCTCGATCCCCGCCGCTCCCCCTCGGACCCCACCCGCTACGTCCTCAAGCTGCGCTACACCACGCGCGACGCCCTCTGGCGCCCCGAGCACGAGCTCGACGCGTACACGCACCTGGCGTGCCTGCAGGGCGCGGAGCTTCCATGGTGCTTCGGCGAGTGGGCGGCCGCCGGGATGCCCCGCGGCGGGTGCAGTGTGTTGCTTCTCGAGATGGTTCTGCCGGGGACGAGCGTGGGGGCGCTTGTGGGGGAGCTGGCGGGACTGCCGGTGGCGGTGGGGGATGAGCTGGAGGACCGGGAGGCGCGGTGGAAGAGGGCGCGGCTGAGGGTGAGGATTATGGGGCTGCATGGGAGCGCGGTGAGGGCGGTGGATCGGGTGGAGGCATGTGGGGCGGGGCATCATGGGTGGGGTGGGGGCAAATTGGTGGTTGCGGCGACGGCGAGGGGGGGGTGGGAGGAGGAGGTGGTGGTGCTGGTGGGTTGGGGGAGTGCTATGGTGGAGGGGGTGCGGGGCGGGTGGCGGGGCGAGTGGTGGACGGGGGTGCATGCGGCGTTCTGTGTGGGGGGTGGGGTGGGCGAGGGGTGGGGCTGATGCGGCGGTGGAGGTTAATATACTGCTATAGCTATTAATATCCCGCGGTGGAGGACATGAGTGATCTCTACGGCCAACACACTCCCGAGTGGTTTAGTTGGAACACACGGGTAAACCACTGTTCGTCTCACAGTCCGGGTCAGCGCTCCAGAAGGTGCCTCTTATGTATATACATACATATATATACCGAGTTTGCGATTACTCCGTGTGGACTTACTTTTCAAATCTATCACCCTTCTGCCATGTCTCTATCCATCTCGACGGGTAGGCTTGGCTCTTTCTAGATGGTTGGTTGTTGGAGTTGTTTTGTTGCTTTGCGTTTCTTTCAGTACTTGGCTGGAATCGGCAGGGTGGGTCAGCAGGAACAAAGTACTTATCTGATAAGTATATAGGTATATCTGATATGCAATGTGTGACTTAAAGGTTTTGATTGACTAGGTATGAGAATTTGACAATTGCTTTTCCCTTGATTTAGTGATTGTATTGGTGTTGGCGGGAGCTCGGTGTTGGTGGCGACTCGGGTTTGCTTTTTGTTAGTACTGGAATTGGCAATTCGAGGTTTCCTTTTTGTTAGTATTGATATTGGTGGCTATTCGGAGTTACCTTTTTATTAGTATTGGTGGCATTTCGGGTCTTGCTTATTGTTGGTATTGAGGGTGATATGACCTCATCTTGATATTGATATTGGTGGTGATTCGGGGCTTGCATCTTGTTAGTATTGGTATTGGTGACTATTATTGATACAAGTTATGATTGAGGGCTTAACTTGGGTAGAGAGTGATGTTTCTTTTGTTGGTATTTTATCAATAAGGATACAAAGGTAATGATTGTCCTAACCGGCTGAAGGCCGGGAACGACTTGTATATATATATGCTTCTTTGTCTAAAGCATACCCGCAAGCAGACTATAAATACTCATGTTGGATGCTATTTCTCTACCATACATGTTAATATACCAACCCACACACTGCCCATGCAAAATCATCGGGGAAAAGGCACAAATGATGAACCAACCCGGGCGTAGCGTGTAAATGCATCACGTGGTGCACTCTTCTTTGGTGCATTTTACTCGATGGATAACCGGGAAATCGCTCGAAACGATTCATGAACGACTTATAGGCCCTTTCTGGGACAGGAACAGTGTACAGCGAACATATGCTGGCATTGCACTTGCCTACTATTATTGTGGCCGAGGTTAAAAGAAAGAGGGTTAGGGTTACTGGTCTAGGGATTTAGTACAAGTATTGAGTAGCCGATTCCTCCACCAAGTGCAATTGATCAAGTTTATCGATCGCGTCAAAATGAGACAGAGAAAAGCCTTCTTTACCAAGAAGGTCTAGAGGCCATTCGTGCAATGGGCCTGGATACTTTGAGTATTCATTTTCAAATGTTCACGGCTTGGGTGGGCAGACTTCAGGCAAAGTCTCAACAGGTTTTGTCTCATGTCATTCACCAAGTAGCTAAGGGACTCCAGCTGAGAATTAAATTAGGTGTGACTAATAGATCCCGATACCGAAATATTCCACTCGAATATGCTTACAGGTTCAGTACCAGGCCCCAACGAGAATAAACATCTAGCTGTTTGGGTTGAATCCCGTGATATGTGGTGAAGACCCTCATGTTTCAAGAATAGTCCATGTTTGATTGAAATCAATAAGTGCCAAACTTCGATTAAACTGTCGCGCCTAAACATTGTACTACGTATACAACCTTACCCGCATATCTTAATTCTAAATACTATAGCAAACCCATGAGGAGACTGGGGAAATGCAAAGACGAAAAGAAAAAAAGACAGAAACAAGCAAAAAGTTAAAAGAAGACGCAGAGCACTACATTACTTCATAACAACACAAAGCATACACCACCTGCTACTCGCCAGCTGTAATGAAATCACTGCTCTCTTCCATCCAGACCAACACCTCTGGCTTTACCAAGGACACAGCCCCGCCTGCCCGCCCGCGCATTCACTTCTCGCCTCCTGCATACAGCAATCCTCCAATGTCGGTCCTATCACACCTTCACATTAGTATCTCTCTCTCTCTCTCTCCCGACACCTTATCATCTAGACATGACTTGAACATACCGCATTCAAACACCCTGTTTTTATAGTCGGCCCCTCCGCTCTGGTCGCCGGGGTAAATCACGACGCCGCACCCCCAACAGTACCTGCCCGGGTTGGTGCCTTGCGCGCAGCGGCAGTCCTCCTCGCACTGACGCTTGCCGAGTGCGTTACCGGGAGTGAGGGTGGGGCTGGCGAGAGTGAGGTTCGCGGTAAAGAGGAGGAGGGTGACTGAGAGGAGGGTGACGGGGTGCATGTTGGGTGGTTTGTTTAGGTATCTTTGTTGATATGTGTCAGTTCTGCGGAGTAATAAATCGCTGTGGAGCCAAGAGGGCAAGAAGATGCTGATGAGGATGCGATGTTGGGAGGTGGATGGAGTATAAAATGGAATGGAACATGAAAGAGAAATGAAAGAGGAACTATGACAAGCTTAAAAAGCACTCCCCCGAGCTACGGCCTAGCACCATAAAATGAGAGCATGTGAGAGTCAGCTTGGCTGGCCGTTATTCTGTACCCGGTTCCAGCTGGAGATGGACGTTCTGTGACGCCATAATTTCGTGGCAACACTTCGCTTCGCTTCGTTTCGTTTCGTCCAGCATATTCCTCGCAATCAAAACAGAATCCACCTCTAGCAGCACGAGCAGTTGCCGGCGATTGGTGGTGGGTTCAGATGAGTAGAGCGAGAGGTAGCGATGGGGGCCTGGGAACAGGGTTTAGTTATATGGATGATTGGGTCGATGGTGGAGTACCGATTCTGCGCCCTGACAGGAAGCTTGCCACTTGATGTGCGGGATTACCCCAGGGCATTTCGACCTATGAGGAGTGAGTGCTGCTGTAGGTACGAGGAGAATCCTTCCTCATTTGGACATCTCGGTGGCGATCGGTCGTATCACCTTGAGTTCTGTGGATTCGAATCTTATGAGCGGTGGACTTTGCCTGTGCCTTACAGCGAGAAGTAGAATGACTGTAGATACAGGGGCTCAATAGGGTTCGTAGCACTAGTGCTGGTTCTACCAATGGCACAGGTGCAACCTTTTTAAACACAAAAGTGGATGAGAATCAGAAAATACAAGTTGATGATACAAGATCGATTATTTTTATCAAATCTCAACAATAACAAATCGAACAGAAACTGAACTGGAAATATTGTCTTTGATTTCTCAAACGCATGTTCCACAAACCAAAAGCATGACTTTAACTCATCTTTCTTTTTTGTTTGTTTAATTCATTAATTACATACTTTCACTCATCTTGAATTGGTAACGTCATTCTAGTCCGGCGCGAGTCGTTGTTCCCGGAATTCTGCGGCAATCCAATACGACACTCGTTGTTTAGCGATGGCGTTCCCCGAGAGAATTTCAGCGTATCAGGTTACTAGCGCTTGCGGTATGTAGGCCTCAAGACATTTCCTCTTCATTAGGTCATGTCGGTGGCGATCTCTCGAACCCCATCAATGTTTGCCTATGGTTAGGTTGAAGCCTCACCTAGCCCTTATCCCTTTATCTCTCCCCGAATTGCTGCCTTCCAAAGGAAAGGAAACCCGGTTTGGCTTTGCTAGCAGATCTCGTTATACTCTTATCGAATAACAACCAGGACATCTCGCATACAAATTTAATTCCTCTATTAGGGAGCTTGAGCTACACCCGTTGAACAGCAGGTCGGACAGATGGACAGAGATCCTAGCTGTTCTAGGCAAAGACTTACAATGATTTAGCCAATGAGATTCCATACCCATCACTATCATAATAACCTTTTCCAATAAGTCATGGAGTGACGTTTTGAGGTGGTGGTTTTCACGTTAGGTTGGGTAGAGAGTTAGGGTTCTGATATATACCGAATTTCCCTATCTCCACATGATCATATAGTATCACTCGCCCTAGCCGTGGTAAACATCGGCTGTTTTTTGTTTAATTAATTAATTCCTTGTAGGTACACGCCTGCTTGCATCCAACTCTAACATTCTCCTGGCCGGTAGACTTCACATATGGTTTGAAAACAAAAAAATATCTCCCCCCCCCGGTACGTGATCTCATGTACGGTTTGTATTTCAGTAGAATATTTAGTCATGAGCGCGTCAGCGCTTTGTAAACTTGTGAAACCTGACAAGTGAAGAGAAAGTTATAAATAAGTCTCGCATCCGAGGAGGGGGCCTCGAGTCCGAACGAGAGAATTCAGAGGTGTATAGCTAACCCTAGGGCGAAACAGTTTAATAGAAGGAACATAGGAAACGCAGTGTACTGCCATGGCTAATGGAGACCAAATATCATAACTAACCCTAACTAACTAACCCTAATCCAGCACAAACTCGCCACCCCGACCGGTCGCACCGTTCGCGGTATGCGTTCAGGCAGCGTGGTCTCACTCGGGTGGCTTGAGCTGAGGCACAGCTACCAACAACCCAAGGAATGGTTAGATAGGGTTAGCGGGGTTTTGAGGGGTGTCTCCTGAATCGCTCCCCCTACAGGCGAGACGAGGGGTGGATGCCCACTCCCCGCTGAGGGGGGCACCGGGGGGCGAGGAGCCCCCCCAGCGATTTTGGGTATTTTGAGACGGTTTTTCGCAATCTGGTACCTGCTCCAATGCCGGCTTTATACAAGATGAATTCGTTATTAATATACAGAATAAACAGAATATAAGATATGTGACATATATACTAGTACTATTCATAGGGGGTGGTAGTGAACCTGGCAGTGGCTCCAATGATAGAGAGGCAAAGTGCTGTTCTATTGTAAGAAGAAAATGAGAGGTACGATCCGGATAGATTTCCTCTAACTGAAAGAAAGTAGACTATATTCTTTCATTCATCTCTCCCATTCTTAATACTCTATCCGCCCGGTTTGGATCAATCATTGAAGCCGTCTGCATACGGTGTCTTATAATCTCAAACAATTCATACTCTTCCATACAACCTTGACCAAATTTTACCAAATATTTGGCCCATATTTCCGGCCCAAGAATTGGCTCTTCACTGTAGCAATCCATATGAAAAATATGCTGACAACGAAGCAGATAGCGGCGCGAAAACTGACAACTGCACTCCAAAAACCCGTCATCAAGGTTTGCTGAGCGAGTGGGTGTCATGAGATTTTGAGTGATTCTAGTATTTACTTTATTTTCCTCTATTGCAACTATCTTTTGAATTGCGAACGGAAGCTGCCTAATGTTACGTGGGATCCGTAGACAAAGATGTAGGGGTCCAAGGAACACAATCTAAACAGGAGGCTTAGGGGTAGACCCTAAGCAAGCGAAGTATCTTGGAACTCTCTTGGCCGATCGGACCAAGAGATCGTAGACGTTGGACTATGGAGGAATAAAACAATAATATTCCTTAAATACAAGAGGTTGCGTGAAGAGAAAAGGAAAGGAAGAGAAACAAGACGTAGAGTGCAGACAGGACCCTTAATATAGCCAAATAACCCCTGTCCGAGTCTGACTCATAACCGAACCTAATGGAAACACATAGAAACCCATATGACTCATTCTCCGACCGTTGCCACCACACTTCTCTTCTTGCTACAACACATTATTCTATTGCCTGTCACGACGCCATAACACCTAAGAGATGGGTACCTCCTTGTAAGAATGAACTTTTTGGGACGAGATTCAATTTCCGCAATGCGAATATTATTCTCTATATCATGCGCCGAGTCGTAGATGTTATTGATACACCCAAAGAAGCTGTGAGTCGCTGTTTGACCATCACGAATTCTAGCTCCACTCTTAAGTCTATTGTGCCATGCCTCACAGGGATTGGTAGTCGTGACCTGTATCAAAAGATTGCTATGATATCTCGGATACAGTGCCCAATATTTTCGGGTTTCCAGCCAGTGTTCCCTGATGCATGACTGCTATGTTGTGGAAGTGGCCACCTCAATCGCTTGGCTATACAGATCAATACACCCGGTCTCAGTGAAGCACCTCATTGCATGCCTTAGGTGTTCGTAACTCGGCTTATCTGCAGCAAATTTGAATCTCCGGCCCAAGGTACGCTCTGAATGGACAGTACAAAGCAGGTGATTCTTGACAAATCCCTCCTGTTCAAAGGCTTTCTTAACTTCTAGACGCTCGATTGCACTGTTGTCTGTCAACGGGTATTGCATCTTCCATGCATTACTCGACCACGCGTATATCTCGCGTAACGCAGTCGCGAGAATGTCCGAATTTTCTTTCTCAACCAAGCAGTGTGCACCCGGTACCCAGATACCATATGGATCTCGGCACATAAAGGTGTAAAAATTATACTCATACGTAATCAATTTGTGGGTGGGATCGACCAATGTCAAACAACCGTATTGAGAGAGAATAAATAACTGTTGAGGATGTGCAAATACCAAACCACGCGTAGGTTGATCCGTGGAAGCGTTCGCGTTTGATGCATATATGGTCTTGTGAAAATATCACTTTTCCCTCAAGAAACGCGTCGCTATTGCCCAATCTTCTGAAAATGTTGTTGTTGATGGCAATTTTCGTATATCTGTTACCAAAATCTTGAATTCCCTCGCAACATTTGCAATATCCTTCCGCTTGATATATGCACCACCCACAGCTTCCAATCACGTATAACCAGCTATTCTCCCTGCACCTTTCATCCTATTCTTCATCTCACCGGAAGCATACCCCTTCTCTAACTCAGGCCGGAAAATATTTTGTAGAAAAGAACTGCGTTTCCTACTCCAGGATATTGCAATATCATGGTCATGATCTGTAGCTGTTTTTACCCGAATAAATAAATAGGTTTTGGGTTGAGGACTCTGATCCTGTAAGGACTCGCAAATTTTGATCCGCATTTTGCAATTACTGGGTGGATGAAAAGAGGTGACCCATGTTTTACAAGCCGTGGAATTTCGTGGATTAGCCTTCACTATAGAGGACTCTCTTGATTTTGATATACGGCAGATATAGTAACTAGAAATGAATTTTCCATGCTTGTGATTCTCGGTCTGGGTATGGGACCAAAATCCGTCCACTAAAGGGCAGTATAGATGAAATTGAGTCTCGGTTAAAACAATTTTTTCATTGACATGAAAAAGAGTTTGGATCATTTACTCATAGTTAAGAGGTAAAGGGATGGTTTTGTCTGTCATAGTGTGAGAGTCTATCGTGATTAATTGATGTGTGATGGTGGATCGTGATGGATCGGTTCAGGGGTTTAGGAATGAAAGGTACTCTATCTTTTCCCAAACTCGATAAAACTGAGTGATTTTCTATGATATGTGCACGGACTATACATTTTACTTCAGCCCCATTGGAGTTGAAGTGCGCGGGCCACTCGAGTGAGACCATGCTGCTTGAACGTATGCCCCGTTCGCGCAATCATTTGCTGGGCCAAAACTTCAACAGTTGATGGGACTACCGCCTGTACCCGCGCTTCTCGTCAGTACTCCATTCTGGGTAGAGTCACGCATGTTACCTACCACATTGAAATACCCAATCAGTGACGTCACCAGCTCCGCAACCCCTGTACGTAATCTCAGCGCACCCCCAGCAATAAACACCTGGCCTTGTTCCTGGTACGCAGGTGCAGTCGTTTTCAGCAGGGTATCTCTGGCGCTTGTAGAGCAGCCCGCTGTCAGCTGGGGCAAGGGCAGGGGCTGGGCTGGCGACAGTGACATGTGCCATGGTGAAGAGAAGAGCGATTGGAAGCAGACTGAGTAGGCGCATATTGGGCAATTGATTTTTGGATCTGTTGTTGACTATGGGATGGGGAGCAAACTCATGATGGGAAAGGGAAAGGTGGGATATAGAGGGTCTTTATACATTTTGTGACTGTGAAGGGGTAGAGGAGGAAGAGCAAGGAGGGACAATAAAAGCCTCCTTGCAGGAGAGTAGCTGTCCTTGCGATTTGGACTGTATGCGGTTCTGTACTACTAGGTTCTGCACTTTGAGGTCATATTTTTGCACATCTCTGCATATTGGCGGAGACTTCTCGTATCGCCATTACACCACTTGCAAGAGGCCTACAAGGTACTCCCTTTCACAATGTGGTATCGACTGACTGGCCCAGAGATGCTCAGAGTCTACATCCCTTCATCTGTAATGGACACTGACGCTAGTGAGTAGACTTAAGCCATTCAGAAAGATTTTCTTTAAAATCCCTTCAATTAGATCTAACCCTGATTCCGCGAGCTTCTTTGGTGCGTAAAGTAACGCTTGTCACCCCTCCCCCTGCAGATCCTTTCTCTTTTTGTAGCGTTACATTCCCAATCACAGCTATCTTTCTGAACATCACAACACCAGATTAGCGCCAAGAGATGGTGAATTTCGGGTACAGACGAAGGGATGGGTACGAGGTTTATCCCTTGGCCTGGTGAGACGTGCAGATTCGGGACCCTCCAAGATAGGCAGGTTTAGAATTTGGCTCACTGACTTTGCCATGGAATCATCGTATGGCTGAGCTCGCTGCCACGGAGGCAAAGGCACTGGGCCACAGTTAGAACCTGCCTAGTTTGGAGGGTCCCGAATCTGCATATCTCACAGGGGTTCTTTGTATGAAGTGGCGCCGCTCTCCCATACACATAACCTCATTACATGCTCTGGTTATCCCTTGGCCTGGTCTACTTTTCTGCATGTTTGTTCTCTTATTTCTACACCCGAGTAGAGCTCTGCTGCCTTGGCAAATTTGGGACAAAACCTCATTTCTTCTTCAAATTTCAGCTCTATCCGTTCTTTTTTTAAGTACTCATATATCGTCAACATTAAAATACGGTTTACATAAAAAGATCTGACAAAGTGGCTCCTCATTGGCCGAACTAGCGTGAAAGTACTATGTAAGTGTATTTTAATTCTGTCAATGGCATTTAGCACTGTGGTGTGGAGAAGTTACCCCAAACGTGGGAGCGTTGCACTAGGGTGCTACATAACATCCTGGTAAGTTTCCCTCACCAGAAATCGAACGATCCACACAGTACTAGTTCGAACAAAAATAGTGAATTTCTACACACTGATTTCTCATTCCGTCCGATACATGATTCCGTCGGCCAATTGGGGTTGGGGAAAAACTGCCCCGCAAAGGACTTCGCACACTTTCCGCATTCGGATCGGTTAAAATAAAAGATCTGACAAGTACATACCAGGATGCTCTCTAACGCCCGGGCTCTACGCTCCAACTCTTGCGGTAGGCAGTAGGCAGTCTTCCTTGTAAATCAACCCTAAGCTAAGCTCGTCACCGCCGACAAAGATATCTTCTCTCTTTTGGAAAAGATCCTAACCCTTTCAGTATCGTACTAGGGCTAATAGTAGCTAGAATCCTTAATATATTCACACTAAGGTTGGGTGGAATACAGGCATTCTTACCCCATAGGCTAGTTAAGAAGCGGGATGCAGAGCCCCACGTTTTGATCATGTTTCGGCCTACCATTCGATGAATGAGTTCGCCCATGTCTAACCCAATCCAACCTCCCATACGTGTATGCCTGTTATGGCGTCGTAACGAGTATTAGAATAATGTGTTGTGGCGTGAAGAGAAGTGTGGTGGCAACGGTCGGAGGATGAGTCATATGGGTTTCTATGTGTTTCCATTAGGTTCGGTTATGAGTCAGACTCGGACAGGGGTTATTCGGTTATATAAAGGGTCCTGTCTGCACTCTACGTCTTGTTTCTCTTCCTTTCCTTTTCTCTTCACGCAACCTCTTGTATTTAAGGAATATTATCAGTTTTATTCCTCCATAGTCCAACGTCTACGATCTCTTGGTCCGATCGGCCAAGAGTGTTCCAAGATACTTCGCTTGCTTAGGGTCTACCCCTAAGTCTCCTGTTTAGATTGTGTTCCTTGGATCTCTGCGTCTTTGTCTACGGATTCCACGTAACAATGCCCGGGATACCCATCACCAAGAAAGACTATTCGAATAATCGACGAAGTGTTCTTTCGGGTTGGTGGATTAGGATGGTGGTTGGGAGTGGGTTGAGATGGTGGGTTAGGGTTCTTCTAGGTATGTATCATTTCTGTGATCATATATTATCACTCGAGCGAGGTTTAACTAGGTAGATATTTGCTTACACTCCCAAACCAGACCAAGTTGATCCACCCGATTTGATCCAAAGTTCCGTCTCAAGATCCTCTGAATGGTATACTTTACAGGTGATCTGGGCATCAAGAACTTCTCTCCCGCCTGGTCCGTGTTTTCATGCACGTGTTTTTATTTCAATTGGATATTTAGTCATTGCGTGAACACTCTGTGAAGTTATGAAACCATGAAAAATGTAGTGAAAGACAGAGGGAACGCCCGAACGCAAACGGAGACGGCGGAGAATGGCACGAGGGGAAAGGTCTCGGGCTAGAAAGAGAGCGTGCAAGAGTACAGCGCTAAGCCAAGAGCGAAACAGTTCAATAGGCAGAAAATATGAAACATGATGTACCGGGTGTTCAGGGTAGGTGATCAGGATCTGATAAGTGAATGCTACGGAGAGTACATGTATTTGTCTTATCAGATTCTGACCCCTTTTCGACACACCCTAGTTGCGCGATGACTACTATAAAGGACAAATATCATGTCAAAAAAGGGAACCACCCTCTTCGGCACCAAGCAACACCTTAGGTTCCTGCATGAACTTCTCGCGCCATAGGCACAGCAATTACTGGGAGAATCACCACCTAAGATCGCCCTTCTCAGCGTTATCCTCAATAATACTCTTTCACCAAGTGTACGACTTACCGCACCAAAACATCCAAGCCATGTAGTCGTCTGTACCAACGCCCGTGTATGTGATCACTCTGTAGCCATTACAATAACAGCTCCAACAATAGTTTCCCCTGGGTGTCCCTTCACGGCATGTGCAGTCATTCTGGTAGGGGCATGCGGGCTTTGGTGGCTCGCGCTTCTCAAGGGTAGTGAACTCGTCAGAGGAGAGGGGCTCCGCCACCGGGTTTGGGGCAGGGTTGACCGCCGTGAGATGGGAGATGATGAAGATAAGAGCAACAGGAATAAAAGAGAGGAGACGCATATTCGCCGGTCAATTGTATTTTTCTTTATGTGTTAATGTAGGACAGAGAACTAGTTGATACTCATCATCAAGGGGGCGTGTAGGGCCATATATAACGCCTTGAGCGGGATATCGGAGAGAGAGGCGATGGATAGCCTTGATGAGGTCTAGGAATTTGGCTTGGTGGCTCTAATCCTCGAAGTTTGATAATTTTTGATATTATATTTCCTTGTACTCCTCTCGTATCTACCGGTCATATCTTATCGCTATTGAACATTTGCAATATGCTCTACTACGGGGGTTAATGTAGTAAATGATGTATTTTTGAAATCCTACAGTGGAGGGAATCACTCATGGATGCATCCAGTGAGGATGCTATTCATAGATAAATTGCTTGATGCGTTTAACTTCACCGATGCTTCTTTTACTTGACATGTGATGTATTTACTTTGACCGGTGATGCATTTGCTGTTGGGAAACCATTCCTTTTCTGATGCCTTTTATGATGGGTTCTCATGAAGGTCTTCTCTCCGTGTTTGCTAGCCGTATGTGCTATTAAAGGGCAAAGGTATGATAAATGCTCTGCCTGGAATGGTGGAGTATCTACTATGGATCAGTGGTTCATAGGTTCATAACCTTTTTGAGTCCACTCATATTTTCTGCAGAAATTTGATTTATTTGATATATTTCCGAAGCATTGTTCCCCTATTCCGAGGTGTGTTACCAGATGTATTACCAGATAGATTACCTTTCAATTGCACTATCGATTCATTGCTATTCTCTTCCGTAGCAAATGCACAACCCCAATTCATTCGGATATTCATTTCTATACGTTGGTTGAGAGGTCCGTGGGGTGCTGCACTTTGCTCGAGTGCTTTTCGGTCTTTCATCCTCATTGTCCTATTTGACGAATATAGTGTGGTTAAAACTAATAGGAACTGGCAGGCTCTCACGTGTCGGCAGCCTCTTTCATATGTCAACCAGTTTTTTTATTTTTCTTTCGTTCAACTCATCAATTATATCTCTCGATGTTCTCCAAGATGCAAGTTCTTCAAGTGCTGCTAATGACATTGAAATGCAATGCATCTGTAGTCAGTGATGAGTGCTTCTTTGATAGTGGCTGGCTTGCTCACGATTCCTTGGACGGGTGAGTTTGAGATCTCTCTCATGCATTACAGGGATAAGCTCTTACTAGCTCTACGTACAGTGGGTGTTCAAAAGACAAGGCTGGTGGCGCATGCATGGCAACGGTGCGGCCCCGCAACCAAAGTTTCCCCGCAACCTCCTCACAACCCCCGATGACCCCCCATACCGCAATGAATAGGAAGGAATGGCCTGAGTCTCTATTATGGCAGGCAATAGGAATGAGGAAGACTGGTACCACCTACTCATCTATATCTGCGATCATTGGCATACCACAGTCAACCCTTTCCCATGCCTGGGCAAGGTATGTGAAGACTGGTCAGGTTAAATGCACAACCAGGACAGGGAGACCCAAAAAAACGACAGATAGGGACAATAGACATCTCCATGTTACCAGTAGATGCCAAAGGAAAATTGCCTATAAGCAACTCCGCCAGAATTTCGCTATTGATATATCAGTGTCTACAATCAAGAGGAGGCTTCATACTTTTGGTGTACACAAGCACATCATGGCTGAGAAGCCCTATCTGACCCCCTATGATGCAAGACGACGCCTGCAATGGTGCATTGCACACAGACATTGGACTGTCGCTCATTGAAATAGGGTGGTGTGGAGCGATGAGTGTAGTGTGGTGAAATATGTAGATCCAAATGTCTCCTGGGTTTTCAGGACAGCGAAGGAGAAATGGCTTCCTAACCTAATTAAAGGCAAGAGAAAGTCAGGAGGGGTAGCAAAGATGATGTGGGCATGCTTTGCAGGGGAATTGAAGGGGCCCTGTAATGGGGTTATGGTAGAGGAGGGGGGGCATGCAAATGCAGAGGCATATATCAGGACTCTTGACTTCTGCCTGCTCGAATTTTTGGAGGAGCTAAGGGAGAAGGGCATCAGGCCAATCTTCATGCAGGATAATGCTAAGGTACACACTGCCGGAATTACCACTCAATGGTTGGAGGAGAATGGGGTTGATGTTTTAGAGGACTGGCCATGCCTATTCTCCTGATCTCAACCCCATTGAGCATGTTTGGGTACACCTGAAGAGGCTCTACCATAAACACTACCCCCATTTGGCATATGACACTAGATCACCTAGAGTAATTAAGCCCATCATGGAGGCAGCTCTTATCCATTGCTGGGAGTTGCTATCTGATGATTTATTTGGTAGGCTGGTTGAAAGTATGCCTAGAAGGATAGAGGCTGTAATAAAGGCAAAGGGCTGGTACACTAGGTATTAAATGTCATATATTATCTCTTTATATACTCTTCAAAGCATCAATTGGGGTTGTTGTGCTCATAATCTTGGTCCAGCGGGGTGTGGTCGAAGCCGTTGCCATGGGCGCCAGCCTTGACTTTTGAACACCCGCTGTACATTGTGGTACCGCACCAAATTGCAACAAACCCAACCAAGTGAAATTCACCACCCGACCGATCAATATAAGTCTTGATTAGAGTTCGAGTTGATAACGATCTCGTGGTTACAGAAACATTTGAAGGGGCGCATAGCTTCACGGCTACGGTAGGTTGCCCTCACCCCTCGATTCCTACATCACAACAAACAAGGGTCATTATTACATGGTAGGACGACAGCTGATTCGAATCCCGTGCTATGCTGTTCGCGGGCTTGGCGCTAAATTCGCAACCCGTGAAAGATTTACTGTTGAGGTAATTATCTATATTCAGACACTCAGCAGAGGTGTTCGCGATTTGATTTTAATGTCAGTGCTCAGTGTGGCGCACCTATAATGTTGGTGTTGTACGGTGTCGGACAGCCAAAACCAGCAGGCGAGAGCAACCATCGACTCCCCTTCACCCCATCGACTTTCAACTACGCAACACTTGTCCAAAAAGAATGTTCTATTGTAAAATGAGTCTAATCATGGTTGTAAACACTCCTATAAAAGGGGATTTAAAATAATTAGGAACTGGCTGCACTATGACCTCTCAAACATTTGGTGCAATCTGCCCGAAGAAAACATAGGTGTGAAGGCGGCCACATTAATTGGGACGATTCTTGCCCTATTGGGATGATTCGATGATTATTTTACCCGATTAGGACTAGTTTCTGGCTTGAAAAGAACATGAGGGTTGATTTTGACTGTCCGGCGCTGTACCTTTAATGTTGAGATTCAGGACTACGGGGGATGTATAATATAGTTCGTGACAATATATGAAAGAAGATAGGTCATGGGCCTTATTCTTCATTGATATCGGGTGCCATTAGTCACAGGGAATTTCTTCCCTTAGGGGTTTTTTATGGTCCGCCACTATTACATAGAGAAATGTTTCTCTCCGAAATTTGAATCATGAACACCTTTTTAGAGTGGATGTAGGTATAGATTTTTAAAAATCATCGAAGTACAACCTAAGCCACGTTAAAAAATCAGAAGCTATAGAATCTCTGAGAGAATTCAAAGCAGCCATTCTATCAAAACATTAACCACTGGTGTGTCGGTAGTAAAGAACCCAGGGGGCTATTGGGTTTCAAATATCCTTGAATTTTCAGACATGATACAGCACACAGTTAGAAATACCCGGACCGAAGTCTGAAGGTTTGTAATATAGACACTCCATAATCTCTGTTATTAATCTCAAGTTCTATCGATTAGTGGTGGTGTCAGGGCAGAGCTGCGATTATTTCCAAGAATATTTACCTAACCAAGGGAATCTCAAGGTACTCGACCAACGAAAACACCGAAACCCCTCACTTCACCGAGTGAGGTCAAATTCCTTGGCAAATAATCGCGAGTATACGTTACCAAGTTCTGATTATACTTCAGCATACCCGGCAACAGCAAATATCATATGGAAGTTCCTATTCACTGCAGATTTCTATTTCCTAGAGATACCTATGTACTCGCGCGTTAATTAAGTCCTGAGAAATTTTATGAGATCGTTGCTACCAAGGATTCTCAGTATTTAATTAATGCGCGAGTAAATAGGCCATTTAAGCCAATAGAATTATAGAATCGGCGAATAAAAACATTGTCATCTACTACCTAGAGGTAGTAGGTATGATACTTTCTACGCCGCCCACAGAGGCAACAGTAATTGTATGAAAGGTACAGCCGTGAGAGCATGGCTATCAGCTGCGTTTACCTGATCACACCAACCCCGTATGCCTAGTAGAGGAGTTTTCTTTCTTTCGCCGATCTTTTTTTCCTGCAACGGACGGTGGCTTAAATGTCTAATACCTACTCTGGTCTTGAAGGTGAAGGAGTTCAATCATGGTTTAGGGATCAGTGTGACTATCTACCGGCCTATAAACAGCTGCCGGCAAGCTCTTCTTAGTATGTGCTTTTCCTACAAGCGAAATGGCGAATGTCTTTGTTGAAGAATTAACCTTTGGTGGGCCTATGTCTAAGAGTACCGTCTGAGGTGCTTGGTCTAGCGTGGATTGTTTGAAGCTTTTGATCACACGACAACGCAACTATTTCCCCTCTTTGTGGCCCGATCACTGGTAACTGATCGGCGGTAAATACGAGCAGTGCACTTTTCAAATCCTCTAAAAGTGTACCTATTTGTACCGGACAACAGGATGCGGTGCCAAGTATTGGATCCGGCAGTAGCATGAGCGCCTCTGGTCATTGATGCGATTTATATATATAGATCCAGGATCTGCTTCGCTTATGGTGAAGCTTAGAAATAGTGAATAGGCCTGTTGTCGTAGGGGCTTAAATAATGTGGTAGTGTACAGTCGTTCATTGGGCGGTGATGGGGCCTGGGCGTTCACGGACTAAACCGAAAATAGAAATGTGGCGTTGGAGAATCGCCCTGATCTCGGCGTGATCATTGGTCCCTGTTTTTGCAATGATTCTCCGAAAGCTGTACCAGTGAGATCTGGTGGCAGACACGAACTTAACTGCGAAAGATGGCAATAGCATTAAAGCGCATCAATACTGTTCATAACAGATTGTCAATGGTTGAGACCAGCTTGCCCATCAGCGAGCATTGCCCTGTATTTTGCCCGCTGCAAAGGTTGCTGTGCACCGAACTTTGGGTGGATGCTCTATGATGTGGGCCATTTTACAGCTTCAAAACTAGTGGCATTGGTCGATCTCAGAGGATAAGTCTCTACCTGAGCGGAAAGGGGTTTTGCCCTTTCTAAATATACAATTCTGTGCTGGAGGTGCGGTGATGGGTGGAAACGTTGTTCACCAAACTATCACAGCGTAGGCTAAAATTGATAAAATGGTGCCGTGGTGAGCTTTGTCTGCAAAGCAAAGCCAAGTTATTTCAGAAACCTGGGTGAATAAAGACTCCTTTGTATATTTAGACCTGCCGGTGCTACACAATTAGGGAGTTGTCAATCAATTAATCAAACCTGCTACAACTCCGCTAAACGCTTCATGTGGCATTCTATATAGTCAAACCTTTACTAAACAACTAGCGATATGGTCTAGATACCTCAGGCTACATCGAGGCTTCAAAAGATTGCTTCCTATCAGTTGGCATTATTTTTACAGAAGGGTTGGCTGAAAACCATCGATTTGCATGATCATATGACGCAATTACCTTGAAAGAAGATTTTTCTCGGCGCAGGTGAGACAACTTGCGACGTTTTGTGGTAGCCAGCAAAGTCAGGAGGATATAGAACTTACTTAGCCAGTATACGTGCGCGTTGAGTGCGGGGTTAGCAAACATAGGAATACATATGTAAGGTTTATATGCATGATATTCCCCAGGGGCAAGAAGGTGATACACAAGTTCAGGGGTGCTTGGCTTTAAAGCCGGAAAGGCTCCTAGCGCTCATAAGGTGGTCGCCGAGAGTGCTGAATTAAACAAAGAGAAAAAAGAAAAAATAGGTCACCGGGAGTGCTTCATAGCCTATCACTCGGTTCCATAGATCAATCTTGTCACTTTTGCGATGGGATATTGGCCCTAATATCTCGGTCCGGCACAGAAGGGGGGAGTAGAAAGGGCAAGATGTCCCTCCTTAATACATTACGATATCACGATCTCGCAGGTAACCCGAAACAAATTCCAAAACAATACAAGAGTTTCTGGAATTGGAGGTTCCTCAACGACCAAACTACCCCCCCAAAATCGCACTCCCCATTCCGCTGTCTGTCTTGCTAACACTACATATACCTACTCGTTCAATCTAACGAGGTTTTGGGCTGATTGGGCATCACTCATGTATGTATAGTGGCGGACACGACAATGAGGTCGGTGTAAACAGAACAAGGCCAAATCTATCTCTTCACCACAAATTCATGATTTTTAAATTCGGCCACTGTACTTATGTAGAGAATCAGTTGAAGAATCAAAGTACCGTGTGCAGATTAATTAGGTTCTATTGTTGTTGAGAAGTGGTGTTCTCCACGACACCGTTCTAAACGATACCAAAGCCCTGACTTCTTTCATCTTGCAAAAGTGGGGCGCGGCCCTCGCCTTGTCTTGCCCATCTTGAGACGACCTGAGAACCGAGTGCAACCCTGTAAACCTATACCTCGCGGGTGAACCTATACCTCGCGGGTGAACCTATACCTCGCGGGTGAACCTATCCCTCGCGGACGATGATCGTTACGCGGTGCTGTCAGGCTGGGTCCCAACTCTTGGTTATTTTGTTATGGCCCATTTGGTAAGCTGAATTCGAATGATGGGGTTTGTTCCGCTATGCCACTGCCACTGCAGCCTAAGCCCGGCCGGGCAGTGCTCGTCACGGTCCGCTCCGGAATATGGATATCTATAGATGACTTGGCAGTGCTTCCGGACCGGACGGACTAAATGATAGTGGTCCGTCCAGTCCCTTATTTTGCCAGGACTCTAGATAAGGCACCGGACTATAGATATACATAGGTCATGATCAATTACTCGGGTTTGGCGAGTATATTCAAGCTTTTTTTTACAGGTATGGGTGCATGACGTACGGACCGTAGTCCACCTTCCCACCCAAATTCGCAACCCCATACAAATCCGCAACGCGCGCAAGCCCCACCACCTCCGCCGCCTCCGCACCCGCACCTCCACCACCTCCACCACCTCCAACACCTCCACACCCACACCTCCACCACCTCCGCCACCTCCGCCACCTCCATCTCCACCTCCGCCGCCGCCTCCACCTCCGCCGCCGCCTCCAAAGCATGCACCAAATAGGCAGCGATTCTGGATCGATTCTTGACCAAAGCATGCTCCAAAGCATGCTCCAAATGGGGAGCGATCCTGGATCGATTCTTGACCAAATCATGCAGCGATTCTTGACCAAAGCATGCTCCAAAGCATGCTCCAAATAGGCTCCGAATAGGGAGTGATTCTGGACCGAAGCATGCTCCAAAGCATGCTCCGAATAGGCAGCGAATAGGGCTCCGAATAGAGAGTGATTCTGGACCGAAGCATGCTCCAAAGCATGCTCCAAATAGGCAGCGACTCTGCAGCGAATAGGGCTCCCAATAGCCAGCGATTTGGGAGTGATTTTGCAACGAATAGGCCACCACCCGGCGGGTGATTGCCTGCCCCTTCTCCCCAAATCGAGACCTCGCCCCCTCCCAGCGCCACGGCCTGAAGCACCTCGGCACTACCGGCGGCTGCATGCGATTTGGGCCCTGACTGGACCGGTGATTGCAGGTATTCACCTACCCGCACCAGGGACCCCCCCCCTCAGCCCACCGGCGGGCGGAGCGGCCGAGTGATATTTCATGATCCTAGTGGAAGCGAGTGATATTTTGTGACTCTGCCTTAATTCTTACTGTCATTCCGCCCTCGGAATGATGTAGTCACCATACAAATAATAAGGCATACCTGGCGTTACACACACACAAATATATTGCCAACACGGCGCATTCCGGGTCTCATGCATTTTTTCTCTCTGACTACAATGGTCATGCCCATGTAGCCATGCTCAGCCCATGTAGCCATAGTCAAAGAGCCACGCACACAAACACATAGCTACCAGCACTGCCATACCTACACTGCTTCTATAGCCACACCACTGCCATAGGCACACCGCTGCCATAGCTACACCACTGCTATTGCTACCATAGCTACCACAGCTACCATAGCTACCACAGCTACACCGCTGCCATATGTACCAGCGCTACAACAACCACCGCCATGACCACCACCTCCATGCCCACCACCACCATTCCCAGGATATAATGACCACCACCTCCATGACCATCACGGACATGACCATCACGCTGCCACAACCACCACCGCCATGAGCAAGCTACAATGACCACCACCGCCATGACCAGGCCACTATGACCACCACCGTCATGAACAGGCTACAATGACCACCCCCCCCATGACCACCACGCCGCCACTACTACCACCACCGCCAAGACCACCACCACCACGACCACCACCGCCATGACCAGGATACAATCACCACCACCGCCATGACCACCCCGCCATGACCACCACGTTGCTACAACTATCACGCGGCCACAACCACCACGCTGCCACATACACCACGCTGCAATGGCCACCCCCGTCATGACCACCACCGATATGACCAGGCTACAATGACCACCAAGCTGCCACAACCTCCACGCCTCCACAACCACCACGCTGCCACAACCACCACGCTGCCACAACCAGCATTCTGCTATGGCCACCACCACCATCATCTCCACCCTACCGCCATGATCACCAAGCTACAATGACCACCACCGCCATGACAACCACCACCATGCCCAGGCTACAATGACCATCACGCTGCCACAACCACCACGTTGCCATGACTACCACGCTGTCATGGCCACCACCGCCATGCCCACCATCATACTGATTTGGCGGCAGGTAAACACCCCAGTATATTGATGCAGCTACTCATGCCGCTACTGACCCGCTGAAGATATCAAATCCCCAGTATGTTGACATTTATACTGACGCCACTGATGACGCCGCTGAAGATATGTAGTTCCCCGTATATTGAGGATCATAACGCAGGTACTCAATTCACATTATATTAACGCCGTTACAGCCGTCTAGTTCCCAGTATCTTGATGCCGCTGCGGGCTCCAAATCGTCAGCTACCAGGCAGCGAATTCTGCACTATATGGACACCCCGAGGGAGCGATTGCTGCATATACCAATTCTCAAATACTTTGTGTGGTCTACAAGCCGGCTCGAGCTGTCTCAGGTCTTTGGTAGGGTGGGCTCTTAAGGCTCCAGCTTTGGGAGTCAGCTCATGGAATGGCCTGAGCCGCCAAGGTTAGATGGTCAATGATCAATTTTCAAGTTGATGTACCATTAATCATCATGATTCTCGAAAAATCCACTATAACTGCTTTGTTCAATCTTAACTCCGGGTGAGAAGAAGCAGATAGGCGTATGGATCAGCACGAATCCGTGACGTTTGATAAGCCAATTCGCATTCTTCGGACTTACTATATACAAATACGGAGATAGTGGATTGTTCCAGAATTAATTGTAACTAGCCAGATATTGAAAATTCAATAGCTCCTGAACTATAAGAGCTAGAGACAAAAGAAAGATGCCAGATGAAAGGTACAATAGTGCAGAATGCGGTGGCATAAGCCCTATATAAAGCGAAATTGTTATGGACAAGTTGGACCTGAGGAATAACTCGTACTAATCACTCTATTTTATATGGCCACATTTTACTCATTTCAGGCGTTGAATACAGTGCTCGGACAGTGTTTTTAATTGCTTTTTCAGTCATGGTATATCACTCAATCCTTCCTAAATTGATCGAGCCGAAGCTCGAGGCTTCACTTCTTGGGCTAGACCCGGCTCGGGCTCGTCCAAGGTACAGGCTCGTAAGGCATAGAGAACCCCAGGTAGTTGACTCTGGGAATCCACTTATACGGTAGGTCTTTCACCACGCTGACTCTGCAAAATGCTCCGGTATGACAGTTGACGCTGAGAATCCTGGCGTAAGGCAGGTATTTTGTAAATCCGCCTCTTCAAAATGCTCCCTTACGGGGAGTAATTGACCTCCCTGCCTAAGTAAACTCCTCCCGTACGACAGCCAGCTGCAGGCAGTAGACACTGCAAATTCCTATTGTACGGGAGGTATTTGAGAACCTGCGTCTGCAAGATGCCCCAGTACGACAGCCGGGTGTAGGCATTAGACTCTGTCACAGATCCTGTATGATGGATAACGGGCCTGGTATTGACCCTGAGAGCTTTGTAGCACCATAGAAAGGCTGGGCGTGAACCATGTCCCTATATCTGCAGTTGCCAGCCTGCACCTGTGCACCCGTATCAAATCAGCGCCTCTACATACCCGTCTGCAATCTCAAGCTGCAGCGCTAGCACCTGCATCCCCCATCAAATCTGCGCCTGTATCTACCGTCTGCAATCCGGAGGATGCACCTCCTGCACCGCTGCCTGCTTGCACCACCCACAGGGCCTCCATACCGCCTCCAGCACCTCCAGCACCTCCAGAGCATGCTTCAAATAGGTAGCAATCTCGGATCGAATATTGAGCAAAGCATGCTCCAAACCCTGCTCAAATAGCCAGCAATTATGGATCGAATATTGACCAAAGCTTGCTCCTATAGGCAGCGATTAGGGAGTGATTGTGCAGTGAATAGAGCACAACCCGGCAGGTGATTGCCAGGTACCTCCACAAATCGAGATACTATCTCTTCTGCTACCGAGGTCTGCCACGGACTGCAGCACTGCTGCCGCCTGAATGCAACTGAGCTTGAAGTCTACCGTAGGTGCAGGTATTCGCCCACCGGCACCAGGGACCCCAAATACCCACCGGCTGGCGGGGCAGCAGAGTGATAGTTCATGATCCTGTTGGAAGCGAGTGATATTCCATGACTACTATCATAGCCAGTGGGTCCTCGAGGTGTGGAGATAGCCTCATATCCGACCTCACTGGCAGTAGCTAGGACTAGTAATATTAGCACTAGCGCCAGTACTATACAAGAATAGTGCGTGGAAAGATGTTGAAAATAAATTTAGGAGGCGACATTTACCTCAAAAGACGGATATGTGATACATGGAACCAGACTGCAGGTAATTTCTATCCTTTCACCAAATCTATGCGGTCGCCCGCCGCTGTCACTGTCTGTAGTACTGCCACTGCTTGCGTGGAATAAAGTCCACATCTGCCAGTAATTTCATGTATTTACCTACCATATCTGGAACTACAACCAGCAATGGTCGAGTGATAATTCATGAACCTCGTAGATGCCAGTGTTATTCCATGACTCATTAGCATAAAAGCATGTGTTTGTGTACGTCTAGACGCATCAGGTGCACCAGGAGCACCTGACATTTTGCTACGCACATCTCTGGACAACTCTATGCACTAGCGGATTCTGACGGCACCAGCTTGTTTTTTGAACCCAAAAACAAGAAAACATCCAGACACATTTAGCCTTGCCTATTAACAAATTCTGCTAGGATATTTTGCTGGCAGAGTGAGATCACTTGAAAATATATATATAGAATAAGATACTAATTCCACACAAATGTCACATAGATTGATTCACATGTATACATATTTGTATACCAATACATCAGCAAACCCGGAGCCTCCGCCAGACGCTGTGGGCGCTCAGGGCGCCCAGGGCGCTCGGTAGACAAACTGCCTTTCCAGAGAAGCAGCAGAATTATAACGGCCCCACCGCCCCCACCTGCTATGCCGTCGAGAACGTTGAGGAATCGAGTCGTTAGGTGAAAGATCGGATCGTGTCGGATAAGGAGGGACAAGTTAGGAAGGTGTTGGGAGGATACGGTCAGCGCTAGGCGCTTCGGGTTAGGATTGCGGAAGGAAAGGATCGGGATCGGTTATTGGAATAGGTGTGGGTCGCGGGTCTGAGTCATTTGGGATTAGTCATCGTGGGATTTCTTGGGATATATATTAAGGGCTCTCCTTCGCTTCGTCTATGTTTCTCTTCTCTTCTTCTTTCCTTACGCAACGTCTTCATTTGTATTCAGATTAATCGATTTCAATTTCACCTGGCATATCACGCTAGGCGGAGCCATTCCTCGTTTCGGTTACTATTATATTCTGTCCGATCGGTATCCGAGCCCGATCTCCTGTCTCAGTCCTCGAACATATCCTGAGTCGATTCTCGTCTCGGTACTGTTTGTTTAGTTCTAGAACCTCACCCCGTTAGACTACGTTGCGTCGACTTATATCGACTCCTGATACGCAATTGCAACCCCAGCTCCGTGGCAGTTTCCCGCCGATTTCGATGATTTCCAGCAATTCTACGTCGACGATCCACGCGTTTTGTACGACAACCTCTGGGCAATGAGCAATCAGGCCGGAGCCTACTATCGACAAGGCCGCATACACACGAATGAATGAGACCACTTACAACAGCAGATGGGGGAAGCCCTGAACAACGCTGCCGCTATCCCCGAACTCGAAGGCCAGGTCCAAGAACTTACTACCCAGCTCGCAGAAGCTAGGGAGTTGAACCACCTCCTTCGTGCACAACGACCCCCGGCCCCAGAACCCATTGCCCCAGTCCCAGTCCCCGTCCAAGCCCAGCCCCTAGCCCCCGTACCTGCACCCGCTCAACGTTCTGATAAGATCCCTGACCCACCTAAGTTCGATGGTACCCGCTCGGCCCTCCGTCCTTTCGTCACCCAGCTCCGCCTCAAGATGATCGGTAACGCCGACCGTTTCACCTCGAACCAGCAACAGCTTGTATACGCAATCAACCTGTTAACCGGACGTGCCCTTGGCCAGGTGATGCCCTTGGTCAACGGTGCTAACATCAACCTCGCCGACATCGAAGCTCTGATCACCCTCCTGGACACTGCCTTCGGTGACCCCAACCGTGTCGCCACCGCAGAACGAGAGCTGGAACGACTGACGCAAGGGTCCCGAGATTTCTCTGCCTACTTCGCGGACTTCCAACGCCTTGCTGCTGACGTCGCCTGGAATGAACAAGCCCAGAAACATGCCCTCACCCGTGGTCTCTCCAGTGACCACCGCAACGCCATGATCCACCACCCGACCCCTGCCCTCCTACTTGACTATTTTCGACTCCTCCAAGAGTTGGACGGACGTATCAAGGATGCTCGCCTCCATGCACGTACTACCTTTGCCCCTGCCTCTGCTCCTGCCCCTCAAAGATCTTCCGCCCCTGCTCTTGCTCCTGTCCCTGCTACTCCCGCGCACCCATCGCATGCTCCTGGTGGCGCGGTACCTATGGATCTCTCTAACCTCCGCCCTCGCACTCCTCGTGGCCCCCTGTCCCCCGCCGAACGCTCGCGTCGCATGGCCCAAGGGTTGTGCATGTACTGTGGGCACGCGGGACATTTCGCTACCGAGTGCCCCAACCGCCGTCCTAATGCTCGTCCGTTCCGTGCCGCTGCTACCACCGAGGCCGATCAGCCTCCGGTGATGCATGGGGCCCTCACTACTTCGTCTTCTTCTGCTTCTGGTTCTGGTTTTCCTTCTGTTTCTTCTGGTCCTTCTGGTTCTTCTGATCTTGGGTTTTCTTTCTCTGGTCCGTTCAATATACCGTGCCCCCGCTCCCCACCGTCGGGAAATGGGGAAGACCTGAACTGAGTGGCTCAGTACAGGTTCCTCCTATCTCTTTGTCTTTGTCTTCAGTTTCTGGTCCTGTTTCTAGTGTCTCTTCTGCGCAAGGTTTTTCAGATCACTTGGTTGTTTCATGTTCTGTATCTGATAAAAATAAAATCTGTAAAACCTACGCATTAGTTGACACTGGAGCTTCTGGAATCACGTTCATTGATGAGAGATTCGTATGCCACCACCAACTTCCTACCTCCCTGCTCGCCCAACTCCGAAAACTACAAGTCATTGATGGGAGAGAGATCTCCTCCGGTGATATCACCCACATTGCACAACTGTCCCTCCGTATTCAAGGTCACTTCGAAAACATCACCGCTTATGTCACACGTCTGGGGCGCTACCCTGTAGTCCATGGTATCCCCTGGATGCGTCGACATAACGTCAAGCTCGAATTCGCCAAGAATTCCACCCTCTTCGATTCTCCTTGCTGCCTCCGCCAATGCAACGATGACCCCGTTCCCGCCTATGTCCAAGGTATCTCCAGTCCGCTGCCCGCCACACATGATCTAGAGATAGAGAGAGTGTCGGCGGTCACCTTCCTGGAAGAAACTAAGGACTTGGACGTTTTCGTGGCCATGTTCAACCCCGCACAATCACCCCCGCTCTCAGATCCTACCACTCTCGTTCCGGCAATGCACCACCAATACCTGTCTCGCTTTCAGGAAGAGGGAACGAAAAAACTACCACCACACCGCCCCTACGATCACCGCATCAGGTTAAAAGAAGGAACGGAACCCCCGTTTGGCCCCCTATATGGTATGTCCCGTGACGAATTGACCACGCTGCAGAAACATTTGGAAGAAGAAGTAGCATCGGGACGAATGGACCCGAGTTCATCTTCGGCTGGTGCCCCTGTCTTGTTCGATAAGAAACCGGGAGGCGGCCTCTGTTTTTGCGTCGACTTCCGAGGAATCAACGACCTCACCATCAAGGATCGTTACCCACTGCCGCTGTCCAAGGAAACGTTCAACCAAATTGGCGTAGCCAAGTGGTACACCAAGCTCGACCTCCGGGCGGCCTATAACTAGATTCGGATAGCCGCTGGGGATGAGTGGAAAACGGCATTCTAGACACGATTCGGGCACTTCTAGTATAACGTCATGCCATTCGGATTAACTAACGCTCCTGCCACATTCCAACGCTTTATAAATGATGTCCTCCATCCCTTTCTCGATCGGTTTTGTACCGCTTACTTGGATGATATCCTAATCTATAGCTAGGATCTGGAATCACATATCGACCACGTTAACCAAGTACTACAAGCTCTCACGAACAACGACCTGTACTGCGCACCGGAGAAATGCGAATTCCACGTGCAGGAGACGAAGTATCTGGGGCTGTTGATCACAAGGAAGGGATTGGAAATGGATCCTGCAAAAGTCGAGAAGATCAGGGAATGGAAGGAGCCGCGGAATGTGAAGGATATTCAGGTATTTACTGGGTTTGCAAATTTCTACAAGCGATTCATCAGAGGTTATTCCGAGATATTGCTACCTATTACAGCCCTCACCCACAACAATACCCCGTTCGTCTGGTCACCTGCCTGTCAAGCGGCCTTCGACCACCTGAAGGTTGCATTCACGACGTACCTGTCCTCCGGCACTTCGACACCGAGTGTAACGGCGTGCCAAGACTCAAGGAGAAGTTCGGGAAGGAGAAGGATTAGTAATCGAGTTTTCGTTGGTTAAGTTTCTTTCGGGTTTTCGTACACGTGTGGGTTTTCTTTCTATGGGTTTCTGTTACACGGATGAGTCATTGGGTTCGGGAAGGATATATATATGGCTGTAATTTCCCTTTGTCCTTTCTTACTTTTCTCCTTATCCGAACTTCCTGTTATATAGGAATACATTCTAGTTTTGTTTCTAAAACCTTTACGAATCCGAGTTGTATAACCTCTCGGTTGTGCCTCTTGGTCCCCGTCCTCGTATCTCTTGGTCTCGCCTAGCATATCATGCTAAGCTGAGCCATCTCTGGTATTTCGAATCTTGTTTAGTATCTATCGGTATCAAGCCCAATATCCCCGAACCCTGACCCTGACCCCGCACGAGGTGAAGAGTTTCCACCCACGTGATTCTGATCCAGCTTCTACCGTTTTTTAACCTAGAACTCCCGAACCCGTTTCCCGTATCCTCCGAGTTGGCCCGTAACACCGAGAGACACATCATTGTGGAATCCGATGCCTCTGACTTTGTCTCGGGGGGAGTCCTTTCGCAATTCGATGATACCGGAATTCTGCACCCTGTAGCCTATATGAATAAGAAACACTCCCCTGCGGAATGCAATTATGAAATATACGACAAGGAACTATTGGCCATTATCCGTTGTTTTGAAGAATGGAGAGCGGAGTTAATGTCCACCGTGGAAACCATCGAGGTCCTAAGCGATCACCGCAACTTGGAATACTTTATGACCAAGAAGCTTCTGAACCGACGCCAGGCCAGATGGTCTGGATTTCTATGACGTTTCGACTATAAAATCACGTACCGTCCAGGAAAGAAAGGTGGAAAACCGGACGCATTGACCAGGAGGTCACAAGATATGCCTGAGGAGGGGGATGAGCGCCTGACGCATCAAAGTCAGACAGTGTTGAAGTCCCAGAATTTGGGAAATCTGGGTTTGTTGGCGACAACCCAGTCCTTACAAGGACTGTCCCCCCTAGAAGAACTTTTTAAACAAGCGTATATCACTGACCCATTCCCAAACAAGATACTGGAATTCTTCCGAACAGGCGCAAAGCACTCCCGAGACATCACCTTGGCCGAATGTTCAACTGGTAAATGGTTGTTAACATATCGTGACAAGATCTATGTCCCCAACGACCAAGCTCTCCAGCTTCATCTCTTAAAGGAACACCACGATGCGTCGTCGGCTGGTCATGTCGGAAGAGCGAAGACCTTTGAACTACTCGCACGCACCTACTACTGGCCTACGATGCGCAAGTCTGTGGAACGATATGTCCGCAACTGCCATACCTGCAGTTGAAGCAAGACATCTCGGCATGCCCCGTTCGGAGTCCTGCGTCCCCTACCTGTACCTCAGAAACCGTGGACCCACATATCAATGGACTTTGTTACTGGTCTCCCGGAGAGTAAGAGTAAGGACGCCATCCTAGTCGTGGTTGACCGCCTGTCAAAGATGAAGCACTACATCGCCTGTAACACAACTACCGGATCGGAGGACCTCGCACGCCTGTACATCGAACATGTCTGGAAACTCCATGGCTTACCCTCCTCCATTGTGTCCGACCGCGGCACCCAATTCACGTCGAAGTTCTGGAAGTCTCTGTGCAAGGCCTTGAAGATCACGGTAGCTATGTCCTCTGCGTTCCACGCCGAAACTGACGGCCAAACGGAACGAGCGAACGCGGTCATGGAACAATACCTACGGAGCTACGTGTCCTACCAACAGGATGACTGGACCGACTGGTTGCCTATTGCCGAGTTCACCGCTAACAACGCCGTATCTGAAACTACGCAAGTCTCCCCGTTTATGGCTAATTATGGTTATGACCCGCGCTTTACGGAAGACTTGACCGCATCAACCTTTGGCAACCAGCGACAGGATGTCAACGCCTTAGTTAAACGGATGTCAAAAATCCAGGAACACCCCCGAGCTGAAATGCGATACGCCCAGGATCGACAGGAAACCAATGCCAACCAACATCGAACACCTGCCCCCAGCTATAAGGTCGGTGACGAGGTATGGCTGAATGCCAGGAACATCCAAACCACTCGCCCCTCCCGGAAACTCGACTGGAAACGTCTGGGAAGGTTCAAGATCAAGAAGGTCATCAGTCCTTATGCCTACGAACTCGACCTTCCGGCCTCGATGAAGATTCACCCTGTCTTTCATGTCTCGAAGTTGGAACCTTGCGCTGCGGACCCCCTACCAGGACATATTCCTCCCCCGTCTCCTCCTGTTGTCGTTGAAGGTGAGGAAGAGTGGGAACTTGACGAGATTCTACACTCTCGGATTCGATACAAACGTCTCCAGTACCTGTGCAGTTGGAAGGGATATGACGCCCCTACGTGGGAATACTCTGATAAAGTCACCAACGCCCCTCGCCTTTTTGCTCGCTTCCATCGTCTATACCCTACGAAGCCTGGACCTGTCGGAGTTCTCACGGAGCTCGAACCTAGAGAAGGGGCTGCTATAACGGCCCGACCGCCCCCACCTGCTACGACGTCGAGAACGTTGAGGAATCGAGTCGTTAGGTGAAAGATCGGATCGTGTCGGATAAGGAGGGACAAGTCAGGAAGGTGTTGGGAGGATACGGTCAGCGCTAGGCGCTTCGGGTTAGGATTGCGGAAGGAAAGGATCGGGATCGGTTGTTGGAATAGGTGTGGGTCGCGGGTCTGAGTCATTTGGGATTAGTCATCGTGGGATTTCTTGGGATATATATTAAGGGCTCTCCTTCACTTCGTCTATGTTTCTCTTCTCTTCTTCTTTCCTTACGCAACGTCTCCATTTGTATTCAGATTAATCGATTTCGGTTTCACCTGGCATATCACGATAGGCGGAGCCATTCCTCGTTTCGCTTACTATTATATTCTGTCCGATCCGTATCCAAGCCCGATCTCCTGTCTCAGTCCTCGAACGTATCCTGAGTCGATTCTCGTCTCGGTACTGTTTGTTTAGTTTTAGAACCTCGCCCCGTTAGAAGAATGCTCCTGGCGCGCTCTGGCGTAAAGCATTCCACCCTGGCACGCACTAGTGTTCCGAGCGCGCCCAGGCGGATACTGGGCTTCTCGAACGTCTCGATAGTGATACGCTCACCGCGACGGAGTGCTCTCTCCCCTGACGCTATCCCGACGGAGTGCACTTTCGCCTGAGGCTCTTGCTACGGAATGCTCTTCCTCCTGAGGCCATCCCGACGGAGTGCTCGCTCGCCTGACACTGCTACATATCTCCTGGACACTCCTGGAGCCCTCCGACGCCTTCTGAAGCGTTTATGACTGCTCCTGGAGCTCTCTAACGACTCCTGAGCATATCGCTAATGCTTCTGGAGCACTCCAGATTGCTTCTGGAACACTACTGACCTCTCCAGCAGCACCCGATATTGCTTGTTGAAGCTGGGGCACCCCGACGCACCGCGTTTTACCTTTCAGCGCCCTGTTTTTACCAGGCATACTATTCTTTGCTTTACTAGGCACTGCTCTGAAGAGCATACAAAACCGTGATTCTATTGCTAAATCCTAATACTACAAACCGTCTTGAACTCGGTAATTGAATATAATATAGGTATATCAGTACTCCCATCTCCAAAACACTCGACAATACGCTCCAAATGACTCGCTTGTGTTCTCCAAATGACTCGCTTGTGTTCTCCAAAGCACTCGCCAGTGCTCTCCAAAGCACTCGCCTCCAAAGCGCTCCCAGTGCTCTACAAAGCACTCGCCTCCAAAGCGCTCCCAGTGCTCTCCAAAGCACTCGCCTCGAAAGCGGCCGGGAGTGCTCTCCAAAGCACTCGCCTCCAAAGCGCTCGGGAGTGCTCTCCAAAGCACTCGCGGGTTCTGTACACATTTTCTTCCTCCTCGCCTCCTTCGTGATCCCCCTCTTCTTGCTCCTCTTCATTCTCTTCGCCTTCCTCTTCCGCTTCAATGCCCCGAAGTTGAGCGTGAACCACGTCTTCCTGGCTGCCACCGTTGTCGGAACCAGAGGGATTCACTAGAGCACTCGGGGGTGCTTTCCGAGCATTCCGGAATGCCGCAGGGTTCCGCAGCTAAAGCTTCGTCGTCTTCACTAAATCCATCTTCCGGTATCACCTCGATAGTGATCCCCTTCTTCTCTCGTATCTATCAACGTTCGCCTCAGTATTCAGAAAGACTCCGCCATTGTAGCATTCTTCCTCCTGGCATATTTTTCCCGGAGGTTATCCTTGATTACCTCCAACGTTGCCTCCTGGTTTTGCCTACTCCTCCACTTCCATGTGTTGCTCATCCTGTTGAACGTTTCTACTCGTATTTACATGTCAGCGCGCAAATCCACTATTACCCTGAGAGCGTCCGTCACCGCTCTCAAAGCACTCGGTAGTCTCCCGAGCGTCCTTCACCGCTCTCAAAGCACGCGTTATAGCTGTGAGGGATCGGGGATGCTTACTAACAACATTTTCATTCTGTGACTGGAAATGGTCAGACTTCATGTATGTTCCCGTTGACCATACCCGAATGCCATGCCAAATCGCAGTCGGGATCAGGCAAATAAAGGTGGGGGCAATCTGCTCTAGGAATTCGGGGTCTTTTACCCCTCGCATCCTCACCCCATCAAAGTATTTATAATAGAATATATCGATAATCTCGGGCGCAAGAAACCGTAGTCGGTAGGTCTAGTATCTATTAGCAGCGTTCGCGAGTGCTGTCTGGGCATTCTCGGGTGCTCTCTGGACATTCCGGGTGCCGTCAGGACGTTGGCACCGGGTGCTATGTGGGGATTGCCGCCGGGTGCTCTACGGGGATTGGCACCGGGTGCTCTGTGGGATTAATCATACCTCGTAATGCTGCGCGGGGCTCAAGAAGCGATCATTCTTCAAAAGATACTCTGCTTGAGCAGCCCTTGCCTCGGGACCTGAGAGGTTTCCAAGCCCGTATATGGTTGAGTCCGCCAGGCGCCCTTTAACCTCGTGCATCAAGTGCGAACGGACTCGGGAGTGTAGACTTCTGACCTATCGTTCTCAACTTCAATTATGCTCCTAGAGCACTCGTCGATGTTTCCGGGGCACTCACCTGTTTGATAACAACCTCGTCCAGATCCACCGTACATCCCACCCTGCGACTCGCAGCTGCCCACATGCTCACTACCAGTACCGAAAGCCTCGCTGCAGGAGGTGAAGGCTCATGTAGAATGGTGTGGTCCCCGATTAGCGTGCTGCGGTCCTTTTCAATCCTGTGAGCCTGCATTGAGAGAACGTTTGCACTCCTCTAGCTAGGTAACAAGGATCTCTAACAAAGATTCCTCGGATGAAGGTTAATAGTGCTCTCAAAGCTGTCGTGAGTGCTATCGGGAATACTACTAACCTCGCTTTCTGCTATAGGAGCATTCTCTTCCTCCCTAATAGATGACGAAAACTGTGCAATATCGTAGACTCTTGGTTGTGCTTCTGGTAAATATACCTGAGGGCTTGAATGAATCTGGGGACTGCTCATGGAGCTCTCGCCAACGCCCTCAAAAGGTGGGGAGAAACGATATGGGCGGTAAGTGGGTGAGGACTCGCCGTACCTCGAACGCATCGAGGAAAGGTTTATGTGCCATGTAGAAGAACTATAGTCAATATCGCGAGAATAAACGGGGTCTGAAGAAGGCATTGACTGTGAGGGTATCGGGAGTGCTCTCTGAGACTCCTGGAAAGCTCTCTGAGATGCCGGGAATGCTCTCTGAGATGCTTCCTGGCTGGATGCCGAAGTCGACGCTCTCTGGGATGCGGTGGGCGTTTCCTGGGATGCGGTGGGCGCTCTCTGGGATGCATTCTGTGTGGGTACCGAAGTGGGTGCTGCTCTCCCTGGACCTTCTCCGAGTCTCCGTATTACCTTTGCACCTGGTCGTGTTGCCTCTGAATGGTTAGCATTCTGTCCCTGTTTAAAAAGCATCAATTGGTAAGGAGGAGTCGAACCTGTACCATATCGACAGACACGTTGGAGGAAGCAATAACCTCCGCTACTGCACCAGTTGGTCTCCTCAGACCATTGCCCAGTGCCCTGGCAGTAGTCGGCTGGACTGTGCGAGGTCTCTTCCCCGTACTCTGCGATCTCTGCGTGGAGGCTCGAGGTTCTTCCTCCGGGTCATTCAGGTTCTCCTCAGAGCTCTTGTGGTCGTTCTCTGTGGAGTCGTCATACTCCGGAAGGCTGGTATCGGCGGTTTCCTTCACCTCTGGCACATCCTCCTACTGCTCCTGCACTTCAGCGCTGTCAGTATTGCCATCGGAAAGATGGAATTCTACCCTTCTAAGGCTGCTTCTTCCAGTGGATGTGTCGGAAGAACGGAGAAGCCCTTTACGCGCTATTGTGGCGGTGGTCGACTGACTGCTCCGAGTGCTGATTGATTGACTACTCCGAGTGCTGGTAGACAGTGCGGTGAATGCTCGGAATGATATTTCCGACCCGTCAGTCTGCGAATCATCACGCTCTTCGGGTGGTACTGGGAGTCGTGGTCGCTTTGCGGAAAGAAGTGCTGAACCGGCTCTAACGGGGCGGGGTTTTAGAACTAAACAAACAGTACCGAGACGAGCATCGACTCAGGATACGTTCGAGGACGGAGACGGGAGATCAGGCTCGGATATCGATCGGAAAAAATATAATAGTAACCGAAACGAGGAATGGCTCCGCCTGGAATGATATACCAGGTGAAACCAAAATATATTAATCTGAATACCAATGAAGACGTTGCGTAAGGAAAGAAGAAGAGAAGAGAAACATAGACGAAGCGAAGGAGAGCCCTTAATATATATCCCAAGAAATCCCACGATGACTAATCCCAAATGACTCACACCCGCGACCCACACCTATTCCCATAACTGATCCCGATCCTTTCCTTCCGCAATCCTAACCCGAAGCGCCTAGCGCTGACTGTATCCTCCCAACACCTTCCTAACTTGTCCCTCCTTATCCGACACGATCCGATCTTTCACCTAACGACTCGATTCCTCAACGTTCTCGACGGCATAGCAGGTGGGGGCGGTCGGGCCGTTATACCGGCGGATCGCTTGTTGGGAGGAATTCTGCTTGCTGGCAGGAGTATCCAAAGTGCTCTAGGAGCATTTTTTTGCATATCTTTGATTAGAAATCAACGCTTGGCGACAGAATTTTCGTCGCCAAGCAAGAAGAATTTTCACCGCTAACTTCCTAGGGTAGCGATCCGCTCAACCGCTTCCGCTCCACCGCTTCCGAATCATTTCTGATCACTCGTTTTACTGCACTCCCAGAAGCAATACCGAGTGCTCTGTGAACATTCTAGGGGTTTGACTCGACTGCAATTCAATTACTGAACGGAATACTCTTATCTAATCTAATTTAATAAAATCCAATAAATCTAATATCATATAAAGATAATCTAAAACATCAAACAATCCCAGTAGCACTCGCCAGTACTCAGAAAACAATACACACCGCTATTCAGAGGTAAGCGATCGTTTGGCAGAAAGAGAAACGAGAGATTATATCAAAAGAAACTAATGATGCCCGCCACCATCACCACCACCACCACCTCCACCTCCACCACCGCCTCCAGAAGGTCCTTCACCACCGCCTCCAGGACCTCCACCGCCACCACCGCCTCCAGGACCACCACCGCCTCCACCACCGCCTCCAGGACCACCACCGCCTCCACCACCGCCTCCAGGACCACCACCGCCTCCACCACCGCCTCCAGGACCACCACCGCCTCCGGACCACCACCGCCTCCACCACCGCCTCCAGGACCACCACCGCCTCCAGGACCACCACCGCCTCCACCACCGCCTCCAGGACCACCACCGCCTCCACTACCGCCTCCACCTCCACCACCACCTCCACCTCCACCAGCAGCCGCGAGTGCGTCAGCAGCTCTCCGGCTGCTATCCCAGCAGGCGTCCAGATTACTCCCTGTACGAAGTTCGGGTCAGCAACCCCCACCCCCAAAGGATACTTCCTAAGGTATTTGGGGTCTATATTGTCGATAGCATTCTGCTGCCTATCGCGACGTCTAACAAGAGTTTGGATTAGCCTTTGATTACTGGCATCAGTTCTAGGCAAATATACCCTTATTCCTTCAGCATTGATTCGGTGGTTTCCTTCCTCGTAATCAGAGTCCTCTGCAGGAACATCGATCATCGTGTAATCGTCTTCTTCGATATGAGGGAATGCTCGGTTTGGCGGCGGTGATTCAGCACCGCCCAAATTAGCACCCGCGCCTGCTCTGTGGAGTACCGCCAGTATTCTCCTAGGCGTGCGAACGCTATTCTTCAACAAACCTTCGACCTCTTCCGAATCAGTGATTTGGACCTCCATTGGCCGAACAGGAGGATTGGATGCCGGTGGAACGTTATCCAGTGCTCCCCAGATACTTTTGATTGCTCTGCCGGGTGCGGTGTGCTTCAGGATCAAATTGCAGAGCTCTGGAAACGCTATCTTGGTCAGGATTCCAATGAAGGAAGGCTCATTTAGTGGATCGTGCCAGTCATAGGTAGGAGGCGGGACACTTATGAAGAATGCTCCTAGAGCATCGGGGTCTACCACTGTAACCATTATGGAAGGTCGATCTAGCTCTGCCGGCACTTGATTCTGTTTACGCTTCCTAGAGCGTTCAGCGGGCCGTCCACCGTCCTCATCATCACTATCGTCAGCAGCTTCTTTATAACGGCCCCACCGCCCCCACCTGCTATGCCGTCGAGAACGTTGAGGAATCGAGTCGTTAGGTGAAAGATCGGATCCTGTTGGATAAGGATGGACAAGTTAGGAAGGTGTTGGGAGGATACGGTCAGCGCTAGGCGTTTCGGGTTAGGATTGCGGAAGGAAAGGATCGGGATCGATTATGGGAATAGGTGTGGGTCGCGGGTGTGAGTCATTTGGGATTAGTCAGCATGGAATTTCTTTGGATATATATTAGGGCTCTTCCTCGCTTCGTCTATGTTTCTCTTCTCTTCTTCTTCTTTCCTTACGCAACGTCTTCATTTGTATTCAGATTAATTTATTTTGGTCTCATCTGGTATATCACGCTAGGTGGAGCCATTTCTCGTTTCGGTTAATTTTTTAGTTTGTCCGATCGGTATTCGAGCCCTATCTCCTGTCCCAGTCCTCGAACGTATCCTGAGTCGATTCTCGCCTCGGTACTGTTTGTTTAGTTCTAGAACCCCGCCCCGTTAGATTCTTTGAACTCGCGATTTCCCTGCCCTCTCGATAGCTTTTCCTTCTGCCCAACATCAGCAATGAGCCACTTCAAAGCGTCCACGAGTGCTCTGCGGGTAGCGGAATCGGCACCGATCCAAATAGCCAGGAAACTGCGGAGGGGGCGCAAGTTCAACAAATGGAAGCAAAGAGCATTGAACGCTGTTGTCCCGGAAACGCTTCTGTTGACCCAACCGACGTTCTGCATCTCCGCTTTAAGGCTCTTGCGGATGTTAGTGTACACTTTAGGTAGGTTGAGCAAACCTAAAGTCATTTTTGCTTTGTTCGCCTGAGTCATGTTGCCAGTGTGTCGAGCTTGAGCGGTTGGGGATGATGCTTCTGGAGCACTGGGGTATGGTTCTGGAGCGCTGGGGTATGCTTCTGGAGGACTGGCGTATGTTACGTGAGTACCCGGGGGTGTGTGTGGGGCACGAGCTCTGCTGCTTTGCCTGTGCTCTATCGGTGCGGTCGAACCAGGTATTGGTAGCCGACGGGGAGGTCGGAATTGAGGTCTGTGTGGAGCACTGACGACTGCTTCTGGAGCAGAGGAACGAACTGGGAGTACGGTTCTACAGGCAGGGGACGGAGGTGGTCGCGGCGAGCTGCCGATTTCTGGGGAAGTGCTGGGGACTCGTCGAAGTGTTAGTCCTCTTCCGGGTTCTGCTGCTGGGCCTGCTGTGCCCGCTGCTGTGCCTGCTGCTGAATCTTCGCTGTCCGGCTCAGCTCCATATTGGTTTTGATCCCACTCCTTTGGGAAGAGTTTCACGTGCTCTGGGGGCGGTGACGAGTGCTCTGTGAGCGGTGACGAGTGCTCTGGGGAGATTGAAATCAATCGGGAATGCTTCTTGAAAGGCGACGACCATGGCGGGGGTGTCTCTTCTATCTCTTCCGGGATAGGCTGGAGGCTTTTCCGCTCTTTGCGACGCGAGGAATGGGAGGACTTATGCTTCTTCTCTTTTCGGCGTTTATGGCTACCGCTATCTGATTCGTCCGGGTCTTGCTCGTGATTGCGCTTCAAGTTCTTTTGATGTTTCTGGTTTTCTTTGGACTTCTGTGAGCGCTTTGGAGTGCTCTGAGCGGGTGTTGGAGGCTATTGTGAATATGTAATGAGTATGGCTCTGAAAGCAATAGGATTAGGGAGAATATACCATGTTATATACGATTGCGAGGTGTGGAGCTTGAAAGCCTGAACTTGAAACGAAACTTGGATTCGCTTTCAAGAGGTAATCTTGAAAGCTTAGATAGCAGAGCGCTTGAAGTGATAGGTAGAGGTGCATTGGAAATTGAAGATGGTTAAGAATCTCTCACAAACTGGAAGGAGGAGAAGGGTGCTCTTATACCAAATACAATCTGCTTTACCAGGCTCATCATGCTTCCTAGAGCACCCCCGGGTGTTGTAGTAGCACCCTAGGGTGCTCCCTATGGTGCTCCGTGCTGAATGTGATGTTGAATGTTTGCTCCAATACATGACGTAGAGCAATGCTTCATTACATGACGTAGATGAATGCTCTAGGCGCACTCAAAGATGCTCTGGTGGTTTGATTCAATTGAAATGACGTAGCTGAATGCTCTAGGCGCACTCGGGAATGTTCTGACAGTGGTACCAACAGTGATGTCGGCTGGATTCTGATGTTGGGTTGATGTTTGTGTTCTTGTTGCTCTCGGTGCTCTGTGGGCTATGAAGCGGAGTCGGAGGGTGTGTATCCTTTGAGCACATATTCAATATTAGTATCGAATTTGGCGCTGAGAACGGTCTCTCGATGATCTGAATAGCATCCGCGAGTGCGCAGAGAGAGTGTGCGGATGCTGAGAGGGTAGAACGGAGCATCGTTGGCTGCTGATTGAGGTGATTGTTGTTTTTCTCGTTGTATGTTTGTGTTTGTGTTTGCATCATTCCGTTGGAGATGTATGACGTCAAATCAGCCTCGCTGTGGTGGAGGTGCGAGCGCTCTGTAGCGAGCACTCTGCATTGGGTGACTCTGCACAACCTCTTGGCAGCGAGAGCCTCATTGGGTGACAAATCGTTCGTAGAGCACTCTGCACAATTGCTCGGCAAGCGCTTTGCAGCGAGAGTCTCATTGGATGACGAATCGTTCGTAGAGCACTCTGCACCGCCTGCAGGAAAGAGCCTCCTGGGCCTTGGCAGACTGCAAATTCTTGAGTTCAATGAAATCGTGTTGCCCTTTTTGCAGCAAGAGGTGCAGCTCCTCCGCGAACTTTGACAGACATCTTCGAACGATCCATCCTTTGGAAGCAGATGAATGGCTGGGAAACCAATATTCACTCCTGGAGCGCGATCAACCTGCAGAGACTCCCGTCGACACTGACGAAAGCCCACAGAGCACTCCTGACTACTATTCAGACACGCATTACGTTTCAGAGTCGGATAGTTTTGACCAAGATCCAGGTAACAATTCAGACCACGAATCCGAGTCATATTTTGTGAGGGAAGACGCAGACGGCGGTGGGAATGAGCATCAGGCATCTACAACAGTTTACGAGGGTACTGGGGAACCACTCTACCGCTCTGAGGACTACGACGAATGCTCACTGGGCGGGGTTTTATAAAGAGGCTGGAGGAAATGAACGACATACTGGGAAAGGCGAGCTGGAATCATTCGAAGGTGGATATTGGGGGGGAGAAGAACTCTTACTACTACCGCGATCCAATGGTAGTCGTCCGATATCTTCTAGGGCAACGTGCCTTCTGGGAGTCATTGGTGTACTTGCCGGTGGTGGAGCATAATGAATTCTGCCAGCGAATGTACGGGGAAATGCATACAGGAGATTGGTGGTGGGAGATACAGGTCCGTAAACTTCGCGCTATCATCTTGAGGTGCTCTATGAGCATTTGGTGATGCTCCGAGAGCAGTCGCTGATGCTTTCTCGACAGAATACGTTACCGGAGGGGTCCACTGTGGTACCAATTACCTGCGCGTCGGATGGCACACATCTGACAAACTTCAGCGGGGACAAGAAGGCCTGGCCAATCTATCTTACCATCGGGAACATCAAGTCGTCGGTGCGCAACAAGCCCACAGGGCATTCATTCATTCTCCTAGGGCTACTACCGGTGCCACCGAAGCTCGGGAAGAACACAACGCTCGCCAACTCCGTTTTACGACGCCAGAGTCAAATGGCACTGAATCGCGCTCTCGGGGAAATCTTTTAAAGCTTTCGCGAGTGCTCCCAGGACAGTGAGCTGATCAAATGTGCCGACAGGTACGAACGACTTTGCTTGCCGGTGCTCTCGGGGTGGATCGCTGATCAACCCGAGCATTCAAACTTGCAAAACATCAGCACTAGTACTTGCCCAAGATGCGAGGTCGAGTTTCACAGTCTTGGGAGCACTCGCCGAAGCTCTATGTGCAGTCACGAGGACTACAGGGAGAGAGTACAGCTATTTAGCGAGAACCCGGGCAATCTGGAACCGGTAGAATACCTTGTCGCGAGATCCGACAAAACACTCTTCAATGCTTTCTGGGGGATGCCGAGGGTTAATCCGTACGATCTCAATAAACCGGACATTCTGCACAATATCTACCTGGGGATGTTGAAGCACATGATGGAGTGGATTCAGGCTTTCTTGAAGAAGCATCATCGATTGGAGGAATTTGACAAAGCTTGGGCTTCGATTGCGCCTTACCCTGGACTGGCAGTACCAAACAAGGCATATCGTGCTACCACCCAATGGCAAGGGAAGGAGATGCGGAATCTGGGGCATGTCGTTCTAGGAGCACTTGCGGCTGCTCTGAGAAAGCCGGGGGTGGCTGTCAGTAGCGACTTCGCAAAAGCGTTGAAATGCGTTCGAAGCCTAATAGACTTCCACTTAATGGCGCAATATGGGAGTCATACGACGAGCACATTGAACTATATGGAGAGCTATCTCGAGGATTTCCATAAACACAAGGATATCTCTTTAGAATTCAAGGCGTACAAGAAGACGTTAAAGGATGCGAGGGATGGAACGAAAGCAATAAGTGTCTCCCAGAGCACCCAGCGACGCTCCCAGAGCACCCAGCGAGGCACCCATAGCACGCAGCAAGGCCCCCAGAGCAGCCAGTGAGGGTTGGAGGAGATCCGGGAGATTCGGGAAAGATCGCAATTCAACTTCATCAAATTGCACGTCTTAATGCACTACCGGGAGCACGTTGAGCGCTTTGGGAGCATTCCTGAGTACTCCACGGATGTCAGCGAGCTTGCCCATGTACAGCAGGTAAAAGAAGCTTACAGAGCGTCCAACAAGGTCAATGCTGCGATGCAGATACTGGACTATGGAGGGAGGCGATTGGCTTTAGAGATTCTAATTCTAAATCTGAAAGACATCGTCGGAGGTCCTGAGAGCACTGAGAACATCCTCTGGAGCCATCGGGATAATCTGAAGGAGTTGCTCAACATTTTCAAAATCGAAGACCGCAAGAAAATGCCAAATGAATGCTCAATAGTAGAAAGCGGACTGCCCCTAAAGCGTCTTTGCAATCCCTCTGCGAAATCGGAAAGGCTTTTCAACGTGGCAGATGGACTGCAAATGAGCCATATGACGCTATGTCGCCTGATAAAGGAGTATGCTGAGGATGCGGGATGCTCTCAGAGCTTTGCCGGAAGCTCTGAGAGCATTCTGGAGCGCAGGGTAGAGGTTTTCACATGCCTCCAGGTTCCGATAACAATCTTCCAAAGGCCTGACGTATACGAGGTTCACAACATCAGGTGTACGGGAACCGCGTCTTTTAGAAAGGGGAAAATAAGAAAGGATTGGGCATGGGTATCGGTAGGCTCCTCAGAGCAGTGGGGAGTGTTTCGGGGACGCTTACCAGGACGTGTGGAGGCTCTGTTGAAGGTGCGCGATAGCACAGGGCACGCACATAGACTATGTGTAGTTGAGCTGCTTGAGGCGAAGGATCGTGGTATCGCTGATAGCTCACATGGGCCGCTGAAGGTCTGTAGTCAGAGGAGGAAGAGGATGTGGGTGGTGAATATTCGGAGTATATTAGGAATGGCTCATTTATTTGAGGTGGATGCTGGCAATTGGCTGGTAAATACTAAGATAGATTTGCGTACGTGGAATGAATTTAGTTGACTGCTGTGAGAGTAGTCATAAGCGCTGTAAAGCATTCCCGAGTGCTATCCTGTGATGTGAGACCAGTCCCGAGTGCTCTGTAGAGGTGAATGCTGTGAGGGCAGTGGCGACTGCTCTACGAGTGGAAAGTTAGACCCAATAGGACCGTCTAATTCAAAATTCGTGTCGTTCTGCTAGTACGCATGCGGATTGGAAGAGGGAGGTGAGTTTCGGCCACTCAGTATCTGAGTCTGTCATCCAGCAAGCTCGCTCCACCAGCATAATGCTGCTTATGCATGGGAAATGATTTCCAGCAAGCTTGCGCCGGAGTGCTGCTTAGGCAGGGCATTGAGCTTTTCAGACGAGCCGTACCATGGCCTTAACCTCAAGGCTAAAATGCCTTTCACGAATCGACAGATACATACACCTTCGCCAAAGGTTTTGTAGCCATCACCAGTAACACAACCGTGCTCGTATCAGTATCCCGCGACTGACCGTTCAGCGGCGTGAAGGGTACCCGCGTGAGATATCGTTTGAGGGAATGGTGATGCCTACCTAGCCTTCGAGGAAAGCGTATCAGTGCATAGGGGTCTAAGTGAGGAGGGTCCCACCTTTGATACTATTATTGAAGATGCTTCCGCAGCTCTACGAGCATTGACCAGTGCTCTACGAGCATTGGTCAGTGCTATGGGAGCGTTCTCGAAGCATTCGTTGTGCTCTCCAGACATGAGCGATATCTCTTGCCAGAGCCTAGCAAACAACTCGTTAGCGAGGAGTCTCCTGGCGCAGATAGCATTGTCGAGTACTCTCTGGGCGTGGGCGATATGCTCTGGCAGCGCCTGGCAAGCAGCTCGTTGAGAAATGACCTCCTAGCGCAGATAGTGTTGATGAGTGCTCTCAGGGCATGGGAGCTTTCTCCTGGCGGGCACCGACGCGTCCGTTGTCGTGTAGCCAATCTCTGGGCGGAGAGTCATTAGTGGTTTGTCCTCCAGACGCAGGAGGCATACCCCAGGCGTGGCATGGCGGAGAGAGCATCGCGGGGTGCTCTCAGGACGGAGATGATATCGCCTGGAGGTTCCTGACGCGCCTAGAGGAGACTAAGTGGGAATAGCGGAGAGAGCATTGCCCACTGCTTTATGGGTGTAGGGTATAACTTTTGGAGGGCTCTGTAGATGGGAGCATTAGCGAGTGCAAATAAGACGCATTAGGGAGTGCTCAACGGGCACGAATAGGATGCCCTGGCAGCAGCAGGTGCATAGAGTATTGGCGAGTGATCTCCTGACGGAGGATGTATTCTCCAGCGAGTGCTTTGGGATGGCGACGTAGCATGGAGCGGCGGGAACGAGTATTCGGCTCTGGCAGCGCCCGGCGCGAGCACACTGCACTGGCAGCGCCGGACGCAAGCACACAGCTTTGGGAGCGGCGGAAACCAGCATTCTGCTCTGGCAGCTCTGGACGCGAGCATACTGCTCTGGGAGCGCATTCTGCTCTGGCGGCGCTGGGTGCTTGAAAGCTCTGCTTTGGTAGCGCCAGACATAGAGGCGGTGCTCTGGCGGAGAGGAGAGAAGGTAGTATGCTCTGACGTTGCCGGGTGCAAGCGCTCTACTCTGGCGTCGCCAGGCGCAAACACTCTGCCCTGGCGGCGTCGGGCGAGATCGCAATGCTTAGGCATCTCCAGGCGCGAGCAATCTGCCCTGGCGGCGCCTGGCGCTCCTGGGGCCCAGGGCGTATGGGCTGCGCCCTGAGAAATAGGAGAGTTTGCTGATGAGGCAACAAGGGCCTCACCCCCCTCAACTGCCGACAACTCGCGTTCATAGGAATCCTCCCCATCCTCACTTACGGTCCCTCTGTCCTCGCCTCCACTGCACCAGCTCATATGAGACTCGAAACTACCTGTCATTCGGCCCTCAGGTGGGTCACCAACGGTTTCAGTCTAGGATCGACCCCCCTCACCGTACTCCAAGCCGGAGCATCTTTCCCTCCGCTCGCCCCCTACATTTCCTCTCTATGCGTCAGATATGTTGGAGGAATTTAAGCCGCCTCCCCAATATACAATCCTGTAACCATCCGCACACTCAGCTCATTCCACACACTCTCAACATACCGGGGAGCCCCCCACCGCTATATGCTGGGAGTTATTGATAGAAGTCAGTACCCGGTGACATACAAGTACTTGAGGTGTGGATCGCCACCAGCTTCAAGTGTAACTATATTCCGGTGACTAGGAAGAGGGTCTATTCACAGAAAGACAGACTGACGAGTCTATACCTTGCTCACTGACTAGAAGGCCGGCCAGGGTGGGACTCTGATTGCCCGTCGGCCCTCTGTATCCTCTAAGCATTAGAAGCCTGCCTGGGAAGTCTACAATAAGCTATGAGCTCTACAGCAACTAAATTCTATCAGTCCTGCAGGCAAAGGTTGTGTGACAACTAAGCAGTAGATTACCTAAGGCTTTCGCTAAGGGTAGTACTGAAGGTCTGGGAAAACTTCTACTGGCACTTAAAGAAAAAGCCGGGTAGTGGTGCAATGTTTTGCCAGACCAGAACTCAGTTCCACTGGACTTGGTAGGAAAGACTTGGAGCAGAGAATAGATGGCTTTGGAGTAGAAGTACTCGGCCTCATTCCCGCCCATTAGATCTTCAATCTCAATCTCCAGAAGTCTTGGAAGAGCAGACGCAAGAGCCTTAAGATTATTCTAAGTTCTAGCGAGAAGAATGTTGAACCAGTAACCTAATTTCAATTATGCACGGCCGCCTCTATTGTGTTACACTCTAGTAGTCTAGGCACCCTGTAACACTATATAATCTTAAGGTCCCAACCGCCTTACAGACCACACTACCTTCTCACTACCAGAAATGTCTTCCCTCCCTGCACCAGAGCCCCGTGTCCAAATTGAATGGAAGCCTACAGAATTCATCCTGGCACCCTCGGAACAGAGCCAGTTAATCCTCAAGCTGAGGACTGCCCTCCAGGAATGGATTCCGGGATGTGAGACCACCTGACAAGACACGGAGCCAGTAACCCTCCAGAAGTTCAAACTGGAGGCCCAGTAATGCCTGCAGCATGCCATGCAGCAACAGATGTCTCAGGTTTACTACACTCTTGTCATGGTCCAGGAGCGCCAATAACCAGAGGCATGTAACGGGGGTCCTAGACTGCTGGAGTGTAATAGAATACAGGCGGCCATGCAGAATCAAAATCAGGTTACAGGTCCAAGATCCTTCTTGCTAGAACTTAGAGAATAATCTTAAGGCTTTTGCTTCTGCTCTTCCAGGAGGTCTGAGGATTCTGGAGAACTAAAATGGGCGGAAATGAGCCTGAGTACTTATACTCCAAAGCCTTCCATTCTCTGCTCCAAGTTTTGGTACTAAGCTCCGGTGGGACTAAGTTCTGGTGCTTGAAAACATTCCACCGCTACCCCGATTTCCTTTAAGCGCCAACAGGAATTTCCAAGCCCTTCAGTGCTACTTTTAGTCAAAGCCTATAGGTAATCCGCCGCTTGGTTGTCACACAACCTTTACCTACAGGATCAACTGGCTTTAGTTGCTGTAGAGCTTATAGCTTATTGTAGACTTGCCAGATAGAGTGCTAGCACTATAGCGGGACTTCTCATGCTCAGAGTATACAGGAGATTGCCGGGCAATCAGAGTCCCAATCTGGCCGGCCTTCTAGTCAGTCAGCAAGGCATAGACTCATCAGTCTGTCCTTCTGTGAATAGACTCTTTCCCTTGTCACTGGAATATAGTTACACTTGCAGCTGGTGGCTATCCACACTGCAGGTACTTGTATGTCACCAGGTACTGGCTTCTATCAATAACTCTCAGCATATAGCGGGCCATGGTTAGCATGCTCTTATGCCATCCAGTTTAGTACCGCTCAGGTATACTACTCCCCTCTTCCAGGATGTTGTTCACCGAGATCTGGAAACAATCTATTCCATTTTATTGTGTGACAAAGAAATCCGAGTGGAAAGAAAATGAGAAGAAGCTTTGTACCCAAAAGATCTCCTGTCGCTAGGTTTCTTGGGGTACCTCTGATGGAAATCCGGAGGGTCTCTTGAGCACTCTTACAGAAATGTTCCCAAGGTTCGGATGTAATATCTTCATTCTCAAACCCTTCCCACAAGACCCAATAGTCCATCCTTTGCTTCTTCCTGTTGACTCGGCTCTCTGCTACTTTCCGGACAGTCCAGTTCCCTTCTCCCCCAATCTCTTCAGATTCCGGCGGGGGAACTCTTCTCTCTAAATCCGCTGGTATCCTGTAGGGTTCTAGAAGTGAGACATGAAAGACCGGGTGGATCCCCATCTGGGGAGAAAGAGATAGCCGGTAGGCACGGATACCCACGAGTTCAATAGGTCCCATCTTCTTTTGATCCAGCTTGTTCCTTTCCGCTTTGTTTGCATATTGCGCCGGTCTAACATTACATTTCTTGATCTCCAGGCTTGATTTCTGGAGGTGACAGGGCATGTTTATCATACCACCGGGCCATCCTAAGTCTTGCCTTTACCAAGCTGGCTTTCATAGCCTGCCATATATATTCCCATTGAGAGATCATGACCTCACTTGCTGGATTGTTCCATTCCATACCTTCCTTAGGGGCCGGCCAGTGGGTCCTGGGTTCATATCCATAGTTGGCATAGAAAGCCAATACTTTGGTAGACTCAAAGACCGCCGAGTTATATGCATACTCTGCCAGTGGCAAGAGGTCCGCCCAGTCATCCTGTTGATATGAACAATAACTTCTCAAGTAATACTCCAGGGTCTGGTTAACTCTTTCAGTTTGGCCATCCGTTCGGGGGTGGAATGAAGTGGACATCTTCAGCTTCACATTGAGTAGGGTCATAAGACATTGCCAAAAATGGGAGATGAACTTGCTATCGCTGTCTGAGACTATGTCATCAGGTAACCCATGGAGTCTCCATACTCCCTTCAGGAACAATTTGGCCAAATCTTCAGTTTTATTGAGGGTAAGAACCAGATATAGTGGGCCATCTTTGAAAGGCGGTCCACTATTACCGAGATCTTTGTATACCCACTAGACTCCGGTAATCCCACAATGAAATCCATAGAGGTAGATGTCCAAGGCCTATAGGGTATCTCCAGAGGTTGGAACATACCAAACCTCTTCTGTCTAGAGGTCTTATTCCTCTGGTAGCTGTCACAGCTCTGGACATATTCCTCAACATCTTTATCCATGTTGGGCCAAAAGAAGTTGTTTCTTATCCGCTCTCGTGTCTTGAATTAGCCAATATGGCCAGCCACTTTAAAGTCATGGGACTCGGACATTATTTCTTTCTGTACATCAGCAAACCTGCAACCTCCGCCGGATGCTCCGGACGCTCCAGGCGCCCACGGCGCTCGGTAGACAAACTGTCTCTCCAGAGGAACAGCGGAGCGTTTCTGGCGCCTCCTGGCGCATAGCGTTCCGCCCTGGCGATTACTAGTGCCCCCTGCGCGCCCAGGCGCGCACTAGTGCATCTAGTGCGCCCCGATAGCAATACGCTCACCCTGACGGAGCGATCTCGCGCCAGGCGGTATCCCGACAGAGTATTCTCTCGCCCGACGCTCTCGGGACGGAATGCTCTATTGCCCCACGGTCTCGCGACGAAATGCTCTCTCGCCTGGCGCTGTCCCGACGGAATGCTCTCTCGCTGGAGACTACTACCTATCTCTTGGGCCCTCCTGGAGCTCTCTCACGACTGCTGGGCATATCGCTAATGCATCTGGAGCACTCCCAACTGCTCCAGCAGTGCTCGACACACCGCATTTACCCTTCAGCGCCCTGTTTTTACAATGCATACTACTCTTTGCTTTAGTAGGTACTGCTTTGCGGAGCATCCAAAACCGTGACGCTATTACTAAATACTAATACTACAAGCGTCTACAAATCGCCAATCGAATATAACACACAGATACGTATCTCTCCAAAGCACTCGCCGGTGCTCTCCAAAATACTTGCCAGTGCCCTAAAGATCTTCCTCCTCGCCACCCTCAAGATCCTCCTCTTCATGCTCTTCGCCTTCCTCTTCCGCTCCAATGCCGCGAAGTTGAGCGTGAACTACCTATTCCTGGCCGCCAGCGATTTCGGAACGAGAGATCTCCCCTCGAGCACTCGTGGGTGCTTTACCAGCATTCCGGAATGCCGCAAGATCTGCCGCTAAAGCTAGCCGCAATATCCGGAAAGACGCTCCGACATTGCATACCTTTTCCCGGAGGTTATCCTTGATCACCTCCAACGTTGCCTTGTGGTTCTGCCTACTCCTCCCCTTCCATGTGTTGCTCATTCTGTTGAACGTTTCTACTCACATTCAATGTCAGCGCGGGGATCTACTATAGCCCTGAGAGCACCCGTTACTGCTCTCAAAGCACTCGCTATCGCTCTAAGGGATGTGAGGGAATCAGGGATACTTACTGACAACACTCTCGTTCTGTGACTGGAAATGGTCAGGCTTCACGTATGTTCCTGTTAACCATGCCCGGATGCCATGCCAAATCGCAGTGGATATCAGGCAAATAAACGTAGGGGTATTCCGCACTGGGAACTCGGGGTCTTTTACCTCTCGCATCCTGACCCCATCAAAGTATTTATAGTATAATGTCTCGATAATCTCCGGGGCAAGAAACCGTAGACGGTAGGTCTAGTATCTGTTAACAGCGTTCCCGAGTGCTTTATTAGCACCCCCGAATGCTCATTGGGGATTAATCCTACCTCGTAATGCTGCGCAGGGCTCAAGAAGCGATCAATTTTCAAAAGATACTCTACTTAAGCAGCCCTCGCCTCAGGACTCGAAAGCTTTCCAAGACCACAGATGGTCGAATCCCCCAGGCACCCTTTAACCTCGTGCATCAAATTTGAGCGCACTCAGGAGTGTAGACTTCTGACCTATCGGTGTTCATTATGCTTCTAGGAGCACTCGTCAACGTTTGTAGAGCATTCACCTGTTTGATAACGACCTCGTCGAGATCTACTGCACATCCCACCCTGCGACTGGCAGCTGCCCACATATTTACTACCAGTACCGAAAGCCTCGCTTCGGGGGGAAAAAGCTCGTGTAGCAGAGTGTAGGCCCCGATTAGTGTGCTGCACTCCTTCTCAATCCTCTGGGCTTGCATTGAGAGAACGTTTGCACTCCTCGAGCTAGGTAACAAGGATCACTGAGATAGGTTGCTCGCACGAATGTTAACGATGCTCTCAAAGCGGTCGTCAGTGCTATCCGGAATACTACTAACCTCACTTTCTACTATAGGAGCATTTCCTTCGTCCCTGATAGATGAGGGAAACTGTGCGATATCGTATCTTGGTTGCGCTTCTGGTAAATATACCTGAGGACTTGAGGGAATCCGAGGACTGCTCATAGAGCGCTCGCCAACGCCCTCAAAAGGCGGAGAGGAACGATAGGGGCGGTAAGTGGGTGACGAATCGCCATACCTTGAACGCATGGAGGAAAGATTGATATGCCGTGTGGAAGAGCTGTAGTCCATATTCTGAGGATAAACGGGTACCGAAGAAGGCATGGATTGTGAGGATAGCGGAGGTGCTCTCTGAGATGCCGCGAATGCTGCTTGAGATGCCGGACATGATCCCTGAGATGCTTCCTGACTGGGTACCGGAGTGGGCCTGTGGGATGCGGGGGCGCCCACTGAGATGCATTCTGTCTAGGTGCCGAAGTGGGAGCTGCTCTCCGTACTACGTTTGCACCCGGACGTGCTCCCCTCTGAATCGTTAGTGTTTTTGCCCTGAACCTTAATGGGTGGGAGGGAGTCGAACCTGTATCACATCCACCGAGACGTCGGAGGAAGCAATAACCTCCGCTACCGCTCCGGGTGGTCTCCTCCGAGCATTGCCCAGTACTCTGGAAGTAGTCAGCTGTACTGTACGAGGCCTCTTCCTCATACTCTGGGATCTCTGCTGGGTAGAGGCTTGAGGTTGTTCTTACGGATCGTCTAGATTCTCGTCAGAGCTCTCCTGGGCGTTCTCCGGGGAGTCGTCATACTCGGAAAGACAAGTACACTATCCCAATAATGAGCGAGCTCCGGGAGAGGTTGTTCCAGGCCCAGATCTTCACAAAGCTAGACCTGAAGAATGGCTTCAATCTGATCAGGATAGCAGAAGGTGATGAGTAGAAAACCGCCTTCAGAATCCGCTATGGCCTGTATCAGTACAATGTGATGCCATTTTGTCTTTGCAATGCCCCCTCCGCTTTCCATGCAATGATGAATGATGTCCTGAGAGAACTACTAGAGGAAGGGGTGATTGTCTATATTGATGATATTCTCATCTACTCGGAGACAGATGAGGAACATGAGAGGCTAGTCGAGAAGGTTCTCCGGAAACTTCATGAAGCAAAACTCAATATTTCATTGAGTAAGAGTTCATTCCATGTCCCGGAAGTAGAATACCTCGGGTACCATCTATCGGCACAAGGAGTATCAATGTCAAAAGACAAGGTGGAGGCAGTTAAGGATTGGCCAGTAACTCAAAATGTCAAAGGGGTAAAGTGTAACGTCGTGCCAAGACTCAAGGAGAAGTTCGGGAAGGAGAAGGATTAGTAATCGGGTTTTCGTTGGCTAAGTTTCTTTCTATGGGTTTCTGTTACACGTATGAGTCATTGGGTTCGGGAAGGATATATATATAGCTGTAATTTCCCTTTGTTCTTTCTTACTTTTCTCCTTATCTGAACTTCCTGTTATATACGAATATATTTTGGTTTTGTCTTTTCGCGCAACGGTTCCACCTGGCATATCATACCAGGCGAAGCCATTATCTCTTTACGAACCCAAGTCGTATAACCTCTCCGTTGTGTCCCTTGGTCCCTGTCATAGAATCTTTGTTTAGTATCTATTGGTATCAAGTCCGATAACCTCGAACCCTGACCCTGACCCCGCACGATGTGAAGAAACTTCACCCACGTAACCCGGACCCAGTTTCTACCGTTCTCTAACCGAGAACCCCCGAACACTTCTCCGGTCCTTCCGAGTCGGCCCGTAACATACAGACATTCCTCGGATTTGCTAACTTCTATCGCCGCTTCATTGAAGATTTGCGAACCATTAACTGACCTCACCAGAGGAGGCAAGAAATGGTATTGGACCGCAGCTTGTGAACAGGCCTTTGATGAACTCAAAGAGAGATTCACTAGCGCTCCTATCCTCGCGCACTTTGACGGCAAGCAAGATGGTATGAGGACCTAGCAGGCTACAACTTCAAAGTTGTCTACAGACCAGGAGATAGGAATGACAAGACTGATGCACTGTCAAGGCGCTGGGATCACCGTCTTACAGAGGGGGGTGACCCTCTACAGCCGGAACCACAGATGTTTTTCAGACCAGGACAATTAGTATTGGATCCTGCTAAGCTAGCAGCGGTGAGGATCAATCAATTGCAATCTCTGTTCTTGGAGCGCCTATCTGCGACAGCTAAACAAGACAGGAACTGGCAAGAATTGCTCCGCTCCTTGGTTGAAAGAAAACCCAACTTGGACCAGAACCTATCGGAACAGGATGGACTCATCTGCTTCAAGAACCGGTGGTACATCCTCAATGACAAGAGCCTACAGAAAGAGATAATGTCCGAGTCCCATGACTCTAAAGTGGCTGGCCATATTGGCTAATTCAAGACACGAGAGCGGATAAGAAACAACTTCTTTTGGCCCAACATGGATAAAGATGTTGAGGAATATGTCCAGAGCTGTGACAGCTACCAGAGGAATAAGACCTCTAGACAGAAGAGGTTTGGTATGTTCCAACCTCTGGAGATACCCTATAGGCCTTGGACATCTACCTCTGTGGATTTCATTGTGGGATTACCGGAGTCTAGTGGGTATACAAAGATCTCGGTAATAGTGGACCGCCTTTCAAAGATGGCCCACTATATCTGGTTCTTACCCTCAATAAAACTGAAGATTTGGCCAAATTGTTCCTGAAGGGAGTATGGAGACTCCATGGGTTACCTGATGACATAGTCTCAGACAGCGATAGCAAGTTCATCTCCCATTTTTGGCAATGTCTTATGACCCTACTCAATGTGAAGCTGAAGATGTCCACTTCATTCCACCCCCGAACGGATGGCCAAACTGAAAGAGTTAACCAGACCCTGGAGTATTACTTGAGAAGTTATTGTTCATATCAACAGGATGACTGGGCGGACCTCTTGCCACTGGCAGAGTATGCATATAACTCGGCGGTCTTTGAGTCTACCAAAGTATTGGCTTTCTATGCCAACTATGGATATGAACCCAGGACCCACTGGCCGGCCCCTAAGGAAGGTATGGAATGGAACAATCCAGCAAGTGAGGTCATGATCTCTCAATGGGAATATATATGGCAGGCTATGAAAGCCAGCTTGGTAAAGGCAAGACTTAGGATGGCCCGGTGGTATGATAAACATGCCCTGTCACCTCCAGAAATCAAGCCTGGAGATCAAGAAATGTAATGTTAGACCGGCGCAATATGCAAACAAAGCGGAAAGGAACAAGCTGGATCAAAAGAAGATGGGACCTATTGAACTCGTGGGTATCCGTGCCTACCGGCTATCTCTTTCTCCCCAGATGGGGATCCACCCGGTCTTTCATGTCTCACTTCTAGAACCCTACAGGATACCAGCGGATTTAGAGAGAAGAGTTCCCCCGCCGGAATCTGAAGAGATTGGGGGAGAAGGGAACTGGACTGTCCGGAAAGTAGCAGAGAGCCGGGTCAATAGAATAAGGCAAAGGGTGGAGTATTTGGTCTTGTGGGAAGGGTTTGAGAATGAAGATGCTACACGGGACCCTTGGGAACACCTCCGAAAGAGTGCTGAAGAAGCCCTCCGCGATTTCCATCAGAGGTATCCTAAGAAACCTAGAGAGAAGAGGTCTCTTGGTTAGATATCTCCTTCTCAGTTCCTTTCCACTCGGATTTCTCTGTCCCATAATGGAAAAAGGTTGTTATCAAACCTCGGTGAACAAGATCCTGGAAAGGGGGATTTGTATAACGGAGCCATTCTCACTAGATGGCATGAGAGCATGCTAACCAGGGCCCGCTATATGCTGAGAGTTATTGATAGAAGCCAGTACCCAGTGACATACAAATACGTGCAGTGTGGATCGCCACCAGCTGCAAGTGTAACTATATTCCGGCGACTAGGAAGAGGGTCTATTCACAGAAGGACAGACTGACGAGTCTAAGCCTTGCTGACTGACTAGAAGGCCGGCCAGAGTAGGACTCTGATTGCCAACCGACCCGCTGCATCCTCTGAGCATTAGAAGTGCCACTATAGCGCCAGCGCTCGGCCTGGAAAGTCTACAATAAGCTATGAGCTCTACAGCAACTAAAGCCGGTTAATCCTGCAGGCAGAGGTTGTGTGACAACCAAGCGGCAGATTACCAACAGGCTTTGACTAAGGGTAGCACTGAAGGTATTGGAAACTCCTGCTGGCGCTTAAAGGAAAAGCGGGGTAGCGGTGGAATGTTTTCAGGACCAGAACTTAGGCCCACCGGAACTTAGTAGAGAATTTTGGAGCAGAGAATAGAAGGCTTTGGAGTATAAGTACTCGGCCTCATTCCCGCCTATTAGTTCCCGATCCCCAGACCCCTCGGAAGAGCAGAAGCAAGAGCCTTAAGATTATTCTAGTTCTAGCAAGAAGAATCTTGAACCTGTAATCTGATTTCTATTCTGCACTGCCGTCTCTATTCGATTCTATTATATTTTAGTAGTCTAAGACCCCCGTTACAGTAAAAACCTAACCCCGGCTAGTCTTTTCCCGCCTATATAAAACTTGCGATTACAAAGGAAAATAATGAGAGGGGGAAGTCCTAAAAAAGGGTGCCTCCGAGGATTATCCTCATAGGGGCAGTGGTGGTGGGGAGCGGTGGCTTTATGCGGTGTCTATCGCGGTCTGGGGGTTGGGGGGGGTCGGGGGGGGGTCGGGTGTGTTGTGGGCTTCCTGCTGAGGCAGGATGGGGCAAAGGAGAGGTGATTCCCGTTGTACTTGGCGCAATTGGTGGGGGTGATTTCGCAGTAGTTTTCAAGAGGTGCCGACGCTCCTTTGCACAAGGCAACTGGGCAGCGGTGGTCTTGGAGCTTATGGGGGAGGGGGCACAGAGGGGAGGCGATGGGGGACCTGCATCCCTGGTTGGCGTGACTGAGCCCTTAGCAGTTCCTGCATTGGGTGGGGGCGGATGCTCGCCACATGACGTTGCAGCGTCTGGGGCGAAAGAAGAGTCGGATGGTGGTGCCAATGGTCGCCGCCTCTTCTGCCATCACTGAGATAATGACAGAGGTGGTGGCCTTGGAGAAGCAGGATGTTTCGTCCGTGTTGAGGAAACAGACAGCGGCAGGGGTGATTCCGACGGTCAGGTTCAGGGCCGATGGCAGGATCTCCTCCAAGCATTCCTGGTTAGGGAGCTCTTACAGGGGAACGCCATGGATGGGGAGGTCTACGTTGGTGGGAGGGGGTGCGGAAGGTGGTGAAGGGGATCTCCGGTGAAGCTACCTCCAAGTTTAGGATCCTGGTGAGGGTCTCGAAGAAGGGTGCATATACTGCTGATGGGACAGTGGGAGGGGCGGTAACGGAGACTGTGCCTCTGTGTTGACGGTGGCGGTGAGGGGTGTTATGGGGGCGACTTGGTGGTTATGGGCTAGGGCTTGGCCGAAGAGGGGTGGGAGGGTTGCCGAAAGCTTTTCGGCATTGGCGATGGAGCCGGGGGTGGTCCTGGTGGCGAAGAAGCGGCGGTGGGCGGATGGCAGGGGCTTAGCTTTCGGAGCGGATCCTGGGGCCGACACTGCGGTTGTCTTGGCTGCTTTTTTGTTGGGGGGGACAGGTGGGTTGGGGGTGGCTCTAACCACTTGTGCGTGCGTGGTGGTTGCCCTCGGTTGGGCAGGCTTGGCGGGTGGGGTAGGCCTATGGGGGGCCTGAGATGTGGGACGCTGGTTCTCCCGATGAGGGTGTCAAGCTTTTGGACGATAAGGGGCCCGGAGGGGAGGGGGCAGCCTTGGGGTTTGTCATCGCCCCTCTCAGGGAAGCGATTTCGTTAGTGTTACGTAGGGCTGTAGGCGAAACAAAGGAGGTCCAAGGAACACAAGCGACGCAGGAGGCCTAGAGGTAGACTCTAAGCAAGCGAAGTATCTTAAAACCCTTTTGGTCGTCGAGACCAAAAGATTGTAGACTATAGACTATAGAGAAATAGAGTATTGGTATTCGTTAAATACAGGAGGTTGCGTGAAGAGAAAAGGAAAGGAAGGGAAACTAGACAGAGAGCGAACACAGGGCTCTTTATATAACCGAATAACCCCTGTCCGAGTATGACAAATACAATCGCTTAAGGAAACAGATAGAACATAACGGAACCGAATAGAAACCAATAGAATACCCATAACTCATCCGCCGACGAGTGCGACCACACTTCTCTTCACTCCACCATAGCTTATTCCATTACGTCCCGTGACGCCATAACAGATCAGGTCCCCCTCCGAGGCCTAACTCGGAGTCCTGGTAGGCTTTGGCTTGTTCCAATATCGTTGGTGAAAATCTTTGACCAGGTCGGCGGAATGTTCAAGGTCGTCAGGAGGTTGCCAGGATGGTTCGGGATAACCTTGGTACCGAACTGAGTACTCTAACCTTCCCCGTCGTTTCCTCGAGTCCAATATAGCTTCGACCTCCCGCTCCTCTTGTCCTTCGATCTCGACTGGGAGTGGAGGCAGTTGCTGTTGCTCTGGGACAGGGTCACTTGCAGCCGGCGAGAATAACGAAACGTGAAAGACGGGGTGAACCTTCATGGTACGTGGTAGGTCCAATTCGTACGTGTATGGACTAAGAATCCTCTTGATATGGTAGGGTCCTACTCGCTTCGAATCGAGTTTATTTGAAGGTCGTTTAGTATTGATGTGCCGAGTAGATAGGAATACCTTATCTCCTAAAGAGTATCGAGGTGCGGGTGAGCGAAGTAAGTTAGCGGTGTCTTCCGCTATCTTCTGCGCCCGAAACATTTCTTCCTTCAAGAATTCGTAGACGTTCTTCATGTCCCTTGCGATCCCATTTGCTTGATCCTCCGCCGTGCTCTTTCCATGCTCCAAGGGGCCAAAGGTCATTCACGGGTGTCTCCCGGTGTTGGCGAAGAACGGTGAAACTTCGCTGGTTTCCGAGGAATGGTTGTTTGCTGCGAATTCTGCCATTGATAACATGGACAGCCAGTCGTCCTGTTGATAGGACACATATCTCCGAAGGTACTGTACCATAACTGCATTGAACCGTTCGGTTTGACCGTCGGTCTGGGGGTGGAAAGTTGTTGAGTACCGCGGTGAGATTTCTAAGCGATCACATAGGGATTGCCAGACCTCGTCGGTGAATTGGGTTCCCCTGTCGGATACTACCGTCTCGGGTAGGCCATGTAGCTTCCAAACATGTTGCAGGTAGAGTTTGGCTGTCTCCCAGGCGTCGACCTCCTTGGTGGTTGGTATAAGGTGTCTCATCTTTGTCAACCAATCGACTACCATCAGCATCGCATTGTATCCCCCACTCTCCGGTAGATCCGTAACAAAGTGCATCAACACATCTGTCCATGGTCCATCCGGTATGGGCATTGGTCGTAATACCCCATATAGCGCATTCTGGGATGTCTTGCTTCGTGTACAGACTTCGCAGTTTCATACGTATTGATCGACGTACTTTCGCATCTGTTGCGAATAGTATTCTCGGCTCAATAACTCCAAGGTCTTTGCTCTCCCCGGGTGTCCGGCTGATGGTTTGTCGTGATGTTCCCGAAGTAGCCGTCAGCGAAAATTACTTTCTTCCAGTACGTATAGCGCGCCTCGGTATAGGAGTCGGCCATTTCCCTCTTCGGAGCATTCGGCTAGCGATATTTTCTTCGACTGTTTGACCCCGTTCCGAAGTAGCGATAGGATTTTGTTTGGGAAACTATCGATCTGGTAAGTATATGAAAACAATTCCTCCACCGTAGACATTCCTTCAGCGGGTTCATTTGATAAAGAGCCCGCAAACAAATTTAGCTTTGCATCCAAATTCTTGCTCTTTATAATCACTTGACTTTGGTGGGCTAATCTTTCATCCCCTGCCTTAGGGAGGTCTCCTGGCCTCCTAGTCAATGCATCGGGTTTTCCTCCTTGTTTTCCTGGCCGGTATTGAATAACAAAATCGAAACGTGACAAGAATTTCGACCATCTCCCTTGACGACGGTTTAGCAGTTTGATAGTCATGAAGTATTCCAAATTCCGGTGATCCGTTAAGACTTTAATCGGGAACTGGGCTCCTTCCAGGTTGTATCGCCAATGTTCGAAACATCGAATTATCGCTAAAAGGTCCTTATTGTATATTTCGTAGTTGCATTCTGCTGGACTGTGCCTTTTGTGAAGAATGCCACCGGCTGTAGTATTTTCTCGTCATCGTATTGTGAGAGTATCCCTCCTGATACGTAGTCCGAGGCGTCTGTTTCTACGGTAGTCTCTCGTTCTGGATCGAATTGTAGGAGGATTGGGGCTGTTGTGAATGGAATTTTGAGGTTTCGGAGAGCCTGCTCTGCCTTATCTGGACCATTTGAATTTGACGCCCTTCTTTATCCATTCCTGCCTTATAGCGTCTTTGATCAACGCCGTCAAGGGCGGCGCTATTTTCGAATATTCGTTAATGAATAGCCGATAGAAATTGGCAAATCCGAGGAACCCTTGTACTTCCTTTACGCATTTCCGGTGTTTCCCAATTCACAACTGCTGACACCTTCTCCTGGTCCATTTCGATACCTTCCGGGATGAGGATAATTCCGAGGTACTTTGTCCTTTGAACATAGAACTCGCACTTTTCTGGTCGGAGATGAGATTTGTTGGCGTGTAGGAGCTCGAGTATCTTGCGGACGTGTATTCTATGTTCCTCTAGAGTCTCGGAGTAAATGAGGATATCGTCCAAGTAAGCAGTGACAAATTGGTCCAGATGAGGACGGAGAATGTCGTTGATCCACCGTTGAAACATCGCCGGAGCATTGGTTAGTCCGAAAGGCATAACTTGGTACTCGTAATGTCCGTATCTTGTCCGGAATGCTGTATTCCATTCATCGCCTTCGGCTATCCGTATCTGATTGTATATCCAGCGTAGGTCCAGTTGGTATAGTACTTGGCTTTCGACAGTCTTGCCCATGTTTCTTCCATTAAAGGAAGTGGGTATCTATCCTTCACTATAATTTCGTTTAACCATCGGTAGTCTACACATAATCGTAAGGTTCCATCGCTCTTCTTGACAAAGATAATTGGTGCTCCTGCTGGGGAAGTACTGTTCCTGATCAAGCCTCGAGGAAAATTCTCTTTGATGTATTCCCACAATGCCTTAAGTTCCGTTTGTGTCATGCTGTACATAGGTTTGAATGGTGGTTGCTTATCCCCTTGAAGTACTATATGATGGTCGTAGAGGGTTCGGTGTGGCGGTAGCACCGATGCATCAGCTTCTTCGAATAAGGGTAATAGGTCGTGGTTTTCAGGAGGTACAATTTGACGAATGTCGATGGGCGTCTGGTCTAGAGCAGAGAGATGGATCAGATAGGCGCCTTTGTGTAGCTGCTGAACAATCCGTTGAATCGAGGCCGCTGGTTTGCTGAGTCCAGCGATGTCTAGTAGATTCCACTCTGAGGCTGGTATGGAGATTCCTCGTGCCACGATTGGTTTCCTGTCGATAGAACAATGTTGGCAGCAGGCTGGTGAATCGAAGATCAACTTGTTCTTCTTGGGTCTTAGCTTGACATCGTTTCTTCGCATCCATGGTATCCCTATTACAATTGGGTACGATCCCAACTGGGTAACAAAACATGGTGCTTCCTTGCGGTGTCCGTGTATGTCGAGGTCAAGGGTAACAAAGTGGGTGATTTTTCCAGATAGAATGGGTCGTTCATCGATGACATCGACTCGTCGGGGTATTTTCAGTGGAGTCATGGTGAGTTTATGGTGGCGTACAAAAGATTCGTCTACCAACGCGTGTCCTGAGGCTCCGGTGTCAATGGGAGCAAAGGTAGGTACAAAAGTATTTTTATTCTGAGAAACCGAGCAGGTTACTACAAATTGATTCCCATCTATTTCCTCCTCTGATGCCGAACAAGTAGAAATACGCATTTTAGAAAAATCCTCAAAGGGTCCCTGGGTTATGCCACTTAAGCCAGGGACAAATCTTTTGCCGATTCATTGTCCAAGTCATGTCCTTCCTCCACTCTGATTGCCACCCATCTCATCGTATATCTTCTCTGGCCTCCACCCTGTCCCCTAGCCTGAGGGCAATTCCTCACCAGATGTCCAACCCCTCCACAATAAAAACACCTTCCTTCCGCCAAACAAGCATTCCTTTCTGTCGGAGTGGGGCGGCGACGGCCCACTGAGAGATTCATGGGTGCATCACCACCAGGCGCGAACGATGGATGAGTAGGCGCAGGCGATGCGTGGTTCCCGGGAGCAGGGGCAGGAACATAGGGGCGCGAAGGTTGTGCCGGAGCAGGTACTGTGCGTTGGGTGATAGGGTTACTGTTGCTGGTGGTAAACAGGTGTCGCTTACCCAGTCTAGCCTTGATAGCCCGTTGCCTATTGTCCAATCGTTGTAGAAGGTTTGCACAGCCGTCAACTATAGTGGGGGTCTCATGGTATACCATTGCTTCCACGAGTTCCATGGAGATCCCTTCCAGCAAGCACTCAACCTGAGTGATCTCGTCAAAACTGGACTCGGAGGCGTGTCGTTGGAACTCGGCGAAGTAGTCGGAGAAGGCACGGTTTCGTTGGCGCATGTCTCTCAAGTTCCAACCGGCGGTGTAGACCCTGTCTGGATCACCGAAAGCAGTGTCCAGGATCTCATAAAAACGTTCCATAGAAGGCAGGTTAATGCCATCATCAGTGGTATATGCAAGGAACTGGCTGGCTGCGATGTCCTCGAGGCGACCTGTTATGGCGTCGTAACGGGTATTAGAATAATGTGTTGTGGCGTGAAGAGAAGTGTGGTGGCAACGGTCGGAGGATGAGTCATATGGGTTTCTATGTGTTTCCATTAGGTTCGGTTATGAGTCAGACTCGGACAGGGGTTATTCGGTTATATAAAGGGTCCTGTCTGCACTCTACATCTTGTTTCTCTTCCTTTCCTTTTCTCTTCACGCAACCTCTTGTATTATTTCGCATGCTCGGTAAACCTCGCTTCGAAAACCATTATTATCGGATACGTTTATTTTATTTTATTTCAGTTTTTATTTTTGCTACGGTCTCCCCTAGTATACTATACTAGGCTGAGCCATTTCGTTTTCGACCATACGGTCGCGTTTGTTGGTTTAAGCGAAGGAAACTTTTTGGACATCTGGCTTCAAGCGAAGAACTCTCAAGTCTCGACCTCCCGAAAGGAAGGAAGAGAAATCTATCTGAAACAACTCTCTACGCCCCGAGAAGATCAGCACACTCAATCATGTCGCAAGCTTCACTCTCAAGCATGTGGCCCATCACCCAAACCCAAGGGACACCTGCCCCCTCACAGAGCATCCCAGCGGAAGAACAACAGGAGCAGGAATTCGCTTCCACGTATGCTCAACCCCAACACTACAATAAACCATACCAGCCCAGCAGGGACTACCTCCACACAAGCATCGTGCCCCAGACCACCCACAACCAGGCAGACTTAAACTATATCTCCTGGGCAATCAGACAGGCAACACTACGGATCGAATCACCCTCCGACAGGTTGGGCCAAGTCGAAGAAGACACAATGACGATTAAGAGAACAGTGGAAACTCTCAAACACCAAATCGCAGCACAAACGACAATGATCACTAGCATGCACTCAACAATCGGCTCCCTCGTCAACACGCTTCAACAAACCCAACGACAAGGAGGTCATCAACAGCACCAACAGCACCAACAGCACCAACAAGCTCAGCCTCAACCGCAACCACAACCTCAACCACAGCCACAACAACCGCAGAGACAAAGAATGGCCCCCCCAGCAGTTCCCCAAACAATTCCTAGGGCAGCACCCCAGTCAGCTCCGCAGGCCCCCCAAGCAGCACCCCCCCAAGCACCACAAGCACCTCCCCAAGCACAAGCCCCGTTCCGCGGGTGGAAAGCTGGCACCTGGGCCACCACGGCCACGGCAGCCAACCCTGCCCAGACGAACTTCCAGCTCATCGAACGAAGAAAGAAGCCCGTAAAACCAAAAGCGGACCCCCTATTCAAGCCAGAGTTCACCAAGATCAATAGAAAAATCATTATTGAAACCACTGCCCCCTCTGACGTCAACCCTACCGAGATCAGGAACCTAGTCAACGCAAGAATCCAGGACGAGTCCTCCCATTTCATCTCGGCAAGGAAAACTGCCAAAGATAACTTCATCCTTGAAACCAAGTTTGTAACCCCAGCAACCAAAGCAATGGAATACGCAAAAGAAATCGAGGAAGCCCTCCTCACCCTACAAGTACCGGTCGCAAATATCCGGGCGAACTCCAAATGGTCAAAGTTCCTCCTCCATGGCATCCCCACAACAATTGGCGAAGGCATCGAGGCAGGACAACTAGTGGCATCAGAGATCAGAAGCAACTACGGAGAAAACTTCCAGCTTGCCCAAATTCCCCGCTGGATCTCCAGAGCAGAGGCTCGCACGGAGAAGACACACTCGTCAATGTTCATCGCGCTCCCAGGGCAGATCACAAAGGAAACCCTCGGAGTTAAATTCCTATCCCTCCTCAACCGAAACTGCTACCTTGAGGCCTTCCTCCCCACCTTCCCAGACACCCAGTGCTCGAAGTGCCTAGAATATGGCCATCGGCAAGAAAGGTGCAACAATGGCGAGAAGTGCGGCCACTGTGCCGGAGATCATCTCACCAGCTCCCACCCATGTAACGAATGTCAGGGAGGGTACAGATGCACCCATACCCCGATCATGTGCCTGAACAGCAAAGGAATTCATAAAGCCTCCTACCCAGCATGCCCAGAAAGGGTTAAGCGCCGATTTCTAAACAAAGGAAAGGAAACCGCCCCACCCCCAGCGTCCGCCCAAGACCCATCTCGAGTAATCCAGGTACCAGCTACCGCCCCCATCGCAGTGGTACAAGTTGCAGCCACGCCCGCTGCTCAAGAAGACCAACCCATGACGAATAATGCCTAGACCCCGAACCACTGCGCTCGCACATCAGCTTAACTGTGCACGGAGCGAATCAACCACCAAGGCGGCGGTGGAAGAAGCAGAAACGGACAGCAGCGTGTATTTCCTATTATTACAAGAACCATGGATCTCAGAACAAGGACACCCACCAGAATCAGATTTATTTTACCTCTTTACCACTAGCAACATCAATACAAAATGTGCAACATATATCCGCAAGCACGCAAATCTCAAACCCAAACACCATTATACACATGACAATTTTATAGTATCAGTTACGGTAGAAATCCAGAACAAAAGAATACAAATCCTGAATATCTACTCCCCAGGACGGAGTGGACCCTTCGCCCTAATATCTAATACAACCCAGACTCTGGATGACTGCCTAGTAATGGGAGACTTCAACTGCCACTACCAAATGTGGTACGGAGTAACCGCACACGACTATAAAAACAATATCCGGGCAGACCCCACCAACGGAGCTCGAGTAACCAACGGAGCTCGGGTAAAGGGATGGATAACCCGACAAAAATTGAGCCTCTTAAACGAACCAGGAGTCTTCACACACTTTCCTAGAGATGGAGGGAAAAGGCCCACCATCATCGACCTCACATTTGTTAAAGGCCCAACCCTCGACCATAATCTACGATGGAGAACCGAACCATATGGAGCCGGCTACGATCACGGAAGAACCTCTGTCCATCTACACCTGGAAAAACCACCTTTCATACCAAGACGACCGTGGCGACAAACAGACTGGACGCTACTGAATAATCACATGACGAACCTTTCCCTCCCTGCGGAAGCATGGGAGACTAAGGAACACATCGAGCAAACTGTAGAATTCTTCCTCGAACTGGTCAAAGCAACTATCAACACAGTCACGCCACTCTCGAGAGAAGGAGTTAGAGCCAACTCCTGGTGGTCAGAGGAGATGAAACTGATGAAGTCAAAAGTAAACACTGCAGAAAGAAAAGCAAGAAATACAAAAAATCCCAACCACGTGGAAGAGCACCGGAAAGCATGCAGGAAGTGGAGCGCAAAGATCCGGGAAGCCAAAGCAAATCAACGAGAGAAAACAATGAACGAAGCGAAAGGTAGTGAGGTCTGGAGAATCCTGAATGCAGGAAGGAGGAAAGACACAATCATACCAACTATACAAGGTGAAGAAACGTTTGCGGGAAAATGCCAAGCTCTAAGAGCCCACCTCTTCCCCACAAAACGGACGTCCCCTGACCAACCCCCCTAAACATTAGACCCCCATCTTTTGACCTTAGTGACACTTTCGATATAGTCACCCCCGAAGAACTTGAAAAGGCAATTGATTCCTGCCCAGCGCATTCGGCAACTGGCCCGGATGGCATCCCCTACACCTTTATTTGAGCAATAATCAGGCAAATCCAACCCTAATTGAAGACATGTTCTCGGCCATGCTTCGCCACGGAGTACAGCCAGCAGAATGGAAGCTAGCAAAATGCATCCCAATCTCAAAACCTGGCAAAGCAAACTATCACGAGGCAAAAGCCTATCGGCCGATCTCACTGTTACAATGTTTTAGCAAAGTCCTGGAAAAAATAGTAGCATAAAGACTCTGCACCTCTGGAGAAATCCTAGGGACACTCTCAATGAATCAATTTGGAGGAAGACCAACGATCTCAGCAATTGACGCCCTCCTAAGAACCCTGACGGCAATCCAACAAAACCTCCTCCACAAAAAAACCCCTGGAGTACCCCGGGACAGGCCAGCCATCCTAACCAATGACATACAGGGAGCTTTCAATTGTGTAGACCATTCACTCCTTGAAATGATTATGCGCCAACAGAAATTCCCCTCCTACCTAACGGAATGGTGTAGGGAATTTAACACTGGAAGAAAACTTCAATTTCAGTTCAATCACGAACTTGAAGAACCACGACCATACGAATCCGGGGTCCCTCAAGGCAGCCCCATGTCCCCGGTACTCTTCATGATCTACGCCGGAGTAATACTAGACCCAGCAGAAAACCCAAGAGAAATGGACACCACATATATCGATGACGATGCACTGGTCCAAATATCCAAAACACCAGGTTTCTTAGTCAAGAGAATGGAAGAACGCATGAGAGAGAGAATAGGGAAAGCGGAACCGCTCCACATTAAATACGAATCAGATAAGTCTGACCTGATCTTTTTCCGCCCCACCACATCATCCATCCAACAACCGCGATTGCCGGTCAAAGTGGATAACACTATCATATTCCCTAAAGAAAGGGTAAAGGATGTAGGAGTTTGGATAGATCCCATCCTCTCCTTCCGGCCCCACATCGAAGCAGCGATGGCAAAAGGCCTTAAAGCCCTCCATCAAATCAGAAACACGGCCTGCCTCCCGGGTATAACAGTTAAAACAATTCACCATCTAATAACCCAAGGCCTCCTCCCAAGCCTCCTCTATGGATCCGAAGCATGGTGGACTGGAGCAGACCACATTACAAGATCCTTACAACCAATCTATAACGAAGCTGCCAGAGTCATCACCGGCCTACCACGATGGACTAAGACAACAAAACTCCTCCGTGAAGCAGGTCTACCCCCTCTTGAACACCTCCTCACGTACCAATCAAGAAGATACGGTACCAGAATACTTTGTGCCGACGCGACTCACCCCAATAACGAGACTTTGATTGAGCTTACCCAACATCGAGAAGCAAACATCAAAGGAACAGGCCTCCACCGAATCGCTTCCCTTTTACTCCCGTTTCAAATTCCAGGAAACGTCAGAGATAAATATAACCAAAACAAACTGCTACGTGATCAGCTGTTGGAAGAATGTAACACGACATTGATTCCTAATTATCATCACCGGGGCGATTTCCGACCCCCTCCTAAACTCGCGAAACTTACACGTATTCAAGCGAGAAAAATTTTTCGAATTCGATGTCAAACCACCCAAATCGATAAGCACGCAGCCTATATAGATCCCGAACCATGCCAATGCGGGATGGAAATCTCAGCCAAACACACACTCCTGGAGTGCCCAGCTTGGGCTCAACTCCGGGCCCCCCTCATAGAGAAAATCCCCGGAGCAATGACCTGGGAAAACTGGATGTTTACGAACTTAAAAACGGATCTTATTCTACAATTTGCAAAAGATATAAAACTTTCGGAATGGTACGAGTCGGAGGAGGAGGCGGACCTGGAAGAAGGGGAAAGAAGAGAATGATTGGATAGGGGAATAGGAGGAGCCCTTCCTTATTTGCTTTCCTTACGTACATGACGGATCCAGCGCTCGAGCCCGCTGAGATATGATATTTCTCCTTGTTGTCGGGTTTTTCCTCAGTCGCGTTTGTTTTCCTGATCGTGGTTGCCTTGCTCTTGTTCTTGTTCCCGTTTCGGGTTTCATTTCTTGTTCGTTCTCGCTTCGCTCTTGTTTTTGTTCTTGTTCTTGTTCGCTTTGTTCTTGTTTGTGTGTTTTCCTGTTCGTTTCCTTTTGTTAGGTGGTCGGTTCGACGTGCGATAAGTCCTGTACTTCAAAGCAATATAAGGTTCTTCTTCTTCTTCTTGTATTTAAGGAATATTGTTAGTTTTATTCCTCCATAGTCCAACGTCTACGATCTCTTGGTCCGATCGGCCAAGAGTGTTCCAAGATATTTCGCTTGCTTAGAGTCTACCTCTAAGCCTCCTGTTTCTATTGTGTTGCTTGGACCTCTACATCTCTGTCTCTGTACCCCAAGTAACATTAGGTTGTGTCTCCAACGCCAACCAACACAACCTTTATACCAATGCCTACCATGTCGACCCTCATAGACTATGAGGAGTTAAATCAACAACTCCAAACCTTCTTAGAACAATACGCGTCATTCGAACCGGAACACGCGAGCGCCCAAACATATGGCTTGCTGGAACGCAGTCGGGCAGCGTTGGCTCAATATGCCCAAGACCTCGAAGCTGCCTACGCACAAGGAGAGGAGACAAGGCATGCCTTCGAAAGGGACCTGGCCGCAGCCCAACAGGCTCAACAGCAGCAGGCCATCCCACCGGAACCCCTGCCGAATGCAGCAACAGCCCCAATCACTGGCGCTACCACTTCGAATACTACCCATCGTTCCGAGAAGCTCTCCGACCCTGCTGTCTTTCGCGGCGATCAGCATCAGCAAAAAAAAAAATCCTCCAAGACGAATTGTACGTTCAGATGTACTAATTCGTCTTTTGTGACCAAAACCTTGTCTTTTGCACCCAAATACTCGCCTTTTGGTCGTCCCGCGCGTCCCAGAGCTCCTAAATATGACACGTCGTCTTTTGGCGCCTAGTATGCGTCTCAAATGTGACATCTCGTCTTTTAACCCCTTTTGCCGTCGCGCGGATGTGATATTCCGCCTATCTCCTGGCGCTAATGCTAATAGCGCTAGGTAATGACGTCAGATTTGACTCCTCCACACCTCGAGGATCCACCCACACCTCCGCCCACACCTCCACCTCCACCTCCACCTCCACCTCCACCTCCACATATACACCTAGCTACCTCGCCTCCTACCTCGCCTCCAACCTCGCCTCCTACCTCGCCTCCAACCTCGCCTCCTACCTAACCTCCTACCTGTATCGACGCCTACCTCCTGCTTGTATCGACCTCCTGCCTGTATCGACCTCCTGCCTGTATCGACGCCTGGATACGTATTTACCTTCCTCTGCATTTTGACGCCTTTACTGACTGTGCTGCAGGCTCCAAATCATGCAGTATATCGACGCCGCTGGAGGCGTCAAATTGGGCAGTATATTGACGTCGCCGGAGGTTTCAAATACCCAGTATATTGACGGTGTACTGACGCCGCCGCAGGCACCAAATCGTCAACTACCAGTCCTCGAATACTGCACCATTTGGGCACCCCCAGGCAGCGAATACTGCACCCCCCAGGCAGCGAATACAGCACCCCCCAGGCAGCGAACACAGCACCCCCCAGGCAGCGAATACAGCACCCCCTAGGCAGCGAATACTGAACCATATGGACACCCCCCAGGCAGCGAATACTGCACCATTTGGACACCCCCAGGCAGCGAATACTGCACCCTCCAGGCAGCGAATACTGCACCCCCAGGCAGCGGATCCTGCACCTACCAGTCACTGAATACTGCACCAGTTGGACACCTACCAGGCAGGGAGGTCAGCGGGCAGGAGGGCAGGCAGCAGGCAGCTCAGCGGGCAGGCAGCTCAGCGGCGAGCTCAGCGGGCAGGTAGCTCTGTGGCGAGCTCAGCGGACAGGAGGACTGGCAGCTCAGTGGGCAAGCAGCTCTGTGGCGAGCTCAGCGGACAGGAGGACAGGCAGCTCACTGGGTAGCTCAGCGGGCAGGCAGCTCAGGGGCGAGCTCAGCGGGCTGACAGCTCAGCAGGGAGCTCAGTGGGGAGGCAGCTCAGCGGCGAGCTGGCAGCTCAGGAGGAAGCTCAGCGGGCTGGCAGCTCAGCGGGGCAGCTCATTGTGCAGGAGGGCAGTGCCCGGGGCAGGAGTCAGCGGAGCTAGGTGGGGCGCCGGCGGAGGCAGGTGGGGGTCGCTAGCAAAAATGTATATAGAATTATGTAGACATGTGGATCAATATACGTGACATTTGCGTGGAACTGGTGTCCTAGTCTATGTACCGATCGCCGAGTGACCTCATTCTGCCAGCAAATTCGCTAGCAAAAGCCGTTAACCGGGCAAAAGCTACCCAGGTGTGGACCCGGTGTTCGTTTTGGGGTCAAAGACGCCCTCTTTTGTAAAAGACGATGTCATTGAGTCAAAAGACGACTCCGCGACGATAACGGGAGAGATTTTCGTATTTTCCCGTCGAGACGATGTCTTTTTGCGCCGGGGCGTATGGATGCAGGTAAGAAAACCTCTCATGCGCCTGGTGCGCCCAATTGCGTCTGGCGCGTCTGGGTACGCCCAAGCTCGTCAGAGCAGACCCAGTTTTTTGCTGATGAGGACAGGGCTCGGTTACACCTATTCAAACAGCAAATGAAGATCAAACTCCTGGGGAATGCCGATCGCTTCCCAACTCTACAATCGAAACTAACGTATGCCTTCGGTCGCCTTGAGGATATCGCAGTTAGTCAGTTCCTTTCCTACACCACAAACGAAGGCATCAACCTGCCATCCATGGAACGGTTTTATGAGATCCTGGACACTGCTTTTGGGGATCCCGACCGAGTCTATACCTCTCGCCGAGCTTTGAGGGACATGCGCCAACGTAACCGTACCTTCTCCGATTACTTCGCCGAGTTCCAACGACACGCTTCGGAGTCTGGGGTTGACGAGATCACTAGGGTGGAGTGCCTCCTGGAAGGAATCAGCACTGAGCTCATGGAGGCCATGGTACATCACGAAACCCCCAATACTGTTGACGGCTGCGCAACACTCCTACAACGATTGGACAATAGGCAACGGGCGATTAAGGCGAGGCTGTTACGTGGGGTCCGTAGACAAAGACGTAGAGGTCCAAGCAACACAATATCAACAGGAGGCTTAGAGGTAGACTCTAAGCAAGCGAAGTATCTTGGAACACTCTTGGCCGATCGGACCAAGAGATCGTAGACTATAAACTATAGAGGAATAAAACTAATAATATTCCTTAAATACAAGAGGTTGCTTGAAGAGAAAAGGAAAGGAAGAGAAACAAGACGTAGAGTGTGGACAGAACCCTTTATATAACCGAATAACCCCTGTCCAAGTCTGACTCATAACCAAACCTAATGGAAACACATAGAAACCCATATGACTCATTCTCCGACCGTTGCCACCACACTTCTCTTCACGCCACAACACATTATTCTAATACCCGTTACGACGCCATAGCAGAGGCTGAATAAGCGAAACCCATTTACCACCAGCAGCAGTAACCCTGTCGCCCAACGCACAGTACCTGCTGTGGTGTCCCCTTCGCGCCCCTATGTTCCTGCTCCTACTCCCGCCCCAGCAAACCAGGCACCGCCTGCGCCTACTCATCCATCTCACGCACCAGGTGGGGATGTACCTATGGATCTCTCGGGGGGCCGGCGTCGCCCCACTGCTACGGAAAGAAATGCTCGCTTGGTGGAAGGAAGATGTTTTTATTGTGGGGGGGGTGGACATTTGGTGAGGAATTGTCCCCAGGCTAGGAGACAGGGAGGAGGTCAAAGAAGATATACCATGAGGGGGGCGGCAATCAAGGTGGAAGAAAGAAATGAACCGGATAATGAGTCGGCAAAAGATTTGTCCCTGGCTTAAGTGGCATAACCCAGGGACCCTTTGAGGATTTTTCTAGGATGCGTATCTCCACTTGCTCGGTATCAGAAGAGGAAATGGATGGGAATCAATTTGTAGTAACCTGCCCGGTTTCTCAGAATAAAAATACTTTTGTACCCACCTTTGCTCTCATTGATACCGGTGCCTCAGGATACGCGTTTGTAGATGAATCCTTTGCACGCCACCACAATCTCGCAATGACACCACTAAAAATACCCCGACGAGTTGATGTGATAGATGGACGACCTAGTCAATCGGGCAAGATCACTCACTTCGTTACCCTTGATCTTGACATACACGGACATCGCGAAGAAGCACCATCCTTTGTTACGAAGTTGGGATCGTACCCTATTGTGATGGGGATACCATGGATGCGAAGACATGATGTCAAGGTAAGGCCTAAACAGAACAAACTAATCTTCGACTCACCAGCTTGCTGTGAACACTGCTCCATCGACAAAAAACCCATTGTGGCTCGAGACATTTCCATACCGGCACCGGAATGGAACCTGTTGGATCTTTCCGGACTCAGTCAAGCTCCAGCTCAGATCGAACAGATCGTTCAACAGCTGGAGACAGGCGCACACTTAATCCATCTCTCGGCCCTGGAGCAGACACCCATCGATATTCGTAAGATCGTCCCATCCGAAAACCACGACCTACTACCACTATTTGAGGAAGCCGATGCGTCGATACTACCCCCACACCGAGTTCATTACGACCACCACATAGTACTACAAGGAGATAAACAACCCCCGTTCAAACCAATGTATAGCATGACGCAAGTGGAACTCAAAGCGTTATGGGAATACATCAAAGAAAACCTTCCCCGAGGGGTAATCCGAAATAGCACTTCACCGGCTGGAGCACCCATCATCTTTGTGAAGAAAAGCGACGGAACCCTAAGGCTATGTGTGGACTATAGGGGACTAAATGAAATGACGGTGAAGGATCGATACCCTCTCCCGTTAATGGAAGAAACATGGGCGAGGTTGTCGAAGGCCAAATACTACACAAAGCTCGACCTACGGTGGGGATACAACCAGATTCGGATAGATGAAGGGGACGAATGGAAAACCGCATTCCGGACACGTTACGGTCACTACGAATACCAAGTCATGCCGTTTGGACTAACCAATGCTCCCGCTACGTTTCAACGATGGATCAACGACATTCTCCGTCCTCATCTGGACCAATTCGTTACCGCTTACTTGGACGATATCCTGATCTACTCGGAAACTTTGGAAGAACATAAAGTCCATGTTCGAATGATCCTCGAGCTACTGTATGCCAACAAGGCCCACCTCCGACCAGAGAAATGCGAGTTTTATGTTCAGTAGACTAAATATTTGGGGCTTATATTATCACCGGAAGGTATCGAAATGGATCCAGAGAAAATATCAGCGGTATTGGATTGGGAAACACCGGGGGGTGTGAAAGGGGTACAGGAATTCATCGGGTTCGCTAGGTTTTACCGACGATTCATTGATGGATTCTCCAAGACAGTCACACCATTGTCGATTCTGACCAAGGATGCAACCAAACAAGAATGGTTGAAGAAGGGAGTCAAATTCGAATGGTCGGAAAAGGCAGACCAAGCTTTCAGAAACCTCAAAATAGCATTCACAACAGCACCGATACTCCGACACTTCGATCCAGAACGGGAAATCACGGTCGAGACTGATGCGTCCGATTATGTCTCAGGGGGGGTACTCTCACAACGTGACGATGAAAAGATCTTACATCCGGTAGCATTTTTCAACAAGAGACACTCGCGGGCAGAATGCAATTACGAGATCTACGACAAAGAACTATTAGCGATCATCCGATGTTTCGAAGCCTGGCGACACAACCTTGAACGATCCAGATTCCCAATCAAAGTTCTAACGGATCATAGGAATTTGGAATACTTTATGTCAACTAAGCTACTAAATCGTCGTCAAGCACGTAGGTCGGAATTCCTATCACGTTTTGATTTTGTTATCCAATTTCGTCCAGGAAAGCAAGGAGGAAAACCGGATGCTTTGACTAGGAGGCTAGGAGACCTCCCTAAAGAGGGGGATGAACGACTGGCCTACTAAAGCTAGGTGGTTTTGAAAATCAAGAATTTGGACACAAAGCTAAGTTTGTTTGCGGGTTCTTTGACAAATGAATCCGCTGAAGGGATGTCCACTGTGGAGGAATTGTTTTCGAATGCTTACCAGATCGATAGTTTCCCGAACAAAATCGTGGCCCTACTACGGAATGGGGTTAAACATTCCAAGAAGATATCCTTGGCCGAATGCTCGGAGGACGAGAACGGCCGACTGTTATACCGAGGGGCACTATACGTACCAGAGGAAAGTGACCTTCGCTTACGGTTACTTCGGGAACATCACGACAAACCATCAGCCGGACACCCAAGCAGGGCCAAAACATTGGAATTATTGAGCCGGGAATACTATTGGCCACAAATGAGAAAGTGTAACGGCGTGCCAAGACTGAAGGAGAAGTTCGGGAAGGAGAAGGATTAGTAATCGGGTTTTCGTTGGTTAAGTTCTTTCCGGTTTTCGTACCCATCTCGGTTTTCTTTCTATGGGTTTCTGTTACACGGATGAGTCATTGGGGTTCGGAAAGGATATATATATGGCTGTGATTTCCCTTTGTTCTTTCTTACTTTTCTCCTTATCCGAATTTCCTGTTATATAGGAATACATTTTAGTTTTGTTTCTAAACCTCTACGAACCCGAGTTGTATAACCTTCTGGTTGTGCCCCTTGGTCCCCGTCCTCGTATCTTTTGGTCTCGACTGGCATATCATGCTAAGCTGAGCCATCTCTGATATCTTCGAACTTCGTCTTGTATTCATCGGTATAAAGCCCGATACCTGTTGGTTTCAAACCTCGTTTAGTATCTATCGGTATCGAGCCCGATATCCCCGAACCCTGACCCTGACCCCGCACGAGGTGAAGAGTTTTTCACCCACGTGACTCTGACCCAGCGTCTACCGTTCTCTAACCGAGAACCCCCGAACCCGTTTCTCGTATTTTCCGAGTCGGCCCGTAACACAAAGTATGTTGACCAATACGTTCGGAACTGCGAAGTGTGCACTCAAAGCAAAACAGCCAGAAACGCGCCCTACGGGGTACTACGACCCATGCCCATCCCAGATGGACCATGGACAGATGTTTCCATGGACTTCGTCACAGATCTTCCGGATAGTGGGGGATGCAACGGGATTCTGATGGTAGTCGATCGGTTAACAAAAATGAGACATCTTATACCGACCACCAAGGAGGTCGATGCTCAGGAAACGACCAAACTTTATTTGGAATACGTTTGGAAACTGCACGGCCTACCAGAAACGATGGTGTCAGATCGGGGAACCCAATTCACCGCTGAATTCTGGCAAGCCTTATGCGATCGCTTAGAGATTTCACCCCGATACTCGACAGCCTTCCACCCACAGACTGACGGTCAAACGGAACGGTTCAACGCAGTTATGGAGCAGTACCTTCGGAGCTATGTTTTCTACCAACAAGATGACTGGCTACCCATGTTACCGATGGCGGAGTTTGCAGCTAACAACCAGTCCTCGGAAACCACCCAAGTCTCACCATTCTTCGCCAATACCGGAAGACACCCACGAATGACCTTTGGCCCCCTACAACACGGGAAGACCACTGCGGAAGATCAGGCGAATGGAATCGCAAGGGATATGAAAGCCATCTTCGAATTCTTAAAGGACGAAATGTTTCGGGCGCAGAAGATAGCGGAGGACAATGCTAATGCCAATCGGTTACCCGCACCTCGATATACTCTAGGGGACAAAGTACCACTCGCAACACGGGGCATTAATACCAAACGGCCATCGAAGAAACTTGACTGGAAGCGGATCGGACCTTACTCTATCAAAAGAATCGTCAGCCCCTATGCGTACCAACTTAGCCTACCACGTACCATGAAGATTCATACTGTCTTCCATTTTTCGTTATTATCCCCAGCCGCAAGTGATCCTGTGCCAGGGCAACAGCAACTGCCTCCACCCCCAGTGGAGATTGAAGGACAGGAGGAATGGGAAGTTGAAGGTATCTTGGATTCTAGGAGGCGACGAGGCCGGTTGGAATACTTAGTTCGATATGCCGGATACCCCGAACCTTCCTGGCAACCCCCGGATGACCTCGAACACTCGCCTGACTTGGTTGAAGGCTTTCATAAGCGATATCCAAACAAGCCTAAGCCTACCAGGAGTTAGGCCTCGGAGGGGGACGTGATCTGTTATGGCGTCGTAACGGGTATTAGAATAATGTGTTGTGGCGTGAAGAGAAGTGTGGTGGCAACGGTCAGAGGATGAGTCATATGGGTTTCTATGTGTTTCCATTAGGTTCGGTTATGAGTCAGACTCGGACAGGGGTTATTCGGTTATATAAAGGGTCCTGTCTGCACTCTACGTCTTGTTTCTCTTCCTTTCCTTTTCTCTTCACGCAACCTCTTGTATTTAAGGAATATAATTCGTTTTATTCCTCCATAGTCCAACGTCTACGATCTCTTGGTCCGATCGGCCAAGAGTGTTCCAAGATACTTTGCTTGCTTAGAGTCTACCTCTAAGCCTCCTGTTTCTATTGTGTTGCTTGGACCTCTACATCTCTGTCTCCGGACCCCACGTAACACGACCAAAGGTATATGGCAATTTAGACTGTAGGGTTGGGAAGCGGTCGGCATTGCCCAGTAGCTTGATCCTCATCTGTTGTTTGAAGAGGTGTAACCGAGCCATGTCCTGGTCACCTCGAAAGATTGCAGGGTCAGATAGCTTTTCCGAACGATGGGTAGTGGTGGTAAGGGCTTCTCCGACTGGGGGTATTGCTGTGTTCGTAGGAGAAACCACTGGTTGCTGCTGTTGGGCTGCAGCTAGGTTTCTTTGGAGAACTTGCCTTGCCTCCTCTCCTTGTACGTGGGCTACTTCGAGGTCCTGGGTGTAGTGGGACAACGCCGCTCGACACCGTTCCAGGAGGGCAAAGGTTTGGGCATTGGCGTGGGCAGCATCGAAGACTGGATACTGTTCGAAGTAGGTACGGAGCTGTTCCGACAACTCCTCGTAGTCAATGGGGTTCGACATGGTAGGCTATGGTATAAATGTTGTGTTAGTTGGCATTGGAGACGCAACCTAGTGTTACGTGGGGCTGTAGGCGAAACAGAGGAGGTCCAAGGAACACAACCGAGGCAGGAGGCCTAGAGGTAGGTTCTAAGCAAGCGAAGTATCTTAAAACCCTTTTGGTCGTCGAGACCAAAAGATTGTAGACTATAGACTATAGAGGAATAGAGTGTTGGTATTCGTTAAATACAGGAAGTTGCGTGAAGAGAAAAGGAAAGGAAGAGAAACTAGACAGAGAGCGAACACAGGGCTCTTTATATAACCGAATAACCCCTGTCCGAATGTGACAAATACAATCGCTTAAGGAAACAGATAGAACACAATGGAACCGAATAGAAACCAATAGAATACCCATGACTCATCCGTCGACGAGTGCGACCACACTTCTCTTCACTCCACCATAGCTTATTCCATTACGTTCCATGACGCCATAACAGTTTTTCAGTTCAGTGACTGAAGATGAGAGGAGGGTGTTCTGATGAACAATTCCTACGAGGAAGAGCGTCGTCAGATGGTGTTGGTCGCGTGGGTTTCCTGAGATGCCCATTTGGACTTCTTGGAAAAATGTGCATGTGGGGAGAACACCTTCAAGGTTGGAGGCCTTGTCGATGTTGGTTAGATTAGTTGCCTCGAAAAAGCCTGCCCTTAGGGCCGCCTCATGTTGTGACATGAGGCCTGAGAGGTTGGGGTCTTTTGGTGTGTGAGAACGGTTATCACGTAAACAAGAGGAGATTGGTTTCAAAAACCAAAAACGAAAAAGGGAAGAAGGATGATGTCACGAGGATCCTATTTCTAACTCTAATACAAACCCTTGGGGTATCTGAAAGATACTGAAAACATATCAAGTAAATCAATTCTGCCCCTGCATACCATTATCCATCGTTCTATATTGTTTATTATCTTCTACGCATGCAATTTGCCTCGGAGCTTCCATGCTTGACGCCGGTCGCTCGTATTCGTCAGCTCTCTTTCCTCATCGGTATTCGGAGGTCTTGCATCTATTCGTAACATTTCTCACTTCGCTTTCCCACATAGTGGAGGAACTCTACGCCTATTGGTACTGCCTATAGGTACAAAGTTAACAAGGCACCGGCCTCATTTCTTTGATTTTGGTCTGAACTTAATCTCATTGAACCGCCTCTTCCCTCATATCCTGCAGTACCGAATGAGCAGTTTGACAATCCGGCAGTTAAAACGGGGTCAAAAACGTGTTTTCAAGTTGCAATTCCCCAACTCCGCATTTTGGCTCACTGCCTTACTATAACGGAGCCATTCTAACTGGATAGCATAACAGCATGCTATCCATGGCCCGTTATATGCTTAGACTTATTGATAGAAGCCAGTACCCGGTGACATACAAGTACCTGCAGTTTGGATCGCCACTTGCTGCAAGTGTAACTATATTCCGGTGACAAGGTATGGGGTCTATTCACAGAAGGACAAACTGGGGAGTCTATGCCTTGCTGGCTGACTAGGATGATGGCCAGAGTAGGACACTGGTTGCCCGGCAATCCTCTGCGTCCTCTGCATCCTCTGAGCATTAAAGGTGCCGCTATAGAGTTAACATATTTCACCGGGAAAGCGATCATCACCGGGAAAGCAACCGAACCTCATAAAAAGAGGTTGTGGGCATCAAATCACAATATATGAACGGGGGCCCATATAAGAGGGTTCAGTATGTCTTTTTCAGATCCTGGAGTTATATAATGAAATAAAGCAAAATTTGGTAACTACAGTCCCTAATACACTCTACACGGCGGGAAATGCATCAATTGACGTATAAGCTGTCATGAGTTGTGTAAACTTGTACCGTCGATGCATTATTGACTTTTCCCTTGATATTTTAATTCATTATGTTTCAATTTACTATCGAACTATATCTACAATGGCTTATATGGTAAAATGTGGGACTCTCAAGCTTAATGCCCCAGGTTCAATCCCGACAGTATATTGTTTTTTAAATTCTATCTCTGACTCTCAAGTAATGTCAGCAGTAAAATCTAAAGTGGGACTGGGGATGCATTCGCCGATTCATTATACCGATACATTATACGGGGGCATGATGAGGATGCATTACACTACACATTTCCCGACATACTGGAGACAGTCAATGACTTCTCTGAAGCAATACTCTCGCTAGATAGAGGTAAACCATGTCAAAAATAGTTAGCCGACATCTAAATAACACTTCATGCTACTTGCTTCTGTAATTGTATATCAATTTTTTTTTTTTTTTTTTTAGTTTACTTCATTAGTAATTGTATATCAATCCAACTAACTTCAGCAATTTTAGATCATCCCGTTGTCGACCTTGGTTGCTGTCCCGGTGATGATCGCTTTCCCGGTGAAATAAGTTAGCACTATGCCTGGGAACCAACTATAGGCTTTGATTAACATGAAGGGTAGCACTGAAGGTCTTAGAACTCCTGCTGGCGCTTAAAGGAAAGCGGGGTAGCGGTGGAATGTTTGCAAAGACTGGAACTCAGTCCCACCGGAACTTAGTAGGAAAACTTGGAGTTGAGAATACAAGGCTTTGGAGTACAAGTACTCGCCTTCATTCCCGTCCATTTAGCTCTCCATCAACCCTAGAATTAAGAGCCTTAAGATTATTCTAAATTCTAGCAAGAAGAATCTTGAACCTGTAACCTGATTTTCTATTCTGCCTGGCCGTCTCTATTCTATTACACTCTAGTAGTCTAGGACCCCGTTGCAATATTGATGCCGATGAAGGTGTCAGGTTCCAGACATATTGACGGTTATACCCACTCTGTTGGAGGTAAATATCCGAGTATATTGAAACCGATACTGAGGCCGTCGCAGGTCCAAAGTTGGTATATTCACGCCGCTGGAAGCGCCAAGCTACTCACCCGCTGTAGGGACAAATACTCCAGTCTATTGACGCCGTTGCTGGGGCCGCTGCAGGTACGAAAACCACAATATATTGTCAGTGTGTCACGGGTTCCTGGACTACTACAGTGTAATAGAATAGAGACTGCCGCGCAGAATAGAAAATCAGGTTACAGGTTCAAGATTCTTCTTGCTAGGCTTCACAGGCAGAGCGCTAGCGCTGTAGCGACACTTCTAATGCTCAGAGGATGTAGAGGGTCACCGGGCAATCAGAGTCCTACTCTGGCCACCCTTCAAGTCACTCAGCAAGGCATAGCCTCGTCAGCCTCTCCTTCTGTGAATAGACACTCTTCCTAGTAACCGAAATGTAGTTACACTGGCAGCTGGTGGAGATCCACACTACAGGTACTTGTATCTCACGGTGTACTGATTTCTATCAATAACTCTCAGCATACTATAGCGGGCCCTGGCTCGCCAGCCTTGACTTTCTGACACCCGCTGTACAAAATCTACAATTTGAAATGGGTAAGGCTTTCAACCAAGGTATATTATCGAAAATCGGGGGAAATAGAACTAAGACTTTGAGGATCCGTTACCTCCGCCAAGATCATGAATTATTACTCGCTTTCACCCGCCTCGACCAAAATCATCAATTATCACTCGCCTTCACTCGCTTCGCCGGAATCATGAATTATCACTTGCTTTCACTCACCTGACTAGAATCATGAACTATCACTCCTTATCACTCGATTGTGGGCAGGATCTTTTTTCCTTTCGCTCATTAGTTGCATCGCCGGTGGGGTTTCTGGTGTGGAAAAAATACCTTCTATACTCTCTCCAATTTGGGTCTTGTTTTGGAGAAGGCGGGGGAGGTGCTGCACTCTGTGACGGCGGGAGGGTGATACGTCGATTTGGTGGAAGAGGCGGTCCATTACCTGCGGACTTGATACTCGATTCACTGTACGCGGAGGTGTTGATGGGTGAGAGACAGACGGTTATCCACATCTCCACAAAGCGCCGACATTGTAACGGCGTATGGGACTGACTCCAGTCTGGTCCCGACTTGAGTTTTCCTTGGTCCTGTTTCCTGTTTCCTTGGCCTCGTTTCCTGTTTCCTGTTCTGTTTCTCGTTTCCTCGTCCTGTTTCTCTCTGTTTCCCTGTTCTCTTGCCATCGGGTCACATCCCCGGCTGCAAGCCCTGTTCTTGTCTTTCTCTGTCTCCTTGGCCCGAATAATCCTGTACCCCTATCCTCGCTTAGCCCCTAGTCTCCCCGCTCCTGAGTCCTAGTTTACCCGATCCCCTGTAGGCTCTTCCCTGCTCTGGCTTTTACCCCTGTCAACCTTTATCGTCGCGGGACTATTCAACCCGGACGTATTGGAAGATGGCTTGGTACCTGGAAGCACATCCTACGGCCCGAGAAGGTTCTCTATGTCTTGGCTATGCCTCGACCTCTTCACAGTCTCCGATCCCCGTTGCACATCGTGAGGTAATGCCCAGCCTTAGCGTCTCACATGACGCTAAGGTATTTGCCGATCGATTCCAGTCCGTGCTGCAGTCCCCCGTCTCTGTCGCCTCGCCTCGCCTCGCCTCGCCTCACCTCATCCTGCCTTGTCCTGTCCCGTTCCCTGTCTCCTTGACTCCTGTACTTTCCTAGTCTGTTCTAGCTCTGTCTCCTGTTTCGTTCCTTTTTGCTTCTGTTCTGTCTCTCGTCGGAGTATGCTCCGCTATCCTTGTCTTTTCTCGCTTCTCTTCTCTGTTCCTGTTTTCCTGTGCGTTCCTGTCTCCGTTCTTCGCCTGTTCTTTCCTCGTCTCGTTCTCATTCTGCTTTTCCTGTTCCCTGTCACGTTGTCTGGATTAATCAGCAACGTTGAGATTCTTGTATATAAGGAAGCTTCTTCCTTCTCTTCGAAGAGCTTTCCTTTCTTCCTTAGTCTTTTCTTCTTGTATATCAAGTACGCTTTATTCAAGTCTTTATTCCAGAAAGCGTTTCCCTCGTAGACCTCGTTCCTCCCCTGGGCTTCCCGCCTAGGGGGAGGACTCCTAGACTCTCGCTCCTCGTCCTGCGTCCGGGCTCCGCCTTTCCCTAGAGCCCCTCCTGATTCTCCCTCGCCTCCGTCCTCGTCTTGTGTGCTGGCTCCCCTTTCCTCTAGAGCCTGACCTGTTCCTCGCTGTTCGCTCTTGTCCTTGTCCTCGACTTGCGTGTTGCCTCCGCTTTTCTCTGGAGCCTGACCTGTTCCTCGCTGTTCGCTCTTGTCTTCGTCCTCGTCTCGCGTGCTGGCTCCGCTTCTCTCTAGAGCCTGACCTGTCCCCCGTCCCACGGCCCGACCATCGCTCTCCGTCTGGTCAGCCATGCCCTGTCTGCCGCCTCCGCTCCGCCCGGCTATCGCTCCAACTAGCCGTCCCTGCTCCAGTCCTAGGTCGACTCTCTTCTGTTAGCCATCGCGCCCTGTCTGGCTTAGAGTCTCCTCCTTGTTCTGCTCTCCCTCTCCTCAACCACCTAGGAGGTGAATCCTAGGGCCCAACCCCGTCTTGTCCTGTCCCGTCCCGTCCTGTCCCCGCCCTGTCCCCGTTCCGCCTCCCGTTCCCGCCCCGAGTCCATCTCCTGCCAACCCTGCCTGCCAAGATCCTAGATATTACCTAATCTACGAGGACACCTTCACGAAGAAACCCTCTTCAACGAAGCAACGCCGCTCGCCCGTAACAGACATCCGTCCCAGCACGAGCACCACACCCTAAACCCTGCACTCCCACCTACCAGTAACTCTCACCATATCTTGAAACAGGAGGACCTTTTATAGCTATACTACTCTTACCCTGCGCAATATCAGCTCTGTGAATCAGCACCAGTGCACAACTTCACACCGGTCACGGAATATCACTCGTTCTCCATGATGCCCTCTTTTATTTTTTTTTTTTTGTTCAACTCGTCAACACGACACCCGATCAAAACCTAAAACTCTCGACATGGAAACAAAACCTAACCGTACGATCTTTGACTATTTTATCGTTACTATAGCGCCTACGCTTAAAGGTACATAGTTAATCGCGACGAAATTCCGATAGCTGATAACCTTACAGAAAGGTGGAAAAATTCAACTCTAGCTCAAGTTATGAAGTGTAGTTTTATCTTGGCAGATCCTCCATCTCTGTCGGTGTTGGATGTTATCAGCAGTTGAGGTTGTGTATTTTTGCATGTAAAATGCGCCAAGACTGAACAATTAAAGTGGAACAGTATTATACCCCCCCCTCCCTTCCTGATGGCCTTTCCTCCGATATCATTGCTCGTGGCTCATCCCATCAAGCTCTTGAGGCGGGGCCGACGCAGTGCAGCAACGTGTTATGCATCTTTCACGTAGTTACTTACGGGGAAAAAGAGAGGGTGTCGAGTCTGGCCTTACAAAAGTACAAAAGGCAAGGCCAAGAGCCTGGCTCGAGGCCTCAGGGCGTCCCAAACGGCACGCAATCCCTCCCCCACCCCCAAGGATCCCCGTCTAACCACCCTTTTATTTGTATTTTTTGTTTAATTCATGTCCAACCACCCTTGATATTCACCCCGTTACAAGAGCAACCGCTAGGTTATTACCGCCCGCCCCGCCCCGCCCCGCCCCGCCCGCCCCGCCCGCACCCCGTAACTGCGGATACAGGCCTCCAGTCAAAAGCAGCAGCACCCCTCCCAACCTAGAATATTCAAAGTACCTTGGGCAACGACCCCCAGCAATACCCAAACACAAATTGCTCACTTGGATGCACCAGCGATCTAGAGCCCCTCCTTTACTTAAGCCCGCCCAAAGTCCGGCCCAGACTAGGCGGGAAAGGGAGATTGGGCCACAGAACCCAGCGGAGAGGGTGGGCAGGCGGTTAATACTCGGGGAGATCGAGTCTCTCCCAACAGATGATACCCAACCCCAGCACAGGATGCTTATTCCACGACCACCACGATCAACGCCTTCCCCGTCAGACCCCCCAGCCCAATAGACCTCTCGCCTTCACTCCGCACCACGACCGACTCCCTCTGCGCCGCCCTGACCGCCCCAACCGCACATCCCCACATCATCCCCGGTGCGACCTCCCGGACTGCCGGTTATCGCCGTAATTACTCTTCTTATCATTGAGTGTCTCCTCCCGGAGGTCAAGAAGGTTGTGGTTGGCTTAGTAGGGGATTGGTAGTGTGGGAAAGGCTATAAAATGAAACGGGACGCGGTGATGGTTGTCCTAGGGGGTGTAAGAAATTGAGCAAGCGGGGAATCAGCAGACTCTGCTGGCTGAGAGACCCTTCTTGCGCAGTAGAGGTCCGTATGGGCGATAAAACTAAGTCTGAGCTACCGGAGCCCATCCAGGGCCACTAGAAGCATCACTAAAAGAGAGGTTGACAGCTCTTACTACGCACTGGCGCTATCACTATGAGTTAAACAAAAAAAAAACTGGCGCTATCACTAGCATCACCACCAGCACCACCAACATCCAATGCCGTACTTGTTCATCATCCAACTTTTTCCCATACTTCCCCACTATCGATTTGCCCTTGACAACGCGCACAGAACACCACGTTGCACCATTAAATGGTTAATCCCTCACAGCAACGCTTTGCCAGGTCCACACCGTCTCCGCCAGCATAAGGTATACAGCTTTCCGTTTAGTTAGTATTTATGTTAATTCAATGAGCCGGTCATCCGCGTTCTGACTCTAACTCTGCCTCTATTTCCATATTTTTCATCGTTTCCTTCTTCAACCTTTCTCGCTCCTCTTCCTCCTCAACCTCCATGGCTTTTGATGCCCGCATGGGATCCTGAATAAAGGCAACAAAATCCAAAACGTCTTCTGGGTATCCGCCATTCCGAAGTCGAACAGGGTTCCCATCCATTCTTGAGAGCTCATGTGCCCAAAGCTCCAGCATCTCAATGCATATTCTTGATAGAGATGATGTATCTGTGTAAATATCGTTTTCGTTTGTTGTTATACTGGCATGCGAAAAGTCACCAATTTTAACTAGTCCTTGACAGGTCAAGAGTACATTTTCGGGTTTGATGTTGTGGTGAACGATGTGTGACTGTTGCAAATGGTCTATCGCACTCAGAATCTATGTGATTGTGTCAGAGATCGTTGATTGTGCAAGGCTGCTTTCTACTCACCTCGCGGCAGACAGTTGCTATCTGAAAAATGTCAAATTTCAAAGGAGTAGAAAGTACTTGACCAAGTGTGGTATCCATAGCCTCTTGCTGAATCTCTACGCTACCATTGGCCTGGACTTGTGGTATATATGAATCACCACGTTGGGGTGTGATAATTCAGTGATTTGGCTAAGACGGCCAAATTGTAAGCTGTATAGGTCTTTTCTGCTATGATATCGCCGTCAGAGGCACGAGCGAATACCGTGACCCCATCTAGTTTCAGACTGCCGTACTTTGTGTAGTTTGGTTCTTCTGCAGCCACTTGATAAAACTGTTCTTCCCATCCTGTCTTGCGCCTTTCGTGGGTCTCGATAATCTCGGTGATGGGTTGGTGGCCAGGCATTACGATTTCCGATGTTAGCTTTTTGAGTTGTGTTCACAGCGGCAGTGTTTACATATATATGTAGAATTTGGTGCCCAATAACGACGCTCCACCCGGCACGACCTCTATAAATACCCCCGCATGTCCTTCTCCCGCTTGTTGAGATACACAACCATGAACATAACAACTATCTACGCAATTGCAATTGGGAGTGTGATATTTTATAGACCATCCTCACAGCAGGTTTCAACGTTGCCCGGAAAGTCTACATTGCATGCAAGTCCTTTTTTCCAGACGACATATCAGTATCACCCGAACAAATATATTCCTTTGTTGCATATATGTCGGTGGTAATATCATCGCCATGATGGTACAAGGCGGGTCCTCATTTGCCGCCGGAAAGCCTTCGAGATATGTCGAGCCCTACATATTTTTGTGGCTGTGCTCGTTGTAGTTGGTCTGTGCATACACTTACCACTTTCTGGCCTGATATTCAGCCGCGCTGAACCTAAGATCTATATGCTATTGATCGTGCTACTATGCGGTGGGTTATTGATAACACGGTTAGTGTGTATGGTATATCGAAGCTTTGGTGTCAGCGCGTGTGTCCTCGGCTATGAAAATGACGAAGGGATTGTCCAAATAATGGTTTTGGTGCCGGACAATACGTATATGTGACAATCACTTAGACAGCTAGCTCAAGCGCCATCTTCCTTCCAACTTGTGTGGTGGGACCAGTCGCTTTCACGGGCCTTCTTCCTGCACGAAATCTTCTCCGGGCCAGCGATCTGTGTGGATCAAGAAGGTCACATCAGGGAAACTCTAGTTGCTGGGGAAAGACCTACTAGACTAAGAATAATGATTGACGGCCCATATGGCCACTATAAGAACTTCGGGCCTTACGGTACAGTTCTGATTATAGCCACTGGATTAGGTATGATAAACCGGCCGCAAGACATTTAGCGCTGTACCTACTAAATCATGGGCACGGGATTAGGTATCACAGCCCAACTGCCATACATAAAACATCTCCTTGAAGCACATCACAGACGAGAAGTCCGAACACCTGTTTTGGCAGGTGACGAAAGAAAGTTTGTAATACCACCCTCGCATGTCTTGCACAAATATTAACGGATTAAGGTCAACGTCATTGGGTTTCTCGTTGGATGGCGGAATTGATGAAAGAAGATAGTCACCGGGTAAGAATACCCTCCCTCCAGAGCACCCCATGTATGGTGCGCTCACCCATAAATGTAGTAAATGTGACAAGTCATGTTTTTGGGAATGAGACAGGCTTGGCGCAATAACTCTCCAGTTTTCAAGCTTCAATTCGGCATTCTGGAGCTTAAATATTCTAGAGCAACAGCCATACAAGATATTACGCTGTCCTTTGGAATTAAGGTAAACAAGGGGCAGATACATAATATAAACCATCCTTATTAATTTTAAACAGTTGAGATCGGGATATATAGCACGTTTATCAACGGAAACGCATATTACATCACAGAATATCAATCCAAAATTCTGCTCTATTTTTATTTATTTACCCCTACTTGTGAACAATCAACCCCCAAATTTACGAATTTAACTCTTCAAAATTGAGCGAGTTATTACCTAACAGATGAGTGTGTAATTGATATATATTGTTACCCTACTGCCAAGCTTGTCTCATTCTCTGAATGCTTGGCGCTTTTTACATGGTAAAATACACATTTTGAAATTCAAATAACTTTTTAACCAGGATAGATATCAAAAATCCGGTTGGTAAATCTCTTCTTCATCACTATATCTTGAACTTTACCAACCGGATTCTTGATATTTTTTGTGGTTAAAATGTTATTCAAATTTCAAAATGTACCGAAATCTCGCCTACATTTATGGGTGAGCCCACCATACTTGGACACTAGTCGAACTTTAGGTGCTGGTTATTTCTATATTCATCACTGAGGACAAGCCCCCGGAAGGAAGGAACGACAATCCAGGGACGCATAATGCCCTTAGGATATACTGGAAAGAAGTAGATTTTCCACGACTTCTAGAATAGTAGCTTTGTGAACAGCTGGGAGATGTTGTTATTACAATGTGTGCTGATAGTGGCACCAAACAAAGTATTAGGGAAAAAATACGTCCTATATGAGAAAAGGTGTAACATTAGATGAGATGGATTTTGAACCATCGAGATAAATTTGTATGTACCTACATGGGTGTGTTGCGCCTAATCATTTATTAAACCAAAAGAAATTCACCCAGGGATAGCGTTTTTGAACACAACCAATATTGCATACACGCAAAAAAAACGCCAAGACTGCATTTTTGTAAGGAATGCAATAGCACCAGCGAAAAGCTCCGAAAAAATTAAAGTTCGTAATATTTTCTCATCTTTTCTCAGATGATTCTCTGAGCAGCTCTAGGTAACCCGCACCCCTCGTATTTTCTACACGAGCCCTGGCTGTTGAGTTATCCTACGCGGTAGCGTCATTGCGAGCAAAATTCTATAGCACTAACTGAAGCTAATGTTCGCATTAATCCTACCGGGCCATTACAAATTTCGCTATTTAGTGGCCCAACCCATAGAGATTTTTGTGGGTTTATAACTCAATAACTAGGGCTTGCGGAGAAAATATGAGAAGTGCAAATTGCCTAGTAGAGCGCGCGCAACCATCTCACAGCCTGGGAACGAGGCTATATTTCAGACAGAGCACAAATAGCTAATTACATATCACCGCCTGATTTTTTGCTGATGCATTTTTTACCAGACGAAGTGATAGCTCAATCATTACCTCAGAGTTGCGCCTACCCGACTCTGCACATGTCTGCGGCCAATTTGCCCTTATCCCTTCGTGCGTTTTCACGACCGGGTCCCTTCGTGTGTCAGGGCGAAATCGGTCGGCCCGCGACGGCGTGGTGATATTCAAGAATCTAGCTAACTACAGACTGTGGAGGCACCTGGAAAGGGTATAGGAGAGGGAATGGTTTACGGAATGAGGGTTAGATTTATTAGCGAGTAAAAGCTGCCCATTAGCGCTAGGTCGTGAAAACACACGGGATTAAATTAAAGCACATCCCTGTTTAGTTAGCTACAACACATCTAGGTGCTTAATTAAACTACTATAATAGAGATTATCTGATTGGTTGATGGTGTGATCGGCACCAATCAGGTTGTCCATAGTAGGTATTAACCTTATGCCACTATTTGTACCTCGAAATAATATACCTTAAGTTAAATAAATTAAAGTTAACTAAATAACACTTAGTAAATTAAATGCCCCCTGTTCAGTTAAAGTAGCATATCCTGTTAAAGTATAAATGGTGAACAACTCCTCCCGCATGCACGAAATGTCTTAAAGGTCGGAGGTGATGCAAGGGCGTTAGTTCTTTACCTGTGTATGTAGAGCGTGTTTGGTGGGGGGACCTCTTACACCGCTCACCCAACCTCCTTATACCGTCAACCTCGCCGCTCATCCACACACCACCTCCGCTGCTCATCCACCTTCCGCTCCACCGTTCTTCCACGCCCACATAGCTGCTAGTCTAATAATTAATCTATTATTTAATTGTATGGAGATACGTTGCAGCTTTGATGGGGGCGTTCGCCATGCAGGAGTTAGTCAAGATTATGGGCAAGGCTTTCGACCGGGTTGTTCCCGAGTCTGGGAGGGATCGTTAATCTAGTAAGTGATAGAGCATACACCTAGTCACTGAAGATACATACTTGTCAACTTCATCGGCTGGGCCATCACATCAACAACTTCTTATTACTTCATACTTTCTCGTCTATAGCTGTTACCGCTACGGATGGTTTAAATGTTGCTCTCTCCAGTCATAATTCCCCTCCTCACATAATTAAGGTTATCTTGTACTCATATATCCAACCGACATGATTTTAACACTCCTACTGGAAATTAAGTTTTACTCTGACGATACGACAGTTTTCACCACTCAGCAACTTTCTCATTGTCCTTATGTAGGTAACTCTATCTTATTAATGCTTCACAGTCAGCCTTGGAACAGTGACAAGACTGATAGAAAGACAGGTAGGTGGAGCTTACGCTGTCGGCTATTGCTGACCATATGCATCCACTTTCCTCCATAGAGGACCAGTAGTCCCTCTATCCAATTGACCCTATATACCTGCTGACGCGAGATTCCAGTATTCAATGCTAGGTTCTGGTTTTAATCTTCAGATATCACCCGGCGACTGTCTCTGGCATCGACGTCCCCCCTCCCCCACCCTCCCCCCCTTTTTGTTTTGTTCAACTCATTAATTACATGCAGCCCGTAGTCTATGGTAATATCGCACTGCCCCAGATCTTTCCGTTATTGTAATATCGTACTCCCCAGAACATCCCGTTTTCTGCCGCCTCGCACAATATCAAAACAAATAAAACAAACAACTGACTGATGGAACATAACAGCGTAGCCTGCAGTCCAATCCCATCCATGTTCCACTTCCTCTTCCTTTTCTAGTCTTCCATATCCTCTTTCTGCTCTTCATTCCCCCCTCCTCGTTGTCTTCGCTATTCTATAAACTGCTTCCATCTCCATCTCATCATCAATGAAGTTGGATAATGTCGAGTTGTTTTGTTCCATGTGCTGTACGGAAAGGTTGGAGTGACTCCAGTCGACAAGTCGTTCCCGTGCACCCGCCAATTGTGCAGTGAGTTCGGCATGGTTCTCTCTGATGGTATCATCATGCGGAGCTGATACCAAGAGATTATCTGCCCAAATCTTTTCCCTTTCGTCAACCTCAAGCTGTCGAACGCGACGTTGAAATTGCAGCGGCGAATTTTCATCGATGACCTTCCTTGGGATCGGCGTGGGTTCACAATGACAAGAAAATGCCAGACGAAGATAGTCACGGTGAAGCTGGTTCGCAATGTTGGCCGCCTTTGCCATCTGAGTCTTGCTATTTGGGTAGAAAGACCATTGGCTATGCACGTAATCGGCGGCAATATTGCGTTTCTGCTCTATTCTCAGGACCTGTGTTTGGCATCGGTACCCTCCATCCCCTCCTCACCATCGGCATCCCCATCATCGCCATCGCCATCGTCGTCGCTGTCGCTGTCGCTGTCGCTGTCGCTGTCGCTGTCGCTGTCGCTGTCGTCGCTCACCCCGCCACCGGATTCCTGGAATATGTATTTGGGGCTATATATTGAAACAATAAAGTGTTCATCGCTGAAGGTGCGTGCGGCTTCAAGAGCGTTGTCATGTTCTAACTGAAGCTTAGTTTTCCTTATGAGACTGTATTTACCACCGCTGGCGAGTCTGTTTTTAAGGAGGGAAACATGTTGGCCCAGCTTGTCCATCTGAGGTCCATATTTTGGTGACAGGTGGATTGGTAATTTGGAGGGAATCTCTTGCCCCGCATGGGAAAGCTCTTGAATGGAAGATTTAATCTTTGTGCGTGTGTTGGGCTTGCCTTTTTTCTGATAGTTCTTGATGAGCTTGTTTAGTTGACCCAAATCATTGACAGTATTTACGCGGACCGCCTTCCTGGCATTTCCGCTTGCAAGCGGCGGTTGGGATATAGGCTGTTCATCTTCGGGGGTGGTGGTGGTGGCGCTGACGGTAGTGGTGGTAGTGGTGGCGGTTCCTGTGGTGGCTCCGGTGACTGCAGCTGAGGAGCCTTGTTCTTCCCTTTCCTATTCCCTTTTGATATAACATGATGGCTGTAACAGCGGGTGGTGAAAGTGGTGAAGTCGGTGATGCTTGGTTAACATGAGGTGACCAATGAATTTATACAGAAATGGATCTGATGTTTGGCCTATCCCAACTCGCCGAGGCAAGTAAATGTGTAAGTGCTTGTTTCTTCTAAAGTGATCATTGGTTCACCCCCTGCTTTGATAGGTCATCCCGGTCGTTGACAATAGGACACTCGTAGCGCTTGCAAACACGACCAACATTGCATACTGTAATATCTAATCTTATCACAAGATTGGAGATACGCACAGGTGGGTGTCCTACTGGACACTTATCGACCTGGCATTTATCAATTTACCGTTGATTATTCAAAGGTTAGCATTGCTCTCCATACCCCACGTAGTTCTTTTTTCGTTAACTATTGGTTAGGAGCGACACCCACTCTTTTCTAGCAAAATCGATACCACCTATCGCTTCGATGGCGTTCTGAAAACCCGTCAGAATTTGCCTTTGACTCGCCCTTTAGAATTTGGTCTCATCGAGGTGTCTAGGCATTTTGATACCGAATTTTCTTCTAAGTGGAACAATGATATTGGTCTATCTTGAACAACCTCAAATCAGAAGTCAATCCTGACCCGGAGACAGTTCGTAAATTGGTTGCGGTTGGTATTCTTCAAGCCGGTATGTAGTAATTTCCCGGTTGTTCTCCCTCGCCTCGCCTTGGACCCGTCTCACGTATCAAGGAAATTGTACTATGGTGATTGTTATGCGTTGTGTGTTGGCAATACTCTTTTTGTTCTTAAAACGTGGGAATCCCTGGAAACTTCCTAGTTCTGGCATCTATATGGGTCGCACGTGTAAGCTATAGACCCAAATTACCCAAGTGTACGTGCTGACGTTTCATTCTAGCAATGTATACATGATAGTTATAATGCCGTTCAAGATTATGTTCACCGCCTACCGGCCACTGTAACCGGGCCTACAGATATTGACTTTCTTTGTTGTTACAATGTCATATTAGCTCGTTCTCCTCTTTCATGTTCACTTTACTGCACGTTTACTATTTGACAGCTGGTTTTTACCTCTGTCCTAGTTGACATCTTTCTGCGTTACCATGAATCTTCGTTTTGTTTCCGCATTTTGACCCATAGTCACGTACATTTTCCTTTTTTTGCTTAAGGCGCTGTCTTTCTATCTCCTCAACTATAATCGTTTTTCTATGTACCGACGGTTTTAAACTTGCACTTCATATTCGTATACGCAAGTCATGAAGATGCAAACAATACATACATCCAAGGAACCGCAATATTGTATGTATAGCGCTATATAAAAAGTCATGGGAAGTCAACCAAACCACACCAAAATTCGTCAAAATGCAACCACCACACACAACATAATTGCCATCGAGAATGAATAAGCTTTATGGGATGCAATATCGGCTATCAAATCCAATAACTCTAAAAGATCATTCTCTGAAATCAGATGTGGAAGAAGCTTTTTGGTTGCATCCCATACAAATAGGTGGTCTTGGCACGTTTTTGGCAACTTGACACAATAAAATTATCACAGCTCATGCTAGGGACGTATAATTGTAATTCTCGGTTGATAGAGTGATTACTCATATAGAAGATATATAGTCTTGCAATTTTCAGATAATGCCTATCATGATTGGTGGTTGAGGACCGGGCTGAAAAGTAACATTTTTGGTGTAAAATGGATGACTTCCCATGAATTTTGGAAGGGCGCTGTAGGTACAAAGTGCCCGACCTGGGCATGAAACTACATTTAGAAACTGATCGCCCTTTAACTAAGGAAATTAGATTCGATTTATATATTATATTATCCCTTTGCATTGATGGGAAAATACCTCATCATTTAAGCCCTTTTGCTCTACGCCGTGAACTAACTTTCTTAGGTAAACCACAACCTCTCCCTCGTACTTTACTATTTATGCCATCCCGGCCCCTCTTGTTGTTTACAGCACTGCTAATCACTGTTGTTACGTTGTTTCGGGTGCAATGCCAGGTGTCAAACCACCAGTCGCTCATTTGTAACATTGTCTTGGCTTCACTGATATTAGCCTCTTTTTAACCCCCAACACCGACAACACGATTAAAATATAGTTCTACATATGTCATACCTGTTTCCGTTGTCGCACCTAACACAATGCAAGTCCGTAGTGTTCACGGCCAAATTGTCGACCTAGATGGCAACCACGACCTTCAAGTACGCCTAATGCTAGAAGAGGACGGTCTGTTGGTGATACCTCGCTGCTCCAATATTGCGGTGCCGATGAATTCCTTAAACCTCATCCAAGCGCGCGATGTATGCGGTGATCTGGGATTTACCACCTTTGAATTTCTGGAAAAGGATATCTTCATGTCTTTGGTGATACCACTTCGCAACTCTTCCCTCCAACATTTCGACTTGTGCTAATACTCCACTAAGGCGGTCGGGAAGGTTTTTTTTTCCTTCCATCCGTGTTACAACATTGGCTGCTCAAAACTATTAATACCGATCCCCCAGCTCAATGATCCAATGCTCCGCAAGTACAGCGCCTATGTTGCTACCCTCTTTGGCGGATTACAGAACGCCGATGTTCAATCTTTATGCGATCATTGTGTACCTAGAACCAGGATTGATATGTTATAAAAAAACAGATTGAACAAAAGAGACGATATATAACCATGTGATATAATTGGTTGAACAAAAGAGATCAAGCGCGACAATGTGATGAATATATAGTAGATTGAACAAAAGAGAACCAGCGCGACAATGTAATGAATGAAAATAAACGATACACAAATGCGAAGACACAGCGGAAGACAGGCACGGGGTAACGCACAATACTACAAACACAAGGAGGATTAATCGTACAGGTCGAAGCCATGAGATGTAGGTATATGGCTCTTTAAGTTCTCACCATTATCCAGCTGAGACCCACACTCTTCGTAAGGACATGTTACGGTCTCGGTGGATGTCATTTGTGCATCGTGCGTTCTATAGATGTGTCTCCTCAGAGTGTTGTGCGATTGAAATAAGTTCATTCAGTCTGATGTCCGCAAGCCGTTGTCTGCGACGCAAAACGGGCATGGGGTGGTGCCTACTGTTGTTTTCGAAAAACATCAGACCTTTTGTGGCCCATAATATGATTGCGCTGAACATCTGTGACCGAAGGACCTGAGAATTTGTTAGCTGCGATATGAAGTCGGGCAAAATGATAATACATACAATCAACCGCGTTTGCGGCGCCTCTCCCGAGGACGTAAGTGGTTAGCCGCTAGGGATAACCTGCCAACACGCCGAGGCACTTCAAGTAGTGGTTGAAATCGCCATACGCCACTGGCGTCGAGGGGCACATCGAACCCCCAACCTGACGGCGGAACACGAGCGTTCCGAGCATCTCTGGTTTCCACTGGATGGATAAAACATCTGTCCTAGTACTATATGTATGTACATACATATTCCTCTTTCCTGCCTGCAAATCCTTTCAAGTGCGTTGGCCTGTTTGGTTTTGTATCAAGATCGTTGAGCGATTGTTCCTTGAGTCATACATAAAACATATATTGTATTTTAAAGATAAACATGTATGTACTTTGTATTGACCAAATAATCTGGCAAACAAATATCACACTACGCATCACATGAGGTCTGCTCTGCTGAAGTAAGTTGTGTATGGCGAAGCCGGGTCTCGTCCCATGATGGGGGGAAGTTGACGAAGACGAGCATTGCCAAATTCCTCCTCCGGGGGGTATGGCGAGATTGTGTTGCTTAAGATAGGGTGGAGACGTTGGGGCCCTGCATTGCCGGATTCCTCCTCTGACGCTGTCTCTTTCATACACATGTTAGGTTTATGTAATGTACTACTGTATATACGATCCAACTTACTTCTGCAAGTACTCTCGTGCTTCGTGACTTGCTCTCTCTTAAAAGATATATGACCACACAAGGACCAACATAGGGCCTTGTAAGCCCTTTGTAATTGTTCATGATCTTCGCTCGTAGATTTCAAAATATGACGCCATAGTCCTTTCGCATCGCTATACGGCTTGTTACAAACCGAGCAACAGTGCCTATCAGTACGAGCGTTTAATTCTTCAAGTCGCCGCAAGAGGGCCTCCCCGGTACTGTTTCCTTTCGGCGGGCGGGTAAGGCCGTTGAATAGGAGACGTATCATCTGTTCATGAAGATGAACACGCTCGTTTAAGGTACTCTCGATGCTGGGTTTAGGCCCAGGTCGGGACATGTTGGGAGGGAGCTGGGGTGTCCGTGCTGATAGTGTAGTGGGTTGACCGCGCGGGCTATATAACCAGCCCGGTCGCTCGACATTGTTTGTTAAACCCACAAAAAGTGAGATTTTAATAAATTCATAACTCCAGCGCCACAAACAATAGAATTAATCAGAATCTCTCATATTGTAGAGGAGATGCAGAAATATCGAATAACGGAGAGAAAAATAGAATCAGAGTGTGATTGGTAGCGGTTGAAGTTGACTCCCGAAACTCCGTGTGAAGGTGGTCCCAACCATAAATCAAGTAATGAGCTTACTTAGCAGGAAGTCCTGGGTCCCGTGTGTCTGGGGCTTTTTTGGCTCCGCTTTCAAGCTATTCTCTCTACCAAGTTTGAAATGATAGTACGAGTATATCGATGATGGGGTAAGGCCTTTCCCTTCTCCACTTTTTTTCTTTTCAGGGCGGGGAATCAAGTGAGTACAGTCGTTGACGGTCGCTTGATGAATACTGCTACTTGACGAACAAGCCCTAAGCTGAGAGATCTTCAGTTCTTTTAAGTTCGTATTCGTCAAACGACCGTCAACGACTGCATGTGTGGTTTCTCGAATTTGTGTGTTTTATCTTATCCGATCCCTTCGTGTATTTTCACGACCTGGCGCTAACAGGCAGCTTTTACTCGGTAATAGAGTAGGTTTCAGGTATCTCTACAGTTTGTAGGTATGTAGCTGGATTTAGTGAATATCACCACCCCATCACGGGTGAGATTTTGCTCTGACACATGCATGTGTATTGCGACTGATATTGCATGCCATACAAAAAATACGCCAACTCATGATTTTGAGTGTATGCAATAATGGCCCTTTTTAAAAACGTCAGCGAAATACGAGTGGGTACAGCCGCAGGAAAGAAATGAGGAAACAACGAGTGACGTGACAACGACCCAACATCATCATATCTTCGCAACCTCAATAGAGCTTCACGAGTTCACGGTACGTACTGAGAACCCTCTTTTGGGAGATTTTAATTTTGACTAAGCTGCGATGGCCTGCGATTGGTCGAATTTTATTAAAAGACAACTTGGCGGCCAAGCAAGTACATATTTGAGGGGTGCATGCCCAGCTTTTGCCACGAAACCTCCACCACCGCAATTTGACTCTTTTTCACCCTCGATTATTTTGAACTCCGCCAAAACTCTCTTCGATGACCCAAGGCCTTATCTAGGGGAAGCAGAGAGCGAGCCCTATCTTTTGGTTATTTTTTTGTATTTCTAGTTAAATATTTGAATTCTTTAAGTGGGAATTTGTAAATGTTCTCGGTACTTTTTTCCATAATACAAATTGTGTGGCTAGGCCCTGAAAATTATTGGTCACTTGGGGTTGCCATGTGTGGCGCCCATAGAATTTCGAGCCAATCAATCGATGTTCTCGGTATTTAACGTGAACACCCTGTACATACCTATTCAAAGTTTGATCACTTTCCACTTGCCACGTGCAGATTCCTTCCCTGGTCTCGTGCTTGTGATTTGGTTTTTCGTCCATACATATTTCATAACCTGTAAAAACATGTCATCAGGCTTCCACCATTCCAAATTAATAAAACCCTAGGCTAATGTCGAACAATAATAAATAGATAGACACCCCAAAGTAAGGTCCTTAGATCTAACACATCTTGCACAACCATGAAGTATACCGAAGTCATTATCTTATGTTTTGCGGCCTCGATTCTCACCATCATCGCCCTCTTAGGCCTCGTCTGCATCAGCGCCCTTCCCAAGACCATTTTCCCTTCTTTACGCCAAGTGTCTGTACACTTCTCACCTACACGTCATATATAGTTGTCTGCTAATAGTGAATTAGTAACGCCACTATGATTCCTACTTCTACGGATGCCAACGCAGACAGCGCGCTCGGCTACTCCCAATTACCCCCTCGGTACTCTGCGATTCTCTGGGTCGAGTACTGTCGGTGGACCCAATTACCCCATCACTACTCGAATAGGGGGGCGTGCTCTCCGATAGTTGCGCCCGGCTCAGGCCCTGTTTCCAGCCGCCCGGGTGTCTGTATTTCTCGCAATACACATGTACCCGCTTATCCTCGCCTGCCGGGACTTCCCCTCCCTGCCAAATCTGTCCCAACCCGACCTTGCGCCAACCTAGACCGCGGGGCGCAACATGCAGCCCTAGCCACTCCTTTTCTGGCCGTAGCGGCCATTGTTATTTTAAATCCTCCGAGACTGGAACGCAAAGATTTAGCGGCCGTCGCTGCTGTATTATGTGGAAATGTGGGCGGAGGCAGAATAGATACACTTCGCAAACATATGAACAACCCAGCTGCGGGTCCGATGGATGAGGAGCTGATGGATGAGGAGCTGATGGATGTGGATCCGATGGATGTGGATCTAATTAATGCAATCGACTTCACACAAGTTCAGAACGATATAATAACCCGCCCTAAAAACGAGGACAAATGGTTCGAAGAACAGCTAGAATGCACCCAAGACACCCACGTTGATGAAGAGTATATGTTGGGTCTCAATGAAGTAGGATCTCAATCAATGGGGAATTGACTTGTATGTTTGCTAACCAATGGTTGCAGGAGAAGATGTACCGAAGACCGAACCCCACTCAGCCGCAATTAGTATCTACGCTCAGTAATAACGGGGCAGTATCGGGTGTTGGGATGGTGCCCGAGTATTTAGCGAGGGATATAGACGAAGTAATGGTCGATTGTCCGCCTGAGATTTACGCGTAGGTAGAGGAGCTGATTGGGGAGCCGATGGACGAAGATATACTCGAAAGAGACCCCGCCGGCGGGCGGGCAACGAATGTAGAGTTGCAGACCCAGAACCTGGCCTATGGAATCGAGGCGGTGCAGCCAATACAGGCTGCGAAGCCGCTGGGTCGGTGGGACCGAAATATTGGAAGGGAGAAATGGAAAAGGAAAGATATATCAAGGGTGAAGGCGCAATGGGTCAAGGCACCAAAAGGTATCTTGCACAAGGTTATCACACGTATAAAAAAAAGGGGGGGGCGGAAGCGAATCGGACGAACGGAAATAGCATGACTTATCCTGGAAGAATTGGCCAAGCTGCAAGAGAAAAACCCCCATATATTCCTGGTGAGATGGACACTGCCCCGGTCGGGTGGCGGGTTCGATACAGCAGAAACCCCGCTGGCAGAACCGACCAAGCAACAAGGGAAATATCAGCCCCAGGTGGAAATGGCCCCGTCCCCACCAAAGGCCGGGTACGAGATGGACGAAACAGTGGAATATTCGCTGGAAGAACTTGCCAAGCAACAAAAAGAGGTATACCAATATATACCCAATGCTTACAAGCGACTTCCAGAAGAAAATCTACATATACCCCAGCCGGGGGGGTGTAATCTGCCCCGATCAAACAACGAACCGGTGGAATCTCTTGCCAGGCAACAAGAGGAAAATCAACTCCAGATGGAAGCTTGGGCGCCAAAAGACGGGTACGAGACAGACGAAACAGTGGAATATTCACTGGAAGAACTTGCCAAGCAACAAAAAGAGGTATACCAATATATACCCAATGCTTACAAGCGACTTCCAGAAGAAAATCTACATATACCCCAGCCGGGGTGTATTCTGACCACCAAAGCGGAAGGCATTTGATATTATTAGCCTGAACCTATCCCCGATATAAGGCTCGTCGTGTGGTAGGGAATATTGGGTAGAGTGGCGGAAGTGGAGAGCAACCTTTGGGTGATGGATGATATTAGGACATGATAGCGGCGATGGTGACGATTCGCGGAATTGCTGCGACTAGAGCTCAAATGCCTACAGTCCTTCGTTGACGCTAACTTGGTTATGTTTGAGAAAATTGGATCTAATCTATCTCTCCTTTGTCTTGCCTGGCTTACGCAGGTGAACACACGGGGTACAACTGGAGTAAACCCAGCAAAGACAGTTAAGGATTAGGGTGGGATGAGTTCCGGGCCGTGGGATCTGCGCTGCATCAATTGGTTTGTAGGTGAGTGAGTCTCCTTCCGTAACAGGGTTTGAGAGTTCAAGATAAAAATCTCAAACCCTGGCCCTGGGCTTGGGTCTAGGGTACGGATCTCACCCCCCCCTAATCTCTAGACGGTCTTTGCTGCATTTACTCCAGGTGAACAATGTCTGTTCACCCACGTAACCCAGGCAAAAGAGAAAAGGTCCAGTTCTCGCAACCTTGCCTAGCTAGCAACATGGTAGAGCTCTGTAGTTTCTTTTGCACCACTGGCTTCGAGTGTTTTGGGTAGATGTGGGGAAGTAGTTGTTTCTGAAGTGTTGTTTTCATCCGGGGGTGTTGTTGGCGCATAATCTCTTTTCTTCCTTTTTTTGCTCGTCTGGGGGTGCGTTTTCCAGTACGAATGCGTCCGCTAGGGGAGTGTTGTCTAGTCGGAATTTTTCTGGGGGTTTCCTGGTCTCTCAGTGATAGAGTTAGCTTCGTGTATTATCATTGGCTCCGGTGTTACGTCCGGTGTTGGTAGTGTTCCTGTGGGAGGAGTCGGTTGTGGCGGAGATTATGTCGTGGTAGTTTCCCTCTTCAATTATCGTCTGCTGTACGATGTCCTTCATTCCCGAGTCTTCTTCTTTGATCATTGGGGAGGGTGGTCTTTGAGTTTCTTCGTCTTCCTTTGTTGGTCTTGTATCTTCTAGTATCCTCGGGGGAGGTACTGTCGTAATCTTGACACTAACTCATGGACTTGACGCAGGAGTCCATTGTTTTTCTTCCCTAAGCTGCTGACGTTTCGTCGTAGGCTTGTGTTCTTCGTCCTACTTCAGGTGCATGTGCGTGGTGGCGGCCATGAGCCTCTGGGTACTCATGGCTTCTTTCTCTCTCCAGTTGGGTGACATACGTGCTAGTGGGTAGTAGGTGTCCCTTGTGCGGGTAGGTGAATGTTGCCCACTCAGGCGCCGGCAGTGTTGCGGCCCGTGGCGGCGCAAGAGTGTGGTGTCTCAATTTGGTGGACGGGGCTGGCGATGACTTGCCGGGTGGTGACCTACTCGCCGCAGAATCAGTCTGGAGTCGCTGCCTATCTGGTGCCCTAGTTTCTAGATGATTTACGGCTCAGTTTCTGGCTATTGTGTGCATGACTTGGAGCATGCTTCGGTCTAGAATCGACCCAGAATCGCTGCCTATTTGGAGCATTCTTTGGACCATGCTTTGGTCCAGAATCGCGTTCTTATGCACGATTTACGCCTACATGTAGACCAGTCCAGCCCGGAAACGCTGTGAAATTACGAGTAGAATACGAATTTTGGCGCAAATGACGGATTTGCGCGTCTAGATGCCCCGGTTCGTCTCGGTGAAGCGCGTTTTTTGCGTTTGTATGTATACCCCCCCAAAGATAATTTCAGACATATATCCCTTGGCTGGGATAATTAGGGCGGAATATCCTGCTTTAGCTATCATTGACACGTGGTATCCCTCAAATTTCCAGATGAGCTATCCCAAAACGCCCAAATATCTCAAGTTCATTCTCCCACATGAGAACCTCTCGAAAGTTTGCATAGGAAAGTGGATACTTCTGGTAATTGGTCACACAACTGGTATCAGACTATTCCGAATTGGGAGATTCATACTGTGTCACTCGCGATCAATGTTGATAGAACTCGTCGTACGGTTGCTATGCAGGAGAAGGTGGATGGAACTCGTCGTACGGTTGCTATGCAAGAGAAGGTGGATAGAACTTGTCGTACCAAGAAATTCACATCTTGGCTTTTACCTTTCTTTTGCTTGTATCTCTAGTGGGAATGTTAAAATCCCTCTTGTATTTTGATCGTCGGTGGGCGTAGGCAGCGGTCAAAGTGCAAACAGGCAAAATTCTATAATATGTACATGTAACCAATGTAATTTGCTATGGCCGCCCCTTGTTCATCTACCAGATTTTTGATCCCTGTCCTGGTTAAAATGTTATTCAAATTTGAAATTGGGTATTTTAGTATGTAAAATGCGCCAAGCATTCAGAAAGTGGAACTGTATTATACCCATTTATATCCTTAAAGAAGCATTTATATCTTTAAAGAAGCGAACCCGATTAGGCCATCGTAGTGATGCAGCAAAAGGCCCTCCTCTTATTGGCCCATGAGGCGATATTGAAGCCACAATTGTTCCACTTCTGTATCTTTTGTAGGTCACCCTATCATTTTTATGCGTGTGCGCACCATACCTGGTGGGGAAGGACAGAGGTTACAAATCGTAGTTACGTTTTAATTAGGTGGTGGGGGTGGGGGAGTTCGAGCTTGCTGAATGCCCTTTATTGGGCGCCCAGGGGTTAGCGGGGTAGTTCTGAGGTGGTGGTATTGCCATGGCAAACGGTCTGCAGGCAATCAATGAGTTAAACAAAAAACGAAAGAAGAAAAACTCCCACCACCTACCGGCGGGCGGAGGAAGACAACCAAGGAGAACTAAATGGCTTCAACGGGAGACGAGAGAACGAGAACAGAGAATCGATGATTTTGAGAGGATGGACTTGGTGCCGCCACCATGGAGGAGACTCATTGGGAGAAAGAGAGGGGGGAGGGGAATACAGGATTAGGGCAATAAAGAAGGACAATGTATGTATTATTGATGCGGAAGATCTCAAGCCAGAAGACAAGGACGAGATAGCGAAGTACAACGGAAGATACTTGGTTGGATTCCCGGAGGGGCTTAGGAGAGTAAGAAGAAAGAGGCATATTTTAGTGGAGAACGTGTGAGATGAGAGGAGAGGCGTGTTATCTATTTTCTTTTCTTTTCTTTTCTTTTCTTTTAATTAGGCAGTGGCGGCGGATGAGTGCGAGCTTGCTGAATGCCCTTCACTAGACGTGTCCAGGAACCAGCAGGGCAGTTCTAGGTTCTGCTATTGCCATCCACTACGGTCTGCACGCAATTAATGAGTTAAACAAAAGAAAACCGGCGGCCGGAATCGCCGAGTGATATCCCATGATCCGAGTGGATACGAGTGACAATCCGTGAGTAGGCATATCATATACTAGGGTTAGCTCGGGTTACAGATCAGCGTGTCTGCACGCTCCGTCTGCAAAAATGTGATTTGGGTATTGGGCTCATGAGAGTTGATTATTTGGCAGGACAGGCTGGATTTGGGCACGTCCTCGACACCGCTGCTCAAGATTTGCGCGTTATTTTCCTATAGATGGTATTATAGGTATCTCCCTTCCCCCACCGATGCACGGGCGCGGTACGTGAACCCTAACGGACCTAGCAAGCGTGCGACTACGCCTGGACTGTGACTAATTGAGACGGTAGTCTCCACAGTAGCTATGGCTACCCAAATGTTGACATTCAGGCTACTATCAGACGCCCACATGAGCAAAAAAACGCGAACCTCATGACTAATTGTACGTCCAGAGGCGCATATCCGTCTTTTGTAACTAAAATACCTAAATACTCGCCTTTTGGTCGTCCCGGTGGTCCCGGGTCTCCCAAATGTGACCCGCCATCTTTTGGTGGCTAGTATCCGTCCAGAATGTGACATCTGGTCTTAAGACACCTATGTCGGCTACTAAATATGAAATCTCATCTTTTAACGTCTTTTGACGTTATTTGAACGTCTTTCACCTGTATTTTGACGTTCTATTCCGCCATACCCCAGCGGCAGCGCTAATGCTAATATCGCTAGCTACCAATGACGCCGGATTTGACACTTTCGCCACACCTAGAGGACCCACCTGGATACGTATTTACCTGCCTCTAGACTTAGACACCTTTACTAACACTGCTGCAGGCACAAAATACTTCTGTGTATCGACGCCGTTGCAGGCAAATACTGCAGTATGTTGACGCATATACTTACTCAGCTGCAGGCTTTAAATCATGCATTATATCGACACCGCTGTAGGGGAGTACTGCAGTATGTCGAGCCCACTACAGATAAATACCCCAGTATAATGATCCCTATACTGAAGCCGCTGTAGGTACTAAATCGTCAATATATTCACGCTGTTGGAGGCGTCAGATTCCCAGTATAGTGAAGGTATACTAACTCCGCTGATACTGTCAGATACGTCAGTGTATTGACGCCGCTGGAGTTGTCAAATTGCGCAGGATATTGACTCTGGTACTCACTCCGCTGAAGGTAAATACCCAATATATTGTGGGTATAGTTACTCACGCCGATGATACTGTCAAATATTTCAGTTTATTGACGCCGCTGGAGGCGTTGAATTCCGCAGAGTATTAGCACTGATACTGACTCCACTACAGGTAAATACTCCCAGTATATTGACGTTGCTCCTGAGGCCGCTGAAGGGGCCAAATTGTGGCATGAAGAGAAATAGTACAATTGCGGTCAGAAAATTAGTGATCTTGCTTTCTATGGGTTTCTATTTAGCTCTGTTATGTTCCACTTATTTGCATCACCCAAACGTAACGCGTTTGACCGAGAACCCTGTCTGACGCAGATCGTGAGGGGGGGGGACAACGGACAACGGTAACGAAGAATTATTATGAAGAGCATCACGCCCAATAGTTAGAAACTAGAAAAGAAGATTGCAACTTGCTTTGTAATGCGTTTGCTTGTGAAATATTATTAAAGTATTTGTGAAAAGGTGAGAAATATATAAGACAAGGTGGGTAAGATAGGAGCTTGAGGCGGTGAGCACCCCCCCCCCCCCCCCTCCAAATTGTTCGCTGTTGATCTTTTATTTTGCGACTTTCATTCTCTGAGTATTCTTCTTTGTAACTCAGCTTTTTCATTTTTTAAGGGGGTGTGCGCTACGTTTTGTCAGGGGAAAAGTCTTTTTACGCCATAGTTTTTAACTTTACGCACTTATTGAGTACAGTCGTCTTAGAGCAACGACAAAACGAACAGGGGTCTTTATCAGTCGAACTGGCGCTCAGGCTGGTATACAACCACTCGTCACTCGTTTAGCTGAAGTCTTGATTCTCACAGTTGTCCCAGGTCCGTCGTTCTCCCATGTTCGGCGTTGCCCCAAAGTTGACTGTGCCTAGAAACAGGAATGCCTTAACACAATTTAGGCCCGTTATTGCACCATGCTAAATTGTGGACTTGGGGCGTCTTTGTATGGTATGCAACAGTGGTTCCTTCTTACAAACGCCACGAAATTATGAGTGGAGCCGGCCCCGATGATTTCCTACCTCGATTATTGGCAGAATAAATGCCCTTGGCATCCTGCGCGCTATAACCTGGTGTTGGCAGTCGGTAGAGCCGGCAGACCACATGGTCTCGGTGTTTTATAGGTACAGCTCTCCACCGCCCCTACGAGTACACAGCAACTACCTCGCGGACCTACGACACCCGCCCTTCTTATCAGCGCCGTTGTAGCAGAGTTCTCGATATCGAAAAATAAAGCCTTACCATATTTGAACACCCAATTATTATAGTTGGGTGAGTCAAAAAACACGGTTCCTGCATCCTAGTGCTCGTTGCAGCCCAAACAGTACTGGCCATCCCTTACCCCCGGCCTTGCACTTACAGTGGTGTCTAATAAGAGGATTGTCGAGGTCAGGAACAAACACAGAAGTGTAAGACGGGCCGGGAGACGGGCCTGGAGACGGACCGGGAGACGGACTAGCCATAGTGTAATGGCCCATAATAAACACCATGACAAGGGAGAAACTAGCAAGAAGGCGCATGCCGTATAGACCTTTGATGTGTCTCTTGTCGGTAGATGTGGAAAATCCTGTTATTGCGGGATCGGAACTGGTCTTTATAGAGGAAAGGGGCGAGCAGGTGCGGTGATTCACTGTAAGGTTGAAGGAAATTTGGCTGAAGGTAGTTTCGTATATACGTATCATCACTTCCTGAACAGCAGGCTGCTCGTAAACAAGGCCTGGAGTATTATTTCCTGACACTCTCGTCGCCCTCTGGAGCGTGATATCGGGCTATATGCGCCCGACTTATGATATAAACGGCCGAATTGTGATATGGAAGGTCGAATTGTGATATGGAAGGCCGAATTGTGATATATAAAGCTCGAAATATGATACCGGGGCGTAACTTGAGCCCGACAGCCACCCCGACAGCCACCCCGACAGCCACCCGACAGCCACCCCGACAGCCACCCCCACAGCCACCCCGACAGCCACCCCGACAGTCACCCCGACAGCCACCCCGACAGCCACCCCGACCCCTACAGTCACCCCGACCGACTCCCATACACAAAGACCCTTAAACGAGCGAATGCAGGCGGGGTTGTTTGGAGATGACCTTGCATGTCCCTCCGCCCTTACCACTCATGTAAACTTGTTCACCCCTTCTAGCTTCAATCTCTGCTAACGGAATTCTCACTCGCATGTTCTCACACCCCCCTCCCTGTTTTCCTTGCTTATTCCTCCCTGAATATCCAAAAGGTATGTTCCGGCAACAGACTGTTGCAAAGATCATGTAAAATACGGGTTTTGCTGCCTGAGTTCGCTGAAAGGTGGGCTTGTGACCACCAACGGAAATCCATTTCCAGCAACATGCCCTTGTGAACCCGGCACGTTTTTTTCCTCCTTAGTTAAGTGTGAGCTTATATATAATTTTAGATTATGGGTAGTGCGTTTGTTAGTTTGAAAGTAACATCTGGGACTTAATATGCATTCCGGGATTTATTTCCCCATAGTACAAAGATTCATTTTTGGTCATTCATTCACACCAATGTTTTACGTGAGTACATATATGTAACATTCATTTTTGGATTCATTTTAACAGGTTGGTAGAGCAGGCAGCGCATCCTCGTCAGAAAGGTATGTACATATAATCAGCTAACGAGGCTGCGAAAAACAGTAATGCTCGCTATTTATTTTCCCCTATTTTCCTTTGTTCTTTTAGGCGGCCGGTATAGTAGGGGACAGGTTTTGGTCACGCCACCCCCCGGTAAAAGAAATGCTACTGTTCCCGGGTGATGCGCTTGAGCAGCTTCAGCTCAGCCTGTAACTGATGGTTGCGCTCAGCGTTAGTTTCTTCTCTGATTGTAACAGGGGTTCCTGACTTGCCTGACTACTTGTAGGATCTGTTTCCTTTTTTTTACCTTGCGATCATCCCGCTTAAGCTGCCGTTTCGCCTCTGTGATTATATGGGCATCCAACTTAAGCCTCTCTTTTCTTTTTTTGATTTTAAGAGCATTCCGCTTAAGCTTCCGTTTAATCTCTTTGATTTTAAGTGTATCCCACTCGAGATTCTCCTTCTGCTCTTTTACTTTGCCGGCATTCCGCTTAAGCTTCCGCCTCTGTTCTTTGATTGTACGAGTAATCCGCTCAAGGGCCGTAGATAGATCAGATCCTTTTCCCGTATGGTTCTGCTTCTTAACGGAGGTGGTAGCTTCCTTGGGGGAGATGGAGGGGTAGGGAGTGGTGGAGGGGGGGACGGCGCAAGACAAAGTTCCATCACTCTCATCCATTTCCTCCTCCATCTCCTCCTCCATCTCCTCCATCCTGTCCCCCTCACTTACATCACTCTGCTCCAACCACTCCTCCCCTAACCCCTCCTGCAAGCTTCTATCACTCTCCTCCGAGATATTCTGCCCCCACATCTCGTTTCTATGTCGCGGCTTATATCTAGGCGCACCACTTTCTTCCTCGCTCCCATCTTCACTTTGCCCTGGTCCCCCATCCTCACTTTTCTCCGGTCCCCCATCCTCACTTTGCTCCGGTCCCCCATCCTCACTTTGCTCCGGTCCCCCATCTTCACTTTGCTCCGGTCCGCGGGTTTTGGGCGGCTGTTTAGCTAATGTTATCCGAAACTTTTCAATAGAGCGAGAGAACATTGTTAGCAGTTTGTTGATGGAGCACTGTAGGGAGGAGATTGTGACACGAGTGGTCCGGAGTAGGTGCGATGAGGGGTCTGAGCTGGGCATGTGGCAGTTACAGGTGTCCTTGGAGGGATGGAGACAACGTTGCGGGAAGGGCGGAGAAAGATGAATCCTATGCTGTCGCTCATGCCCGATAGCGTGTAGCAACATGTTCGATGTGCAATATATTTCAGCTCGTAGCAAGCTAACCCAAGCGTATGCTAACCTGGTCATTAGCTATCTCATAATTCGATATCTCGGGTCTCTTGCTGTCTCGTCTGGATTTGCGGGACAGGCACTGCCCTTCTCTACCAGAAACTATTAGCTGTCTCGTATATTTGTTATGTCGTAAGGTTTGTCTTCCAGAGTACGCAAAAAACAATATGACGAGGTGTGAATGTATGCGACTGACAGCGTTGGAGGCTTCCTCTCACCGTGGCTTGATATATGGGACGGTATGTAATGGGTATTTCCGGGCAGCATGTTAACGAATTATGCATTATGATTAGCGTACCAAGCCAAGGTACCCTAACCACCATAGCCGTGAGCCTACATGAAATGTATCCTTCTTATCCTCTGACAACACCTCGTCAACACCGCGAAGCCTTGATGACAGCGTGGTTTCCTTTCTAAAAAGCCCTTTCCTTGGCTTCATCATCAAAGATCTGTCGCATCGATCCCTCTCCTCCCATGATTCGGGTCACATAAAAAGGAGTGAGATTTCCTTAGTTTTTCGATTAGAGGAGCACGGCGGGATAGCGCCATGCACACCTTACCGCATGCTCCTGGTACCTATAACGAATTAACAACGATAAATATCAGCATTCCACTTTCTAAATACGTAAGAAGCGACGTGTTAATAAAGCTGTAAGATGCAATTTATTTGTAAACTTACTGGGTGTAAATGATTATTTTATAGCCACGAATAGGAGAGAGGTTACTCCAGTATCAGAATCTACAATGGAGATGAGAAATAAGAGGACTTTCACTGCCAGACGAGTGAGAAGTCGATCGGCTGAATAAAAGTCCAAAACATACAAAATAGCCGTAGGACATTCCCTTTGTGTGCTCAACTTTCTGTGAAATCGCGTAGCTACTCCCTAATCAACTATTATTGATAATCCCTCCCCTCAACACCAGGGATTCTATGCCTTGAGTTGCAACATTCGCCCCCTCTCTTCGCCCTGCTCAGCATCAGCAACCCTACCGGGACCGCCACATCCCCTAGTTTCGAATCCGCACACACCACCAGTTCTCCGCAGATTTTAAACTGCGCTGTTTTTATCAAAACATCTCCCTCCCTCTCGCGCGCGTCCCCGATCTGCACAGTCGGATCAAACACACACCTGGTCTCAAACAGTCCCAAATCACCCCGTAAGTGCATATTGGGGATGCGAAACTGCTTGCCCGTCTTAAACGTGCCGTATGAGCTGCTCTTGCCCCCATAGATGGTGTACCGGCTCAACCAAGGATTATACTCGATACTTGTCCATTCTGGCGTGCCAGTGCCATTGCTGGTGACGTTGAAGGTATAGAGACCTTTGGAGTCAAAATCCGCTGCGACAGGGTCCGGGCTCATCACCATGGTGAAGTTTGTCGCTGCGCGCCAGTCCTCGAATATTACTTCCCTGGCTTGGCGAACGCCAGGGGCTTCTAGGTGGGCCCAGAGGTCCATTCCCTCGCATGTGTTCTTGTATGTCCTTTTCCAGCTCCACTCTGGCGCCACAAATGGGGCCACAAACATGACACTGGACGCGAATAGCGTGAAGGTCACGCCTCCGACGAGACATAGGACAAGGGTGAATTTGGATCTCTGATCGCGCGCACCAACGAGCAGGATCAACAGTATTTTGATACCAGCGCAGAAGTGGCTAATTCCGGAGAGAGCACTGAAGATGAGTATGCCGGCGAACTCGCCTCGCATGTCGGTTCTTGTATTTGTGGAGCGGGAAGGGTTCCATGCGGGGTAGACGGTGGTCTTAGTGTAGAAGTGCTGCCAGACGGCGATTCCAATATAGTTGGGGAGCTGAATAACTAGGAACAGGAAGATATACCATAGGTAACGGCTACCCATGTTTCTAGATGCCTATGTGCGTTTTGATATTGAAATATAGAATTATAAAAAAAACGGGCTTATGTTTTTTTTCCCTTTCAGTTAGTGAGGGTCTGGAGTTTGTCGAGACGGGGAACAAGGTGGAAGCCAGGAGAATATTTGTGTTATCAGACCGGGTATTTAGCTTTTCTTTAATCAAGGTAAAGTGCCTCCATTTCTAATCATTAAATCACTAGGCACACGTATACCAGGTTAGCATGTCTTCTGCAGAGATGCTCCGCCGTTCACGGCGGTCACCCGGAGCAATGTACCCGGGGCTTCACCGTTACTTGTGGCCCTCCACCAGTAGGTCGCGCCTCCTCCAGGACCTCCAGGACTTCCAGTACACACATAACCCGGCTTATAATGGCACCAAGCTCGATTCCTAGTAGAGAGTTTTCTACCTGCGAAAAAAAGAAAAGAAAAGACTGTGGCGAGAGTGCATCAGCAAAAAATCAATTTGCTCTGTCGCCTCCATGGAGGCAACAGAGCCCACAGAGCACACAGAGGAATTTTGTCTCCATGGAGCGACCCTATTTGCTTCTCCTCCGCGAGCCAAATATGAAATAAATTCTCCTCCGCGAGCCAATATGAAATAAATACTGCTCTACGAGCAAATGTGAGATAAATCAGGTCACATTCGTGACCTCGCCACTACTAGTCCTTTATATGCCGTGAATCGTCATTTATTACTATATATATACTATCTACTAATACGCTAATTACATCATCCACTTGTCACCTCCGCGCCCACCTCCGCGCGCACCTCCGCGCCCACCTCCGCGCCCACCTATGTGCTCACCTCCGCGCCATGCTACCTACCCAATTACACGCGCACCTACCTCCCTACCTCCGCGCCCGACTCCCTCCAAACCCGCTTGCCTGCCCCCGCTTGCCTGCCCCTGCTTGCTTGCCCGCTTGCCTGTCCCCGCATCCTTGTCGATTCACTGCCTGGGGGTGTCCGTTTGGTGCAGTGTTCGGTGACTGGTAGGTGTCCAAATCGTGCTGTATTTGGTGACTGGTAGGTGTCGATTCGCTGCCTAGGAGGTGTCCAAATCGTGCTGTATTTGGTGACTGGTAGGTGTCCAAATCGTGCTGTATTCGCTGCCTGGGGGTGTCCATTTGGTGCAGTATTCGGTGACTGGTAGGTGTCGATTTGCTGCCTATGAGGTGTCCAAATCGTGCAGTATTCGGTGACTGGTAGGTGTCGATTCCCTGCCTAGCAGGTGTCCAAATCATGCTGTATTTGGTGACTGGTAGGTGTCGATTCGCTGCCTAGCAGGTGTCCAAATCATGCTGTATTTGGTGACTGGTAGGTGTCCAAAATCGTGCTGTATTCGGTGCATAGGACGTGTCCAAATCGAGCAGTATTTGGTGACTGGTATGTGTCAATTCGCTGCCTTGTAGGTGTCTATTTGATGCAGTATTCGTTGACTGGTAGGTGTCGATTTGCTTCTTGCAGCGGTGTCAGTAAAGGCGTCAAAAAGCAGAGGAAGGTAAATACGTATCCAGGCGTCGATACATGCAGGAGGTAGGCGTCGATACAGGTAGGTGTCGATAGAGGTAGGAGGTAGGAGGTGAGTTAGGAGGTGCGGTAGGCGGTGAGGTAGGAGGTGAGGTAGGAGGTGAGGTAGGAGGTGAGGTAGGGGGTGAGGTAGGAGGTGTGGGTGGATCCTCGAGGTGTGGAGAACAGTCAAATCTGACGTCATTCGCCACTGCCTTACCGGGACTAGCTACCCCACATTTATACCGTAACATATGGGTATCTGTGTTGCGAGACAGCAGGGTTATAGGTAAATTAGGGCAGCCTTTGAACGCCAATATGAAAGTTTTGGTGTAAAATATCCCTGCTGCAGCGTAACCTATATCCTCAAATTTTACGCTACGCGTACTGATTATAGCCCGCAGTCTTAATCTACAATCTGGAATATACAAGCGACCGAATTGCGATACATATCCCGGAGTATACAGGCTATCTTAGGTATCATTATTCTATTGATGGGTAACGCTACCGATTTCTTTTTCGAAATAGGTAATCATATATTATCACTCGTATACCCCGTCATGATGCTTTCTTCATTATGGGTGTGAGGTCCGTCAACTGCGCTGTTTCAAGAACACACTTTACTATAATATATACCCTATGTATGTCAGCCGTCTTTATGTTTTATCTCGAGGTTCAGCAATACACTTGAGACGGCAATGGCGTTTTTCTTAAGCTTTCAAAAAAAAAAAAAGAGGGGGGGCGGGATATGTTTGAATGCTTCTTGTGTACGCAATTGAACAGACGAGAAAGTCGGTAGTATGACCGACCCCCTTCTCCCTCGTGTACATACATCGGATAACTTGTCCCTCTCCGCGGGATACGGTTTTGGGCCTGTTCTATGCCCGTGGCGGGGTGTGATATCCTGCTGAAGAGGGGTGTTCAATCCCATTAGGTAGGATATGATAGCTTAACTATTTACGCCCCTTCCATTTGCTGAATACGTTATCCTTTTTCACTGGGATATGATAAGAGATCCCTAGTGAAGGAGAATTATTTCAAGGAGGTAAGCATGTTCTGACTAGTAGGGGATATCCTACCCTTCGTAAGGGATACCATCAAGACTTTAAATTTTTAAAATGTACGTAGATTAGGGAATATATCGAACTTACACATTAACTATTTCATCTAGTAGATCATACAGACCTAACACAAAATCAAATTACCAGTCTCAACCTCAGGTTTAGAAATTCGACAGCCAAAAGAAATAGCCCAATTTGCCCAAGTCCAAAATTGAGAGGGATGAGAAATGCTACTAGCAGGAGAACACTTTATTCTATGTACAACTCCTTATTCTTATGATCAATGGGGTATTAGATTATACCCATACTATTAATAATACACTGAGGTACAAATTCGGTTGTGTTCGTAGCACAATTGACATGTGTGTTATGAACACAATGGAACTGTGATGGAAACACACTGGAACTGTGTTTATAAACACGCTTTATATGTGTTTTTTTACACATTTTTAACACACTTTTGACCAAAGGTGTTCTTTTCATGTTCTGAACACAAGAACAGTGTGTATTTGACACTATAAACTTGTGCTACTGGCAGAAAAATCGAAGAAAAAACCTTGGGGGAATTGAACCTCCAATCATATATGTATGAATATGTCTTTACCTGCAGGCTAACTACTAAGCCATAGAGCAATTTACATATTTATTTCTCAACTTGATCATATAAGCCGATTAAATAGACCACACTAGACATAATTACTTTTCACAACTGTGCCAGCTCTAGTAGCCGTGTAAATGCATAAATTTTGACGTTTCCCATACAAAAGGTTACGAGATACATATTATTTAATGCAATAACCGCATTACTTTGTGTTAAAGGCATTCCTGTCCCATTACCGACCACTCTACCAGATAAAGGGATGTTAAATGCATGGTTTCTGGCGTTTCCTGCTTTCCGCCAATGAAGCTCCCCCTCTAGATCTCGAGATAGTTGAGTATTCAAACAAAATAATTCGATGGGGTTATCAAATGGTATCCGGCATCAATGGGCTTGTAAAAGTTGGGGAATACAATTTCATTTTGGTGGATCCATTGTTTGGCATATATATATACATGTAGGGTATTCCCACTTGATGCTTCAGGTATAATAGTAGGATGTCTTACGATGATCGTCAATGATGTGAAGCATCATCGGTTGCCAAAACCTATCCCCCCCCCTGTGTATACGCCCAAGCGGGTGACAGGTGTGACAGGCAAATATCTCTGTATAGTCGTCTGTATAGTCGTCTGTATAGTCGTCCGATTTCCCTTAAAACGACTTTCCCCCCACCAAAATATTGACATTTCCCAGCGAAAATTAAACCCCCAGAAACGACTTTCCCGACGACTTTACTGAATATTCTGGGTACACATTTACACGGCTCCTAGAGCAGGAACACAATTGTAGAATGGCTAACGTATAACCCAATATAATTTTGTTACCAACACAATCGCTACCCAAAAGAAATGCCATGATGATTCGGGGACACACAGAACGTGTGCTACTAACGCACACTATATAGTGAAATGTGCTCATGACACAATTCCGCAAGTACAAACACAATAAAATCGTGTACCTCGTCTCATACCTCAAGGCTCACCTGGCCACGTACCTCGATCACTGGATAGGTATGTACGTCTTTCGGCACCTGTATCGACACCACACTGATGCACGAATTGACACCCGAACAAATGCAAGCCCTTTGTTCATTCGACACTCGAATCGGCATCAAAGTAGGCACGTGGGTATATAGGCAGGAAGGCAAACAGGCGGGCGGGCGGGTGTCTGGGCGGTGGGCGGTGGGCGGTGGGCGGTGGGCGGGCGCGGAGAGATAATATATGTGCGCAACAAGGCAGGGCGGAGGGGCCAAGTGGTTGATCTAATTACCCTATATAGTAATAAACGACGATTCACCGCATGCGAGATCACAAAATGTGATCTGATTTATTTTGCTCACGGAGAAGAAACCTTTTGCTCTGCATGTTCTGTGGGCTCCTCCATGGAGGAGACCAAGGAGACAGCGGAGTAAATGATTCACCGATAGCGCGCAACGGCGGTGCAACACCTCAACGCCACAACGCCGCAACCACCAGATCAAAAAGGTTCCACTTTTTTTTTGACAGAGCTACATAAGAGAGAAGCGTATCAGGTCAATCTTTATGTAAGGCCACGCTGATGTACACATTTCCGAAATTACCACTCAGTATCACCCCTGCATTCCCAGTTTCGCATAAGATATTAGATAACCTAAAGCAATTCAGACACTCATCAAGGCAGCTCTTATTCATTACTGAGAACTACAGTGTGCTAGGAAGATAGAGACGGTAGTGAAGGCTAGTGGTTGGTACATAGGATATTTAAATGCTATTTATTCTTTCTTCATACACGCTCTACTACGTCGAGAAATGTGTATTGATAATGTATCCTCATCATGCCTCCATATAATGCATCGGCGAATGCATCCCCAGTCCCACTTTATGATTTTACTGCTGACATTACTTGAGAGTCAGAGATAGAATTTTAAAAAATACATTGTCGGGATCTAACCTGGAGTATTAAGCTTGAGAATCCCGCATTTTACCGTATAAGTCATCAGCAGATATGGTTCGATAGCAAACTGAGACATAGCGAATTAAAATATGTAGGGAAAAGTCAATAATGCATCGACCGTACGAGTTTACACAGCTCACGACAGCTTATGCGCCAATTGATTCATTTACATACTTGACCCGAGTACATGGGCAATACATCAATTGATGCATTTCCCGCCGTGGTACTCGTTCATTAAGTCGTCGGATGTCGTTGCAACCAAATCCCCACACGAAATTCCGACCATTTAATGAACGCGTGAGTAGAGTGCTAGGAATACCTACCTAAATCTTGAAGTTAGGCCTTTTGCGATAAATATATCTAACTGTATATGGACTAGTTGATCCGGATGCCAAATACTACTCGCTATCCAACATAAGAACCTGAAAATGCAGGTGCCGATGACAAGGATAATTTGTATGAACCAAGACAATTCTGCATACAAATTATCCCTGTCTCCGTCACCCGCATTTTCAGGTTCTTATGGTGGATAGCGAGTACATGTATTTAGATGAGGACAGGGGTCGGAGAGTTGATGAGCCTATCATGCGGTAGGGGAAGGCCAAAACTCGGGATACCATATTAATCTTGGCGTGCCAGATCTAACCATCCGGGATAGCAATGAGTCTAGCATGTTCCGGCGTAGTGAGGCGCGGCTGTAGTGACTAGGTCATATATGTACGTGTCCTTCTCTTATGAGATAAGGCAAACCTCTCCACTTTCGAGTGGCGTATCGGGAGTATTTGTGCTTTGGCAATTTATGCCTTGAACGCACTTTGCAGTGAGAATCGATGGGGACCTCATCGGCATGTGCTTTTGTTGGTAATAATGGATCCTTCTAGGCCGCGTTCAGCAGAAAAAAAGCTTGCCTATCGTCAAGAGTTCAAGGCTAATTAATCCTTTAGTATCCTCAGCCGCTCTCTCCTCCTTTCCAGCTCTCTTGCTCTATAAATGGGCCAACGCTGGTTCCTACTCTACACTCCAGGAGAAGCCGTCATAAAATGCACAGAATTCCCACTACATACCTCTGGAATCCTCTCTCGTTATCGTCTTCTTCTGAAGTTAATGTCAGAAGTTATATTTGGGCCATTCCAGCGATATATATCACGCTATTATTAGCAGTTGTCCTCAGCAGAGTTAGTAAGATCGACGTTGGGCGTATGTTGAGATTCATGGAAAACACACGTGTGGTCTTTCAAGAGCTTTATGTAAGAACTACTCTTTAGCTGCATGGTTTATAGGTTCTGACAGGTTGCATACTAGGCCCTGCGAAATTATTTAGCTCCTGCCCCGCAGCGGTGGGTGAACATAGGGGGTGTTTTCATATTGCTCTCTGTGGAGAGAGGTCTGAGGGGTTACCTTCCCTATCTAATTAGATTACAACAGGAATCTCTGTTTGGGAATACTGGTACATTGCAAAGCTATTATTATATTTCACTCTTGGTCGAATTAAGCTCAATTATTCTTCAGGTGATATCATGCTTATTTTTCGAGGCGTCTGCTGTGTCTTTCTCTGCACCCGGTTTCTTCCGGCATTACGTACGATGATCTGGGCGCCAGTCAAGGCGGATATAGAGCTTGTTTTTGGAACCGCAGCCGTTGGAAGTATACTTGATATGGACAATGAGATATATGATTGTAAGGACACTACAACGCATCGAATATCTATAACCAGGGCTTCCAACATCATCACAATTGCCGACAGAGTCATTATGGTAATGGCCCCACGGTTTATCGACATCACGATTGATGTCTATTATCTCTACAGACAGAGTCCGCTGCTAGCGGTAGCTACAGCGACACATTTATTGTTTTATCTTTGCGTCTTTCAGGGGTTGCAGAGGAAAGACTCTAATGTATGGCAGCTTGAAACTGAGGTTAGCCTATCACTTCCAACGTCGTTGATTTACGAGATGGGCTTACATAGGGGTAAAATTTCAAAGGCTCAAGTGAACCTGATGACAATGAACTGGGATCTAGTTTCACTTCGCAGAGCTATTGTTGTACGTAACGCGGCTTTCAAGGTCTTGGCATACCGCTTACTGGCGTACTATAGCTTATGGGAAAAACACACCAAGAGAGGCTTTCTCATGTAAAAGGTATGTTCCCACATCAACCTGGCTTTCGAATTTCAATCGGATAATAACCACATTCCAGTGTCACAAACATTTCATGACCGGAGAAAAAGTCGAATAATTTGGGAAAATATCCATAGTATCGTCAAAAGCTTCGTTCTTTTATCAACCGAAGTTGCTGTTAAGATTCTTGCAGTATTGTACGATTCCAATAGGGAGGAGGTTGCGAAAAACGCTACTGCGACCTGGTTCTGTTTCGAGCAGCTCAACAGTTCAGTTTTATCGTTTGTTGATGCATGTAGGAGTTTTCAGTCAATATCGAGTGATTTGAAACAATATCTAGACGTCATCGGATCCAAAAAACGCACAAAGCTTAACGATAAGGACCTGGTCGACCTTGTCCTGGGGGAAGGGAAAATCACTCTCAACAACGTTACATTTCACCACAAAGATCCAAAGACTCTAGTGTTTAAAAATTTAAGCTTCACAATTCCTGGTGGTACGAGAGTAGCTATAGTTGGCGAATCAGGCGTGGGTAAGACCACGTTATTGATGCTACTCGCAGGATATCTACTACCTGATGAGGGGATGGTCCTCATCGATGGGAACAACACCAGAAATTGTACTGAGACCAGCTTAAATAAAGTAGTTGGTTTGGCACGTATATCGCTTAATCCATGCTCATAGAAAGATCCTAATAGATAGGTTCCGCATAGGATCTCGATTTTTCCCCAAGAGATCTATCGCAGAGAACATCGGATATAGGCTCTCTGATCTAGCCAACGAAGGTAAAACAGCGATATCTTATTTATGTCCTGCACACACATATCTAGGTTTTGTCCTAACTATTTTCTAGAGATGTCTCGCATGTGCAAGCTTACGCAAATTCATAGTACAATAATGAAAATGAATCTTGGTTATCAATCAGTAGTCAACAAGGCTTGGTCGACGCGGTTTTCTACAGGCGAAATCCAAAGAGTAAGTTCAATAAGCCAACTGCTTTGGGTTGAGATTCTAACCGGAGATATAGTTCTGTATAGCTAGAGGGCTTCTCCCAGTGCCGGGTATCTTATTAACTGACGAAATGTTTAGTAATATTGATCCAAGAAACAGGGGGTTGATTGAACAGAGTATGTTGGAAGAGACTCAAGGTCGCACCTGCACTCAGGTTTCCGTTACGTATTTCACCCTTTTTTGAGACGTATCGACGAGGTAGCCGTTCTCAAAATAGTACGCTCGGCACAATCTCATTGTATTAGTCAATTCTCATTGTATGCACATGACTCCGGTGTGAGTCATTGAATAAGGGTATTAGTCATAGGATATGACTCAGGATTTATTGTATGCCATGGCTATGGCACGGGATTCTATTTGTCATACGACCTTTCTGTACTACCTTTCTTTAGTATAAATACGGGGCATTCCCCCCATCAGTTAGTTTCATTATCACGCTCAATATACTACATTTCTCCATATACATTTCTCTAGGTTATGAGCCCGGGGACAACAAACGCTTTTACTCCTTACCATTTTTACTACAAGTACACTTTATCATTTTTACCTCAAACATGACTACACACGTGAAAATTCCCTCGCTCGCATGCAAGCTGGATGGGCTAGCTCATTACACTGCATGGAGGGACCTCGCGTCTAGAATGTTGATGGTCAATGATCTGTGGAATATAGTCAATGGAACGAGCCAGCGTCCTAGCCTGATCACCACTACTGTCGAGAAAACCTCAACACGAACAGCACCAGCAGAAGCGGCAGCACCTGCCGGAGCATCTACTGAAGTAGCTGAAGAAGGTGAAGAAGAGACTGAAGACAACAGCGAAGAGATACTCGAATGGATCAAGAAAAACAACCTAGCAATAGTGTTCCTCCAATCCAACATCGAATTCGAGATACTACTCACACTCGCACCGTCAGAAACCGCCCACCAAATCTGGACCCAACTCGAGGACAGATTTGATCGGAAAACAGTCGCATCACTACACTCCCTTCTTGGCAACGTGTTGAACCTCCAGTACACACCCGACAAGGGTCTCAAGGAACATCTAACCGAATTCTCAACTCTTTGGTCGCAACTCCTCACTAGAACTAGTAACTCTACGGACAACACCAAGGACCCACTCGGTTACCACCTCCACCAATTCGCATCCGTCTCGGAAGTGAAAGCATCCTTCTTACTCCTCTCACTCCAGCATGAATCTCTTGAAGCAGTCGTTGACAATCTCCAATCCAAGCCTAACGTTACATATGATGACGTATACGAAAAGCTCTTGGACCTAGATTCACGCAAAGCTCAGATTTCACATACCGGAGAAGCCTACAACATTAGGCGAGGAAACCCAAGAAGCAACAACAACAACAACAGAGTAGAACGAAACAGGCCCAGACAAAAGAACTCGAAGGAACTCACCTGCACATGGTGCACCAAGAATGGCGAATATGCAAAAGGCCACACGCACAAGGACTGCCGCAAACTTAAAGCTTTCAGAGATAAGGAGAAGCCCGCTGCTTCTGGCAACATCCATGTCGCGTCCGGTACTTCATTTCACACAGAACTAGACCTCTCTTGGCTCCCCGACCTTTCTGGCCTGCCTGCTCTCGACGAATCGGACGTGTTCAACATGCCGACTTCGTTCGACACCACCAACTTCTCAGAGTCATCCTCGGACATAGTAATGGAAGACAACTTCGCCCTAGTTGCAGGACCTTCCCGTTCCGACCACAAGGCATGGATCTTTGACCCTGGTGCTACCAACCATATGACCGGAACTTTGGTAACCAACCCTGCACCTCACTCCGGCACCATCACTGTCGGAGGAGGACAGAAGCTGAAGATAACCGGAATTGGCAACGTCACCATCAATGGATCACATGGCCTCATCACTCTTGAGAACGTCTTCCTTGTACCTGAGCTCGGCAATACCAACTTGATGTCTTGGTCCTGCATAGCAAGGAAAGGATTTACCACCATGGGAACGGATAACGGCTTTACCATTTACAAACCAAACAGCAAGGAAATCATTGGGATCGCTAACGCAAATAGTACTGGTCTTTACATTTTTGAGACAAAGGAACCATGCGCGCACCTCACCACCGCTACCACCTTCTACGAATGGCACCAGCGGCTCGGTCATCTCCCCGCCTCCTCGCTCTCACGGTTACGCAATATGGTCGCCGACCCGAAATCCCTACCAACAACAGGTCACATCGAAACATGCAATACCTGTGAACTCGCCAAATCCACCAAACAACACCTCGCCCCTCTCACCACACCACGATCCAAGGCTCCACTAGAATTGATCCATTCAGATCTCAGCGGCAAATTTTCCACTGTTTCTCTGGGAGGGTTCTCTTACTATATCACTTTCATCGACGACTATTCACGCTACGCACACCTATATTTCCTTAAAAAGAAATCGGATGCGGCAGAAGCAACAAAGGAATATATCGCCTATATGGAAAATCAGCTAGATAAAAAGGTAAAGAGGTTTAGGAGCGACAATGGTGGCGAGTATATCTCCGACAAACTAAAATAGTTCTTCATCTCGAAGGGGATAAAGCATGAATTCATCGTTCCCTACTCACATGAGTCGAACGGTATTGCGGAACGTTTTAACAGGACAATAGCTACAATGGCACGATCCGCCTTGCTTGACCACACACTCCCGAAGGGACTATGGGCAGAAGCGATCAACTCAATGGTACACGTAAAAAACCGTCTACCGCACAAATCACTCCCGGACATGACACCATACGAAGCACTTACCGGAAACAAACCCTATATAGGGCACCTCCGATCCTTCGGTGAAACAGTGTTCATACACATACCTGTCGAAGCACGACCAGCCGGAACAAAGCTGGACGCTAGGGCAATAACGGGACAATTTGTCGGATACGGAGACTCGGCTAAGATCTGTCGAGTTTATATACCATCACAAAGGAAAGTTGTACTATCTCGACACTTTCGCTTTAAGGGACTATCGGTAGGGGAAGAAATTGCTCCAATCATAACCGAAGTACCCCCACAACCAAAACAGGTCGAGATAAAGCAGGAACCCCTCTCAGAATACGAATCCAACAGCGAACAAGCCTCCTACGAAAGTGAGGAATCTTATGAATCCGAGGAAGAAACTGAAGAGACACACGCAAGTAAAGTGGGGGCCGGCTTAACGAGGCCCGCTCCTGAAAGTCACCCGCTTGATGAAAATAAACAAGATACTAACCAAAGACGTAACCCGGCAAGGGAACGCAATGCACCAGAACGATACGGACATTACACAGAGAAAGACGACACCCTCGCAGAACCAAACACCTACCAACAAGCAATAACCAGTCCAGACTCCGAAAAATGGCTACAAGCTATGGAAGCAGAGATGGAATCGCTAGCTAGGAACGATACATGGAAATTGGTCAACACACCAACTCACCGGAAACTCGTGGACTGCAAATGGGTATACAAAATCAAACTCGGGCCAGATGGCAACCCCATTCGGTACAAAGCTCGACTCGTCGCAAAAGGTTTCTCTCAGGTACCAGGTCAAGACTTCGATCAGACCTTCGCCCCCGTCACTCGATATGAATCAATAAGACTCCTACTCGCATGCACCTTACAAACCGGTGGCAAATGCGACCAAATGGACGTTACAAGCGCATTTCTATACGGCGAACTCCAGGAAGAAATCTACATGAAATCTCCTTCCGGTTACCCTACTCCCGGCAAAGCATGCAAACTCATTAAATGCATCTACGGCCTGAAACAATCCTCAAGGGAATGGTATGCTCGTCTCTCGAAAACGCTAATCAAAATGGGATTCAGAAAAGCAGACTTCGACCCTTGTGTCTTCATACACAAAACAGGGGAAGTAGTCATCGCAATATACGTCGACGACATCTTGATCTTTCATTGGTCAGATGAACACAAAAACAAAGTTAGCCTACAACTCCATGCTGAATTCGAAATGACCGAAGCTGGAACAGCGAACTGGGCCCTCGGAATCCACTTGATCCACACTTCGACCGGCATCATCCTATCACAGGAAGCCTACCTCAAGCGTGTACTCATCAAATATGATTTCGACAACTCCAGACCTGTGGCAACTCCCATCGACAACAACGCCTCCCTCCAGAAGGGAACCGAAGAAGAAAGAATCAACGATCCAACACTATACCAATCAATAATCGGATCACTCATGTACGCAGTAATCGGTACCAGACCGGACCTCGCCTACACCGTCACCATGTTATCACAATTCTCTTCCTGTCCCACCAAAGCTCACATGACCGCAGTACACCGCGTCCTCCGTTATCTCAAGGGTACCCTTAGCTGGTCACTCTACTACTCAAAAACGCCACCAACTGCACTCATCGGCTACAGCGACGCCAGTTATGCCTCGGACCTCGACGATCGCCGATCTTTTACCGGCCACTGCTTTATGCTAGGGGAAGCTCTTATCTCCTGGCGCTCTTATAAGCAACGCTCCGTCGCCACCTCCACCACAGAGGCAGAATACATGGCCCTCTCGGACAGCAGCCGTCAACTTATATGGCTAAGGAATGCAATACACGAACTGGAACGGAAACCTACTATCTCTTTCATTCTTCGCGGCGACAACAACGGCTCTCTTTCTTTAGTTCGCAACCCAGTTTTTCATAAACGGTCCAAGCATATCGATGTTCATTTTCATTTTGTTAGGGAGAAACACGAGGACGGTTTATTTCAATTGGAGTACATTTCTACAAACGACAATGTGGCGGATCTTCTTACTAAGGGTTTAGACAAGGGAAAGCATGTTTTATTTTCTTCTACAATTCACTGTGGCTCACGAGGGGAAGTCTCAAAATAGTACGCTCGGCACAATCTCATTGTATTAGTCAATTCTCATTGTATGCACATGACTCCGGTGTGAGTCATTGAATAAGGGTATTAGTCATAGGATATGACTCAGGATTTATTGTATGCCATGGCTATGGCACGGGATTCTATTTGTCATACGACCTTTCTGTACTACCTTTCTTTAGTATAAATACGGGGCATTCCCCCCATCAGTTAGTTTCATTATCACGCTCAATATACTACATTTCTCCATATACATTTCTCTAGCCGTGTGCTGATCCGGAATAGGCATCATCATTCCGATGCCAAACGATTCGACCTGATCATAGCGTTGGGCCCAGTCGTTGTTGAAGTAGGAACCCATGACGAGCTTCTAAATAGACGGGGATATTACGCATCTCTAGTTCAAGGACCAGGAGAGAGGGTACATAGGTGAAAGATGTTACTCTTGATAGGGGTGGAACGCGGGTGGGGCCGGTTTGTAGTTATCCACAGTAGTAGTTTTCTTAATAAAATGTTTTCTCTTTTGTTCAACCAATCCAACCTAACCAATAAGGCTAAACAACTCTGTTGTGTACTATTTGTCCACAACGTATTTTTACACAACCTACTTTGTACTCGCCACTAGACTAATAAGTACCCGAAAATGCCGGCACTCTGAATCCAATAAGAATAGCATCTCATTTGCATATTCAGGTACCTGTTACCCGTCGCGAGTACATACACTGAGCTAAGTATATCTGTTGCTCCTAATGCTTTCTTAAAAAGGCAAGCTCCGAATGTCAGTCCAAGTGATACCTAGCGATAGTCAGTAGCACTGATTGCGGCAAGACTTTGTCCCTTGGGGCGGTGAGAAACGTAGAATCCAGCATTCCCTACCACAGTACAGTCGCAACTCGATATGCCGGATCTCAATAAGCCGGATCCTTGCTATCCCGTACGAAATCCTGTGGGATGTTATTTTTTCTTTCTGGAAAATCAATTTGCTATCCCGGACTTTTTGCTATCCCGTACGAAATCCTTCGAATCTTGGCAATCCAGCATATCGAGTTGCGACTGTACTGAGCTTGGTGCTTTGTCACTAGGCCACGATCTATTATTTTATTCAAGGAAGGTGAATTAGCTTTGCTTGAATAGGAAGTCCTAGATCTTGCTATTCTTACCGGTCCAAGGGACAAAACCATCCTGGACGGGTCGGGTCGTACACCACCGTACAATCCCAAATTTACCTTTATTCCGGAGGTCCGTAAGCAGGAATTCCCACTCTCCTTTTTCTTCTATTGGAGAATTCTTACTTTATGCGAGTAAAAAGGATTGGGCCCGAACGCAGAATATATCGCCTATTTAGTCGCCAGCCTTTAGTGGAGCGAAAAATCTAAGATATCCGTAATGGTACGGTGCGGCACCCAGATAACCACGGTGTGTTAAGTTGTCATCTTTTGCGATACAGGATCTTGCTGGATGCTTTTATCCGTCCCCTCGACAACCCATTAAATTAGCTCATCTCTTTTAGCACCAGGCCTCTGACACAGAATCTCAGAGGTTTCCGTTATTAGACATTGTTAAGTAATTTTGAACGCATAGCCAATAGAGTACTCTAATAACTAACTGACAACCAATCGTTTAAGAATCCCTGACGGGCGGGAGATAGTACTGTAGGAATATTGTGACTCCTACATCCCTGTTTCAGACCCCTGTCAGCTCTCAGCACTCGGTATATAACTGTCACACTCTGTACAAAGTCTATCACTCTCGCTCTTATTCGCACACATCGATTATCTACCATGGCATATGTTTTTCCACCCGTTGTTGTGACTACTTCGCTCTACCTATTCCATTTGGCTATACAACAACGCAAAGCGCATAAAATAGATCAACTACTCAAAGACGGTCATGACCCGAAGGCGTCAGACCATCAAGGTAGAACACCTCTCCACTGCGCTGTGAATCACAACTGCATAGGTATTGTCAGTATTTTAATTCCGCTGTCGGACCTAAACGCCGGGGACCAACTCGGCCGAACCCCTCTCCATCTTGCTGTCAGAAACGGATTCGAAGATATTTCTCTTCTGCTACTCGAACATCAGGCAAATGCCAATACCCAGGACATCGATGGTAAAACGCCACTACACTTCTCCGCGACATGCCGCCAACCTGTAGCGACAACCAAGGCGCTGCTCCAGAATGGAGCGCGTCCCGATATCCAAGCAGAAGATGGATGTACCGCTCTCAATTGGGCTTGTTTCAATAATTCCACCGCAGCAGTCCATATCCGGCTGCACTATGGGGCAGATGTCGAAAGTCAGGACAACAAACATTGTAAACCACTCCACTGGGCTGAGAAGCATGGAAACAAAGGAATTAGAGAGAAATTGATCCAGGCTGTGGCAATAAAGAAGAGACAGGAGGAAGAAAGGGAGGCAGCGCAAAGATGGGGAGGACTTAAGGACAGAGAAGATGAAGGAACAGTTTGATCAATTTCAGTTTCATTTATTTATCATACGCTTATTTTGCTTTGTTTCGTTGCTTTCCGTTTTGCTTTGTTTTCGGTACGGGTACTGTGAGAGGTGGTGGAGGAGATTGGGCAGTTCTGGGGCAGTGAGATGTTCTGGGGCAGTGAGATATTACCATAGACTACGGTCTGCATGTAATTAATGAGTTAAAATAAAAAAAAGAAACAAGCTGTGGCAGATAAGAATACAGAAGCTAAACGGAGTGGGAATACCCCCCCCCCCCTCCCCCTCCCACTGTGATGTGCGGAGCAAATCTGCAAGATCAGTTCCAGTTCTTCCAGCATATAGCAAGTGTTAATTGAGAAAACAAAGATTATGCTTACCCCCTCGACTGCACTAAGAAGCATAAGAAGAACGAAACTATCAGCCTATTAACTGCCAATACAGCTTCTCTAAGCTGCCACACCGCTAAAGTCGTCACGAACAAAAGCGGAAGGGAACGTAATGAGGTTCGAGGGGGCGGTGGTAATACTGCTCAAAGTAGCAATAGCCAATTCAGAATCGATGAAAATCACCAGTTTGTTAGAACCGAACACACCGCCCGTCAGTTAGTCGGTCAATACAACGACGCAGACATCCCCCCCTTTTTCTACTTTGACATCCTGTAAGTGACAGAAAACGAAATCTCCAATTCACTCACTCTTAATCAGAAACAAATCCTCAATGCTTAGTGAGTACGATCTCTTCGGTACAGTTGCTTATATAGTATCGCACTTACGGCTAGTAGTTTTCGATTCGTACTTCTACTTCTACCCGTAGCAACATTTACTATGGTACACACGACCGGTGGGAAGTGTGCTACTAGCACATATCTGATGTGATGCAACTAGTTTTTATGTGTTCCGGACACATATTTCTAGTATGATGTGCTATCAACACAGATTATGTGTGTTAGACAAAAGTAGAGATGTAAAGGCAATGTCAATTTGCGTTAGTAGCACATATAGATCCGAGAAATAAATTCACTCAAGCGAGTCTGTGCTAGTAGCACACATAAACTTGTATCCTAGAAACAAATATGCCACCTATCTACTACCTCGCCTCCTACCTCACCTTCTACCTCACCTTCTACCTCGCCTCCTACCTCCTAAGCAGCGAATCCTGCACAATTTGAACACCTACACCTACCAGGCAGCGAATCCTGCACCTACCAGTCCTCGAATACTGCACCAAATCGACACCCCCGGGCAGCGAATCCTGCAACTACCAATCACCGAATCCTGCATCGTTTGGACATCTCCTAGGCAGCGAATACTGCACGATTTGGACTCCTACCAGGCAGGCAGGAGACAGGCAGGTCAGCGGGCAGGAAGGCAGGCAGCGGGTAGGTCAGCGGGTAAGTAGGAGGTAGGAGGCAGGAGGCAGGGAGCAGGCAGATCGGCGGGCAGGTCAGCGGGCAGCTCATTGGGCAGGAGGACAGCGGAGGCGGGTGGGGCGCTGAGAAATATGTACATAAATTTACCTAGCCACAGTGTGGATTAATAAATGTCCAGGACTATGTACCGATTGCCGAGTGACCTCATTTTACCAGCAAAATTCGCTATGTGCGAGTAACACATGTAGTGATGTGTTTCTTGCACAGACCAATGTGTGTGAGTAACACAGTAATATGTGCGAGTAACACACAGGATGTGTGTTACTTTTGTGTAATATACACAGATTTCGTGTGTCCTCGGTACATATCGTGATGTGTTAGTAATACACTCAAGGTAATGTGTAACAAACACATATCAGCATGTGCTTATAACACACATTACCTTGAGTGTGTTACTAACACATCACGACATGTACCGCGGTGCATTACTGGGATGTATGATTAGCTCAATGTTACACAAATATATATGTACACATAGTGCTCATTTTGTTCAAGGACTTTTGAGTGTCAGTGTACCTACATGTTTTCGGTATTGAAATAGTTAAATTAAAATCAAATGTTAAGAGGCCCATTAATACATTTGTGTGCCCAACCGCATTAAGCTGTAGATACACCATTCACAGTGCTGAAACCTTACAAAGAGCCGGCGCGAACACTTGAGTTTGTTGGACTTTAGCTACATATCCTTTTTACGGCTAAAGATTGGTACTTTACCGGGCACGTTTCAAAATAGAAACATCCCAATAAATACCATTCTAGGCTAGTACACATGTTCTAACAAAATAGTTGCCCTAATTCCATTTTTCTTACTCATGTTGATGGGTGGGTTACCCTGCCGAACAATCATTATGTACAAACCCTTAAAGTTCATTGGCATATCTAGGTACTCGTAAATCTCTAACGTTTCCGAACTGGACTGGGCATGAATATGGGTATAAATCGTGCTTGGCGGTATGCAGACCCAGTCCAGTTCGGAAACGTTAGAAAATTGCGAGTACATATCTGTTCTGGTCGTGAAGAGCGGCCAACAGCCCCACGATTTTTCATATATTGTATTTTGATGCCCTCAACCCCTTTCTGTGGGCGAGGCTTCTTCCCAGCGATGAGTGCTTTCCCGGTGAAATACGTTGATGTATGTATGTACAATAGTTTGCGGGTAGCACGATCTAAACCGTCTAGTTGTTTGTCCGTACTAATACATGCTGTGAGATTGCTCTTGGATGTTCAATATAGTTCGTTTCTTCCTGAATATCAATTGATCACAATATTGCACATGCGATAAACCGGTCCTCGGTTGAGATTCCTGCTTTGCATGAGCCTGATAGTTTACCAAGGCAGTAGAACCGCTCTACATCTTAAGCCTCCTTCGTGCAGTCGGTTCGGCGTGGGCACAATTTTGCATTTTGATAGCAGCTGGCGGGGAGGTCTGGCCGCATAGCAGTGACGTGAGAGGTATGTCTTTTTGTTATCTTCCTATCCAGGAAGCTAGGCAACGGCCACTTACATATAAATCTCACAATAGATGCGGATCGGTCCATCACTTATCCCCTTGCGATGCTACTCACATCATTTCGATACCAATCACGCCCTTCGGATACCAATCGCGTCTTACAAAATCAGTCGTGTCTTGAAGACAGAGGTCATTCCCCCTGTCCGGCCTAATTTCATCACCGCCCAAGAACAATAATAGGCTTGTTACCCAGCGTGGGCACACCTGGAAAGGTTATAGTAACACTCGGGTGAATATAGATAGCATTACCTCATGAGGATACTACTCGTTCAGTCATGACGTTTCCGGACTGGGCCGCTATTGCATACACTAAAATCTACATAAGATGCCTTTTTTTGTATGGCATGCAATAGTGGTCCAGTCCGGAAACGTCATGACAGAACGAGTAGACGCCGAGCTTGAGGTACGTCACCGTTACAATTATAGTAGGGGTAGGGATGGTTAAACCGCCAAGCGAGGAGTGTCGGGTTCTCTAATAGAGACGGAGGAGAAGACGCACTGCTCTGTAATATTGAAGGTGAATATCAGCGAGTGTGCGGTGTAGATGGGCATATCCGCACATTATATTTGTGGCCCATCAGGAATCCCAAAGTCTATACTCTACAACGATCGACCAATAGGTCTCTTGCCATACTTCTATATACAGTAATTTTCCCCATTGCTTTATGTACTCGCCTACTAGATTAAGAACCAGAAAATAAGAATGATATTTTGGTATAGAAAAACATTGCCACCCCATAAAACCAATCCTTAACATTGTCACCCGCGTTTTTGATCATGCCGGCCATCAAGCAAATATTATTTGAGGGTATTCATGGCGACATGGGTTGGGCTTCGATTGTGGTCAATCATACATGTATGTATGTACAGCCACTCATTAAAAGTGTTCGTGGTTCGGATTTGGTGTGACATGTCCGGCTCAAGTTAGGAAAGTGCCCATTAAAGTGCTCAAAACCTCAACACAGCAACAGTCAACGGTGGTCAAAGTCGATATTAGATGTCCATGGTATTTTCATTCCTGTAACTCACTGGATACAATTATATAGATACATTTGGGTTCCTCAATTTGCGCGTGAAATCTGGTAGTCACATCACGCGCTGACCAACTTTGATGTGAATCATGAACACTTTTGATGAGTGGCTGTACCTTACAAAAAGGATCCTTGCTGCATTCGGTCAGCTAAGACATATGCTAGGGTTCATTACTTCGAATCTATCCCATGGTGGGATAAAATTGTCAAAGTTGCGACCTCCCTTTTCCAGCCTTCACTAGCCTAGTGTGGTAGTTCTTAGAAATTCTTGATTGGCTCTGTTCCGTAAAAAGCAAGATAATTTCTTCTCTAAGTCGTGCACGGTCCAGGTCGCAACTTTGACAAGTTTCATCCTACCATGGGATACCTATTGTATCATGCATGCATGTGGTATGTAGAGTACCGGCAAAACTCGACAAATTGGCTATGCATACAAGGATTAAACTTGCTACAAACGGATACTTCTGATGCTGATCGATACCTTTCAGCCAATCGTCTTAGAGATACTCTATGGCCGGAGATAGCTAATTTTTTTTTTCGAGTTTGGCAGTATAATCTATTTCACCGGGAAAGCGATCATCACCGGGAAAGCAGCCAAGGGCGACAATGGGATGATCCAAAATTCTTGAAGAAAGTTGGATTTATATACAATTATAGAACCAAGTAGCTAGAAGTGTCTCGCAACTATTTTTGTCATGATTTACCTCTATCTAGCGAGAGTATTGTTTCTAAGAAGTCGTTGACTGGATTAGGGACTGTAAGCTCTATCGACTTAACCAAATTTTGGTTTATATCATTATATAACTCTAGGATTCGGAAAAGACATACGGAACCCTCTTATATGTGCCTCCCTCCATATATTGTGTTTTGATTCCCACAACCTCTTTTATGAGGTTCGGTTGCTTTCCCGGTGAGGTGATGATCGCTTTCCCGGTGAAATACGTTAGAGGTCCTGCACAGATATTTTGCCGGACGATGTAGGACTTGTTCGTGGTGCCACACTTGAAATGCAACCGATCAACTAAGACATAAGGGACAATTTTATTTGGAAGAGTAAGGAGCTAGGATCTATGAACCACACGGTCTCATGTGTTCCGCACGTATCAGGTTCACGACGGTGTAATTATGGCAGAAAAAGCCAACTGCGGTAAACATAGATATGGATAAACTCAAGACATGTTACCTGATTCTTAGACATCTTGCGGCGGCCAGAAAATCCGACAAGTGCATGAGCCAAAACGGACCGATCATTGGAATGTTATGCTTGGCACCACTGCACAATCCACACTGTACACTGCACACTGCACACTGCACACTGCACACTGCACACTGCACACTGCATTTGTGACAGTCACTCACTGGGTGAAGGCGGATCCTGTCTGATGGCGGTGAGGGATTTAAGGCCAATAGGAGAGAAGCCAAGTGCAAATTACTGCGGACACAACCATCAGACAGCAAGTAGTCAAGCTTGATTCTTATTGGCCGTAATCCCTGTTCGTCAATGTGGCATTCGCCAAATGCCTGTGAATCGCTGTAGAGTAGAGTAGGTACTGTAATTCCCGGGGTGTTAGCGGATAACGGATACTGCGTATTGGCCAAAGGTTAGCTTGTCTATCTACCTTTAGGCTTATCTGCCAACAACCACCAATACCCAGTGATTCACAGTATATACTTATTTCTCGTTGGAGTTTTTAAACTAGGCCAATATTGAATACTATTTAGCGTAATTTGTATCATTCAATATCAGTAGCGTCCACAAACGTCAGCGAAACACGAGTATTTTAAAATAGTTTTCATGCGGCGTTGGTCACGTTGCGGCCTTGGTCACGTCCATAAAGAGACGCTCACCCAGTGACGGCGGACCCTGTCTGATGGTTGTGTTAGTAGCAATTTATCCTTGGCGTCCCAAACTTAACTCTGCTATTGGTCTCAAATCCCTGACCGCCATCAGTCAGGATCCAGCTTCACCCCAGTGACTGTAGCAGTCACATAGACAGGGAGGTAGAGCTTGGAGGTAGAGCTTAGATTATGGTGTACAGGGGCCCGAATTTCCTAATCTATCAACGACCTCACACCAGTTTCCTTGGGGGAAGCGAGGGTGTTAAAATTTGGTGGTTTTTGTGAATCATTAATTATATATGTACCATAGGCGCTACCAGTATCCTGGCTCAAGAAAGCAGTCAATCATAGAAAATATCAGGGCCAATGTATTTCTCCCAACTCCTTGGCCAAATCATTTAAACTTGTCTATAACATATAGAGAGACATCCACAATAGTTATGATAAGCTTGACTAAAGGGTACAAGATAATTGGGAACAGCTCTTCCATCTCTCTAACTTGTTGAGCAAGTACTAAATTACAGCGCTGGCCTTTGTCTCTGAGAGCCTTAATCCGATTATACCTGTATGATTACCCCACACGATATCGTTAGCGCACAATTTGCATAGGAGGGGATTCTTGTACTGGGCATTACTTCGATTCCTGTTTCGCCTCTCTAACATTACATGTGTAGTTAGTAATCAAGTCCTTCTAATCCTAAGCCAAATCTTTCAGTTAAGAAAAATTACATATATTCCGTCTCACGTTGAATCTCAGCCTCAAGTTGCGACATATATAAATCAACCAAAGGTCTTTCATATGTTATCTGTCGTAATAAGTGAGCGAATCTTCTGATCTTCTTCCATTGCTTCGTTATCGATGCTAACATCTGTCAGTTGAAACCAGATTACAACAGCGCGGTGGGCAGTAGGTACCCTTGAACATGTTTGAATGTGATTCCCTACAGCTAGTGTTTATGGCACCTGGCCCTGTATATATAGATAATATTGTGAAACTACACATGATCTAGCATTGTAATTTAGTCCTACACCCCTCCCCACTGATGTAACACCCGAGAGGGCCCCAACACGGTTGTAAAGAGAATGAGTACTGCATATCTTAAAACAAACTATGCGCCAACACTATAACATGATATGTATGTGATTGCGATAACGGCCGGGTACCCAGTAAGCCGGGGCTTCCCCCCTCGATTCAGTCTCAGGGACCATGTCACCCCTCAGTTCAGTCTATTGAAGGCAAAAGGCCAATTCCCAGCAGCATTTTCACGGAGGAAGGCAATCAGACCCCCCTCCAAGGTTGTGCATTGTTACTTATATTGGGTTTTTCTTTCTCTCTACATATTTCCCTTTAGAATTCCGGTTTTTGCAATTTTTTCGGGGATGTGCGCTGCGTTTTGTCAGGGGAAAGGTCTCTTTACGCCATAGTCTATAACCTTTTGCGATCATTGTGTACTAGAAATAGAACTTGAAATGATATAAAAAAAATAAGGATTATAATAACGGCTCTCTTTAAAATAAAAAAATAACAAACGGAAGAAAGCAATAGATCCATAATTTCTTTTTTAGGGGGTTCGGGTAGAAAGGCTTAATATCATTTAACATGTCGGCACAGGCAGGACAGGACTTGCAGCGGAGTTTTGAAACCCACCACTATTGCATGCCATACAAAAAAGGTTGGTTGGAGAGTTTTTGTGTATGCACTAGAGGTGATGTTCACAAATGCTGAGAAATTTTGTTTCGTGAACAATGGATACATATGTAGATACGTATGTACGTACATCCCCTTTGTTTATATGCCATATCAATGCTGTTTCTAGGTAATCCTCGTCACTATGTAGAATATACCGCAGATAACAGGTGCAAATAGCTGATTTTCAATAGATAACTCGAACAAAAGATATGGACAAAGATGGAAACGCAGAAAGGTAAGATCACAGTGTTCCTTGAAATTTCATAAAGACTGATCGATCAATTGATCGATTCAAAACCCTTTAAGTTCGCTTTCATCAATCGATTGGTTGGTTGATTCGAAGACATCGACGAATTAAATTCTAGCATCTCACCGTTGCCCTTACTCTGATATAATCTTCATAAAAAAGAAAATCCAAACACAAAGCTTTGAAGAAATAGCTATCCAAATCGTCTTCTGCCTCCTATGGATCTAGCTCCACTTTTCCCTTTTCGCCCATTAACAAGGTGGCGCCCTACATGTTTCGTGCTTGTTCTGGGCGTGTGGTCACAGGCAGCGGCCGAGCGAGCAGAAGCAGCTGATAGAGCAGCTGACGGCAGGACATGGGTATCTGGTCGAGCATCATCTGGCGCGGGAAGGGCAGTTGGTTTGGTATAAGTTGGCGTCAGAGGAATAGTAGGCGTAAGAAGAGCGGTGGTGATGCGAGCAACAAGAGGAGCTGTTGGTGCAAGAATAGCAGCTGGCGTGCCTTGAAAAGTTGGTAGTGGCAGGTTGGCGGTAACTTGTCTTTTCGGGTTCTGCTGCCCCTCCGCCTTCCCCTTATCTCTGTCATATATGTCATCGAAATTCACTCTCGGGCCTCTGGATCCGCCTTCTGTGTTGAAAGGACTAAAACGCACCGGAAGTTTTGTTTCGTAGGAGGGCCTCAGAATAGCTTCTTGAAAGTCATCTGGGAGTTTTGCTGGAATGTGTCTTTTTTTGTATGCCTTTATTGGGTTATATCGAGTGATAAAGATCCCCACTGTCTTGAAGAACGACGTTAACGATGCCATTTCCGAGTCGCGCTTGGGACAGTAATGTCGGTGAATTTAAGACGGTTGTTGTTGAATTGGCGCAGACGCTGGAGTTGCTGGGCTTTTGTAGTAGATGGGTCCCAGCGTCTGTTGGAGGAGTGACAAGATATACGAGTAAGAAAGCTACCGTCACGAGTATTATCCACATACCGCGAAACTGGATAAATTGGCTATCGGGATTATCTCTTTAACAATTGGTTGAAGGCTATAGATGGCCTCAGAAGGGTAATTTCCATATTGCGTGCATACGTATTTCTCATGTTTTAGCGTTAGACCTATCTTGATTTCGCGGATATTGATTTCTTTTCTCATTAGAGTATTTTAGCTGCGCGAGTTGGACAGAAAGTCGAGCACTTCGACAAAAAGTCCTGCACATCTTATTGGTTGAACGACTGCAAGTCTCTTCCGAAAACAGCTAGACTTTCTGTCCAACCTGCTCGACTTTCTATTCAACTCGCGCAGCTAAAATACTCTATTGTGAGACAGAAAGGCCAAGATCAATCGAAGGGGTTCTGAACCATCATCCGCTCTGCCATATTCGTGTGGGGAACGTTATTGTAGAAGTATGGCAACAGTCCGATTGGCCGGCCGGGGCAGCTACCTAAACCCTGTTTTTAGATCCCTGTTTCTACAATATTTTTTTACATCGCTGTAGATGATACTCTACATAGAGTTCCCTGCGTCTATGTCACCTTTACATTTCACTTCCCATCTCAGGACATCTAGGCTAGATAACAACGTTAACCTTCCAAACCTTGAGCGTCATAGAGGTAGACTGGACGGCCAGTCCGGCATTCACACCTGGATACAGTATGTACAGCCGCAGGAAAGAAATGAGGAAACAACGAGTGACGTGACAACTACCCCAACATCATCACATCTCCGCAACCTCAATAGCGCTTCACGGGTATTTCCAAATCATGCCCTTTGGCAAGTCCGGAAAGCTAAGAGAGGCAACCCTGAAAGAGAAAATAATCACTTTTTCGTTGGGGCTCGGGCAGTGGTTGCACTCGTTCTTTCCTCATTTCTTTCCTGCGGCTGTACATGCAAAGAAAATAAAAAAATATAATAAAACGATATGTCCCTCTCTACCACGGCGGGAAATGCATCAATTGATGCATTGCCCACGTACGCGCGTCAGGTAAATGCATCAATTGATGCATAAGCTGTCGTGAGTTGTGTAAACTCGTACCGTCGATGCATTATTGACTTTTCCCTTGATATTTTAATTCATTATGTCTCAATTTACTATCAAACTATATCCATAATGGCTTATATGGTAAAATGCGGGACTCTCAAGCTTAATCCCCCAGGTTCAATCCCGACAGTATATTATTTTTAAATTCTATCTCTGACTCTCAAGTAATGTCAGCAGTAAAATCTAAAGTGGGACTGGGGATGCATTCGCCGATTCATTATACCGATACATTATACGGGGGCATGATGAGGATGCATTACACTACACATTTCCCGACGTACTAGAGCCTGGTTGCCCTACAGCGGCAAACAATACGATTAAGCCGAACGGATACCCGTTTTGGATAGAACGCCACGAACACAACATGCGGTATCTGCGGGTCCTTATTGCTTAGTGGCGTTTCCGAACTGAACCAATATTGCCTATCATACAAAAAAGCACCAAATTCACCTTTTTGTATGTATGTCATGCAATATTAGTCGTGATCGGAAACGTGACTAAGCTACGAGTATATGAAGTGGTACTCGGTATAGCCACACACTCACCCTCTTGTTCCGGCTAGCCGCGGACCCTCCCACTCGAATCAGGCTCAAGATCATCATCCCCTGTCAGCTCAATCTCCTCCTCCTCCACCTCATCATCACCAATCGTGGGCCCAATACCCACCATCTACGCATCCTAGTAAAGACTCAATGCCAGCACAAGGCCAATGGTCAGGAGGATTTCACAGAAAAGGGCGCCTAGCCCTACCTCCAAGTTGTTCACTGTTACTTTAGTTGCGACTGCCTTTCTTTTGCTAAATATTTTTGCTTTAGCATTTTCTTTTATTTTCTTATCTTGGGGACGCGCGCTACGTTGAGGAAGGAGACAGGTTTCTTTACGCCATAGTTTATACTTTATGCGATCAGTGTGTACCTAGAAACAGAAATCGAAATGATATGAATAGAAAACGATATGCCAGGCGGTGGATATGAAGGGGACCACATGCTCCTCTTACAATACAATCCACTAGTTTACTCTCTTCATTCCTCTATCCCATGGTGGGATGAAATTGTCAAAGTTGCGACCTGGACCGTGCACGACTTAGAGAAGAAATTATCTTGCTTTTTACGGAACAGAGCCAATCAAGAATTTCTAAGAATTACCACACTAGGCTAGTGAAGGCTGGAAAAGGGCGCAACTTTGACAAGTTTCATCCTACCATGGGATAAGGAACAATTTTACTAAACCCTTTGATAATCATTATGCAATGCAGAGCTTTATATTTTTATCAACCGCTGTAGGGTACCCTTCTGCGAGGGTAAGCATGTGACATAATCTAGTATTATTTGTATGAAATGGCAACGTTTGCCATAAAGATAGAGTATGTATAACGCAATATCTAGTTCCTAGGCTGACCGGCCAGTACATCCCGCTGAGCAGGGGTATGAGGCAGTATCTGGACGCCAAAATGCAAGGTTTGGTACCGCATTAATTCGTACGAACGGCCGGTCACACAAGGCGTTGAAATTCCCTTATTTGGTTATTTGTCTTGAATACGCCCCCTAATCTTCCCTCATACTAGCTTGAAAAGGCAACTTCGACGTCTTGTGTGACCGGCCGTTCGTACGAATTAATGCGGTAGTGAAGACAACAAGATTCCCTTCTCCACCCTACAATGAACCCTCCTTTTTCGGTAACGACATCACCAACCCTGGGGGGGTCCCGAATGTCCCACCAGGCCAAGGGATAGACCACTTTCCGGGGGTACGGTCAACACAGGTTATCGTCAATTCCAAGATTTTGTATGGAAACCAAAAGAGGTAGTCAATCAGCTCACTGCGTATCATACCTCACTCCAGCGTATAATTGACCATACCCCCGTGCTGACCGTACCCCCGTGAAAGCGTCTACCGCTAACCTCGAGTTATTTGTGGGGTAGTTTAGGATATGGTCTTGATTTAGCGGTACTCCTGTCAGCGATAAATTGTATGGGTGGCGCTGGGTTGGATTAATCGAATGGCTTACATACTGTCTGACTGGTAAAGGCCATGCATGACCCCTAACCCTACGCAATACCAGAAAGTAGTCTATATATAGTACGCTTCGTTCGTATTCATTATTTGAATGATACGGCATTATACAACTGAGAGAGGAGGTGGGAGGTAGGGGAAGAAGTAGAGGGCCCGTGGAACGATGGGGCGGAGATCAATTGGTGGAGTGGAGAGCGGCGGAGCGGGAGCGGGGTCGGGGGTCTTCATTCGGTCTCCCGAGTTGGCGCACCGTTAGTAATCATGAATTTGATATGGTGCCATCTTAGGTGACAAGTCAGGTTTGGCGGGACAGGCTTGGCAAGAATTACTCAAGAACACCCCAAATATTGTACATAATAAATCGTTATTTTAGAGCAGGATAATTGACTAGCCTATGAATATATAGAAAAAATTGGTTTTAAATTTTCTATATACTCCTAGGCTAGTCAGGTATTCTGCCCTAAAATAACGATTTATTATCTACCATGTTGCACATTTTGGGGTGTTGTTGTGTACCTCCTGCCAAGCCTGTCTCATTCGGTTAATGCTTGGCGCATTTTACATACAAAAATCCCCATTTTCAAATTCGTAAGGCTTTTGATGCAAGATAGATATGAGAAATTCAGGAAAAAAGAACTAATATTTAGCTCTTGCACTAGAGTTCTATTTTTCTACATTTTTTTCTAACATTTTTCGTGAGAAGCCTTAGACTTTTGAAATTTCATCGCAATCTGTCACCTTTAAGATGCTGCGCACCATACCATTCTTGGTAAGTTGACCTGGACCGTGCACGGAACAGAGCCTATCAAGAATTTCTAAGAATTACCACACTAAGCTAGTGAAGATGGACAATCCCAGTTCACCACTCCCAAGGTCTATACACTACCCTAAGGTCCTCTGCCTCAGCCTCCGCCCCAGCCTCTCTTCCAGCCTCTCTCCCAGCCTCCGCCACAGCCTCTGTCCCAGCCTCCGCCCCAGCCTCCGCCCTGGTCTCTCCTGCTCTTGCAGAACCCCCAATTACAGCCTTTTTTGGCTTGCGCCCCTTGTGATACAAACCGAGTGCCCACTCAATATACCATTCCGCGCGACTGATGACATCTTTTGTTTCTTGTTCCAGGTCGGTGTTGTTTTTGATCTGGCTGGAGGCTTTTTCTATCATGTCCGCTACAAATGGCTGCTGGGTAATCTGTAGGTTCCCCCACCGCACATCATACCCCGGATCCACCAACTTATCTCCCATCTCCTGTTTGTATACCTCCCGAACAACTAACACACCATCAGCCTACAAGCCCGCTCGCCAGGCTATCAGACTCACCGCTTCTCAGCGACAGCTCTTGCCGCTGACTCAGTCCAAGTAAACCCCGGACCATGTCGGGGTGGCATGTTGTAAACCGATCAGGCTTCGGGATCTTCTCCATGGTTTGATCCGCCTGTATTGAGGGCTATATTTCTGTGTTCTCGCGATAGTACTGTCTTGGGATTGCGTAAACCTGAAGCGAGATGTAGGTGTTGGATACGGTAGGTGTTGGATACGGTGGTGACCGAACCCCTTATGTACATAGAAGGAACAAGGCTGTGCGAAATATTCTGCTCAATAGACTAGATGTTTCCCCTCCTACACCCAACGACGTCTGCACCAATATCTTTCTTCATGACGTTCCAAAATATATTCATTCAAGAACAACCGAGAAAGCCAAGACAACAAAAAGGGCCTCATTTAAATGTACCGTATTATGGGCTAGTCGCACCCAGCCCTTTCACCGCTACTAACCTGCCAAGAGTAGCCACTTGGCGCCCTCAAGAGAGACCTTCAGCCTAATCCAGATACAAATCCTCCTGATCAGGTAACCTTACTGCCTAAATACGCAATTGTGGGCGCAACATTGGCCGGGCACCCCAACAAAACCCAGCTTTTAACAAAAGATAAGGTAATCCGGCTCTGTCATGTTGTGTAGAGAAGAATCAGAACTATCGAATAATAGAGCTTGGTGAATGTCATTAGCGGTTGAAATTGATCTCGAAAACCACACCGGCTCAAGGCGTCCCCACCCATATCTCCTGGACGCACCGTGCATCCCGTTCCTCCACTAACAAGAACCTAGTGACGAGAATTTTCGTTTTCCGTCCAACAAAGTTTTACTGTAAAGGACACCTGTCAGTGAGCTACTGTAGGCTTCATATCACGTGACGACCCAAGCCAATAGTCCGACTCATGCATGAGAGAGAGATTAGAGCGTATTTACTAAGTATCAAAACCGAAATTCACACTTTAAAAATGACACTTACGGGAAACAAAATTGACAGTTCCCCTCAGTGACGCAATTAAACTAGTTCACCTCAAGAGGAAGGTATGATGGGAGAAACTGCGTAGATAAATAATTCTTCACGCGTACTGGGAAATACGCAGGCAGGATAAATACTGCACCCGGTATAGTAAAAATCTCCAGGCGTGTTCTACGTCCCCACCTACAGCTCCACTTTAGAAAATTGAACCGTTTCTAATGTGGCGAAGTGTCAATTTTCGGTTTTGACACTTAGTAAATACGCTCTATTTCGCCAGTATGTCTCATGCGTCCAGGAGATATAGTGCGCACCATACATACCACCAAGAAGGATATACTCCCATACTCGTCTATTCATAGCGTTTCCGAACACGACCAATATGGCATGACATACAAAGAATGAATTTAGGTTTTTTTGTATGGTATGCAATAGCAGTCAGCGATTCACAGGCATTTGGCGAATACCCCCATTTGCCGAATTTGTCGCACCTCGTTATGCCATTAGCGTATGCTGGGAGCCCAACCCGTACGGGATAGCAAATATACCAAAATAAACGCCAATAGAGTATTTTAGCTGCGCGAGTTTGGCGGTTCTCTGATGCCTCGCCGCTCCACCCATCGATGCATCGCTCCCTGCTGCCTTTCGACACTTCACCTTTTACATTTCACTGATCCCGCTCACCACGCCAAACATAGCATTTTTTACATTTTTACATCCTTATCCCCTGGATGCATGAGACATCGGTAAAGTCTCTCTCATGCATAAACGTCATGTGATCTTGAATTTGGGTGAGAAAACGTCCGGGTTCACGATTCGCCGATCCCTCAACCGACGCCAAGTATAACACTTTACATTTAACATTTACCCGCATGCAGTATGGTTGGGGACACCTTGAGACGGAGGGTGCGACATTGGTCCCCCAGTGAAGATCACCTTCCTAATCTAGTAATTACTTAGCACGAAATCGCTCCAGAATGCCAAGACAGCAGATTTATGGCCAGCCACCAGTGATCTGTTCCCAATCGGGTAATTTTGTCTTAAATTACTTGCTAATTGGGTAATTATTGGTGTGGAAGTGCGACATTCGGTCAGCCTCTCACCAAAAACCCAACTTTTAAAAATTCAATAGCTCAACAACCACAATGGATAAAATTAATTGAGCTCTGTTACAGTGTTATTTATCTCCTTACCTATCACCCAACAGAGCTATTTTAATTTTAATGTGTTGTGGTGGTTGGCCATTAGGCCTCGAAGTTCGGCAACTTTGACACTCCGGCTCAAGGTGTCCCCAACCATACAAATGCCTGTGAATCGCTGTAGAGTAATCCCTCGCCGCTCCACCGATGCATCACTCCCTGCTGCCTTTCGACACTTCACCTTTTACACTTCTTTTTACATTTTTACATCCTTGCTCTATAGAGTAGAGTACATATACCCGTATGTCGCTAACCTCACGATTCGCCAGTCTCTTTAACTACGCCAAGCACAACACTTTACATTTTACATTTACCCGCATGTCCACGCGAAGGATGACATTTTACATTTCACATCTACCCGCATGTCATTCAATGCAACCGCAACCGACGACTCGACACGTTACTAGCCGCCAAAACTCGAAAAATTGGCTATGCATACAAGGATTAAACTTGCTACAAACGGATACTTCTGATGCTGATCGATACCTTTCAGCCAATCGTCTTAGAGATAATCCCTGGCCGGAGATAGCCAATTTTTCGAGTTTTGGCGGTATCAACACACCGCCAAATCTCAAGGAATTGGCTCGCCCAGGGATTATCCTTAAACGATTGGCTGAACAGTATCGATTAGCTTAGAAGTAGAGTACAGTCACTCGCGGATCCTGTCTCGCGTTCAGGGATTTGAGGCCAATAACAGGGTTAAGTTTGGGACGCCAAGAGTAAATTACTACGGGCACAACCATTAGATAGGATCCGCCGTCACTAGGTGAGCGACTGTATCCGTTTGTGGGAAGTTTGATCTTGTATGCATAGCCGATTTTATTTTCGAGTTTTAGCGGCATTACACCCTGTGTGTGTCGGGGCAATGTCTTACCACCCCACCGATCCATTGCTACTACCGTGCCAAGCAGAACACTTCAATGCCAGAAGTCTGATTTTCTATCGTATCGCTAACCCCCTTTGCGCAGAGGGACACGAGGTTTTTTTTACATCTAGCCTTGCATTACAAGGATCTGGCACGCCCGGAAAAATGCAGTTTCCACGGCAACATTGATTGAAAAAGTCAAGGGTCAAGAGCACCTCCAAGAAAAATAGTGCGACTGGGATTCTTTCGCCACCCTCTGAATGTAGAGTATATACCCAGCGCCGGACAGTCAAAAACCAACCCTAATGTCCATGTCGGGTAATAATAAGCACTAAATCATCCCAATAGGTAATGATTGTCCCGATTAATGTGGCCGCCTTGGCATAAATCTATGAGAGTTATTAAAGACAACCATGATTAGACCCCATTTTACAACAGAATATTATTTTGGGACAAATGTTGTAGAGTATTGTTTCGAATGCCGGTTGGTTTTGGCTGTCCGACACCGTTGCTCACCTTAAGTCTGGAGACGCCTCCCGCTGTCCATTTCTTTTGATTTTTTTGGCAGCGCCATGGGAGTAACCGTTGCGACCAATCATGCAGTATCGATTTTATTTAGACTTATGTAGGAGACGTTTTGATATATTTATACTTAAAAATAAAAAAAATACAAGTGATCCAATAATTTTGTAGCAACTCTGGCTACTTTCTTGTATTAGACGGCGATACATCTCATAACCACAAACGCTTCTCCGAGTAATGAAAATTACTCGGTCTTGGCACCTGTTCCCACTCTATCCCTTGGACGAATGAGACATCGGAAAATCTCTCTCATGCATATATATCATGTGATCTCTATATTTTGGTGAGAAAACGTCCGGGTAAACAACTTGCTACATTTACCAGTCTTTATATTACGCTGGTATGCCATATATTTCGCAGCATGCTGCCTTAAGTTCAGTCAATCACTTCTTTTATGGAACACGCTAATGCATGAGAGAGATTTTCCAATGTCTCATTCGTCCAAGGGATAGGCCCCCTGCCACTCGCAAGCGGTAGGTACATATCTTCTACTATGTACTGGAATATGATCATCCGTTGATTGTTGCAGCCTGATTGGCTGACAGCGACAGGGTTGTTTTGTGAGCGGCACAGAGGGCGGTTACCCTGCCTTTATATCTATGTACCGGGCTCAAGGGTAAATACGCAGAATCGGATAAGGGAATCTTGCGGTGAAATTGGGGTTATTTATGGTTGAGGAGAGATATGTTAACTACGACTAACCTCTTCCATTAGGGTACTCGCTGAGTGCTAATTATATACTACGCGCTCCTATCTCTTCCTCTAACTAGTTCCTTTTGAAAATGAGAGCTTGGAAGAATTCTGATTGTGCTGGTATGAATGAAAGTGTCACTTGGCAGGCAACGCAACCTCCATCACCCTAATTTCATAATATACCAATCCTCAACAGAGCCTGGCATCATGAAATGATATGCAGATAATGCGGTAGGTACGGAGGATACTACTGGGTTTTCGTTCAATTTAATTGGATTTTTTTGAAACCCATGGAGGTATTGAATACTCGCGGTGTGCCCCGTTCTCAGTCTACTTATCTTAGTTCTGTTTTTGCTGTCTGTTGGCAAGAATCTTATCAGGTTTTCATCAACTATATATATGGAACCAAGTGCACGGTTTGCAAAAATCGCGAAATGGAGAAGCGTTTTTCTCTTTAAATATGAAGCAATATATTGAACCCAAGATTCATGTGTGCAGAAATATCGTTATATGATTCATTTTCTCTTTAAGTGCGACCTATTTAATACCCAGAGCTTTGGTCATTCGCTTGCATCGATATAGATGGTAGATACTTTAACTCAAGGAAACAGTGAAATTGGGTAATACAAAGCGCTGCCAAGATGAGTAAGATACCCACCAATTCTTCCAGTATTGATACTAGTCCGTGGATATACCATACATAGCCATAGCAGTGAATTCAGCTAGGGTTACTATCAAATTGTCAGTAAGGGTTATCTTGGTGTTCGGAGCATTAGGTAAATGGATGATTTTGACATACACTGGTCATCGTTGTCATCATCAAATTCGTCAATCATAGCCCGCAACTCCTCGTCCGTTGAGGGATCCTGGAGCTCACTTGCGACTCTTGCTAGGTCATCAAAAGTAATCTTCTTTGCCTTGTCTGCTCCTTCGGCACCAGTAAATAGCTCGAATGCACGTGATATTTCTTCAGAAGGATCTCTATTCAAGAATTTGGTCGTCATGTATACGTTGAATGATTCTCGGTTAATAAAAACTCCGCTAGGGATTTGGCTTGACTGGCGGTGTTGAGATCCCCGCTCATTGGCAGTTACACCTTGCTGTTGCAATAATTCCACAAGCTCTTGTTTATCAAAACGAAAACCAAGAGCTTTCGTGGCTGCCTGTAAAGCTGTGTGTTAGTATAGCAGAAACCCTAGACACGAAAACGGCAAAGAAAATAAAATAAACCTGGAGTTCGTGGTAGTCGATCAATCCGTCTTTGTCCATGTCGAAAATAGTGAACTGAAATATGTTAGATAGTATTTACCAAAGGCATTTATTCAATGTTCAAAGCCAACTATGATCACTTACTGCATCCTTAATCTCAGCTTTTGCCGCTCCATCCAACTCCATATCGCCGCAGATTTCTCTATGTTTCTGGTGCTGCTCCTGACGCTCCTTTACCTTCCTACCGTGCTGCACTTGGCTCTTACTACGGTATTGCTCTTGTCGCCTACCACCCTGCTCTCCGTTGTTGTAATAAATGAAGTTCTGCATTGCCGGCTCCAAGTAAAATTACTGCAGCTCCTCGACCACGGCGGCCACTAAGTTTGCGTAAGGGTGAAAATGATCGGGTGATTGGTTTAGGGTGTTGTTATTTCACGTACTACCGTTGAGCGGGTTGAGAGTGACACAGTGAGATACCAGATTCAGAGAGGCAACGCCCGGGATCGGGGTATTCCCACAAACAGAATACCACAACGTTGTGCGGAATGGGTGAGCTTAATATTCTTAATGGTCTCGCTGCTTTGGGGGCTACGTGTATGGACAAATTCGCAAACTCCGCAACCACAGCACCCACCAGTAACGCCTCCGCCACAACGCGCACCTCCACCTGCCTGCCACCCTGCAGCGATTCGTGCATCAAACTATGCAGCGATCCAGGCACCCCCTGCGACCAAACCGCCACCGCCGCCAAATCGACACCGCGCTTTCCCATTCTACCCATTCCACCACACCCTCCTTTCCACCTCCAACTACTTAGTCTTTATGAGGGTTGGCCTAGTGTGTGCTTGGATGAGAGGGGGAAACTTCTGCGCGAGAACTTCGGATATACGACGTGTAAATGTGCCCAGGCGCCACGTGCAGAAACACTAACCTGTAACTATAATTAACAATTAGTTTGCCACAGAACATCACTCGCATCACCCAGACATAGGATATCACTCGTCTAGGCTAACCAACTTATGTTGTACCTGCACAAAACCCACTAATTTCCTTTCCAATCTAACATATCTAATCACAGATGCTTGTGCCATGTCAATGATAGCCATCATGTCTCTATAAGTATGTGCTCTACGTACAGCTATGTAACAAACTAAGAAAGGAATATTGGCTTCTGAAATGAGGGTAGCTACCCAATAATCAGTGTCCAGAACTAAAGAAACCCCTTCGCGATAGAATAAGCTAACGCCATATCCCAGCAAACAAACAATTCAAGGAATCCGCTACCCAGCTCATTATTCCTACTTATAGATATGATACAGAGCAGGGGAGAAACCTCTCCAATCGGTTAAACTTGGTAGAATGACGCGAGTGTGGCTTATGGAACAAATACTAAGTCAATACATATAAGTTGGAAAATCTCTCTCATGCACCGGCGTGGCCCCTGCAGGAGGTGGTCAACTGAGGTAAGGCATCGAAATGCGAACCTTATGGAAAATTAAGCATCCTAAAGACAGACAAGACTAAAATACGAGGTCCCCTATCCATCAATTGGCCATCAATTGGTGGTATTCGTCAAGAGCCGGTATAATACTCTAGTTGCGCCTGCATAGATGCACGCTGTCTATACGCTAATCATCTACTCTACATACTCACTGCTCGAGCAAGGGCCGTTGCGCGAGTCCGAACGCTCAGATATCTTGGAAGGAATATTACACGTTCGGCATAGATAGCTATACGATACTCATGTTGCGTACTCGGGTATGGGTTGGTACCAGAACATGCAATGACGTTATTAGTATGGCCGAGAGGCCCCACCCCATACACAAAGCCCTGTCTCCCACTTACATGTGCTGTACACGAGGAGGTAGGTACTCTAGGACTCGCATTCTTGCATCTTTAGCTCAAATACATAATTAGCCGCTACTACCTATCGCGGAGGGGCAGGAGGGGTCAGGTGAGTTAGTTTTGGGCATAAAGTTAACGCTCGGGCTTAAAAGACTATCCCAACGCCCGCTCCCCTAGTAGTAGTAATTGCAAAAGAAAAAGAAACGTGATTGTGCATCATGCCGAATGCCCGCAGATATACTCTCTTTCGCTGTACGAACAGGGGCCTAAAAACCTAAAAAAGCTTTGCCAGGTACAGTCGCTCACTCCGTGACGGCGGATCCTGTCTGATGGTTGTGCCCGTAATAATTTACTCTTGGCGTCCCAAACTTAACTCTGCTATTGGCCTCAAATATCCCTGACCGCCACCAGACAGGATCCGCCTTCACCCCGTGAGTGACTGTAAGATGATGGATAGCCGTACTCTACTCCGATTTGAGGGAATTATCCAAGCTGTATGTGACATAATGTGACTACTCTACAGCGGTTCACAGGCATTTGGCGAATACCCCATTTGATGAACAGGGATTACGGCCACTAAGAATCAGGATTAGCTTTATTCCTTTATCGTAGTCCGGATTGAAGTCAAAAATTGGTAGGGCTGTCTCTTTCCGCTGCCAACACCCAGTACCCCGCCAATTCCCCGTTCCGTGAATGACAGTATTTATCGTACTCGTTAAGAGATGTCTGCGGCTGATCAGGTTGCATTTTACATGCATCCTACTGTCATTCCTGGTGTTTGCGGCTGGCTGTCTCCTTTATTTAGGCTTTTCGCCAATACCCGGCATGCCCGCTAGTAGAGTATGTATGTATATACATACGCAGTGAATGACAGGGTACGTGCAGCAGCCCCTATCCCTAGCGCGCCACCATTTTACATTTTACATTTTACATTTTACATTTTACATTTTACATTTTACATTTTACCTTTTACATTTCACATCTTACATTTTACACAGCATTTACAAAGTTCGCGGGCCAAAAGAAATACGATGGGATCCGTGCATCGCGACTAATTGATAGGTAAAATGCTAAGCCTGATCAAACCGGAACCGGTCGCAGTCGTACTCGATAGTAGGTAGTTGCCCGTGCAGATTGGGCGTTACCTGCATGTGTTTTGTGTGGTTTCTTTAATGCCGCAGCCAGGGTTGCGGACGTTACATCTGAAATGAAGCACATTGCCTCGTATTCTATCACCTCTTAGATGCCGTTCGTTTACTATTTTCGAAGAGCTTTGGCTAATCTGTGTCGGGGAACTCTAGGTTTCTCTACATCCTGAACTCGGCTTTTTCAGAGTGGAGGAGGAGGAGCCACATTATTTTGAATAATTCCCTCAGATCGGAGCAGCTGTACCACCAATCATTTTGTTCTTTTATGTTACAGCGCGAGGTAAAACAAAGTGAAGGTAGGAAACCAAAGATAGACTAGAATTATGTTAACTAGAATTGCGATTCCGGACCTATATAGAGTAGGGCTTTGGGTTTCAAACTGAATATACCTAAAAGGGACCTCTTCCATGCCAGATTAGCAAGAGGGTAGGCACTAAGGTGTACGCAGCGTTTGCTTATCAGATTCTGATCACTTACCATCAAGCACCCGGTACATTATTTACTATTTTATTGAGCCCCTGATACTATTAGCGCCTACGGCATATAAATGATCACCAAACTCAGGAAATTTAAAATGCCATCATGAACCTATGCATGCGTGCAAAGGGATAACTTGTGCCGTTTTCGGCCCGCTGGAACTATTGTGCAAACGACACACCGAGAACTAGCTGATTCTCCAACCCCCACAATAATTCTGCCGACGCGTAATTTGTGGGTGTACTGTGTTGGCGGACAAGTAGTAGAGTAAAAAGAGACAGCCAGGTCAATTTTAGATACGGCGATACAGGCATTTGGCGAATACCCCCGTTTGACTGGTTGCTGGCTGGTTGCTACATACAAATTCGCCAAATGGGGAAATGCCTGTGAAGCTGTACCCAGTAGTCCGCCAATCCACAGCGCAGAGTGCAGAGTGCAGAGTGCAGAGTGCAGAGTGCAGAGTGCAGAGTGCAGAGTGCAGCGTACAGAGTGCTAAGCATAGAATCCCAAATAATGATCATTTAACTCATGCGCCCCTACCCATGGTCTGGGCAATATCCGGCTAATCCGCTTTAGAACTGAGTGACTTTGCTTGCCATGCTCGTACCACTGGATGAAATGGGTTGTTCTACACCAATCCTTTTATCGCGTTGACAAAGATCCACACCATCTACAGCGAGAGGTAAAATTATTGTAGAAACAGGGGTCTAAAAACAGGGTTTGTATGGATGGTCAAGCCAATAGGGTTCCTCCCATATTTCTACAATAATCTCATCACAAGCTGTATCAAGCTCAATTTAGTGTGAACCACCGATTCTGGTTCCTCATTCTTCCATTGTTAGTCGGCAGCATTTTTAATCTGGCGGCACTAACAGGTGGTCAGGCAAAATATTTGGAAGTAATGAACCTTACTAGCATATGTTTTATGCCGCTGAATGTAGGAAGTTCTTTTGTACAGTCAGACGGAAGATGGTACATGTTTCTTGAGCAATCAACTACTCATACAAAATGCGGGTGACAAAGTCAAGCATTTTTTTTTTTTTTTTTGTTTAACTCAAACAAAGTCAAGCATTGATTTTATGTGGTGGCAATGTTTTTCTTCGCTCTCAATTTCTGGTTCTTACCCGGCAGTCAAGTACACAGGGTACATGCTTTGGGATTCTGCCTAATGAGCGGATACGCTCAAAAAGCCCATATATATTCCCCCCCCCCCCCCCCCCCGTGCGTTAACGACTGAGCACATCCCACTTACAATAACAAACGTATACACATTCTGATAACCTCATTAGCTATTTCAATGCTCTCCACCGCTTTCAAATTCGTTGAGTCGAGGGGAGACAAGTGTTTGAGTCAATCTTGCCAAAATCCTCGATCAGTCGGCAATGGCAGAAGATACTGTGAACACTGTCGTTCCAAACGAGGGCTGAGACAGCGCGGGCTGAGACGGCGCGGCCGCAAGATGAAAGCCCCCGGAACACTGCGCCAGGCGCTCTCTTCGCTACACCTAGCTGTGGAAAGCAAAGACCTTGAAAAAGTAAAGACACTCCTGGCTAGTGGAGCGGATCCCAACGTAATCGACGGCAAATTCCAAACCCCTCTAGATCTTGCGACCTTCTTGCGGCTAGAAAACATTGCTTTAGAGCTTATTAAACATGAACGAGTCCATGTCAATTCCGAACGTCACTCCAATGGCAAGCAGACTACCCTCCACCGCGCTGTATTAGTAGGGTCAACTATCTTAGTACAAAGCCTCCTACAACACGGGGCAAATCCTCACGCCATTGGCCACAGCAAGATGACCCCTCTTCGACTCGCAATCTCCTTAAACGCAGACGCAATTGTTTCTACCCTCCTCCAAGATGAACGAGTCGACGTGAATTATAAACCCAGCATATCTCCTTCCACCACTCCCCTACATCAGGCTGTCTTTAGTGGAAATATCGCCTTCTTACAACAGCTCCTATTGCGCGGGGCCGATCCTAACTCCTTCAACCGGTATTGGAAAACCCCTTTACACTTCGCAATCTCATTGAAGCGAGAAGAATTTGCTTTAACCCTCCTCGAAGATAAACGGATCAAAGTGAATATTAAACCGAATCTAACCCCATACCTCCACCTAGCTGTGTTAAATCAGTTATATAACGTCGTAAAAAATCTCCTACTTCTCGGGGCCGATCCTAACGCCCGTGCCGATCCTAGCGCCCGTGCCGATCCTAGCGCCTATGACTTGCAAACCCCTCTACAGCTCGCAATCTTATCGAAGAATGAAGCAATTGCTTTACTCATCCTCGAAGATAAAAGGCTCAATGCGAATCTTGAAATGGAAGGACCTAACACCACCTACTTCGATCTAGCTGTGTTAAATAAGTTAGATCACGTTGTAAACGAACTCCTACGTCTCGCGGCCGATCTTACCCACCAGGACTCCGAAAAATGTACCCCGCTAGACCTTCCCTTCAATTGCGAAAATCGGCTCTTTTGGGAAGAAATGTATATGGATCAACACGGACCAGAACAAGTACGTGATGGTAGTCACCAACCAGAACAAATACGTGATGATGGTCCACCCAATGATCTCCGCCACGCGGCCGCCATAGGAGACGTGCTCCACACAAACACTCACTTGCCAATGGGTCCCCCACCCCCACCCGTTTCCCGCCGACGCCCCACGAGCCCCCTTACGAAAACGTCTCCGCACAGGATTAACAAAAGACTCCCCAGGAGTCCAAGGCCGGAGCCCTCACAGCTATACAAAGCAGTAGACGAACAAGACCTCACAAAGGTACTACTCCTCCTAGGAAATGGACTCAATCCCAACATAATCGACAAATTCAAGAGAACTCCCCTACATTATGCATTGTTATCAAATCGCAATATTGCTTTAGCCCTCATCAGAGATGAACGATTCGACGTGAATTTCCCACACAGCCAAGGAATCCGCACTCACCTTCACCACGCTATTCAGCTAAACGATCATGAGTTCGTGCAAGAACTCCTAAAGCGGGGCGCCGATCTTAAAGCTATTGACCGCATATTCAGAACCCCCCTACACCATGCAATCACATTGCTGAAGCAAGACATTGCTTTAACCATCCTACGATTCCACATAGATCTTGCAGGCACCGATTACCTCGAACATGCTGTGGTATTTCAGAAAAGTGATGTCGTACAACGACTACTAGACCTCGGCGCCGATCCTAACGCCCTAAATCCTTGTAGTATGACCCTTCTATATCTCGCACTCACACTTCCGAACGAAGACATTGCTTTAGCCATCCTCAATCATAATCGATTCAACATGGGTTTCGAATACGCCTGTCATTACGTTACCTACCTACACCTTGCTACCGTAACCGAAAAACCTCAGGTCGCGGAACAACTACTGAAACACGCTTCCGATCACGCTTCTCGCTGTTCTTGCTGTTGGTTGCAGTTGTCCTAGATTCACCAACCACTGAACGCCATTCAGTCTGCTTCGTTTCGGTTAAATCGTGCTCTTTTCTTTTGCTTTCTTCATTTAAGCCATTAAGGTTAAATCGTGCTCACCAGGCTTGTATCCAGAATACTCTTTTTTCTTTCCTTTGCTATGATTTCTTTTGTCATTTTTTGAGTCAAATTGTGTTGCTTTGAACCTCCCTCCTTTGTGTTTCCCCGCAACATTATTTCTTCTCCAAACGCATATATATATCACACTTAACAATCTGTTCATGTCCACTCTTCTCCTGTTATTTTCAATTCAATTTACGTCGATGATATTGTATCTTATACCTCGCTATTAGCGCCTTGCATTCCTATGTATGTTAAGGAAAGGGAAGAGAGATTATTCTTAGAGAGCCAAATCCAGGTACAATTCTTTTGCAAACTGACGGGCCTCAGGGGCAGCGATAAGAATAAGCCCACTGTTGTTCTCGAACGTTGCGAGCGATTGATTCCGGTCTGCGCGAAACAGCCCAGCTTGGCCAACTCATTCATAGAGCTATTTTGAAAGTGAATTCATGAGGGTTTGGTGTGTTATACAGGGTATGGGAGGAATGACCGGGACGTAGAGATCTGGGGTCAGGAAGGTTGCGCAGAGGGGTACGTCATGTCATGGTACGCAGTATGCCACCTCGCGACCGCGAGGTGTTCTTTTCTCCCATTCCCGTATAGTAGTATTGAGGCACCTCCAGTAGTTCATTAGTTGTGCATTGCCCCTCACTGAAAGTTCTCACCCGCGCCCACTGTGTCTAAATCCTGCTATAGCGAGCCATTTCTTCAATCCGTTGATTATCAATGCCAGCTCGAATGCCGGCTCCAATGCCAGCTCCAATGTCCATTTGGGTGCCAGCTCCGATATATGCCAGCTCCAATGCCAGCTACAATGCCAGATCGAACACCCAGCCCGATGCCAGATCCAATATATACCAGATCCAATACATATATGCCAGCTCCGATACCTGCTCCAATTCCAATACCGGCTCTAATGCCAGCTCCAATTCCGGCTCCAATGCCAGCTCCAATGCCAGCTCCAATGCCGGCTCGGTTCAATGCCAGCTCCGATGCCAGCTCCAATGCTCGCCCCGCTGCCAGCTCCAAGTGCATACCCGTCCCGATGCCAGCTCCAATCTATTCCAGCTCTAATATATGCCAACTCTAATATATGCCTGCTCCTATACCTGCTACAATGCCGGCTCCAATGACAGCTCCAGTGCCAGCTCCAGTGCCAGCTCCAGTGCTAGTTCCGGTACCAGCTCCAATACCGGCTCAAATTAACAACAGCTCCAATATATGCCGGCTCTAAGATATGATCCAGCTCCCATACTAGCTCCAGTGCCAGCTCCAATGCTCGCTGTAATATCATCATCCTCCAATCTCCAGTGTCAGCTCCAGTGCCACTTCCGATATATACCTTCTTTATCGCCAGCTCGAATTAATGCCAGCACCCGCCCGAGCCAGTTAGCTTTACCATTTCAGTACTGTTTCTACCCAATGACTTCCACCGTTCCTTCCCTTCACATCCACTGAGCCTCCACACACACACCCCTCGTCTCTCCATTGCTCGTTCCCCTCCCCCTCGCCCCTCCTCCTCCTCTCTACGTTCTACAGCTCCACCTCAAGAGGCTCTACAATCAACACTACCCCCATTTGACAGTATGATACTAGATCACCTAAAGTAATTAAGCCTTCATTGAGGCTACTCTTCAAAGGATGGGTTGTGGCTGTTGTACTCATAATCGAGGTCCACCGGGGTTGTGTCGAACCCCGTTGCTATGCCGCACTTCCACTCATTTACGTCCTGGCGCCGTAGGTACATGGTAACCATATCTACCGTAGAGCCTACGGTTCACTGAGACACAGTACAGTCCCATCTGTGCCCTAGTTAGGGCCCGTTAGGGTTGGCGTAGCGTCTCCATGGCTGGGTGGGCGAGGGATAGATACCTAGACCAGCACCTTGATGGAAACAGGCGCAACTCTTGAGCTGCAGTGTCGACGGTGTGGCTATATCCAGCCTGCTCTACCTAATAATCACCTCCCGCGGGCGCAATCCCCAGATCACATCTCCGCAGCCGGTGCGCGCAGACACGCTGATCTATAACTGTAGGTAACCCTAGTAAATATGCGTAGTCAAGGAATATCACTCGCTTCCTCCAGAATCTGGGGTATCACTCGGAATGCACACAAATTTGGAGCTGGCACCGAAACGGACATTGGAGCGCCTAGCACTGGAGCCGGCATTAGACCTGGCACTGGGTCTGGCATTGGAGCTAGCACATTAACCTGATAATTAACGGAAAGAAATGGATCTCTACATCAAGACTTGGCATTTATGCGACATGACCGGGAGTACTGGCCATGAGATGGCTAAAGCGAAACTAATTAACTACTGGAGGTGCCTAGATACTATACGGAGGTCACCAGGAAAGAAACCTCACCTCACAAAAAGAGGTCGTGGGCATCAAAACACAGTATGAATGTGGGCACATATAAAAGGGTTCAGTGTTTCTTCCCCGAATCTGGGGTTATATAATGAATACAAACAATAATTTGGTAAAGTCGATAAAGCTTACACTCTCCAACCCAGTTAGCGACCTCTCTGTAATAATATTCTCGCTGTATAGGGATAGGGTTAAATCATGACAAAAATAGCTGGGAGACATTGTATGGTATGTAATTCAACTTTCTTCATCAATTTAGATCATCCCGTTCTCACCCTTAATTACTTTCCCGGTACCGATCACTTTCCCGGTGAGATACGTTATATGTTTTCCAAAGGAGATATTCGGTCGGTGGAAATCAAATAGAGAGTCTATTACAATAAACATAACAACGCAGTTGTTAGTCATCTATATCAGGACCTTCTAGAGAAAGGGCAAATGAGATTCTAGGACTGAAAGACTAGGTGTGGCAGACGATAGTTCTTGTCTGACTGGATATTTTCGGAATTGTCGGAGATCCTGTAGGTTGAGTCTGACGTTTGAATTAAATCGTATATATAGTGAAGGATAGTGATCACTTGCTAGATACTACTGATCCGACTCGAACCTCCATATTAATAGTAAAGCATCTACAGTCACTCATGAAAAGTGTTCGTGATTCACATCAACGTTGGTCAGTGGGTGACGGAGAATATAAATATCACGGATGCCTGATATTTACTTTGATTACCATTGACTGGTATGCTGAGGTTTTTAACATTTCAATGCGCACTTTGGTTCCCGACTTGCGCCATGTCAGATTAGACCGGAACCACGAACACTTTGATGAATGGCAGTACGTAGTTCTAAGTAAAGATCAGTATTTGAGCGATCAGGTAGACGTGAATGACTTGAAAACGGTATACATCAACCATATGGGATATTCGCCGATGTGCGGAAAAGAGAGTTGATATGTTAGAGCTAACTAAACGTGAGATAGAACGGCCCATTGCCATTATAGATAGAGGAGAGATATAGGCGATGAAATCTACGAGAGAACATCAGTAGATTAAGAAGGTGATATGATGTTAGGGTGATAAACATTTGAGAAAACGCTGAAATGCGGTGGTTTGGGAATGAGGTTATATTGATGGGCTTATTATATCGCTCAATCTATTACGTCAATGTAAAGTTAACTGGTATTTATAAAACACCGTTGATTAACGGGCGTGGATGTAAAGAAGCGAGAGTTACGCACTAAGATAAAACTACAGCTAAAAGCCTACTTTGGGCCAAGGAAGGATTGGAACCGGCTGTGAAGTATATGGAAACAGTTTACAGAATGACGAAGACAACGGGAAGGAGGGAATGAAGAGCAGGAAGAGGGTAAGAGAGGAGCAAAAAAACGATTTGGAGGGCTAGAAAAGGAAATGGAAGAGAAACAAGGATGGGGTATGACTGTAGGTTCTGGGTAGTGCGATTTTACTTATGGTGCGCACACCCATAAATGTAGGCGAGATTCCAGTGCAATTTCAAATTTGAATAACTTTTTAACTAGGACAGATATCAAAAATCCGGTGGATAAATTTCAAGATCTACTGATGAAGAAGAGATTTATCCACCGGATTTTTGATATCTGTCCTGGTTAAAAAGTTATTCAAATTTCAAAATGGGTATTTTAGTATGTAAAATGCGCCAAGCATTCACAAAGTGAGACGGTATTATATCCATTTATACCCTTAGAGAAGCATTTATACCCCTAAAAAAGCAAACCCGATTAGGCCTTGGCAGTGATGCAGCAGAACGCCCTCCTCTTATTGGCCCATGGCGGCAATATTGCAGCCACAATTGTCCCACTTCTGTATTTTCTGTACGCCACCATTTCACATTTATGGGTGTGGGCACCATATATATTTAGTTTAGAATAAGGGGTTCTCTAGCGACGCGGGAAGGAATAATACTTATTTTAAATAGAAATTTAATAATATATTGAACTGTTAAATAGTCTAACTAGCAGCTGTGCGGGGGGCGTGGAAGAATTGTGGAGCGGAAGATGGATGAACGGCGGAGGGGGATGTGGATGAGCGGTGAGCGGTGAGCGGTGTACGAAGTCCCCCACGCATTTGTATCAACACCAAACTTTAAAACTTTTCGCGCATGCAGGAGGAGTTGTTCACAATTTATACATTAATAGGAGACGCTACTTTAACTAAATAGGGTGTATTTAGTTTAGTAACTGTTATTTAGTTAGATCTTTATTATCCCTTACTCGGCAATGCTGACCCTTTTCCGTGGGGGCCAAAATCCATAGCAAATACAGACCGGCAATTGGTGGGAGACCAATGATTGATAACGAAATTGAGCAAAGCCACAAAAGGGACAGCATTTCTTGCCAGACCAAGGGATAGTGGTTTAAATAAGGACCTAGCTGTAGCTGTGTAAGTTTCATTTATTCCACATTGGCGCCCGCACGGGTAACAAAGAACCCGTTTCGATCCAAAAGAGTTGGTACATTCTACTATCGAGACTCGACTGTAGTAGGAAGGGGTCGCTGTAGTTCTGCATGATGTCAACTTGAGACAGTGGCGCACCCCGCTGAATTTTCTTTTTCCTAACCCCCACAAAAAAGGGTCAGCAATTGACAGCTTAAGGGATAATGTACTAGCAATGTCGCTTAGAATATTGGTCACGTGCAAGAGAGGCGCCACTGACCTTGGTGCCTCTCCTGCACGTGACCAATATTCTAAGCGACATTGCTAGTACTATCGCTAATTTTTCGAATTTCGGAACGCTCTGATTGGCTGCTGGATGCAGGGGTAGAATTAGTCAGCACGACACATCAAATTTGGTCCGACTGCCTGCCAGAAAAACCCCTAACCCTGAGGTGAAGAAGGGTGGCGGGGGAGGTGGAGGGAAGGAGGGGAAGGTATCAGTGGAGGAGGGATGGGACGGGGGGTGGAGGGGGGAGGGGACGAGGGAGAGGGGAGGGACGAGGGGAGGGGACGAGGGGAGGGGACGAGGTCGAGGATGGGGGGTAGAGGAGCTGTAGAGGGGGGGTGGAGGCCAATGGGTGGACACAGTACTGGAGTGGCATTAATTTGGCTGGCAGTAATTAGAGCCGGCACTGGAGCTGGCACCGGAGCTGGGGGCATGTATATTGAAGTGGGCATTAGATTTGGCATTAGAGCTGGCATATATTGGAGCTGGCAGTGTCGGAGCGGACATTGAAGCGGGCATTGGAGGCGGCATTGGAGGCGGCAGAGTTGAGATACCTGATAATTAACGGAAGGAAATGGATCTCTATAGCAGGATTTGGGCATTTATGCGACATGGCTGTGAGAACTGGTCATGAGAGGGCTAAGGCAAAGCTAATTAACTACTGGAGGTGGCTAAATACTACACGTTACACCAAAACTTGGCCCAAACGCAACCACCACCCACAACATAATTGGCATCAACAATGAATAAGGCTTTAGGGGATGAAATAATATACAAAATATATGGTCTTCCAGTTCTCAGATAATATCTATCGTAATTGGTGGTTGAGGGCCAGGTTGAAAAGTGGCATTTTTGGTGTAAAATGGATGACTTCCCACCAATTCTGGTAGGGTGCTGTACAATATCGTTTTATCATCTGTTGTGGTTGTTGGGATATGTACTCATTTGAGGTTTCCTTTGTGATGGTCTTTGATTTTCGTTGCTACGCGCGCGGGGTGCGTAGTTATTTTTGTAAACCTGCAATATTTTACTTGCTATACCAGCGGGGCGCTTCATGAACCTTTTTTTTTTTGAATCATGTAGACATTGGTATGAAGGACATCACCATATTATATATTACCTCCGACAGCGCAACCAACGACACTCACTACCTTACCCATTCTATGTTGCAAAACTTCTACCACCTAGCAACTCAAGGACAGGGATGGAGAACAAGCGGATTAAATGAGTCTTTATCGTTTTTCAGGTTCTATCTTGATTTGTTTGGTGTGAGTTCTTGTCCGAGGCGGCGGAGGCGAACGGGCAGTTCTAGGGGAGCGCGATATTACGTTACACTACGGTCTGCATGTATTTAATAAGTTAAACAAAAATAGAATCGCGACCTAACATATCCTCACATCATAGGCAATCACTCGGTCCCTGCAACCTCAACGATATATCTTTTTTTTGTTTAATAGAAGACTCAGCGATATGTCTAATAAGTACATCATTATAACGTGCACATATAATGTCTTCTGATTAGATCATTGTGGAGGGAGGGAGAGATGATTGAGGCATCATTCATGCGGCGGAGCTAGGTGGGGTAGGAGAGGAGACCCTCGGTGGCAGAGCCGGAGAAGGCAACCGAAGTCGTAGAGGCGTGATCGTGCTGCTGGAGCAGAAGGAGGAGGAGGAGGAGGAGGAGGAGGAGGAGGAGGAGGAGGAGGAGGCGTCCTGAATTGTGGTGAAATCCGGAATCCATCAGGCTGCTGACAGTAAAGTAAGTGGCCAGCACGCACTATGTGGGAGAGATTGGCCGTACGGAGAAACCCACAGCATCAAGGCGGTAAAGAAAGACAACCAATATATCATCAAGTTGGAAAACATCAAAGAGCAGGACAAAGAGACATAGCCGGGCACAATGAGAAATACCTGATTGGGTTTCCGGGCACTGGAGGAAAGAGAGAAAGAACACAAATTTTAGTTATAAACAGGAGACGCACTTAATCGTTTAGCGTCAATATGCAGGAGAGCAATCATTTTAGGTCGGGATGCAGGATGGCCTGTGCACGATCCTGGGCAGCGGCACGAGCGCGCGCTAAACAGAGCGCTAAATCAAGCACGTGATTTAATAGGCAGGCAGGGAGGCAGGTAGGCAGGTACGCGCAGGCAAGTGGACGTACATCGATTGGTTTATATTTATTATATCGGTGTCTCGTTAGTTTCTGGTACAAGAACTAGGCCTACAATCGCGTGAAGAACACCCCTCCCCGACCGAACCCCCCAAAGAGAAGTAGACGAAGGAAAAGGTAAGCTAGCGGGTAGAAATGGACGTGAAGCAATGGCTGAAAAGAAACCCTGACATTCCTCCAGCAGACAAGCAAACGTAGAATCCGGACGTCCCCACCATGGGACAAGATACTTTTGTACCAGCTACGCAATTTATATCAGGAAATAGGAGAAACAGGGAGGAACAATTTAGAGTTGAGATGGTGGTGGTGCTTTGCCGGCTTTGAGGACCCGGGGATATTTATAATGTGGAGGGTTCTGAGCTGGGGGGACCGAGGTGAGGCCGCGGTCGCGAGGTTCAGTAAAAGTAAACTAAGTACCTATTGCGTTGACAAATAAATAAATAAATGGAGGTGGGTGTCTCCGCACTTTACGCCCAATACAGTCTACCTAGAGAAGGAGCTTAGCTCTCTAAACGGTAGCTTACAAGGCCTGCTGGGTCACAATTTGGTTGGCGGCATTACAATGTGGGGAGGGATAGAGAGACAATCCGGAGCTGGAGCTGTACCCAGAATGCGGCCGCGCTTTAATATATCCACAAAATGGAATTGATTGAATTGAAACAGGAATAACGCTGTATACTTGATGTGCACAGACTAAATCTAAACCACCCCCCCCCCCCCCGCCCGACCACACCAGATTGTATGTAGAATAGGTCAAATAAATTACCAAGGCCGCCACCGAACAACGTTCGCACCCGCCCCCGCGCCCGCCTCTATCTCAGCCCCAACACCAGCCCCAACTTCAGCCCCAACCTCGGGCCCGGCCTCTCCTGCATCACCAGATGTAGCAGCCTCGTGCTCTGGCGCTGATTCCATACTGGATTTGGACATCTGCGCGCGGGGCTGCTGAGTGCGGCGGACATGGATCTGAGCGAAGACCCAGTTAGGGTACCATGAGGCGCGTGAAATGATACTAAAACCAGAGTCGATTAAACGTCTGCTGGCTTCTTCTGCGATCCCTTTCATCAGGCGCGATTTGTCCTTCAGAAGCTCCCTCACTGGCTCATCAAAGTCAACCCCCTTCATTTTCTCATTATACAAATTTCTTACCACTAAAGCCTAACGTTAGCTTCACATTTTTTTTCTACCTTCCACGTTATTTTTTTTTTTACTCACCCGCTCTCATCCGCCTTTCCACTTGGTATGTCACCCCGAGCAAATCCCGGACCACGAGGGGTTTGGCGCTTAATCCGGGATCATTGATCGGCGCAGACTCCATGGTTGCTTGTTTCGCCTCGCTCAGTGATTTCGGGGGGGGGTTTCTGGTGGCACGCTGTGTGGCTTAGGTGCTTGTGGAATCGAGGTTGGGGAGGGTACCTCTGAGGAGGAGAAGTGAGCAGTGATGCCTTTATGTATGAATAGGGTAGGAATATTAGTACACATAAACAGCAGGGTAACCTACAGCGGAGGTGTATGAGTTTTACCGACTTGATCTCCTAGTTGAAAGGTGCCAAGACTATCAATCGTTAGGGCGGGGATGTCCTAACTCCCAGTTCTCAGATAATATCTATCTTAATTGGTGGTTGAGAGCCAGGTTGGAAAGTAGCATTTTGGGGGGAAGAATGACTTCCCACCAATCTTTGTAGAGGGTGCTGCACATACAGCCACCGAAACGAGAAGGCAGGAGGTGGGTGTGAAGGCTTACCATGCATTACAGGTAGCATAAAAACTGGCAAGCTGTTTACCCGGACGTTTTCTCACCAAAAATAGAGATCACATGATATATATGCATGAGCTAGATTTTCCAATGTCTCATTCGTTCAAGGAATAGATTCGTTGGCTGCAAACGCCGAAGCTTACACTCCTACCACTAAGCCTCTTGAGCTGTCAGGGAAATCAGATAATAGCTTGGTATTTTCATTGTGCTGGTGCCCAAGGCCGGCGTGATATTCATCTAGCCTCTCACCAAACGTTGGAAAGCCATCACCACCAAAGATCGAGGTCAAATATCAATTTTGTAATATAGAAATTCAACTTAAACTTAAAGGTTGAGCGTGTAGAGTACTTAGAGTAGGTACATGCAAAGCAAACCCTGGTGCACGGATATAGATCATTCCAGTTGGTCAGGTCCGCATCGTACAGCCTCGATCTGGTGCAGCCCGGTGATCCTTTCTTTCAAGATAGGTATCCCGGTAATGGTATTGTAGAGTATCATAGCTATGGGGAAAATTATTGTACTCGTAAACTCATGACGTTTCCGAACACGACCAATATTGCATACCATACAAAAAAGCCCTAAATTCATTCTTTTGTATGTCATGCAATATTGGTCGTGTTCGGAAACGCTATGAATAGACGAGTACTCTAGAAACAGGGTCTAAAAACAGGGTTTAGGTGGCTACCCCGGCCAATAGGACTCTTGCCATACTTCTACTCGCAATTTCGCAGCGTTTTTAAACATAGCCAATATTGCATACACACCAAAAAACCGGCAAGACTACATTTTTGTATGGCATGCAATAGCGGTTGTGTTTAGAAACGCTATGAAGTTGCGAGTACAATAATTTTCCCCATCGCTATAATCTTCAAAATTACCACACTTGGCTCGTGATACATAGGCTCGATTCTCGATGTAAACTTGAGTGGCAATTGATTTTGTAGGAAGAGTCTCAAGTAAAGACCCCTTATTTCGAGCTAAAGGTCGGTTTCTGCTAATTGAAATTTAAGTTGACACACCTACAGTCGTCTTGGGGGCAACGACGAAACTGGTTGAACGACGAACAGGGGTCTTTGTCGGTCAGGACAGTGGCGCTCAGGCTGGTATGCAACCACTTGTTTGGCTGAAATCTGTGTTTTCGTCGTTGTCCCAGGTTCGTCGTTGCCCCAAAGTTGACTGTACCCTTTCGAGAATCTCAGTATATTTTGAGTGGCTTTACTAACAAATTTTCTCATCCCCCTCATCCTCTGACAACGCCTCGTCAACACCGCCAAGACTTGACGAGAGCGGGGTATCCTCTCTAATAAAGACTTTTCTTTGGCTTCATCACCAAGGATTAGTCGCACCGATCCTTTTCCTTCTATGACTCGGGTCACATAAAAAGGAGTGACATTTCGCACGATCGCCTGGAGAGCTTTCGTCAACCGCATCCTAGTTCTTGTCTTCATTGACAAGTTCCCACCTCTTTGGGGGCCTTTCATACAGGCCCCTTCCCTACCTCTTCCTCCTTCTCCTCCTCCTCCTCCTCCCGGGTCCTCCACAGCCCCGGCCACTACTCACGCCAAAAGTCCCACTGCGGGCACCTCGGCATTATGCCACTGTTCGGTCTTCGTTCGCTTTCTTTTGTTGCATGCGCTTTTGATTTTTCTTTTTTTCTTTTATTTTTTCTTAGGCGGGGGTTTCCTTGGTCATCAACCTTGTAAGAGGAGTGCGGTTGGTAGCGAACCATAGTTACTATAACTAGGGGAACTGGCTTTTTTGGGGATAGGTCTTTACGCCATAGGTTTTACCTGCATGCGATACATTGTACCTAGAAACAAATGGAGTATGATTTCAAAAAAAAAAACTAACAAATTTTCTTATCTTTCATATCAAATACATAACCTTATCTATATTACTGTGAGTCAGCAATTGACGGGTTAAGGGTCCATAGGGTGGTCGCCAATCTAACAACCTTCTACTCATCTGTCTAAGTGTTATCCCTTCAGCCTGCCTTTTTGAGCTACTCAGTGGGTGTACAGTCCAGGCTAGTTTCATCCGTCCGAGGGGGTAGAGATAATGGCGTCGTCATCGTCAGACCAAGGTTAACCTATACCAAGGCTTGTCTGACACGTATTCAGAGTGGAACCAAGATGAAGGATCATTGATTGGGCGGCCGGCTAAATAGACAGTAAATTGAAAAGCTGGCAACCTCCGCCTAGGGATTAATCTCCAAGACGATTGGCTGAGATTGTATTAGGTTACCTAGAGTCGGCATATGCAATAGCAGTTGCGCCCGAAACACTCTGACTTGCCGATGGCGACGTAGAGTACCTACTCTATGATTCTAACTAAAATAAAGAAAACAGCTAAGCTATATATGAGATCTCCGGCCGGTCCTTTTAATTTTCAATGACCGAAAGTCAAGCAGTGGGCAGGGCATAGAGCACTCTAGAGTATGTGCTCTACTCGAGCTGACGTTTTTAAACCGGGCCATTATTGCATACACCCAAAATCATGAGCTTGGCGTATTTTTTGTATAGCATGCAATATCAGTCGCGTCCACAAACGTCAACTCACTACGAGTAGTTCACAGTGCATAGTGCATAGTGCATAGTGTTTCGCGCACAGTGCACAGTGCACAGTGCACAGTACAAAGTGCAGAGTGCTTCGAGCAGACAACGCAGAGTGCACAGTCTGCACCTTGCACTCGGCCGGGCCCGGGAGAAGGTGGATCCTGTCTGATGGCGGAGAGTAAATTACTGCTAGCTAGGATCTGCCGTCACTACTCGTAATTTTCTAACGCTTCCGAACTGGACTGGGTCTGCATATGGGTATAAATCGTCCTTGGCAATTAGATTTTGGTGGTATGCAGACCCAGTCCAGTTCGGAAACGTTAGAAAATTACGAGTAGAGTAGGTTAGCGGGTGTTGGCAGACAAACAAAGAAAGAGGTAGCCAAGCCAACTGTTGACTTTAATTCGCCAACACCTGGCCAGTGAATGACAGTACCGCCCTTAAAACGATTCGCCGACGGATATCGATCAGCCTCAGAAGTATCCGTAACAACCAATTTTAGCGATATGTATGTACCGTTAGCCATATCCGGGACAACATCCGTTCGTCTGTTAGTTAATTAGTGTCACCCGGAAAAAAAAGTAAATTTAATCAGCTGTGGTGGGCGTCACAACCAATGTCGTGCCATAATTGCCTATTTGGGACGGTTAAATTGCCCGATTAGGATGAGCTCTCTCTTGATTAGGGCGAAGGTTCTCTTTTGGGGGAGCCAAGATACATATGTATGTACATGATTAAATAATTACCCGATTGGGAAATTGATCGTGGGAAACCAATGTCGCGACACGCCGGTTCAAGGCGTCCCCAACCATATCTCTGGAACCACACTTAATTACAGGCCGTAGATTCATAGAGAATCAATGTGGGGGTAGGTTAGCGACCCTTGGCGCCCGCTATCCCCCGTTGTGGTACCTCTGAAGCGGCATGAAACACTTGTTTCATGTATGGGTATGGCGCGAGAAGGAGGGAACCTTTTTTGTACGGGAATTTCTGTTGATTGCTTGGCTGCAGACGCCGAAGTTTACACACCTACCGCAAAATCTCAGGAATAACGAATCGAACTGGACTGGAACCTTGAGCTTCGGATTGGTCAAATACTTATTGAGCCTCAATCCGACAGACCCAAAGCGTAACTTTTGGTCGTTTTGACCAATGGGTAAGTGGTATACCAGCCCAGTCAGATTCGTTATTCCTGAGATTCTGCGGTACCCACCATAGCTTCTCGAGCCATATGTACCCGCAATTTCATACCAAAAACAGCCAAGAGAATATTTTTGTATGGCATGCAATAGCGGTTGTGTTTAGAAACGTTATCACAACCAATACTTTCATACACCCAAAAAAACGCCAAGACTACATACATACATTTTTGTATGGCATGCAATAGCGGTTGTGTTTAAAACCACTATGAAGTTGCGAGTACCTACATAGAGTATGTATGGTGAGCACACCGATAAATGTAGACAAAAATTGGTGCAATTTCACTTTTCAACCATGGCAGATATCAAAAATCCGGTAGATGAATTTCAAGGAATAGTGATGAAGAATACATTCATCTACCGGATTTTTTATATCTGTCCTGGTTAAAAAGTTATTCAAGCTTGAAAGTTGGTATTTTACTATGTAAAATGCGCCAAGACAGAGCAAGGTGGAACAGTATTATACCCATTTATCCCTTAACCCGTCAATTGCTGACCCACAGTAATATAGGGTTGAATTTGTGCGGGAGATCTGTTATTTGATAAGAAAGATAAGAAGATTTGTTAGTAAAGCCACACAAAATTTGCTTTTTTTGGTGGGTCAGCATTTTGTTGACGGTTTAAGGGATACCCTTGAAAAGCAAACCCGATTAGGCTATGGTAGTGATGTAGTAGAAGGCCCTCCTCTTATTGGGCCATGAGGCGATATTGCAGCCACAATTGTTCCACTTCTGTATCTTCTGTACGCCACCCTATCACTTTTATGCGTGTGCGCACCATACTTCTATTTTTTCTAACGTTTCCGAACTTGACTAGGTCTGCATACATACCACCAAAATCTAGTTGCCAGTTAGAAAAATACGAGTACAGCCACTCATCAAAAGTGTTCGTGATTCAGATTTAATGTGACATGTCCAGCTTAAGCCAGCAATCAAGTGTCTATTGAAATGTTCAAAACCTCAACACAGCAATAGTCAATGGTGATTAAAGTCAATAATAGACATTAATGGTATTTTTATTTTCTGTTACTCAGTGGATATAATTATCCCATGGTAGGATGAAACTTGTCAAAGTTGCGACCTGGACCGTGCACGACTTAGAGAAGGAATTATCTTGCTTTTTACGGAACAGAGCCAATCAAGAATTTCTAAGAATTACCACACTAGGCTAGTGAAGGCTGGAAAAGGGAGGTCGCAACTTTGACAATTTCATCCGTCCGGGGGATAATTATATAAATACATTTTAGTTATTTAATTTGAATGAAAGTCTGGCAAGCCACATTACGCACGGGCCAGCCTCGATGTGAACCACGAACCCCTTTAAATCTGATGAGCGGCTGTACATATGCAGCGATGGGAAAAATTATTGTATGAGAAACAGTGGTCTAAAGACAGGGTTTAGGTGGCTGCCTCGGCTGGTGCGATAATTTTCCTTGTACTCTAGAGCACCTACTCTAGGTAGAGTATGTAGGTATTACTCGCAACTTCATAGCGTTTCTAAACACAACCGCTATTGCATACCATACAAAAATGTAGTCTTGGCGGTTTTTGGTGTGTATGCAATATTGGTTGTGTTCAAAAACGCTATGAAATTGCGAGTTCATTTGTTTCTAGGTATACAATGAGTCGCATGCATTCCCGCTAAACACGAGTAGAGTATGTACTCGTAAATTCATGACGTTTCCGAACACGACTGCTATTGCATACCATACAAAAAAACCTAAATTCATTCTTTTGTATGTCATGCAATATTGGTCGTGTTCGGAAACGCTATGAATAGACGAGTACTCGTAATTTTCTAACGTTTCCGAACTGGACTGGGTCTGCATACCACCAAAATCTAGTTGCCAAGCACGATTTATACCCATATGCAGACCCAGTCCAGTGAGTAGGTACTCTACTTGACTTAAAAAAAAAAATATTAGCGGGAATGCAGGTGCCGATGACAATTGTACCGTACAAGGATACTTTGTATGACCTAAAAAATTCTCCACCACCCATAATGTTGGAGCACTTCGACAAAAACTCCTGCACATCTTATTGGTTGAACGACTGCAAGTTGGATCAGTAAATTGCCAAGAACATTATCTTGGCTCTCATTAAGCCTAATCGGGCAATTTAACTTTCCCAAGTAGGCAATTATGGCGCGATATTGGTTGTGTCCCCCACCAAAAACCCAACTTTTTAGGAAATCAATAGCCCACCACAAAATTAATCCAGCTCTGTCACGTTGTAGAGAGGAAGCGGAACTATCTAATAACAGTGAGAAGAAATAAATCAGGGTGTGGTTCAGGAAGGTTATTAGCGGTTGAAATTGGCGTTTCCGAACTAGAGTATGTAGGTAGGTACTCTACTGTCCTCACGCACGATCTATGCCAATATGCAGACCCAGCCCAGTTTGGAAACGCTGTGTCGTTCTAGGAAATGTTACATACCTGTGTGGCAACGCAACAAGACCTCACCAGCTCGCTATCGCACTCCGGTTTTTATGAAAATTTAGAGTTTATCGGTTATAGAACGACTCCAAAAATGCCACAAATTAAGATAGATATTATATGAGAACTGGAAGACCATATATTCTGTATATAAATAGTCACTTTATCAGCTGAAAATTATAATATTACATTCCTAGCGTCGGCTGTATTGGTTTTGGTCCGTTGAGTTGCAGAAAACACACCAAGACCACATATTTGTATGGGATGTAGCCGAATCTCCAGAATGCTCTACTTCTGGCTCCTTTACTATACTTTGTTCCACATCTGAGTTGAGATAGTGCCCTTTTAGATAGATTGTACTTAATAGTTAATATTTCATCCCCTAAAGCCTTATTCATTGTTGATGGCAATTATGTTGTGGGTGGTGGTTGCGTTTGAACCAGGTTTTGGTGTAAAACGGATGACTTCCCACCAATTTTGGTAGGGTGCTGTAGGTACAGCGCGATCTCGCAAATGAAGAGGCAGCGCCAAAATGCTACTTTTCAACCCGATCCCCAACCACCAATTATGATGGATATCTGAATTTATATTCTGTATATGGGTAAGTTGAGACTAAAATATTACGTCCCTAGCACGAGCTGTGTTGATTATATTGCGTCAAGCCCTACTTCTAGCTCATGTAACTTCTTCTAACGTATTTTACCGGGTAACCCACCATGATCGGGTAACCGCTCACTTTTGCGCTGAGCTCTTAGAGGTATAAGATATAAATAATAAAATATAGAACAAGTACTAGCAAAAATTCTAAGCTTATTACTTTTTATAAGCTATTTCGCTACTAACAAGACCATTATATTCACTGTTGTTTAATCCCACTGGCCGGTTAGGGAACCCTATAACAGGTATCAAAACACATATTATAGAAGTAATTATTTTTCAAAATATTCTTATACACTCTTCTGTTCATGCACATTATCAATTCATTTATTATATAATTTCTTCCCTCATACAAGTTGATTCGTGCATGGCCAATATCTTACTTGGGCGGTATCCCGGTACTGGGCGGTTACGCCGTAATATACGTTATATCTGATTCTCGTGAGTGTCCGTTTAGATTTATTAGATTTGATAGCCGACATTCATCCCACTCAAACCTTTTTCAACATACATGCGTATAGAATTATGCATTGTTGCTGAAGTGCGTATATAACTCCTAGTTAAGACATACCTGCCACTCGTGCCGTGTAAGCTTGAGGGCGCCGAATCCCGGCAAGCCAGGGCCCCCCAAATTACAAAAGATGTATGGCTCTGGGTAGGTTATAAACAGTGTATCCCCCCTTCGACACCAGTTATCATATAATCTCCTGTCGAAGTTACTAGCGAACTCTTGTTAGCCCCAAACCTTCCGATCCGGGAGGTAAACAGAGCTTGATCGACCTTTCAGATTTAAAGACACTCCAGCGGAATCAAAATTGTTCGGTGAGTATGCAGTTATATGTTCTACGAACCTAATGGATCTAACTTCATGGGCAGCAATGTATGAAGAGGAGCCGACCATACTGAGTATCCGCACTATGTGCACCCTGATCCCACTATCACCAGTGGCGTATACCCTCATGAAGCATCTGACGGCGAACGGGTGCCTATACGTTAAAACACCACCACCACATGAAGAAGGCGAGTATTCAGAGGAGAGCGGGGCAGAGAACGGGGACAGCGACGCTGCTACAGACATGCTCGGAAGTTGTGCTAGTGATATCGCCAACCACATTCGCATCGAGCTACCGGTGGGGAAGTTTGAATTCGGGAAAAGCCAGAAGTGTCATATTGTCCTAACAAAGGCGAAGTTGATATCAAGGCAGCACTTCAGCATTTTCATAAATGTGCACGGTGTGCTTATGTTAGAGAATTATTCACAAAACGGGACCTTTGTGAATGATACCCTTGTGGGTAAACAGTATGCTTTATTCGCCGGAGATACGATAACGGTTGTGGGGGACGGATTTCATCTCCGGTTCCAAGTACAGATCTCACCCACGCCGAAGACAGCCCGCCCCAACCATGGAATTAGTGGTTATCAAATCATGAAACCCATCGGCGCAGGAACTTGTGGCGCCGTTAATTTGGCTGTGGAAAAGGCGACAGGGAAACTTTTCGCAATCAAAACAATTAAAATAAACTCTCAGGTAGAAGATTACTTGCATGAGGCCGATATCCTACATAGCCTAGACCATGTAAGTACTAGCCGGTTCGAGTTCCGTGTTACTTTTATATATTCTGACTACTAACTACTAACAACTCTTACAAGAAGCATATTGTCCGTTACTTCAATTCCTTTGATAGCGAAGGGAAGCTCTTTATTGTCATGGAATATATTGAAAAAGGCAATCTTGGTGCCTTTCTCACAAGGCGGGGTTGCATGCATGAAGATATGGTACAGCAGGCCTCGCGCCAGATTCTGGGCGCCGTTGTTTACATGCACTCGATGGATATCGTCCACCGGGATCTTAAGCTGGAAAATGTCCTTATTGTTTCCTATGAGCCATTGTTGGTCAAGGTTTCCGATTTCGGACTTGCTAAAGTGATTCCGGCTCAAGACTCAGCGCAGAATACTTTCTGTGGTACCAGACTATACCTTGCCCCAGAGGCCTACCCAGAATATAATATGACACGGGTCATCGGCGGGGGCAGTTCCAAACGCAAACGCCACCCCAAGGAAGACGACGGACCCGAAAAAGCAAAACTCACCAAAAGATACAAAAAGGCTGTCGACATGTGGAGCTTTGGATGTGTTGTTCATATGCTGCTAACCTGCAAACCAGCGTTTGCGCAGGAGAATGACGATACCGCCATGCTGGGTTCTATCATGAGAGGCTTTAGGAATACTTCTCATCTCGATAAGATCATAACATCTAAAAATCGCCAAAATGTAAAAGATTTCCTCATGAGACTATTGCATGCGGTTCCCCTTGAGCGGATGACGCCAGATGCTGCACTAAAACACGTGTGGTTGAATAAACAAGAGGAAATGGACGATGAGCTAATACTGCCTATGCCCGGTAGATGGCCGGTATAGACCTGGAACGCATACGACCGGGTTTTCGCTGTGAGGATTTTGGCTAGTCATATCATCACTATATATTTCTAGTCTGCAATGGTCAGTCCAGAGGGTTTTATTTATCGTATTTAAGCTATGTACTTTTGACTTGAGATTTTTTATTATTATTATTCATACTAGGCCCATTTGTTTGTTTGGGGGGGGGGGGGGTATATATATCTACTATACAGCTATTATCTTATTTCTACCTTTCCTACCAAAATGTTGTATGTAGTCACCCAAAAAAACGGACTCCTAGGGATTATCTCTAAAACGATTGGTTGAAGGGTTACGTATCGATCTGGCTTAGAAATAGAATGTGACAGGCTTGGCAGGAGGTACACAACAACACCCCAAATGTGCAAGCCAATATTGTAGATAATAAATCGTGATTTTGGAGCAGGATAATTGACTAGCCTAAGAATATATAGAAAAACCAATTCTTTCTACATATTCACCTTTAAGATGGTGGGCACCATACATGTATGTAATCAACTTCACCGGTGCGCCACACTGATACCAAAATTCGTGGGAAGTCATCCGTACCAAAGATGCCACTTTTCAACCGGTCCTCAACCACCAATTAGGATAGATATTATCTGGGAATGGAAAACTATATATTCTGTATATGGATAATCGCTCTATCAGCACGCGTCTCCAAACCCTAGGAGGAGTTACATCCCTCGAGGAAATTTGGAACAACCACACCCTCACCCTCCTCTTAGGAGCCTTCATAACCAAAACCAGAACGGGCTACCCGGTCAGTCGGGGACCCTCACCACTCGAGTCAGGCTCAGGAACCTCATATCCCCTCAGCTCCATCTCCTCCTCCTCTACATCAATAGTACTAGTCGTAGGCCCAATACCCGCCGCATACGCGTCCTAGAAAGTCTCAATGAGAGCACAAGGCCAAAGGCCAGAAGGATTTCACAGGGAAAGGCACCTAGCCCTACCTCCAAATTGTTCACTGTTATTTCATATGCGATTGCCTTTCTTTTGTTATATATTACTTTGGAATTTTGTTGCTGCTTTTACTAAGACGTTTGTCAGGGGATAGGTTTCTTTACGCCATAGTTTATACTTTATGCGATCATTGTGTACCTAGAAACAGAAATCCAAATGATATAAAAAAAAAAGTCGCTCTATCAGCTTAAAATTACAATTATACGTCCCTAGCATGAGCTGTGATGATTTTGTTTTGTCAAGTTGCCAAAAACATGCCAAGACCACATATTTGTATGGGATGCAACCAAATCTCCAAGTTTACAGAAATAATATGGTCGCGGCGTTTAACGAAACAGGGTATGGTTTAGTTAAAAAGCTAGAACCATGCGTGTTCGTTTAAACACATACTGTGTTTAGACAGACAGCGCTGTTTAATTTAAACACCGAATCCCGCTGTTTATTTGTTTTAAACACCGCTTGTGGGAAAAAGAAATGTACCACAGGGGTCGTGTCCAATTTTTTGACGCACCAGATCCCTTCGTCTGTACAGGACTTGTGCTCACCATACAAAATTCACTGCCTAGCTAGAAGCGGCTGTCGGTGTTGCAAAATTGTCACGGAAAAATCCTCAATCGGGCAAGGCTTTAAACAATCGTCGTTAGATTTTTGTATACATATGTACATACATGTACTCGGGTGTGAGGGTAAGTGATAATTAAATGCTGCGGTGAATACTCGCTTGGCGCCAAGCAAACTGGCATACTAGCTCGTTTCCATCGCCACTGATACTCGAAGAACTACACAGGCCTCTTGAGAATTGTTGTTGTGAGTACCGTGTTTTCACGATGTGTACTACATCATCCCCTACCGTCCTCGCCCGTATTCCACTGTTCTTCTTATTCCTTTTCTTATCGCTCCAACTCGTCCGCCTCTTTTTTAACGTTACCGGCCGACCGCGTTGCCTGACGCGTTGCCTGAATAAAAACGTTAAACACCAGAGGTAAATTCTTCTGTTTCCGCTGTTCTGTTGGCTCCTCCTTACATGCGTTCGCTCCACTAGTACCAACCCCAACCGGAGTGCCGCACACAAGCGCCTAGCTACCAGAGCACTATGGCACGCTACAAGCCCACCGTGTGCGCATGCATCTAAGTCTCGGGTCGTTCATTCGCCGGTTGTTGCACTTTCCTCGAGAACTGTTTTACGGGCGGGGCAATGCTTTACCTCCGCCCCGATCTCTGTCACGAGCTTTGGGATGTATAATAAACCTTTACCTGCCCCATTATACGGCGCTATAGGCGTAAAAAAGGACACTACGGATTCGGGTGGGGCGACCTTCTACACAACGCCTTTGTGTCAGTTACCGCGGCGGCAGAGTCTAATCAAGGACGAAGTCAAACGAGAGTGGCAGCCTGGTTGGGGCGATAGATCAGAACGCAGCAACGGGCCCTTGACACTGGACAGTCAATGTGTTACGAGTTTGGGCGAGTATAGGCCCGCCATAACTTATGGGTCCCCTAGGACGACTGTGGATGAAGATGGGGTAGATCTGGGCGTGCTCGAGGATATTATGGATATGGATATGGATATGGATAAGGATAAGGATATGGATATGGATATGGATAAGGATATGGATACGGATATGGATAAGGATACGGATATGGATATGGATATGGATACGGATATGGATATGGATATGGATATGGGTATGGGTATGGATATGGATATGGGTATGGGTATGGGTATGGATATGGGTATGGGTATGGGCATGGGTATGGGGATGGGTATGGGTATGGAGATGGGAGTTGGCGTTAGCGTTGGCGTTGGCGTTGGCGTTGGCGTTGGCGTTGGCGTTGGCGTTGGCGTTGGCGTGGGTGTGGACGCAGAGTGGGATGCTATGGATTTGGATACGGATATGGATGGAATCGTCACACCCGTTCAAGCCGTCACCGCTTTAACTGTGGATGCGATAATCAGCGCTGGGGAACCTATGGATTTGGATATCTTGCCTTTTTTCACCATCCCGCAACAACCCTTCAGCGAGGAGCCGGCGGCAAGCGTTGCGCAGGGGGCGATTCCCCCTAACCGCACCAGCGACGGTCATGGGTGCAGGGCAGCGCGGGGTCTTTTGCAGTTGAATGAGCGGGGACGATCTCAGGAACCTCCAAGCATCCTGAGACCCGTTGCTGAAACAGCTAAGGTCCATGTCGCGAATCGGGCGGTGCTAGTAACCACTGCGAGCGTCGTTCGCAGAGACAGTTTGGAGCGGGGCGACCGGTGGTTGATGCCATCCCATGCACCCAACACCCCAGGATCAACTACCGAAATAGCAGAGGCATGTATTATGGAGGGGGCGATTCTTAGCGCCGTAAGTGCCAGTGACAGAGACAGGGCGGGGCGGCGGAACTTGGGGTTCAGGACCGCCCCGAAAAAGATCACCCAGGGATCAGTTACTGAAAAAATAGTGGAGTCATATGATGTGGAGCGAGGTGATCCGGGATTAATGCCATCTTATACGCACAACACCCCAAGGCCAACTGCCGATATAGCAGAGGCATGTATTGTGGAAGGCGGTGTTCTTAGCGCCGCAAGCGCCAGTGACAGAGACAGAGCAAGGCAGGGCGCCGGTGAGCGGAGAAAACCCCAGAAAACACTCTCTACACCAAGCCCGGCGATCCAGGCTATAAAGTCACGTGTTGTGGTCGCGGTTCCTGGCACTCCTGTCGTAGGGACAAAGCGAAACGATCAAGAATTCAGCGATAGCGGTTCTGAAACGGAAGAAGAAACACCCGCCGAAAAGGCTGAAACGAAACGAAAAATAATGCAGAGATCGTTAGAACCAGAATTTGATCTGTCAAAATCCGACCAAGTGGAGCCTGCTTTTCGGAGGCATATGGAGAAATTGAAATTAATGATGGCCAAGAGAGAGCGCGGCTACGCGGGAGCTGGTAGCGCCGACCGGAAGTATCCGTTGGGATTCAGAGCTGCCCAGCGGGGGTGCGACCGCGCTAACTCGAGAGCTGACGGCGGTATCCGGAAGATTTACGGCGGTGCCAACGCCGGTGAAAAAGATAGGAAACCTCTCCTGCCAAAGAAACGCCCCCCTCCCCGCCCCATCCGCCCCAGGCCCCCGGTCTTCTCGCTTGATCTGCCCCACCCCACCCCAAAATAGTCCCCCCCCCCCCCCAACCGTTAACCGTCTTTGCCCCGGCGCCGCTCCCATCCTACCTCAGCCGCCGAAGCCGAAAACCACCGCCCTACTCGCTGGCTCCGAGCTGTCTTCAACACCGCCTTTACCGTTCCCTTCGGCCTACCAGTAGCAACACCCTCGCCCCCAACACGACCACTAAACTCAGCAACTTTACCTTGCAGTCTCCGCCCCTGCGTCTTACCGCGCCATTCGCCATCCTGCGGCTATGAAGGAAAGGATGACGAGACGGAAAAGGTAGGCATAGACGGAGGATCCGGATCAGCAGTGGCCGGGGAATTGACGCGGTAGGATGATCAGTATAGGCGGATAATGGGTAAGTATCGGCTAAAAAGTTATGCAGGATTTAATAATACTAACACTCATCCAGCTATCTATATCGGTAAATCACTACAGTGCCTTTGCCGCTTACTCGGTGCACTCTCGCCGTCCCCGACTAATACCCGCTTGCACGGCGCTGGTCAAGAACATCTAATCCCCATTTTTGGACTAGAGTGACTGGATGGGAAACCTTCCACAATCAAGGCGGCAGAACAAGGATGAATCGATCTTCAACGTACAGGTCCTTCGGGAATACTCATAATCTTACGCCTCAGGAGCGGTGAGAGGTACCAGATAGTCTGGATGTCTCGGGGCACGCGCGTATGTATCTACATCTACTAATAACTGCCCAGCCCACCTATACCGCGCCTACACCCCTCCTATTCACTTCACTCGACTCCATTATACGCCTACTCAGTTTAATCTATCTACTTTATAGACACTACCCCCCTCATTGTACTCTACCCAACCCACTCTACCCGTATTCACCGCTTTCTCTACCAAGTTTACCTCATCTACTCTACCCAGTTGTTTCCTCCACACCTCTTTTGTTCACTTCACTCTGTAGCCTCACTCACACTACTTAGCCCGCTCCGCACTGCTCTAAGACTAAATTCTGACTAAACAGGCACTATAGCCCTTAGCATACAGAAGGTACAATCAAACCTTTCCTTCTTTGAGCTTTGACTCTATACGAAGCTGTCGGTGTTCTATGGCGCCTCCTCTTTTTACGGGTTGCATTTTCCCGCTCTTCTAGTTTGTTACGGGTGTGTTTTTCTAGGTTTTACTTTGGTTCCCACCGGCTGAGCCCCCCCCTGTGTCGGAGTGGGAGAGGGATAGTGCTGATCTGGGCTTCTTGGATATGGGTTTTGTTTACCTAGCTTGTCTGCTACGTTCCCGTACCTACTCTATCGCCCTCACCGAATCTCCTTCAACTCTCGCGCTATTACTGCCTCTTAAGCACCACCTCGCTTACCATATAGCCCTCCCAACTCCTGTCGCAGTACTCATCCGTAGCGCTAACCACAACAATGACCAATAACCACTAACACTCGCCCCCTAGCATTCGGCCCCAGGATACACATAGCATATCACACAACTCTGCGCCACGATGCGCCGTCCCCGTTTTTCATTTCGTCTCATGTCCCGCGGGTGCTGTGTCGTCTAGTCCTGGTGATATAGCACGGTCACAGGGCAGTGGCGGTCTGGTACAGTCACAGCGATCGCAGCCCACTTCACTCTAGCTAGCTACAGTCTTGATACAGTCCGGGTGAGTCACGAACTCCAGCGGCAGTCCAGTCCAGTCCAGTCCAGTCCAGTCCAGTCCAGTCCAGTCCAGTCCAGTCCAGTCCAGTCCAGTCCAGTCCAGTCCAGTCTAGCCGTAGCCGTCCCTCGGCTCTGTGCCCGCGACACACCAAACCTGACCCGAGCCAGTGCTAGTGAGGTTAAAAGGTAAGGCGCCCCGCTCTCTATTCGCTGAAGACAAGTAGTCTGTCGCTGACTGCTGGGCGGGAATGTTCTATAATGTGCTACGCTGGATTGGAATTCAGGGAAGATGATAAGGGGTTACGCGTACCTAAACCAAACGTATGTCCACCACTGGCGTTTGCATGATGAGCTGAGGGCTAACCTTTGTACACCACCCGTAATTGACCAGGTATGTGCTGCCCGTATTGTACGGTGGAGAGTGGAGGGTGCGTATATCCCATCCATAGTTGTGAGGGACTAACTATTCCTGGTTATGGCTGGCTGTGGCTCTGATATTAACTACTGACTGATTTTGGACTGCAATGGCTGCTTTGGACTACGATGACTGCTGTGGGCTACGATGACTGTGACTGCAACAGACTGACCTGGGCGAGGCTGGGACGCGGCACATGGGGCGATGGTGGCGAATGTGGGAGGGAGCATGTGGTGTTATGTGTTGTGTGCGTTTTATGCTGTGGTTTCTTGTGGTGTGGCTTGCTGTGTGCGGATGCTGTGGTAGTTGGTAGTTGTGATGGTGGCGGTGTGGGTATGGATGTGGGTGTTGAGAGGTGTGGTGTGGTACGGCGTCTGTAGTGTGAGGAGAGGTGTTGATAGCGGAGCCGGAGGTCGGGAAAGTGGTTATAGCAGTGTGGTACCGTGGTGATCAGTGGTGATTGTCGGTGGTTTGTGAGCTGTGCTATACGCGATGATGGGTGGTAGTCGGCGGTTTGTAGCTTAGAGTAGGGGGATAATAGATCTAGTATAGTTCGTTTTGCACCCCGTTCTCAATAGAATTTTTAAAACCACCAAAAAGTAGAGTAGAGGGACCAGGAAAGAAGCAGACAAAACGGTGACAGGGCCGAATGAATTTTATATAGTATGGCCTTGTGCAATCTCTTCATCTGTTCCCGCAATTCAAGACCTCGATCGGTCATCCAAAGATTAGAGACTTTTCGCTGGGTGTAGCCCGTGATAGAAATGCTAAGAATTGGACCTGGACCTGTGCAGTTGAAAATCTCAACCCACAGACAACGAGCTGCACAAATAACCACCATTTGAATGTTTTTAAACATGTCGATAGTAGATACTTCCTAGCTACTATTAAACCCAAATTACCTTTTTGAATTGGCAGATATTGGTGAGTTGTGAGAGAGATCCTTAATTTGAAAACAAGAACTGATTTCTTAACACCTAGTATTTAGCAAGGGCGGTTTGGTTATAGCTGGTTCTACTGGGCTGGGTTCATTATCCCTTCATTCGTGCCCACAACCAACATAGAGTAGCCGAGTTTCCAAAATCCTGGCTATTACAGAGAGTTAACATCCCTAGGGTGGAAAGATCCGTCAGCCAAAAACGCCAACCGCAAAGACGAATTGTAGGTCCAGACGCGCATATCCGTCTTTTGCGACCAAAACACTCGTCCCGCGCGTCCCGGGGCTCCGAAATGCGACCCGTGGTCTTTTGGCGTTGCGCGGATGTGATATTCTGAGGATGTAGGTACGGCCCAGGACGTAAATGATTGGACGTGCCGCATGGCAACGGCTTCGATCACCACCCGCTGGAGCAAGATTATGAGCACAACAACACCAATCGATCTTTTGAAGAGCTGAGAATTTGTAGAGTAGTTATTTAGTGTATAAAGAAATAATAAATGACATTGAACACCTTGTGTACCACCCCTTGCCGTCATTACAGCCTCCATCCTGATAGCCATACTTTCAACCCGCTTACCAAATAAAGCATCAGGTAGCAGCTCCCAGCAATGAATAAGAGCTGCCTCAATGAGGGCTTAGTTACTTTAGGTGCTCTAGTATCATATATAAAATGGGGTAGTGTTGATCATAGAGCCTCTTGAGGTGTAATCAAATGTGCTCAATGGGAATTCGAATCTCAAGTGAGTGGGCAGGCCAGTCCTCTAGATCAACCCCATTCTCCTCCAAACATTGAGTGGTAATTTTGGCAGTGTGTACGTTAGCATTGTCTTACATAAGGATCTACATGATACCCTTCTCCCGTAGCTGTGGAAAAAACTGCGGAACCTTTATTGTTCTGATGGTTGGGGCGCTGTGGCGTTGCACTGTTGCGCGCGTCCACTGATTTAACGTATGTATTTCACCGGAAAGCGATTCTCACCTGGAAAGCAACCGAACTTCATAAAAAGAGGTTGTGGGCATCAAAACACAATATACGAAGGGAGGCACATATAAGAGGGTTCAGAATGTCTTTCCGAATCCTAGAGTTATATAATGATATAAACCAAAATTTGGTAAAGTCGATAGAGCTTACAGTCCCTAATCAAGTCAAAGACTTCTTAGAAACAATACATTTAAATAACACTTCTAGCTACTTGGTTCTATAAATGTATATAAATCTAACTTTCTTCAGCAATTTTGTATCATTCCATTGTCGCCCTTGGTTGCTTTCCCGGTGATGATCGCTTTTCCGGTGAAATACGTTATGTCCTGGTGCTGTACATACTAGCGCTATGCTAATACCGCTAGCTAATGAGGTCAGATTTGACGAGCTCTCCACAACGACACCTAGCTCACCTCCTACCTCGACTCCTACCTCGACACCTACCCCCTGCCTGCATCGACATCTAGATACATATTTACCTTCCTCTGTGTTTTGACGCCTTTACTAATACCTACCAAGCAGCGAATCCCGCAGCTAATCCTTGACATCTACCAAGCAGGGAATCTAGGCAGCGAATCCTGGATCATTTCGACACCTACCAGGCAGCGAATCCTGCACCAAATGGACACCTACCAAGCAGCGAATCGGCACCTACCAGTCGCCAAATACTGGATGATTTCGACACCTACGAATCTAGGCAGCGAATACTGGACCAAATTGATACCCCCAGGCCGCAAATCCTGCACCTACCAGGCAGCGAAACCTGCACCATATGGACACGTACCAGGCTTAAAATTCTGCAGTATATTGACGCCGCTGCTGACCTCGCTGCAGGTACGAATACCACAGTATATTGACGCCGCTGCTGACGCCGCTGCTGACGCCGCTGTGGGTAGCTCAGCGGGCAGGCAGCTCAGCGGGTGGGCAGTTTAGCGGGGCAGCGCAATGCGCAGAACGGCAGTGCCTGGGGCAGAAGTAAGCGGAGGGAGGTGGATTAGGTAGGGTTAGTGATCAAGTGTGTTTATTCGACTCTAGCTAGGGAGATAGTTACTAGACTAACTACAAATACGACAGGCAAAACCTACAGTATAAGCTGCTAACTAACCACTCAGCAGGGATGAAAAAAATAATTAAAGCACAAGCTCCATCAACAGCAAGTACAGCGGAGTAAGGAATAGAACAGATTTGAACAGTTAAAAACGAGTAGCAACAGAAAACAAATAAAGAGAAAACAACATGAAGAATAACAGGAAGAGTATCTCAGAGGCTAAGGGCCAACGAAAGATCTTAACCTACATTCAGTAATCAGTATTCCCCAATCAGATTCCAAACTATCTTCGAACAATCAAAATTCAAAAATATCTAAATCTAAACTGAAGCGGCCCCAGACCTCGACACCACCCCATTGATTTACAGAGACTTTTGTAAAAGAAAAATTTCGTATACAAGACCAATTTAATCAATTGTGATATAAGTAAAAAATAGAAATTCAAGGTACGGCTAATTCTTGAAGAAAATGTTCTGATAATATTTTCCTCCACTTAAGTAATATCTGATATGCACGGTTGTGACCTTTGATGTTGAGTAAATAATCGATAATTGTATATTTCGTCAATAATGGAAGTAAGACTTTATCAAGGTCCATATCAGAGGTTTCTGCATCGCTTAAAATACCGTCAAATAGACCCAACTTTTCCATGCATTGAACATGCCCTCGATCAAATCTTATTCCGCAAACACATTTTTTACCCCAGCTAAAGATACCTCGTCTCCAATTCCATAAATCTTTTAGGATCATCGATTGCTGATAAAACTATTAGCATTTACTATAATGATTTTGAATATAGAATACCAACCTAAAACATCAATCATATCTAAATCTTTCAAACGCGAATGAGGTTCTACAATCGTTAATAGTTTACACATTTTTTCGTTCCTGTAGCAGATAATTGCAGTTCTGTCCCGAAGAAGGAAAGATCGCACTGGTAATGACAATGCATTCTCCTCCGCTTTGAACCGGTCATACAAATTATCGCTTCTCAAATGGCCTATTAGAAATTTCTTTTGATTCCTTTTCGGCAGCCGTTTAATGATTGCCAACAATGGATTGCTTTCGTTCATGAGGTCTAAATGTAATTGGAAACTGCAACGAAGATGTTGTAGGCGTTTTCGATATTCTAGTATACCACACAAATTTGCGAATAGCTTTGGTCGTTTTGATCGCCCACCAGCTACCCAAATCATACAACTATCCCAAGCCTTTTCCAAAGGTTTTAGAAAGGTGCTTTGCCTTTCTGATTTCATAGAGGGATCAAATAGCTCGATACCATATTCCATTGTTGGCATAAGATATATTTTGTACATGTTGAGTCGAACACGCGCAGTCCAAGAATCAGAATGGAACTGAAGGAAACCTTTTAACCGCATTGTTTTTTCAATAAGATTATCCCGATGCCGTTCAAAATCAATTCCATTACTCCTGATAGGAAATCCTAAATAACGATAGGTAGTGACGATTGGTAGAGTTTCCCCATAGAGACACAACCGACTACTGTTATCATTTTGATCATCCCGTTGGTCAATGATACCACATTTCGAGACATTGAATCTCATCGCATGATTATTGGCCCATCGCTCACATACTGCTAACATTGTTGTTGCATGACTCAAACTATTGGCAAGCAGAACACCGTCATCCGCAAAAAATAAAGTTGACGGTGAGGGGTCATTTGTCAGAATTGATTGATTCAGTTCAGTGACAAGCGAATTAATGAATTTTTTGAAAATAACTGGAGATAGTGGTGAGCCTTGCGGCAGCCAGGTATTTCGATTAAGCTTCTTTGATGAAGTACCGTTAACTACTATATGATATAACATTGACTTAAAGAGTAGGCTGATGAGTAGGCATATGAGATATTGCGGCATTCCATGATCAACTAGCTCTTGTACCAAAAATTCTTTACCAACTTTATCAAATACAGCTTCGAAATCCAAGAATACCGTTAAAGGTCGCTCTCCTGACACCATACTATGATTGAAAATCAAAGCATGAGTTTGAGTGGAATAACCAGATCGGAATCCACCTTGACAAGAATGCATTTGATTGAAATCCCATATCGGATCTTCAAATATCGATAAGATTAAGCTTTCAAAGATCCGTCTAAACATTACAGGGATTGAAATAGGCCTTCTATTTGATGGTGTATAAGGCTTAGAGTTGTTTTTTTGTAATGGATATAGTATCGAGCTGTTCCAACGTTCCGGAGTTGAAAACTTTTCGATACAAGTGCTATAGAGGAATGATAAATCTTTAATGAAATCAGTATCCAGCAAATTCTTAATTTGTAAAATATGTAACTCATCCTCGCCATATGTCTTCGTTGTTGCAAACTTTGCAACAAATTCCTTGATTTTATCAACCGTCACCAAGCGTAATAAATAGTTTTCACATAATTTATTATCAACTGATGGTATATATGTCACATTAGGAATTGAATTTAAATGTTGCGTGTCATAAACCTTTGAATATTTGTTTTTCAGGTCATCCATCACAGTAATGGCAGCGTTATCTGAACTCATTATTCTCGATTTAGGAGAAGATTGTTGTAAACGTTTAAAGAGACCAATTGTTGAAGCATAGTCGTTGGAACTGACTAAATTCTTAATACGTTTATCAGGAAAAAGTCTTTCCTGATAAGGCAAAACAGTCCCAAGTACCACTTCAGATACAGTTTGAACCTTGCTCATCAGAATAATATCCAATAAATCTATATCCTTGCTATCGGTTGCAGTATCGTTCTCGAGGCGAACAATATCATCAATTATATGGTAACAATTGGAAAATTCTTCCTGTATCGAAGGTAATGAATGATCACCTGTGGTAATTCTAGTGTTTTTTGTACTTGACTGTTCACTCTTCAAAAGCTTGTTAACTCGATAGCGATAGATATGATGATAATTGTTCTCCGAGTCAAATGCAGGGGCAGAATTATTGAGGATCGATAAATGAAGGATAGATTTGTGATCCGTGTGAATACCAGCTATTGCGGTGGACTTCAGCAACAGTTGTAGATTCCGATTGCTCAAATTTTGTTTAATGAATGCATGATCGGTAGCAAGCTCTAAGGTTTTTCCGTCCGGTCGCATTCTGGACAATCCAGAACCTGCTTCCCAATCTTGTATAACTTTTATTTTATCTGAAGGTCCAACATTTTTCTGATTCCCAAAACGAATATTGATATCGCCTAGTAATATATCAATCACAGGTAACGCTGCTAATTGGATTTGAAGGTCAGAACCATTCATCGTCGTAGGAGGAAAATAAACTCTAGCAACAGTAATCCCGTCTAGCCAAACTATCAACATATGCTGTGTGCCTTCCACCTTTAGAACCTTGTTTCGCCAAAATTGTGAAGCCAACAAATATGTACCGCCGCTAAATCTGCCCTTCTTTTTTTCCAATGTTTTCGATGCAGGCAAAATTGTTGTCCCAATTACCGCTGGATTGGACATTCTGCTAATATGATTTGTATACCAATGTTCCGCTAAAAATAAAAAATCGTAGTCATGTTCTAACATTTTAAGTATTGATAAAACTTTCTGTCCTGTAAAGAGTGGACATTCACATAACCGATTTTCATTGTGGTACTCATAAGTCCAAAGATTCCTCGATTTCAAGACTAGATTCCGATTCATTGATTTTGTTTGCCTCTAAAGAAAATCAGCACATTGACCATCAAAAGATTTTATTTTTGGATAGATAATAATAATATTGGGGATATCATACCAGTAGCATTGGACAGTTTGCGGCTGTTGCAGACTGGTAGGCATAACTATAGCCCTGTACCCAGAGATTAGTCCAATCGATACTGATGTTAGTTCTTATTTATGAAATGGTGGTATTCACCTTCCGTACAGTATCAGCTGCACAATAAAAGTAATCTTCAAAGTAACAAATTTCAAGTTTGTAATTCCAAACGAACAGAATTCTCTTCAAGAAAGATGTTGAGCTCTAAATTTGGAGGGGGATTCGAAGCCCTATATATAAGAGGTTTGAGATTATATTGATTGAGAACCGATTCAAAAGTATAATAACAGGGCTCCGCCTCGTATGGTATACCAGGTGGAGCCATTGAGTAATCTGGTACGTCTCTTGATTCAAAATCCATCTAGACCACAAGAGTTTCATTGCCTCTTCTTAGTATGCTATATTGGTCGAAGCCATTAACATTACATGAAATTTCTTTCATTGAAGTTGAAAAGTCAATCATACAAGAGAAGATTCATTGGCCCCGCCTAGTATACCATACCAGGCGGAGCCATTAAAATAATTTGGAAATACATTTTTCTTTATTCAAAATCTGTTGGAAAAAGATTAGTTTTATCGGCTCCGACTAGTATGGTATACTAGGTGAAGCCACTAACATTATTTTATTCGAGATTATAATTCAACCGTACAAGAGAAGATTAAATGGCTCCGCCTCGTATAGTATACCAGGCGGAGCCATTGAAATAAAAGAGAATTTTCTTTATCAAATTCTGTCCGGGGCGCAAGAGTCTCATTGGCTCCGACTAGTATAGTATACTAGGCGGAGCCATTGTAATAAAAGAGATTTTTCTTTATTCAAATTCTGTCCGGGGCGCAAGAGTCTCATTGGCTCCGACTCATATAGTATACTAGGGGGAGCCATTGAAATAAAAGAGATTTTTCTTTATTCAAATTCTGTCCGGGGCGCAAGAGTCTCATTGGCTCCGACTAGTATAGTATACTCTGACCTGGGACTGTGTCCAGGAAAATATCGGGAGTGTGGGCACTGTCTGTCCTCTGACCACAAGCTCCGGTATATGCACCAAGGGACACCGGCCGGACGCATCCGCCGACTCAGACGTTCATTTATATCGACGGGTGGTAGGGATTGCCGGAGGGGGGGGGGGGGGGGCGGTCGGTATCCACGAAATACGAAATACGAAATACGAAATGCGAAATGCGAAATACGAAATACGGGCTCGGCGGCTGGGCCTTGGCGGTGCTAGGCCTGAGATCCTGGCAAGTGCGGGTGGTATCCTGTGACTGGGTGTATTACGATTGATTGGGGTTAGTTGGGGGTCCCAGGTCGGCGTTTCTGCACCCACCGACTGCGGGGATGTGATCTGGGGATCCCTGCTCGCGGGAGGTGATTATTTGGCAGGGCAGGCTGGATTCCGCCACCTACCCGACACCGCAGCTCGACATTTGCGCGTGGTTTCCCTCCCAGTGCTGGCATAGGTATTTCCCCTGCCCCCACGGATCCACGGCCACACCACCCAAACCCCAACGGACCCCGACCAGTGTACAGATAGGCCCGAGCAGTGTCCAATTGAGACGGTAGGCTCCACGGCAAATATGGCTACCCTACTCTTGACATTCCAGAGCTTCCATCACACGCCCCCACCGACGGCCGAGGGATACTAATCACCCTGTAAAGTTCGGATCGTGTCTGCCTGAAAGGGATCAGGAGTGTGGGAACCCCGTGTCCGATGGGCAAGAGCTCCCCTATCTGTACTAGGAGGAACCGGGGGGACACATCCACCTACTGGCCGGACGTTCATTCAGGTCAGGTGGTTGCCAGTGTGGAGACTGGAAGCCTGAGGGGGGCGCTTGGTATCCGGGATATACGGACAGGGGTCGAGAGGGTAAGCCCAAGTAAGGTTACCCTACCTCGGCTGCCCGTCGGGCCGTGATGGGGAAAGTATCAGGAATTGGCCGGCGGGGCTGAACGGTATAGCGATATGGTATGCGTATATCCCCACCATCTGTCGAAATCAAAATATAAGAAATGTATCCGGTCGAGCCATCCCGATTTGGAGGGTACCGTTTGAAAGGTCCCATCGAACCGGTCCCGATGGCATCCTCGGATAGGGCCCTTCGTCGAAACTCGATTTAATTATTTATTCTGATTCTGACCTGGGACTGTGTCCAGGAAAATATCGGGAGTGTGGGCACTGTCTGTGCTCTGACCACAAGCTCCGGTATATGCACCAAGGGAAACCGGCCGGACGCATCCGCCGACTCGGACGTTCATTTATATCGATGGGTGGTGGGGATTGCCGGGGGGGGGGGGGCGGTCGGTATCCACGAAATACGAAATACGAAATGCGAAATGCGAAATACGAAATACGGGCTCGGCGGCTGGGCCTTGGCAATGGTAGGTCCGAGATCCTGGCAAGTGCGGGTGATATCCTGTGACTGGGTGTATTACGATTGATTGGGGTTAGTTGGGGGTCCCAGGTCGGCGTTTCTGCACCCACCGACTGCGGGGATGTGATCTGGGGATCCCTGCTCGCGGGAGGTGATTATTTGGCAGGGCAGGCTGGATTCCGCCACCTACCCGACACCGCAGCTCGACATTTGCGCGTGGTTTCCCTCCCAGTGCTGGCATAGGTATTTCCCCTGCCCCCACGGATCCACGGCCACACCACCCGAACCCTAACGGACCCCGACCAGTGTACAGATAGGCCCGAGCAGTGTCCAATTGAGACGGTAGGCTCCACGGCAGATATGGCTACCCTACTCTTGACATTCCAGAGCTTCCATCACACGCATACATTCGCAGCCAAAACGATATTGTCCTATGACCCGGACTTCTTGCAAATCCGTCAAAGTACTACCGACATGGCCTGATGATATCTACTAACTCCTTTCCGAATACACCTTGGTGGATAGCGGGATGCTAGACGTGGGGCAGCGATGGTCTGATCCTGAATCACCGTTAGTGGGTGATCGATCACGCCTCAATTAAGAATGCAATAGGACTGTACCGCGCTCTTACGCTTTAACCTTCCACTGAATTCACTCCGTATCCCACCCGACGTATTTTCCAGCCGACGGTCGGCCTCCCTAGCCCAGACACCGAGACCTGTCACCCTAACTGGATCCATTGACGGAAAGAACCGGTATTTGATCCTAAAATAAAGATTACTCTACATTTGAGCATATCTTTATTGGGCATAATTCTAATGCTCAAGAAATTACATCCATGCATTGCAATGAATTAATTCAGTCTTCAGATGGTGGCAAAGTATTCGCAACGGAAGCGGCTTGAGTTGAAGCTCAGCAGTAGGCATCTTTGAAGTGTTCTTCCTCAGAAAAAACATCGCAGTGTATTGCCTGAATGCCGCTGATATATTTTAACTCGGCATCGGTTGTTGCAATTTACAATCTTTGAAACCTGGAGACGGTACGATGATAGTAGCTGTTGAACCCAAGATGTCAGAGGTTGGGAGGTAGGAGTTGATAATTTAGAGGTTGATCTGCTCACTGCGGAATTGTCAATTGTAATGGCACTAAACGTAATCGAACCTATTTTGGGATATCAAAGATATGGCAATGCTAATCTTATAGTTCAGTAGCTTTTAAATGATATAATGCAATAGACCAGACTCCGCTGGTTGATACTGAAGATGAGAATGAACCCCTAGGCTCTCTGGAGTCTGTCCCTCGTTTTATACATGATCGGAACCTCTCTCAAGGTCCGTTTCTCTTATCTGATTTTAATTCGATATGTAACCCCTTTGACTCACAATTGCCAGCTATATGGCTGTACCACACAATTGCGTTGACCTCCGTCGCAAGGAGAACAGCCTGCAGCCGTAAGTACTGCCTTCTCAGCGTGCCACCCAATAGTACAATACAGGTGTGTTTGTACACGGACTGACCCACACCACCTCGACACATTTTTATGCTTGTCCCCGATCACTTGTAGTTTAATGCATCATACCGTCTCACTCGACTTCACATAATGCATAAGCAAAAAATTGGATTCGTCCCGATGCGCCTATTCGTATCCAGGCGCACCAGGCGAATGAGAGGTTTTCTTACCTGCTTCCATACGCCCCGGCGCAAAAAGACATCGTCTCGACGGGAAAATACGAACATCTCTCCCGTTCTCGTCGCGGCATCGTATTTTGGTCAGAAGACGAGTTCGTCTTTTGACCAAATTACGACAAATTACGTTGTCTTTTAACCCTAAAACGAACACCGGATCGTCACGCAGGTAGCTTTTGCCCGGTTCATGGCTTTCGCTAGCACAAGGTTACGCTGGCAGAATGAGGTCACTCGGGAATCGGTACATAGACTAGGACACCAGTTCTGTGCAAATGTCACGTATATTGATCCACATGTCTACGTAGTGCTATGTACATTTCTAAACGCCCCACCCACCTCCGCTGGCGCCCCACCTACCTCCGCTTACTCCTGAGCTCGTCGCAGGTTGAGCTCGCCGCTGACCTGCGTGCCTGCCCTCATGCGCGCTGAGCTCAAAGCTGACATCCCTGCCCGGTGAGCTTCCCACTGAGCTGCCTCCCTGCTGAGCTCCCCGCTGAGCTTCCTTCCTGCTGAGTTCGCCGTTGAGCTGCCTGCCCGCTGAGCTCACTGCTGAGCTGCCTGCCTGCTGAGATCGCCGCTGACCTCGCCGCTGAGCTACCCGCCCACTGAGCTCGCCGCTGACCTCCCTGCTGCTTGTCTCCTGCCCGCTGAGCTGCCTACTGCCTCCTTGATAGGTGTCAATTTGGTCCAGGATCCGCTGCCTAGGGGGTGTCCATATGGTGCCGTGTTCGGTGACTGGTGGCTGCATGATTAGATGCCTAGGGGGTGTCCAAATGGTGCAATAGTGGTGACTGGTAGGTGCAGGATTTGCTGCCTAGGAGGTGTCCATATGGTGCTGTATTCGCTGCATAGGAGGTCTCCAAATGGTGCAGTATTCGGGGACTGGTAAGCGCAGCATTCGGTGCGTGGGGGTGTCCATTTGGTGCAGTATTCAGTGACTGGCGTCTGGAGCATTCGCTGCCTGGGGGTGTACATTTGGTGCAGTATTGGTGACTGGTAGTTGTCAATTTGGAGCCTGCAGCGGCATCAGTATACCGTCAATATACTGGGCATTTGACGCCTTCAGCGGCGTCAGCAGTGGCGTCAGCAGCGGCATCAGCAGCGGCATCAATATAATGGAGTATTTACCTGCAGCGGAGTCAGTATAATCGTCAATATACTGGGAATTTCACGCCTCTAGCGGCGTTAATATACTGCCCAATTTGACGCCTCAAGCAGCGTCGATATACTGTAGGATTTGGAGCTTGGAGCCTGCAGCGGAGTCAGTAAAGGCGTCAAAATGCAGAGGAAGGTAAATATGTATCCAGGCGCTGATGAAGGCTGGAGGTAGGTATCGATACAGTCAGGAGGTAGGTGTCGATACAGGTAGGAGATGAGGTAGGAGGTGAGGTAGTAGGTGAGGTAGGAGGTGAGGTAGGAGGCGAGGTAGGTAGTTGTCTATTTGGAGGTGTGGGTGATTCCTCGAGGTGTGGAAGAGTCAAATCTGACGTCATTAGCTAGCGGTATTAGCATTAGCGCCAGTACATAGGCGGAATATCACATCCGCGCGACGTCAAAAGACGAGATATCACATTTAGAAGACGACCTAGGCGTCAAAAGACGAGGTGTCAAATTTGGGACGCATAATTGGCGACAAAAGATGACAGGTCACATTTTGGAGCTCCGGGAAGCGCGGGACGACCAAAAGGCGAGTATTTGGTAGCAAAAGATGAGGTTTTGGTCGTAAAAGACGAATAGGTACGTCTGGACTTACAGTTCATCTTGGCGGTTCATTTTTTTTGCTGATGCAGCACCCTCCGAACACTACCACAATGTCTACATACTACTAAGGCAACAACCAACGGCATGCATCAGCAAAAAAAAAAACTGCCAAGACAATTTGTACGTCTAGATGTACTAATTCCTCCTTTGCGACTAAAACCTCACCTTTTGCTTTCAAATACCCGCATTTTGGTCGTCTCTCTACTCGCACGGAATTGATATTCTGACTATGTACTGCTGCTAATGCCAATACCGCTATCTAATGACATCGGATTTGACGCTTTCTCGGCACCTCGAGGACCCACCTAGAGGACCCACCCAAACCTCGAGACCTACCTCCTGACTGCATCGATACCTACCTGCTGCCTCTATCGACAAATACTACCTCTTTCCTTCACCGACTCCTACCTCCTGCCTTTATCGGCTCCTACCACCTGCCTGCATCGGCTCCTACTTTTCCTACTACCTCACCTCCAACCTCACCTCCTACCTCACCTACTACCATGACACCCACATCTTGCCTGCATCGACGCCTGGATTTGTATTTACCCTCCTCTGCATTTTGACCCCTTTACTGACTCCCCTGAAGGCACCAAATCCTGCAGTATACTGACACCACTGTAGGCACCAAATCGTCAGTATATTGATGCCGCTGGAGGCGTCAAATCCCCAGCATATTGATGGTATACTGATGCAGCTGATACTGTCAAATACTGCAGTATATTGAAGCCGCTACTGAAGCCACTGCTGACGCTGCTGAAGGCGTCAAATTCCCAGTATATTGAAGGTATACTGACGCCGCTGAAAGTGTCAGGTACTCCAGTATATTGACGCCACTGCTGTTGCCGCTGCAGGCAACAAATCGCGCTACCAGGAGCAATCCCAACTCCAAATCGAGGGCTCCAAGGCAGGTGACTTTTGGCGGGCACAAGCTTGCCGAGCAGGAAATTCAGAGGGCAGGCAGATCAACGGGGAGCTCAGCGGGTAGGCAGCTTAGCGGGGCAGCTCATTGTGTAGGAGGGCGGCACCCGTAACAGGAGTGGGCGGAGGTGTGTGGGACATTTAGAAATGTGTACATAGAATTACGTAGAAATATGGATCAATATACATGACATTTACGCGGAACGAGTCTCCTAGTCTATGTACCGATTGCTGAGTGACCTCATTCTGCCAACGAAATGTGCTAGTGAAAGCCGTTAACCAGGGAAAAGCTACCTGCTTAGGGGTGCTTTTGGACGTGCTGTTCATACCTTGAGTGAAAAGATGAGACGTTCGTATTTTCTTGTCGAGACGACATCTTATTGCGGCGGGGCGTATCGATGCAGGAGAGAAAACTTCTTTTGCGCCTTGTACGCCTAATGGCGCCTTGTGCGCCTGGAGTCGACCGGACGAACCCAATATTTTGCAGACATGCTCCACACATAACTACAGCTATCACCATTACTACACTCACCACTACCACAAACACATAGTAGTGAAACGTTTGCAATCACCATAACGTGGACCACCACAACGAACAATACTGGATAACACCAACAGAACACCTTGCTAATTACGGATGTAAAGACTAATCACCGCAGTACCATGATTATCAACACCACCACCGCTATTACACGCAAAACAAATGACAACAAAATCATAACCAAAACCACAACTACTATTACCATAACTCCTGTCGACACAAATACTGTGACGACCATGCCCTAACTACTACCATAAGTATGACTGAAGTGCCAACACTCGAACATCCTAACTACCCATAGAATCACTTGTATTGCATTACGGGAACAACCAGCACGAGCTCCAAGGTGTATACCAGTAACCGTACTCTAATCAGTAGTGGCATGCCTAGCAGCTGCACCAGCTATCAAGCAAATCAGCTGCAAAGAACAGTAGTATAAACACGCAGATTAACAACTCTATTTGATCGATGAGTGGACATTACTACAAACATCACTGGAAAAACTTGGGAAACCGAATCATGACGATTGATAAGAGCATTGCCAAATAGTAATTTAAGTATGGGTGAAGCCACAAAAATTGAGGTAATACCATAACGAGAAGTATGAAAATCAGATAACGAATGGTCATCACGGTTATTTCATTGTGGTAATTAATTTAGAAGCCCTATGGAAATAACAAAAAATTAGACAAAAAATGGAACAGTAACCCTAACTAACCCTAGAAGTCAACAACCCTAAGTAAACCTAGATAACCCTAGATAACCCTAGATAACTGTATAAGACTAAAATCCTGGCAGCATGCCGCCCGAAAACCGCCCCCGGGTTGAAAATTAGCGGGCTTGGTCACGGCTTTCAACCCGCCCGGCACGCCAACGGTGGGTAGGTAATCCCGGTTGGAAGCTAGGGAGTTAGGGGTTAGAAGCCAGTCAGATTGAGGTTAGGAGATAGGGGCCCGCATGTTAGAGGTTAGCCCGCCCACAACCACGAATACCACCACCACCACTACCATCACCACGGATACCACCACTAACACCACCACGAATACTACCACCACCACCACCAATACCACCACTACCAATACTACGCCAGAACCCCCACCACCACCACCACCACCACCACGATATCAAAACCATCACGACGCTACCTCCACCACCACCACGTTACCACCACTAATACCATTACCATAAATACTACCACCACCGCTACCACCACCACCACCGCTACTACGAACACCAATACCACGAATATCAATACCACCACAACCACCACCACCACCACCATCACCAGTACCACGAATACTACCACCACCAAGACGAATGCCACCACAACCACCACCATCACCACCGGTACCACGATTACCAAGACCACGAATACCAAACCACGAATACCAATACCAATACCACGAATACCACCACTACCACCACCACGAATACCACCACCACCACAAACACCACGACGAATACCACTACCACGAGTACTACGAATACCACCAGCACCACCATCACCTCCGGTACCACCACCACCACCGGTACCACCAAGACGCTACTACAAATACCACCACCACCACCATCACCATTACTACGCCTCCACCACTGGCTCCACCACCGCCTTCACCACCTCTAGATCATGCATCAAATAGGTAGCGATTCAGGACTGAAGCATGTTCCAAAGCATGCTCAAAATAGGCAGTGACTTTGGAGCGAATAGGGCCCCAATAGCCAGCGATTCTGTAGTGATTCTGCAGTGAATAGGCCACCACCCGGCAGGTGATTGCCAGCCCCTTCCCCCAAATCGAGACACCACACCCCCTTCTAGATCCACGGCCCGCAGCACAGCAGCACTGCGGGCGCCTGTATGAAATCAAGCTCCGACTGGAACGGTAAATTTAGGTATTCACCTACCCGCATCAGGGACCCCCTACCCACCACCCGGGGGAGGGGCCGAGTGATATTCCATGACACAGCATCAGCAAAAGAAAAAATCCTCCAAGACGAATTGTACGTCCAGACGTACTAATTCGTCTTTTGTGACTAAAACCTCGCCTTTTGCTATCAAATACTCGTCTTTTGGTCGTCCCGCGCTTCCCGGGACTCCAAAAGATGACACGTCGTCTTTTGGCGCCTAGTATTCGTCCCAAATGTGATACCTCGTCTTTTGAAGCCTAGTTCGTCTCCCAAATGCGATAGCTCGTCTTTTCACGTCGCGCGGATATGATATTCCGCCTATCTACTGGCGCTAATGCTAATAGCGCTAGCTAATGATGTCAGATTTTACTCCTCCACACCTCGAGGATCCACCCACACCTCCACATACACATATACAGCTAGCTACCTCGCCTCCTACCTCACCTCCTACCTCACCCCCTACCTCCTACCTCTATCGACAGCTAGATATGTATATGCCTGCTACCTCTGCATTTTCACGCCTTTACTGACTCCGCTGCAGGCTCCAAATCCTGCAGTATATCGATGCCACTGCAGGCTCCAAATTCTGCAGTATATCCGCTGGAAGCATGAAATACCTAGTATATTGACGGTATACTGACTGGGCTGCAGGCACCAAATCATGCAGTATATCGACGCCGCTGGAGGCGTCAAATTCCCAGTATATTGACGGAATACTGACGCCACTGATACTGTCAAATACTTAAGTATATTGACGGCGCTGGAGGCGTCAAATTCCCAGTATATTGACGCCGCTGCTGACGCCGCTGCAGGTTCCATATTGTGCGGTATATTCACACCGCTGCGGGCAGCTCAGCGGGCTATTCAGCGGGCTATTCAGCGGGCTATTCAGCGGGCTATTCAGCGGGCTATTCAGCGGGCTATTCAGCGGGCTATTTAGCTGGGTATTCCACGGGCTATTCAGCTAGCTATTCAGCGTACTATCCAACCCGCTATCAAACCCGCTACCCAGCCCGCCATTCAGCCCGCCATTCAGTTCACAATTCAGCGAATAGCTCAGCGGGGAGTTTAGCGGGCAGGCAGCTCAGCGGGGAGCTCAGCGGGTAGGCAGCTCGGCGGGTAGGCAGCTCAGCGGGGAGCTCAGCGGGTAGGCAGCTCAGCGGGGAGCTCAGCGGGCGGGCAGCTCAGCAGGGAGCTCAGCTGGTAGGCAGCTCAGCGGGTAGGCAGCTCAGCGGGGAGCTCAGCGGGCAGGCAGCTCAGTGGGGAGCTCAGCGGGCAGGCAGCGCAACGGGCAGGAGGTCGGCGGGGGGCAGGAGTAAGCGGAGGTAGGTGGGTCGCTAGCAAATATGTATATAGAATTACGTAGACATGTGGATCAATAAACGTGACATTTGCGCGGAAGTATTGTCCTAGTGCAGCCCTTTACTGGGCAAAAGCTACCTAGGTGTGGACCCGGTGTTCGTTTTGGGGTCAAAAGACGACGTAACTTGGTCAAAAGACGAACTAAAGGCGAACTCGTCTTTTGACCAAAAGACGCTTCCGTGACGAGAACGGGAGAGATTTTCGTATTTTCCCATCGAGACGATGTCTTTTTGCGCCGGGGCGTATGGATGCAGGTAAGAAAACCTCTCATGCGCCTGGGGACGCCTGGAGTCGTCGGGTCGAACCCAATTTTTTGCTGATGAGGTGGAGGCGAGTGACCAAAAAGGCAGTGATTCTGGACCAAAGCATGTTGCAAAGCATGCAACAATTATACAGTGATTCTGGTGCAAATAGAGCTCCCAAAAGCACACGATTTCGGACTGATTCTGCAGCGAACAGACCACCACCCGGCAGGTGATTACCAGCCCCTCCGCCCCGATCGAGATACTGCCCCTTTCCGCCGACACGGCCTGCAGTACTGCAGCACTGCCGGGGGTTGCATGACATCAAGCTCCGACTGGACCGTTGAATGCAGGTATTCACCTACCCGCACCAGCGACCCCCTCCCTACCCCGGGGGGAACGGCCAAATGACGTTCCATGTTCCTGTGGATGCGAGTGATATTCCGTCGTACGGGAGGTATGCGCAGAAATGTGACTGTAAAATCGCCCGAAAGAGACCCGAGTGCTACGCATCCCCTACGAGCGGTAAGGGGCCTGGCATTGACTCTGTCAGTTTCCTAGTACAATAGAAAGGCTGGAAGTGACGCAGACACCTACCCGCTGCGGTTGCCTGCCTGTACCTGCGCACCCCCATCAGATCAGCGCCTGCATACACCTGCCTGTAATCTCCAACCTGCACCACTCCTAATATGAATACTGCCCGTGCCGCCTACAGCACCTGCAATACCCCCCTCCACAGCTCCTAATACCACTCACCGAATCCACGCCGAGGGTGGGGCCCAGTCTGTACGCCCACTAGGGTCTATCTCGGGCAGTAAATCGAGCCCAATTCTCTCTTGCTGAGTCTATTTTTCTCCTGCGCACTATATTTTTCTCCTGCCCATTCCAAATTAACAGCTGGAAAGGCACCTGGTTGAGCACCTAGTCAAATACCAGTTCGACAGCGCTTTGAGCAAGCTTTCAGACACCAAATCAAGCACCAAATTGGGAGTGATCCTGGAGTGAATAGGCTCCAAACAGTGAGCAGTTCTTAGTGACTTTGCAGCGAATAGAACACCACATAGGCAGCAATCCTACAGCGGATAGGGCAACACACGGCAGGTGATTCCTATCTCATTCCACCAAGTCGAGACACCCACCCTTTTGCCGCCATGGCCTGCTGCCGCCACGGCCAGCCCCACTACAGGGACCTGCAGGGAATCAAGCTGCGAACTGGCAGGCAATTGCAGGTGTTTACCCCATGTACCTGGGCGCCTCCACATTGGCCGGAGAGGCCGAGTGATATTCCATGATCCTGATGGTTGCGAGTGATACTCCGTGACTAGGACCGCCTTGCATCGCATTACCACCGGCACCTAGCCCTTAGCGTTCGTATTGCCTGCCATGATCCAAAATATAATAAGGGACACCGAGCATTCTTGCTACTGTAGCGTTCTAAGACGGAGCAGGTCAGGGCTCATGGTATCGATGTTACTGTTCCCGCTTTAAAACAGCGCAGGTCAAGGCCCCTAGCTGCCAGACCACAAGCCCATGCCGCAGCGGGGAGACCACCGCTCCACTACCACTATCACAACCACTACCACGCCACCACCACGCTACCACCACCACCACCACCATGCTAACAACACCACCACCACTAATACACCACCACCATCACTACGTTACCTCCACCACCACTACCACACTACCACAAATACCAATACCACGAATACCACCACTACCACCACCATCACCACCATCACACTACCACCACAAATATGAATACCACGAATACCAATTCCACAAATACCAATTCCACGAATACCACCACTGCCACCACCACCACCATCATTACCACCACCACGAGTACAACTATTAGCACGACCACCATATCATGCTACCATGCCACTACCACCATCACCACTAATATCCAAGTTCCCGGCCGCAACGCATTCAAATCGGCAGCCAAGCCTAAGCCTCACCCTCAACATTACCTCACCAACAAGCCCGCACCTCTACACCCCCACCTCTACACCCACACCTCCACAAGTCCGCCTCCAGCGCCACTTCCACCTTGGCACAAATTCTAGCACATCCTTTCCAGCAAATGGACACCTCCGCTACCGCCAAATGATGAATGATGCACCCAACATGCAGCTATTATGCAGCAATGATGGACCAAAGCTTGCTCTAAGGTATGCGACCAGTAGCCAGCAATCCTGCAGCAAACAGGGCTCCCTGTGGCCAGCGGCTCCGGAGTGATTCTGCACAGAATAGGTCATCACACGACAAGTGATTGTCAGCCACTTCAATCAAATTGAAACACGGCCCCCTTTCAGCGCCACGGCCTCCAATACCACGGCACTGCCTGTACCTGGATGTAATCAAGCTCTGCCTGGACCAGCAAATGCAGGTAATTACCTACCCAGACCAGGGAGCCCCCCCTACCCAGCCGGATGGCCGAGTGACATTCCATGATCCCGTGGAGGCGAGTGATATTCCATGACAAGGCATATAATTTACCAATCCCATTGCCACCACGACTACCACCAGCATGCGTACAACCACTACCATCACCACCACTATGCCAGCACCACGACTACCACCACCACCACCACCAAGCTATGAAGAATACTACCACCACCACTCTGCCACCACCACCACCACCACGCTACCACCGGTACAGTAGCAAATACCACCACCAGCGCCAACACCACCACTCTACAACCACGACTACCACCACCACCACCATTACCATGTTACCACCACCAATACCACACTACCAGCACCACTACCATCACCGTTACCACCACCATCACCACCACAACCACTACCATGCTACCATCACCGCTACCATTTATACGCCTCCCCTACCATCAATACGCCACCACCACTACCATCATGATGCTACCAGCACCATACCACTCTACCAGCACCCTTACTACGCTACCACCACCACCACCACGAAACCGCCATTACCATGCTACCACCACAATCACTACACCCCTACTACCACGCTCCCACCCCCACCACCACGCTACCACCTCCCCCCGGTACCATGAATACCAATGCCACAAATGCTACGAATACCCCCACCACTACCACCACTACCACCACCAGTATTACCACGAGTACCACCACCAATACCACCATTACCACCACCACCAATACCACGCTATCAGCACCACTACTACCACCGCCACTACCACGCTACCAACATCACCACTACTCCACTAATAGTGACACCACCACCACAACCACAACCACACCACGCTACCAGCACCATTACCACCACTGCTACCACTACAATGCTCCCACCACCAATACCACGCATCCACCAGCACGCTACCACCACCACCACCACCACCACTCCCAATCATATTGACACTGCTACCACTATGACCAGCATGCTACCGTCCCATAAATCCCACAACCACCACCACACTGGTACCACGAATACCACCACCAACACCACCACTACCACCACCACCGGCACCACAACCACCAGTACCATGATTATCAATACCACCACTACCACGAATTCCACCGCCACCACCACCACCCCTACCCCTACCACGGATACCACCACCACCACACCACCACCGGTACCACGATTACAAATACCACCACCACCACTACCACTACCACGACCACTACCACTACCACTACCGCTACTACCATCACCACGCTGCCACCCCCACCACCACACTACCACTACCACCACCACCACCATCACCACTGTAACACCACGCTACCACCACCACCACGATACCACTACCACCACCACTAGTACCACCATTACAAATACCACGAATACTACGAATACCACCACCACCACCACCACCACCACCACCATCACCACGGTAACACCACGCTACCACCACCACCACGATACCACTACCACCACCACCAGTACCACCACTACCACCACCACCACCACGAATAGCACTGCCACGAATACCATGCTACCGCCACCACCAATACCACCACCACCCACCAGGCTACGTAGACCACCGCCACCACCACCACGAATACCACTGCCACGAATACCACGCTACCGCCACCACCAATACCACCAATACCACCAGGCTACGTAGATGGTAACACCACGCTACCACCACCACCACGATACCACCACCACCACTACCAGTACCATGATTACAAATACCACGAATACTACGAATACCACCACCACCACCACCACCACCGGTACCACGATTACCAATATACGAATACCACCACTACCACCACCACCACTACCACGGATACCACCAACACCACACCACCACCACTACCACCACCACCACCACGAATACCACTGCCACGAATACCACGCTACCGCCACCACCAATACCACCACCACCACCAGGCTACGTAGATGGTAACACCACGCTACCACCACCACCACGATACCACTACCACCACTACCAGTACCATGATTACAAATACCACGAATACTACGAATACCACCACCACCACCACCACCACCACCACCACCACCACCACCACCACCACCACCACCATCACCACGGTAACACCACGCTACCACCACCACCACGATACCACTACCACCACCACCAGTACCACCAGTACCACCACCACCACCATGAATAGCACTGCCACGAATACCATGCTACCGCCACCACCAATACCACCACCACCACCAGGCTACGTAGACCACCGCCACCACCACCACGAATACCACTGCCACGAATACCAACACCACCACGACGCTACCACCACCACCATTGCCCCGACCACGAATACCACCACCACCACCACCACTGGCACCGCGATTACCAATATAAGAATACCACCACTACCACCACCACGACGGCTAACACCACCGCCAACATCACCACGCTAGCACCACCACCACCACGAAAACTACCAAGTCACCACCATTACCACCCTCACCACCACTACATGAATACCACGAATAACACCACCATCACCACCAATTCACCTGACGTGGTCGCTACTACCATTGACAGCACCGGTATGTTGATGCTCTCCAATTGTTGAAAGGTATGAATAATAATATACGCCAGCACCGCCAGCCGAAAAAACGCCCTATTGACCTGCCACGGCCACCAGCAGCACCGGTATGCTGTTCAAGTGACGAAGGTCCCAGTTATATAGCCCAGCAGCACAAGAGACTCCCCATTGATCTGCCACGGCCATGAGCAGCACTTGTACGTTCTTGCTGTTACTGTCCAAAAGCTGCCATATGTGAGCAATATACACCAGCAGCAAGGAAAATCTCCATTGACCTTGCCACACTCGCCACTACAATGGGCTACACCGGTATGTCGTGTTGCTGTCGCTGTGCAAATACTGCCAGGTGTGAATAATAATATACAACAGCCGCATAGAAAACCGTCATTGACCTACCCCAGCCATAAGTAGGACCTGTACTTTGTTACTGTATAAATAACCTCAGTTATGAATAATCATATACACCAGCCGCTCAGTATACGCCCATTGACCTTGCCACTACCATGCGCAACACCAGTACGTTGTAGCTGTCCAATCACTGCCGGGTGTGAAGAGTATGCTGTATAATTTTCGCAAGGTATTGATAGAATAATTTACACTAGCATAAGGAGCACACAAAGAGCCTCCTTGGCCTGCCACGGCTGCCACTGCCACCCGCAGCACCAGATACATGCCTGAATCGCCGCCCAGATTCAACATCAGAACCCCCAGGCAGGAGGATAGGCAGGTAGGCAGCGCGAGGGGCAGGCAGTGAAAGGAAGCAGGAGGGGCGTTAGCATATGTATATATAGAATTACGTCACTGGCAATAGAACAGGCTGTTTGCTAATGTACACAATATATCCAAGTTCTTTTTTTTTTTTTAGCTCCCCGTTCCCATTCTATTTTTTGCCACACGTAATTTATCATAAATCGAGCCCTCCCCCCACCACTTCCACCAACGACCTCCACCACACTTCCGTCAACGACACCTCGCTTCCGTGAACAAGCTCCATCACACTTCCATCAACGACACCCCCATTTCCACCAACGACCTCCACCAGTTCCGCCATCGACCTCCATCACACTTCTAGCAACGGCATCCCCCTCTTCCGTCAAAAAGCTCCATCACACTTCCGTCAACGACACCCCCGAATCCGCCAACGACCTCCACCAGTTCCGCCATCGACCTCCATCACACTTCTAGCAACGGCATCCCCCTCTTCCGTCAATAAGCTCCATCACACTTCCGTCAACGACACCCCCGATTCCGCCAACGACCTCCACCAGTTCCGCCATCGACCTCCATCACACTTCTAGCAACGGCATCCCCCTCTTCCGTCAATAAGCTCCATCACACTTCCGTCAACGACACCCCCGATTCCGCCAACGACCTCCACCAGTTCCGCCATCGACCTCCATCACACTTCTAGCAACGGCATCCCCCTCTTCCGTCAAAAAGCTCCATCACACTTCCGTCAACGACACCCCCGATTCCGCCAACGACCTCCACCACACTTCCGTCAACGACACCTCGCTTCCTTGAACAAGCTCCATCACACTTCCATCAACGACACCCCCGTTTCCACCAACGACCTCCACCAGTTCCGCCATCGACCTCCATCACACTTCTAGCAACGGCAACCCCCTCTTCCGTCAACAAGCTCCATCACACTTCCGTCAACGACACCCCCGATTCCGCCAACGACCTCCCGCAACCTTCCGTCAACAACACCCCCCGCTTCCACCAACAACCTCCACCACACCTCCGTCAACGACACCCCCCGCTTCCACCAACGACCTCCCTCAAACTTCTTTACCCCCTCCCCACCTTTTCATATTGAAACACAACAAGAAAAATATAGTGCTGTGAGTTCACCATTATACTATCTTGATAACTTAATAGGTGCCGTGAGTTCACCACCTATTAAGTTATAGTGAATCAATATGGATTACCAAACTCTTTTACACTCTGTTGAGGCCTACGTCCAACAAGAACCCCTTCAATCTACCGAGAGAAATGAGCAAAAAAGAATCCTCAAATGCTTCACCAAAATTCTCAACAAGGACTTCACAATTACAACCATTGCCGAAAATCAAGCTACTCTACTGGAGGCTGCTGGCCACAGAGTTCCTCCCCAGGAAGATGAAGCAGCACTTGCTTTAGCGGATACTTTTCCAACAGTTTCAACCAATACCATAATCAAAACATCTGATGGCGAAATCCTTCTTGTCCTTTGGAAAAAAGCCATTGAGATACCTTTTGGACATGTTGCGGGCAATGAATTGTTGATCAAACTAGACACCGCTATTGTCAACCTCCAGACCTCCTATAAACCTCCAAAGCCCCCCCCAACTGATAAAAGACATAAAGACACAAGCGTCTCTATTCAGATGAAAGGAATATGTGGAGTATACCATTTCGCATGGTGGTTTGCCAAGGGACAGGCAAAGACTAAAGATCCAGTAATCTCTGCACATTTAATTGATACAGCATACAAAAATCAGACATGCATACAATTCTTTCGGGAACTTGCGCCATTCCAACAATTGCTGGGGATGATATACCAGGTCATTGATCCCCAGGATTATATGGATGCACTCGGCCGTGTGCGGACAACAAGAAGGAATGGGGCATGGAGTCTCTTTGCAACCAGTCGTCGGTTTCCGTTTCATGGTCTTGCACTCTTGAGAAATATGAGGGTACGGCCTCACAGGGATGGTGGAGACAGAAAGCTTGGGTTTACCATGACTATATGTGCTGGGGATTTCACAGATGGTTATCTTGTACTCCCCTCCCTTAAGATTAAGCTTGATTTTAAGCCTGGAGATGTCATTATGTTCAAGTCCGCTTTGTTGGAACACTATATGACAAAGTTTGAAGGAGATAGAACTTGCTTTGTTTTTTTCACACACCAGAATGTCTGGGATTTCACAAAGCCGTAACTGTACATTAATAATAATCTCAAGAATTACTCTCAATTATCCCTTGGGGGCATCACGCATCCAAGACTAAAACTGTAAGTACATTTAGTTGGAGTCGATAACGCAAAGCCCGGGTACGCTGTAGAAAATCAGGTTTTGTGGGTTGAGGGGCAGAGGGTGTGGCCACTACTACCACTACTACGAACAACCGAACACCACCACCCTGCTGCTCCCCACCGCCCACGACCCCTATCACCAATACCACTGGCAATACCACGAATACCACCACCACCACCGGTACCGTGAATACGAATACCACGAATACTACAAATACCACCAATACCACCACCACCACGAATACCAATACCACGAATACCACCACTGCTTCCACCACCACCGCTATCACGAATACCAATACCACGAATACCACCACTACCACCGCCAGCGTTACCACGATTACCACCACCACCACCCTACCACCAGCATGGATACCACCACTACCACGCTACCACGAATAACACCATTACCACAATTACTACGACAGCACTACCACACTACCACCACTACTACCACTACCAAGGATACCACCACCATTAATACGCCACAACCACCACTACTACCACCGGTACCACGATTACCAATACCACCCCACCACCACCACGACCACCAGTACCACTACCACGCCATGACAACCATTACCACTACAAATACCACCAGAAACACTCACGGCACCGCTCCAGGAACCCCCACCACCAGCACTACCAATACGAATACCACACCACTACCCCCACTACTAACACCCCACTTACCACTGCCACCACCATAAACACCATAACAACCACAATGACCCTGCCACGACAACCGTGCCACCACCATCAGTACCACTGCAAATCATACGCTCCCACACCTATGCTACCCCCAACTCCACCAGAGATGTCCCCGCCCTCCCTCCCCTAAAATCACAATCACTCCCACTACACCAAACGGTGCACCAAATTGACCTACAGGCACCAAATGAAGCAATAAATCACTCACAAAATCAACTCCCGAAATGACGCCTGACGTTACACCAATTCAACATCGAAACCACGCCAGCAGGTAGCAAGGCGGGCAACGAGTCAGGGTAGGCAGGCAGGCAGGAAGCCCGGCAGCCAGGCGGACAAGGGGGGGGTGGGGGGTGCGCCCAGACGCACCAAGACGGACCCGGTTATTTGCTCATGAATGCCTTCACTACCCAGCCACAAGCTCAGGGACACACCAAGATTTAAGTTTTGCAAGGGTTATAATTAAGGTTTGATCTCATCGCTTATCATCAAGTTCCGGGACATGAAGACAGCTATTACTACCTAGTGTCGTAGTTTAAACATATGACATATGTCGGAGTGTCTGGGGTTCAATTCCCCGGCCTGTAATGGGTTTTGTGCACTGCGATATATAATTCAGGGCCTTACGGTGCGTCATATTGTCCACACAGAATGGATAGACGCCTTGCCATGAGAGGAAGAGGGTTGTCCGATTACTGTACCATGAATTTATTCCTCTGGAAGGAAGGTGTAAGACTGCAGCTGTTTATCCAAGTTAGCGCAACCCCACACTGCACATGAGTGGGGCCGCAAAAGGATAAGCAGCTGGCCAAAGTCGATGCAGCTATTTTTGTTTGAACCGAGTGATATCTTGTGATTCTGCATCAATGACCCAAGTTATTTTTTCTTCTTTCCATTCCATTACCGGAGTACAGCCAGTACCACTGCACTGCCAATACAACAATCACGACGTCAAAAAGTCTTCCAAAACAGAATACAAGCTGCGGACAATTAAATAAATTACGCTTCATGAAAATTAAACAGATTGCAGGGGAGAAAAATAAAGCTGGAATAAAGTCAGCAGGAGAGAATAAAAATGTCTGAGAGATATAGCACAGGTTCTCTGTGACACTCACAAAATGTACTAACTCTTCTACCCTTGAATCCCCTGGCTACATCTGTGAGATCCCCGGGTATCATTAGATAGTATCACCACCACCACCACAACAGCAACACCAATACCACCACTCCCGCTACCAATACCGCCACCAGTACAAAAACCACCACTCCAGCCCGAATACCATAACGAATAACACCACCAGCATGAGAAATGCCAGCACCACCACAGCCACCACAACCCCCACCAATACCATCACCAGAATACCGGCACCACCAACAGCACAATCCAGCTACCAATACTCCTATTACCAGCACCCACCATCATACAACCTCAATCATGGACAAACCGTTACTAGTCAGAAAACCAGCACTAGCAGACACTACCGCTGCCGCTGTAGACACTATCACCACCCCCCGCTGCCAACACCAAACTACTAGGACCAGCAGAACAATAAGACCCAGGTATAGGGTAAACCAGTCCCAAGTAACCCATAGAATAAAGGTGAAAACTGGGGACCATTTATGAGAGAGCAGGCATCCAGTATACATTATAATCTTTCGATTTTTTGCTTCTTTGTCAATATTCTTTTTTATTTTTGCGAAGGAAGGTTAAAGTTTGAGTTGATCAATCAAACTAACGTATCGAAATAATTGTGTACGGCGTCATAACATCTCACTCGCATTTCTTCTTTATAACTAACGTATTTCACCATGTACCCGCTTATGACCACGTACCCGTGCAATGTCTCATGCTCAGCCACTGTCTCAGGTACTCGCCGGACTAAATTCAATGAACTACATATTGTATAGTATTGTTGTATACATGTAAAGGATCCCCAAATGCCAGTAAGATATAAATATATATCATATCTAAAAACATTTGGGTATGATTGTACTCATCTCATCCTTGATATTTGGGATACATGTGTTTATTTGATTGTATGAGCTTTGAAGCTAAAGAGTCTGACAGAACAAAAATCTGGGTAGTAGATTCAGCAAAATCAGGTCGGGAAGATCGATTTAAGTCAAAGGACCTTCAAATATCAGTTCTGTATTTTATAGCACTGGTTTCGGGCTGAATCTTGGGTACGCTTATACTAGCATTGGCCACCTTGCGACCGCGAGGTCTCCTTCTCTCCCACCCTCGTGTAGTATTTAGGAACCTCTAGTAGTTATGAATATTGCCTTAGCCCTCTCATGGCCATTTCTCACGGCAATCCCGCATAAATGCCAAATTCCTGCTACTATAGATAGTATCCATTTCTTTCTGTTGATCATGGTATCTCGACACTGTCAGCTCCAGTGCCAGGACAAATGGCCGCCCCAGTACCTGGCTCTAATGCTGGCTCCGGTGTCAGCTCCAATGCCCGCTTCAATTCCAACTCCAATATATGCCAGGCCCAATGCCCGCTCCGGTGCCAGCTCCAATGCCGGCTCCCGTGTCATCTCTTAGTGCATTACTCACCCCGATGCCAGCTCCACTTGAATATATGCCACTCCAACCAATGGCTTCCAGTGGCACCTCCCCTTCACCAATCCTCACTCCACCTTAATCAAGTTCCCTCCCCGTACCACCGACGCTTCTCCACTTTCTGTCTCATTCCTACTAATTGTCTAATATTCATTGATTATATTTATTCTTTATATTAATTATTTATATTTATTCTTCACTTATATAGAGTTCCATCGGGTGGGCTGGGTTCTATTCAGGAATAAGTCAGGGTTCGGGTTTGGTGTCTTGCAGGGCAACGATACAAAAGCAGGCAGGGCAACCAACCAAATGTGATGTGTGTTGACTCAGTCCTATCCCTGTCCCGAACCCCTGTCCGAACCCTGCTCTGGCCAACCAAACCACTCCACGGTGAATTACGTTACTCTGCACAGTCTTTTTAATTTCTTATTAAATTCATTAATGCTGTGGACGGCCCCAATTCTACTCTACACTTTAATCCTTTTCCCTTTTTCTTTTCTATTTTCTTTTCATTGGTGCCTTCCTCCCATGGTGTAGTCCCCCGGTTTTGGTGTGGCAGGTGGAGTGGGTTACCCTACCCTTCCATCCCCTTCCATCTCCCACGATCAGAACACCGTGCCGGAAAAGCGCCACGCCCGACATGGCAGACAGCATCGACACCAACGCCAACACCGACGACCATACAGGAGCCGCTCTGATGCCCCCGCCTTTAACACCGAAACGCCGCCGCACCAGTGAAACCCACAGCACCCGTACCCCCAACACCACCGCACCACCGTCCTTGTTCTTTGCCATCCCGCTGCCGCCCCCTTACGATCCCCTTTCCTCCCCCGATGCCAACAACCATCCTCCTAGCGACAGCCAGTTCGCGGCCTTCGTCAACAGCTTGATTACAACCCTTCCAGCACCCACCCAGGCTCTGTACTCCAAGGCTATATGCAACCTGTCGCCGGAGAACACACCGGAGCTGACGGGAGAGATGAGGGCGTCCTTGACCAGTGCTGTGACTGGGTTTGTAGTGCATTCGCCGACTACGGATTGGGAAGGGCGCTTTTTAACAAGGCTCGCACGGGGAGAGGTGCCAGGCCGGGAGTTAGTATTGTGGGCGGACACGATTACGGCCGCCCTCAGGGCTTTCAGCGCCGTTGGGGGGTCTCCGGCCCCATCCTGGCCATCTTCTCCTATGTCCGCGGGCTCTCCGATTCCTGCACAGAGCCCGGATGCAGGGACACCCATCTCTCCCACCCCCATCGCCATCGCCCTTGCCCACCCCCGCTATAGCAACCCCTCAGGACGCTCCGCCACGATCCGAACCTCCACCCTCATACGTGATGCCAACGCTTGTGTACTAACATCCTTAGTGGGACCCTCCCTTGAAGTTGCTCACATCATTCCGTTCTCTGTGCGGGCAGCAAAGGCGGACGCATTCTGGGGCTTTTTGGGTATGTTCTTGGGAATCCAGGGTGCCGAGAGGGTTAGGCGGGCTACGTTTCAGCTAGCCAATGGAGATAACCCGGAGCAACAAAGACAAGCGGGGGCGACGAGTGAGTTGGTGAATTGTTTAACTCTCGCAGCACACGCACATAGACATCTTGATGCCGGTGCGATTGAGATGTTACCAGTGCCTGGCAGCGGCAACTGGAGCGGTGATTATGATCCCAGTATAGTCTCCAGTGTAAGTGCACCCCCACCCTTTTTTTTAAACTCCCCACTTGTGACCCCGCCACGAACGCCCTCGAAGCCCGCAAACCCAGCGGTCCCAACCCCCAAACGTATGCACAGCTAACACCCCCAGTATGATGTCAGGCTCTCCTTCCCTGGCCAAGCCCTTACCCCTTTCTACCGCTACGTTTACTCTGACGGCACGCCACCCCAACTACTGTCTGGCACCCAGCTTGCATCCGGCAATATTGTCACGCTGACAACCCCGGACCCAGCTCAGTGGCCACTCCCGCACCCGTTGCTGCTGCAGTTACATGCCCTATGTGGCCGTGTGAAGCGCTTACGTGCCGCTGCAGGCTGGCCGGTGCTGCCATATGGAGATGAGAGCGAAGAAGGGCTTGTTTGGGGGGAGGATGTTGAAGTATGGGATGAGGATGAGGAGGTGGGTATCAAGGCGCACTGGGAGGGGGAATTAGAGCGGGCGCCGTGCGCTGAGCTTGAGCTTCAGCCAGAGCCGGGCATGGCTGGGGGTAAAGGCAAGAAACGAAAGATTGGGGCTGACGTAGGGGAAGAGCAGGATGAGAGGTTGGAGTGGCCGAGAAAGGTGTCGGTCGTGCTGGGCGAGATGGGGATGCGGGAACAGGAGCGGTGGAGTCTGGTAAAGGGGATGGGGCGCGGGAGGGGGTGATGGGCAAAGTTGGGTTTTTTTTTAAAAAATAAATACGACCTTTGCTTTTTTCAAGTTTTACCATTTTAATATATATACTTTACAAGCTGCCAAAGCAGACTGGCTCATGGCCACAGAACTCCAGCTGTACTCTACCCGTTCATACTAGAGCGACTCATTGAATGATTTAGAGTGCATAATACAGCTCATAAATCACGGATTATACAAGGAGAGATGGCAATGAGGTTTAGAGCGTGCCTGTACCTTATACTCTAAAATCATAATAACATTCAAAGAAACCACAGCTCCAGTACCGCCCGCACCTCCATTGGCTCATTATATTGGTGCGGCTCGAGTTCACACTCCGGTTGTAATGTATATTCCATTTAATCACTATTTGCTCTACCTTCGGCCAATGCTAAAAGAATCCATCTTTTCCTCCAAACATTCCACCGCTGCTTTCGGGCAGTGCCATTTAATTCTGCCTCTTATCGAGCTTGGGTTGTTCCAGCAATATGGATCGACACGCAAAATTTTAGCAAATACTGGGTTGCCTTCTATAAGATCTTCCATAAAGCCCCCATTATTGTCTTTGTCTATCCAACCTGATCTTCTGATGGCGCCTTGCTCCCAGATAACAAGCACTGCCCTCAATTCAGGAGCATTCTCACCACTAAATTCGAGAAACATTTCATAAACCGCACCAACCTCAGGTGCCTTCTCTGACTTGAACTCTCCATCAGAAACTTGTAATCAAGAAACGTGAGTTAGCCTTCATTTTCTATTGTTTTCTTTACGAATACAGAAGACTCACACATGAACCTGCAAAACCCTGTTCTACTGTGGGTAGGCATTTAGACAGTGTTGTGTCTGGGATAGTCCCCGGTCGCCGCTCGAGGATAAGAGTTAGGATCGTTGGTTGTGTCGATGGTTGTGTCGACGGGAGAGGCTCGATGTAGGTACAGTAGTGAGTCAAAGTGCAACGTGGCAATGTTGTAACGGTTGATCGAAAACCGGCAATGAAAGAACCGCCAAATGGAAGAAAGAAATTAAATCATCTACCTAATCAACCAGGAGCAAGAAATGTTGTAGAGCCAGACATATTAGTAGTTGCTAGAGAACGTAGTTTATTGCAAATCTTGAATAACGTGCATGCAATATCCGGAGACATATATATACATAATAGAAACTTAAAGCGATGAGGCTGTATATACAGCCCTTATTTAAAATAGAAAGAGAATGCAAAAAAACATCATCGGAATAACTACTGAACCATAGTTGTGATATCAACCACGGTAGTTGGCCTATCTCACAAGTGATATTAAACCCCCAGAGCATTAATCAAGCCCAATCCTCGGGCACTGTTGACGTTTCCTGGGAACAAAATATTAGTTAAACAATCATCAGGTATCAGTGGTGAATTGGTACCAACATTGAACATAGTATCTGGTAGGTCAATCGCAACTTCAAATACACGCATGATATTTGCGGCCTCTTTCCCATAAAAATCAATCTTTGACGTAAGCCACCAATTGTACGCATCAACATTGAAGGGTGCATCCATTAGTTTCTCGACCTTTGCCCTCAAACCAGGGAGGAAAAATGCCATGAATGCAACCGGAGCAATCCTGTCTCTACCGTATGCACATCCGCTCCCTGACTTGGCCGACGAACATACAGTGCTTGGTAGTCCGCAGGTAAAACAACAGCTGTACGGTTCCCAATCGATATTCCGCCTCCATTCACAATATTCGACATAAGTAGGTAGGTAAGGGGGACAATCGATCAGATCAACCCGATGATTGCAGACCTTAATATCATGGTCGAGGGCTATTGTAGTTCTTGTTGTAACCCAGCAAAACCCGCAGACTCCATTGATTGACTGGAGCTCACGCTGAATCCTTTGCCAGAACTCGTTCATCTTTTGGTTTTTCTCGTACCTTTCCCAAACCGGATCATTCTCTGCAGGACTAGGTTGTACTGGGCTGTGGTTCCTGTTTGGTTCCCAACGTTTTTTTGATCTATAGATATTTCTCTTACTCGTCGAACGGTTCAAACCCTTTCCGGGGTGAGACATATATGACCCCTGACCACCTCTCAAGAGAGATTTATACATGGGTAAGTTTCCGGAACCAGGGCTGCTGGCTTGACCCTTTGATGTATCCCTGTAAGGCTTTGGGCTTTCGTTCATACCAATCTTGGAGACCCGACCCGGTATTCTTGACGGACCAGCTTTTTTTAACGGACTTTGTACTGTTTGTTTTCCAACTCCAATAACGGTACTGGTTGAAGTCTTTGTCAATCTCTTTTCGTGCTGAATCCTTTGCGAGTCCTGACGGGAAGTGAGAGTTGAAACCCTCTCAGCTCCTGTTCCCTCCTTATCAAATAGTCGTCTCGCAACTCTCTTCGCTGGTCTCCGTTCTTCCTCCTCTGAGCCTGTATCATCAATCACCACAATGTTTGAAACAGCCTTTTCCAGCCTTTCACTTGTACGCTTACCACCTTTTACAAGAAATCCTCGATTACCACCGTTTGGAGGAGATCCTCGATCGCTCATTTGGGTATCATCTTTGGTTGACTTTGGTTTTTGGTTTCTGATGATAGATTGGCCGCTAGTTGAATTGGGGTCAATACCAAATCTCCCTAGATTACCGCTGTCCCCAACATTCTTGCTAATACAATTATCGCAAAGCTCATCCTGTTCCGGATTGCAGGAACGTTCTAGAGCATCAAAGTAATGGGACATGAAATATCTTCTGCAGCAAGACGTAGAGAGGAATGAATATAATACCTCAGCATCTGAACTGAATGCTTGATCAGAGGCATTACCCAATTCCTCAGGTGAGTAAAGTACTATAGTCCTTGCTGGCAGTCCATCCCTTCCCCCGCGCCCACTACCCTGAGCAAAGTCTACAAATGAATGAGGCATACCGACAAATAAAATGAGTCGAATGTTGGAAACATCGACACCTGCACCCAATGCTGTAGTGGCTACAAGCAATCGGGAACCATTTTCTAATCATGTATTGAGACACATATCCTTCCCTGGACTGTCAGAATGGTAGATTCCACACTGCAGTTCTTTTCCAAGTGTGTTGCAGCAATTTACTGTTCTTGTATATATGAGAACCTTGATATCCGGCTGATCGTCAAGTTCTTCTATGATCTTCTTGACAGTAGATGTAATATAGCTCCGTTGCCTCTTGAAAACCTCATATTTCATGTTGGTTCTGTTTGAGCTCGCCCTTACGATAGTTGGGTTTTTGATTAAAGCACCATTTTCAAATTCACCCAACATAGCCGGAGGAAGGGTAGCCGTCAGGAATAACACCTGCACACCGAGTGTTGAGAACCAGAAAACTTCCTTATACGCGCTCCTGAAGTCAACACCAAAAACGATCATGTGTGCCTCATCGATGACCACCCGATCCAGCATTTCTTTTGAAACCAGGTATCTGATGTAACACCGGAACGCTGGTTTAACTGATGCCTCAGCTGTAACAAATATCAATGATGTATCACGGCTCGTTCTCCCTCCCCAAGGCTGGCTGTCAATCTCATGTTTGATTGCGCGACGATGCAAGTCTTCTCTTAAAGCTATAAGAGGCACCACGACGACAGTCACCCCAGCACTCCTTTCCGCAGCTGGCCCTTCAAAAAGAAGACTCTTCCCTCCCCCTGTTGGAAGAACCACTATCAATGGTGTTGACCCAATGAGAACCTTCTCGAGTCCCTCCGCCTGTTCGGAGGACTTGAATTGTGAATCTTGACCGTATACCTTTGTTAGGATAGATCTTGCTCTTTTCGCTATGTTTGCGGATGCTGGTTGTCGAATAATAACAGGATAGCCATTGCTATAATAAGCCTTGTCATTGCCACTTGGTAAAGCTGCTGGATTGGAAGCTTCTATTGTCCCGGTGACTGCGGCAGGCATTGGCACTTGATCCCCCGTTGTGAGTTCACCACAAACGCAGCTTAGTTTCCTGGATGCTTTCTTTCGGTCATTATTCCTTTTCATCCATTGAGATGCTGATAAGTCCGAGTAAATAAAGGAGTGCCGGGAAATGCTGAGACTCATGAAGACTCTCAAGGATCTCTCCGATATACCATTCAGGATATTACTGCGCACAGCATAAATCCTATCAGCCGTGTAGGTGGAATGTGCCGCTTGAAGATCTAAAGGGTCCTCGTCTTCTTCCCCGACCTCTTCATTAAATCCTTCATCCAGAAATCGCCTGCTCATACTAATGGCCACATGTCGGTAGCTAGCTGTAGTAAGACTATTCTCTTCCCCAAACTGCTCACTGCTAATTGTCCTTAGAACCTTCGCCAGCGATTGCCCCGGCCATGGATTCCTTCCATCATTTGAGAAAAGATAAAAGGTTCGCTCTACGGCCATCTCAAGCTTCTCCGGGCCCGTAAAAAACTCGTATAGAGGTAATACCTGGTTGGTACAATTAGTTAGGATTAATAAAAAAGTTTCTTTGATATACCTTGTCCAAATAATCAATTACTATTCCAGTTATTTCCGAAGACAGAAACCTTGGAATAAATCTTGACCATCCTAAAGCATTCCTTCCCTTGAAATAATCGGTAATAAAAAGTAACCCCCCGTCATATATGAATATATTTCTGTGGGTAGTGGAACTGTTTTTCCACGTGATCTTCATGAGCTCAGTAGATCTTGCAGGTTGGCCCCCCATCATATGAAAGAGAACCAAGATGATGTTTAGTAACTCCTGCGCCTTTGCGACAATATACGCCTTCCCTCCGGCCATATACAACAACCTGCCATCCACAATCCGTACCAGCCGGCTGTACAGAGGCTCATGCTTGAACACCACATCGAGCTTACCTTTCTGTGGGAATAGGGTCATATTACGGGTCTCGGTTAGAAAGCAATAATCCCGCTGTCTCTTTGACATGTTGTCAGAAATCTGTACTATTTTCTCCGTTGTCCATTTAGAACTGTCGATGTTAAAGACATCCTTCAGTATTCCCTTCCCCTTTGATATTTGAAGTTTAATCATATCCTTGAATTCGTCCACGTTGATTTTAATATGACGGTACGTAATCTCCTCTACATCACTCCGCATGCTCCAGGCGATGTCTGGAACTGTTGATTCCCCTTGCCCTAGTGTCTTTGCCCAACCCAACAGATTGATAATCTCAGCTACCGGTGCAAGATTCGCTGGAGCAATGTAATCATGGTGTAGCAAGCGGTACCGTTCACACACTGTACCATCAACAGTGCCTTGAACATCAGATGCCGCTAGATCTGCAGCATGCCTAAAAAATATCATCTTACCGCAATACACCAAAGCAGCAAGGTCCGGCCCTACCAAGCTTGCAGGACGGAACGCACCATCTTTCCCTATTGCCATCACAGCCACTGCATGCATCAAAGCAGTTCTTGAAGTGTCACCCTCACCAAATTGCTGTTTGACAAGAGATAGACATAGCTGAAAATTCAAAGCCTCAAATGCATCCTTATCCAGTTTCTTACCTTGCGTACCACTCCCTTCTTTCAACACCTTTATAATCCTATGAAGGCTAAGCGTTTGATTCTCTGTGAAGATAACTAGGTTCTTGTAAGGAGATTGGCTGAGATAACGACCCATCTTTAGATGCACGAGATATTGGACCAACTTTCTGAATATTCCAAAATAACGTGCTTCCGTACTAGCCAAAACCCTATCCCACGGAATCCTATTATATTCTGTTTTAACCTGGCTACTCATCCACCTCCTAGAATGCACCGAGGCTTTCTCCTTGTATGACTGTATGCATTTGTTGAATACATGGTCGAGTGAGGTACTGAGGAGATCCAAATACCCCGAAAATGTTCCACGGTTACCTTCCATCAAACCGTGGATTTCGCTGAGCTTTACATCACGGAAGAGAACAATGTATCCTGTTCTCTTTAACCAAGGGGAAATCTCCTCTGTTGGCATCTCCCCTAATGGTTTATTGGCCCCCCTCAGTTCGACAAATGCTTCGAAATATTCATGCTCCTGTTCAATCATCTCTGCCGTAAGACCCCTAAAATTGATCGAGACCCTATCATCCACTTCTGGCCGGACAGCGAAGGGTTTCTTGCCCAGAGATGGGTAGAAGGTCTGCACCTTACATGCTTCGTACTTGACTAGACTTTTATTTCTCTTTTCACTTGGCTCATAACAGTCTCCCGATCTTATATGATCCAATAAAGTATTAGAGTTCTTAGCAGTATATGGGCATCTAAGACACATAAATCCCTCCGTTATCTTTAAGTTCTCTATTGCTGGTCGGAGCTGAGGTGGATTCACTAGTTCCAGTGCTGGTAGCGGATCCAGCCTCAAAACCAACTTCTCACATGCATTTCTTTCCGCCTCCGGAAGACCATGATGTGTCTTCATATGTTTGAACACATGATTTCTATCCACACCACTCTGGCACTCTAGACATATCATAACACGGTATTTGGAATTAAAGTGAATCCCAAGCCGGTCCGCATAACGAAGCAACTGAATCTCTGTCATCACTTCTTCATCTCCTTGAACCGTCAAAGGACTACCTTTGTTACTAGCTCGACGTGTAGCTGGAAGTGTTGCAAGCACAACCTCTTCCATTGAAGCATTCACCCCCTCGCTCTCATCCTCTCTTATATCGCCCGAACTCAATTCCTCCTGACTATCAATAATTTCATATTCCGTTGAGGCATTCACCGCGGGAGCGGGTACCTGAATCTCAAAGGTACTTGTAGCTACTGCACTCTGGCTGGATACCGGCTCCACCGCTGAAGTAACTTGGAATGGAAATGAATAAGGACGTCCCGACCTGCTCTCAATGTCAAACCCTGAGGGACACAAAGGAGATACACCTTGTACCAAACCAACATGCCCTAGTGAGCTAGCTGCACTCAAACCTGATGAATCCCTCACAGGCTCCAACTCACTCAGTACAGCTCCAAGTTCATATGGTAGGACAGTGCCGCTCAACAAACCAACGGCCCTAGAAGGCTTCACAAACCCCTTCTCCATAGGCCTCATAGCTTCGTTTCCCGGAAAGTATGAATTGTGGGATTCATCTATGGCATCCCGGGAAGGACCAACATCATGCAGAATCTCGAAAGACAATGTTTGGGGTGCAACCTCAACCTGTGATGCATCGGGTAGCTCTCCCATTTCCACCAATTCATTACTTTCTACAAGATTCAACATTGCAACCTCTAAACTCGAGTCGAGGCGCAGCATCTCTTCTTGTGATCTGTGGGGTCCGTATTCGGGTGCTGATTGGAGTAAATTCATTTCTTCAGCCAGGAGTGCATCATTTGCACTTAGATGCTGTTCAATACTACAACGTGTAGCCTCGTCCCTCAAAGGGCCCTCATTGACAATTACTCCATCAACAAAACCCTCTCCTTTTAGCTTACTTTCTGCATCGACAGTGTTTCCCAGTTGACCCCCCTCATTTTGCACTCCCACGGCACCAAGGTTATTACCCAAGTTATCATAGTTGTCGATGTTGTCAATAAGTAGCCCCTGCTTTTCCATGTCAGCAAAGGCTTCAGGTCCCTCAAGAGGCTGAGTGCCCACATTCTCGCTAGGACCAACAACAGGTCCAACGTTGCTAACACCAACCTCCTCTGGCTCAGCAATAGGTCCAATGTTGTCAACTCCAACCCCCTCCGGCTCAACAACAGGTCCAGTATTGCCAACTCCAACCCCCCCCGTCTCAACAGCTGGTCCAATGTGGCCAAGTCCCACTACCCCCTTCTCTACCGTAGCAGCTGCTGTGTTATTCTTTTTTCTTCCTTTCCCTTTCACAGATTCACTTTCTGGTGGCCAAACTGTAACCATCACTCCGGCAGGCGAAACATGAGAACCATCTGGTAAGTTTCCAATATGTGACAAAACCTCAGATTTAATATGTCTCCGCATTACATCGGGGATCTTGGCACGGAAACCACAAGTGCACAGAAATATCCCAGCCTTTCCATCTCGGTGGAAGGAAATAAAGCAACCGTCGGAAGTTTTCAGTTTGGCAATCCCTTGATGCACAGCCTAACCACTATTAGCACCCGCATTCCCTATCTCTCAACCAAATCAACAAACCCTTCTATGCATCCGGTAGGAACTGTGGTTTTGAAACAGTTCCCCACAATCATCGCATTTCCTTGGTTCCGGCATCTCCGAATAACAATGAACTGAAACTTTAATGATGGATTTCCAAACTGTGGTTAGCTCATGATGAGGTTTCTCTCGCTCTCCGGTAAATGATAGATTCACTTACTGCTGTGTAGGCGTTGAGCGTTCAGGTAATTGTTATTTTCCTTTGAATGATTGGTATTTTACGCTGGCGTGATGAAACCCCACCAAATTCTTGTCAAAGGCTACATTGCATAAACAATTTCCCATGGCAACGCTCATCAGGCCAACATCCAAATTTACATCTCACTCTCCACCCCGTCAGACAATATTGTGCTTGAATCCCCGGAGCCCCACTACAGAGTTGGAAGAGATACGTTGCAGGACACCCTGTTCTCCATCGTGTTCTTGTACTTATCATACCACGCAATCCCTTAATCTATTAGAGTTTATAAGGAAGGCGGATGGCCGGACTCCTTCCTATTCTTTCATCATCAACAAACATTCACAAAACTCAAATACTCGGTCAACATTAAACAAATAAACTCCAGCAAGTGCCCCTTATATCTATTTATTTATATTGAGTAATACTAACAGCAATTTAGTTGATATAAATATATAATGACATCCTCATTTTATAAAGTATTGGATCCTCTTGAAAAGCAAGTTCATCTCCGAGAGCCAGGTCAACAGGACATTTCCAGATTCTTCCGGGGTACGTTCACTCAGACTACAAGTGTTTTTGACCAGGATCAGGAGGCAAGCGTGTCTCATATAGTACCTCCCATGACCAGCAAGCAAGCCAAGCTACGTGCAAAACAAAGGGAAATGGGACTGCCTAGGATATCTGATGCTGAGATGAGGGCAATACTGAAAGATGAGGAGGACCAGCGGAAAAGAGGTGAGAATATGGAAAAGAAACTGCTTCATCAACGTCAATTAAAAGCCCGCAGAAAAACACAGGCTAAACAAAAAGCAATGTTAAAACAACAAGAAGAAAAGGGGAAGCAGCCGGAAGGACAAGAATCTCTCACAAAGTATGGCTTCCATAAAATTAAGAAGTCATCATGGAATGGAGGACAACAACAGAAAAAAAAGACTTGATTATGGACGTACTATAGGATAATGTAAACTTTTTCAAATTAGTGTTGCCCGTACCAAATATGTTTATTGAGACCACAAATTAAACTGTAATTTAACACAAACTATTTTTATTGATTGATTGGTTTCGGAGTAATCTGGAGTATATAATATAACTATAATTGAAGTTTTACAGAGACAAACCGATGAGTCCAGGCCCATAATTCGGAGGTAGGCAGGTAGGTGCGCAAATAATTAGTCGGTAGGTAGCAGTGCGCAGAGGTGGGCCCGGGGGTGGGCGCGGAGGTAGGCGCGGAGGTGGGCATGGAGGCGACAGGTGGATGATGTAATTAGAGTACAGTACCAAAAAAGGGGATGTAATATGTACTGTATCAATACCGAATTGTTTAAAACTTCCGAATTAAATCGGAATTCTAAATATTATACTGTAGCAGTACTGTAGGAAACCCGTATTTTTCCGGTATTCTGCTAGGTGCGGCACTGGATCCACCCGCTTTTTAGTGCTGTAGATATATATATCTAATATGTACAGTGGTGGGTAATAAGTCATCGGACGATATAGCCACAATTTTGCCTGCAAACGTGTATTTTGTTGGCGTTCCGTCCGATGACTTATTACCCACCACTGTACTACGATAGAGCAGTTACGCGCTCCGTTGAACCCTGACCCTGATATCTGCGTGGCAACCAATCCGCCCCACCAAATCGCCCGTGGTCAACACCGGCCAATGCCCAGTCAATCAAAACAAAATGTAGGAGTATTAAGTTATATATTAATAAAGAAATCTACTATCTACTACTATCTTCTAACACGTACTGGAATACACTTTTCCACAGATTGGTTGACAGCGATCAACAGGGGTGCCTGCTGGCAAGCCGCTGAAACCCTGACCCCGACTAAGTTCTGTATGGAAACCAGCACACCCAACGGAACTCTTTATAATTAAATAGTCAACTATGAGTAGCGGGTGGTGGAAGAGGGATGAGGTGAAGGGGGAGCAGCGGTGGGGAAGGAAAGAGGACGAGGAGGGAGGGGGACGAGTGGGAGTAGGACGAGCAGTGGAGGGGGGGAGAATCAGATGTTCGGGGGGGGGGGGGATGGAGGAGTAGTAGAGGGGGGGTGGAGGCCCGTGGGTGGACACAGTATTGGAGTGGCATTAACTGGGGCCGGCAGTAATTATAGCCGGTACACATGCTGGAGTTGGCACTGGAGATTGGAGCATATGTATATATTGCAGTGGACATTGAACCTGGCATTGGAGCTGGCATTGGAGCTGGCTTTGAAGCCGGCATTGTAGTTGGCATCGGAGCGGGCATATATCAGAGCTGGGATATATTGGAGCTGGCATCGGGACGGGTATTGCACTCGGAGCTGGCATCGGAACTGGCATCGGAGCTGACATTAATTCGAGCCGGCATTGGCGCTGGCATTGGGGCTGGCATCGGAGCGGGCACTGGAGCGGGCATATATTGTAGCTGGAACCGGAGCTGGCATATATTGGAGCTGACATCGGGGCGGACATCGGAACTGCCAGTGGCATATATTGGAGCAGGCATCGGGGCGAGCATTGGACTTAGAGCTCGCATCATAGCTGACATATATTGGAGCTGACACTAGCCGGCATTACAGCTGCCACCGGAACTGCCACCAGAACGGTGACCGGAGCGGCGGGCAATTGGAGCTCACATTGGGCCTGACATTCGACCTGGCAGAGTTGAGATACCTGAGAATTTACAGATTGAAGAAATGGATCACTATAGCCGGATTTGGGCATTTATGCGACATGGTTGTGGGAACTGGCCATGAGAGTGCTAAGGCAAAACTAATTACCTACTGGAGGTGCCTAAATACTACTATACGGAGATCAGAGGGAAGCATACCTCGCGGTCGCGAGGTGGAATACTGCTAGTAGTAATAGTACTAAACGAGAATTCATGGCATATAAAGTACTACTCTAGTGGTGGTGAGGTCACGAATTTGACCTGATTTATCTCACCGCAATGTTAACATTACCTTTAATGTGAAGATTCAAAATAACAAAATATATAATATAGTTCGTAACTATAGACCAAAGAAGGTATACCACTCATTACATTCCTCATTGGAGTTGATTCCGGGTACCATTGATCATTTGGAAACTCCTGAAGGGTTAGGGGTTTGATGGTCCGCCACGGTTATGAACATTTTTGCAGGGTGGCTGTACACAATGATGGCCAATGTACACAATATTTATTTCCATTTTTTTCTTCTTTTTCTTCTTTTTTTTTTTCTCTTGGCGTTCCGGTCCCATTCTATTTTGTGCCACATATAATTTATCTTAAATAGAGGCCATCCCCCCTCTTCCGGCAACGACTTCGATCACACTTCCTTACTCCCCCGCATCCCCCCCCCAATTCATATTGAAACACAACAAGAAAAATATAGTGCCGTGAGTCCACCATTATATAATCTTGATAATTTAATAGGCGCCGTGAGTCCACCGTCTATTAAATTGTGGTGAATCAATGTGGATTGCAAACTATTTTCACGCTTTCTCCACACCTCCTGTCTGCATCGACGCCTGCATACGTGTTTGCCCTCCTCTGCATTTTGACGTCACTGACACCGCTGCAGGTACCACTGGCAAATCCTGCAGTATATCGACGGTCCTGTAGGGGTTAAATACCCAGTGTAGTCACGCCACTGCTGATGCCGCTGCTGCGGATGCCGTGATGCCGCCGCTGCTGATGCCACCGCTGCTGATGCCGTGATGGCGCCGCTGCTGATGCCACTGCTGATGCCGCTGCTGCTGATGCCGCTGCTGATGTCGCTGATGCCGCTGCTGCTGATGTCGCTGCTGATGCCACCGCTGCTGATGCCACCGCTGATGTAGCCGCTGATGCCGCTGCTGCGGATGCGGTGATGCCGCTGCTGCTGATGTCGCTGCTGCTGATGCCGTGATGCCGCTGGTGATGCCGCTGCTGGTGCCGCTGCTGCTGATGTCGCTGCTGCTGATGCCGCTGCTGATGTCGCTGCTGCTGATGCCGTGATGGCGCCGCTGCTTATGCCACTGCTGATGCCACTGCTGATGCCGCTGCTGCTGATGCCGCTGCTGATGCCGCTGATGCCGCTGCTGCTGATGTCGCTGCTGATGCCACCGCTGCTGATGCCACCGCTGATGTAGCCGCTGATGCCGCTGCTGCGGATGCGGTGATGCCGCTGCTGCTGATGTCGCTGCTGCTGATGCCGTGATGCCGCTGGTGATGCCGCTGCTGGTGCCGCTGCTGCTGATGTCGCTGCTGCTGATGCCGCTGCTGATGTCGCCGCTGCTGATGCCGTGATGCCGCTGCTGCTGATGTCGCTGCTGATGCCACCGCTGCTGATGCCGTGATGCCGCTGCTGCTGATGTCGCTGCTGCTGATGCCGCTGCTGATGTCGCCGCTGATGCCGCCGCTCCTGACGCCGTGATGCCGCTGGTGATGTCGCTGCTGCGGATGCCGTGATGCCGCTGCTGCTGATGCCGCTGCTGCTGATGCCGTGATGCCGCCGCTGCTGATGCCACTGCTGATGCCGCTGCTGCTGATGCCGCTGCTGATGTCGCCGCTGCTGATGCCACTGCTGATGCCGTGATGCCGCTGCTGCTGATGTCGCTGCTGCTGATGCCGTGATGCCGCTGCTGACCCCAAATCCTGCAGTATATCGACCACGCTGCAGGCACCAAATCGACAGCTACCGGCCGGCGAATCCTACACCATATTTACACCTACCAGGCTGGCATCTCAGCAGCGAGCTGAGCGGGGAGGCACCTCAGTGGGCAGGCAGCTCAGCGGGGACCCCAGCGGGCAGGCAGCTCAGCCGGAAGCTCAACGGGGAGGACGTCCAGCGGGGAGCTCAGCGGGGAGCTCAGCGGGGACCCCAGCGGGCAGGCAGCTCAGCCGGACGCTCAGAGGGGAGGCCCCCCAGCGGGGAGCTCAGCGGGGAGTACAGCGGGGAGCTCAGCGGGGAGTACAGCGGGGAGCTCAGCGGGCAGGCAGATCAGCCTGGACCCCAGCAGGCAGGCAGCCCAACGGGGAGGCAGCTCAGTGGGCAGGAGGGCAGTGCCCGGGGCAGGAGTAACAGGAGCGAAGTGGGGCACTTCGAAATATGTACATAGAAACTAGTAGTATCCACCTCGTGACCGCGACCGCGAGGTATCCTTCCCTCCCACCTCTGTGTAGTATTTAGGCACCGCCAGTAGTTAAATAGTTTCTCCCTAGCCGTCTCATCATGATGGCCGCTTTTCACGGCCATGTCGCATAAATGCCCAGATCCTGCTGTAGCAATCCATTTATCTCCGCTCATTACTATCAGGTGCTGTCTCGACTCTGTCAGCTCCAATGCCCGCTCCAATGCCTGCTCGAATTACTGTCAGTTTCAATATATGCCAGCTTTAATGCCCGATGCTGTGCCAACTTGAATGACGGTGCTGGCGCCAGGTCCAATGCCGGTCCCAATACCCACCCCGGTACCCCCTCCAGTGACAACTACAATAAATGTCAGCTGTTACTATGCGAGCCCTGAGTTCAATGCCCTCCAAGTACTGCGTTTGATTCGGCTGTGGATGCGGTGCTATGATGCGGCTCCGGGTTGAGGCTCTGCCACGCTAATCCCAACCTCTTTCATGCACATGTTTTATGTATGCAGTATCCATATTTGTTTCCCCAAATACAGGTGTACGGAGATACATAGAAACTTAAATCTGTCAAATACATACATAAATATATACTACAACTGTCATATGTATCTAATTCAATATAATCAGGATAAAGACAGACCACAATCTTGCGTAAATCTATACGTGTTCAGTGCTTCCTTTATCAATTGCAACTGGTAACCGGAAAACCCTCCAAAATGTATATATACAATTCCTGTAAGCTGCGTGGCTCCTCCCAAATGTGTTGAGATCTTTTTAACACATCTCCGGAACCCGTTTCAATTTTCAACACCTCTCACAAATTCATCATGTAGACAGAAGCGAAGTAGCAAATATCTGAAATAGAACCATTGCCAAAAAGTGTAAAACTAGGAGAGCTTTGTAATGGACAAATGTTACAATCCCTTCATTCCCTGTATAAATACACCAACCATCTTTCTCCCTCTTCCTTATTACTCAAAACTATAGCTTTTCCATCCAATCGAACACGATCGCAAATATTAAAACAGTACGAGATGACTAAATCTGAAATAAATGGTTAGTTTTTACTTCAAGATTCTCACTTCAATAGTCTTGATATGATACGGTAACTGACCAACCAAACTTTGAATAGAGAAGGTTGAAACTGAACAACAGCCGAGCTCTGAATATTATGATGAATTGAGCTATCCTGAAGGGTCATATTGCCGCCACAACATACCGCTCCCCACCACACCGGAACCACAGACATATGTTATTACTGAAGACAGTCCCAAAGATGGCTCCAGAAACACACCCCGATCTGAGCTCCGGAAGCTCAAGTTAGACCTGCTCCGCAGTAATCGCATGAACAAAAGCTACTCTGCATTAGCCAACCGTAATATGGAGCTCAAGGTTGATATTGAGTTGTTGCGTGAAGAGCTTGCCCGCTCCGAGAAGAGTGTCAAAACTCTGATCCAGCACCTCCGCCATGCTCAACAGAAGTGGATTTTTTACCATAAGCTTTATGTCAAAGAAGAAGCTAAGAACAACCACCCCGGGTGTCCTGACTGTTAGTCTCTCACCATTGTTATATTGTACACCAAACTAATAAATATATCTGATATGTAGTCTCATACCTTGCCGATGAGCAAGTTTAATTACCAATTGGTACACCCATTTCTTCTTGCTATATATCATTTTACACCTCGGACCTGATTCACACTGTGTAAACCGTACTACTTGGCTTTGAATGTTTTGTCTCACCTTGCTTTCTATGTATTTTGGCTTGCTCAACTATTCAATCACATATAAGTATAAGTTGTGATACGTGATGGGGGCAGCAAGCATATTTCAATAAGAATATACTTTGCTCTTTTAAAGAATTCTTCATTGCATTAGTATTTGTGATAATCACAATTGCATCATCAGCAAAAAAAACAAACCGGCAAGACGAACTTCATGTCCAGACATACCGATTCGTCTTTTGTGACCAAAACCTCATCCACTGCTACCAAATGCTCGTCTTTTGATCGTGTTGTGCCTCCCGGACATCCAAAATATGACAAGTTGTCTTTTTACGCCTAGTATGCATCCTAAATCCGATATCTTGTCTTTTGGCGTCTCTCTATTTTCCGGGAAGTCATATTCTGCCTATCTACTGGCGCTAATGCTAATGCCGCTAGCTAATGACATCAGATTTGACTGTTCTCCACACCTTGAGGATTCACCCACACCTCCACACCTACCTATCTTGACACCTATCTCACCTCCCACTTCGACTCCTACCTCCTACCTACATTGACACCTGGATACGTATTTACCTACCTCCTCCCTGTATCCAACGCCTACCTCCTACCTCTATCGATGCCTAGATACGTATTTATCTTCCTCTGCTTTCTGAGGGTATACTGACTCCGCTGCAGGTAGAAACTCGTCAGCGTATCGACGCCGCTGCAGGCTCCAAATCCTGCAGTATATTGACGGTATACTGACGCCACTGCTGACGCCGCTGCTGACGCCGCTGCTGACGCCGCTGCTGACGCCGCTGCTGACGCCGCTGCCGACGCCGCTGCGGACGCCGCTGCTGGCGCTGCTGCTGACGCCGCTGCCGACGCGGCTGCTGAAGCCACTGCTCATGCCGCGAGGCGTCACGTTCCCAGTATATTGACGGTGTACTGACGCCGCTGATCCTATTAAATACTCCAGTATATTGCCGCCGCTGAAGGCTCCAAATCCTGCATCATATTAACGCCGCTACAGGCAAATACTGCAGTATATTGACGATTATACTGACTCCGCTCGATACAAATACCCCAGTATATTGACGCCGCTGCTGACGCCGCTGCAGGTATGAATGCCTAGTATTTTGACGGCTTTACTGACTCCGCTGCAGGCACCAAATCCGCAGTTTATCGACGCTGCTGCAGGCGCCAAACACCCAGTATATAGACGCCGCTGCAGGCACCAAACACCAAGTATAATGTCGGTATACTGACGCCGCTGATAATGTCAAAGATTCCAGTATATTGACGCCGCTGGAGGCGTCAAATTGGGCAGGATATTGACAGTATACTGACGCCGCTGCAGGAACCAAATCGTCAGCTACCAGGCAGCGAATGCTGCGCCTACCAGTCACCGAAGACTGCACCAAATGGACACCTACCAGTCACCATTTACTGCGCCATATGGACACCCCCAGGCAGTGAATTGGCAACTACCAGTCAACAAATACTACAGCAAGCAGAGCAAGTCAACGGGCAGGAGGCAGGAGGCAGGCAGGCAGGACAGCGGCGAGCTCAGCCCACTATTCAGAGGCGAGCTCAATGGGCAGGAGGTCAGCGAGGTGCAGGAGTAAGTAGAGGTACATGGGGCGCCGTCGGAGGCACGCGGGTCGCTAGCAAATATGTACATAGAATTACGTAGATATGTGGATCAACTTGAATAAACGTAACAATTGCGCGGAACTATTGTCCTAGTATATGTACCGATTGCTGAGTGACCTCATTCTGCCAGCAAAATTCGCTAGCGAAACCCGTGAACAGGGCAAAAGCTACCTGGTTGTGGACCCGGTGTTCGTTTTGGGGTCAAAAGACGAACTTGTCTTTGGTGAAAGACAACACTGCGACCAGAACAGGAGAGATGTTCGTATGTTCTCCTGGAGACGACGTCTTTTTTCGCCTGGGTGTATCGATGCAGGTAAGAAAACCTCTTGTGTGCTGGTACTCTCAATGGCCCCCAGTGACTCCTTGTGCCCCTCGGTACGCCCAGGTACCTCAGATTTAACCAAATCTTTTGCTAATGCATTGGTTCTTCTTTTGCAATTGCAGGCTGGTTCTCAATCACCGCCACGCTCTTTACCTTTACCTGTACCACTTCCGGTATCCCAATAACCCGGATGTCAGAGAGCATTCAACTAGCATGACCCTAGTTGGACTTGTATAAAAATGCGAAAGAAGATTTTCAAAGTTGTCCAGTCTCTTGTTACGAGCATGTCTTTCAACACTAGCTTGCAACCTACCACTGTATCCGTGGTTGAATTCGATCTAGCTAGTCACGGTAATATCATATAGGTGAAATATCACTACATCCTTTATATATTTTAACGTAGATGTGGCTTGATGAGTTGACCAATATAATATCAGTACAGAAATTCATTCTTACTGGAACCTGTATATACTCAGTAATGCTTCATGTAAGCACTCATTTCAGGGGATTTCTTAGTGCAAACTGCACGTCGTTTACTGATAGGGATAGTTTTAAAATGTCTCCTCCGATGAATTGTTGAATTTTGAGAAGCAAGCCATTGTGATAGCTAAACGGCATTGAAAGAGACAGGTAAGATACTAACAAAATAGTAAATTCGAATGAAGCTGAGCCATGAGCCAAATCAACCGCATGGCAGAGCCTCCTATAGGTCTATAGAGCTTACGTATACATACCAAGTGGGGTCGATATATTTTTATATGGTAATAGCGGGGTATTTAAGGAACTAGAACTGTCTTTTTGGCATGATCCCCACTACACCGACACAATACTATCTTATCAACAATTTCACTTGTTTCCCTTTATTACCTACCTTTATTCAGCTTTCATCAACACTATATCCTAAAAACATATTTCCGTCAAAGCTCATTCTGAGCAAGAATCTCCTGTTAAGCTGATATGGGAAACTTTTGACGCCTTTACTGACTCCACTGCAGGTTCCAAATCCTGCAGTATATCCACCCCGGTGCAGTATATCGACACCTCTGAAGGCACCAAATCATGCAGTATATTGATGCTGCTGGAGGTTTCAACTACCCAGTATATTGACGGTATACTGACGCCGCTGGAGGCACCAAATCATCAGTATCTTGACGGTATACGGACGCTGCTGATACTGTCAAATAATCCAGTATATCAACGCCGCTACAAGCTCCTAATACTGCAGTATCCTGACTCCGCTGAAGGGGTCAAATACCCAGTATATTCACGGTATACTGACGCCGCTGGAGGCACCAAATACTGCACAGTATCGACGCCTCTGAAAGCTTCAAATACCTAGTACTTTGACAGTATACTGACGCCGCTGAAGGCACCAAATTGTGAGTATTTTGATGCCGCTGGAGGCGTCAAATTCCCACCATATTTATAGTATACTGACCCCGTTGCAGGCTCCAAATCGACGCGTACTAGTCACCAAATACTGCACCATTTGGACACCCCCACGCAGCGAATCCTGCAGCTACCAGGCAGCGAATCCTTCACCTACCAGACACCAATACTACATCAAATGGACACCCGCAGGCAGCGAATCCTGCACCTACTAGTCACCGAATACTGCACCAAATGAGCACCTCCTAGGCACCAAATCCATGCCTACTAGTCACGAATAGTGCACCATATGGACACCTACCAGTCACCAATACTACACGATTTGGACACCTACCTACCAAGCGGGCAGATCAGCGGGCAGGCAGCTCAGCGGGTAGTTCAGCGGGGAGATCAGCAGGCCGGTAGCTCTGCGGGAAGCTCAGTGGGTAGATCAGCAGGTAGCTCAGCGGGTAGCTCAGCGGGTAGCTCAGCGGGCAGGGCCCAGCGCTCGGGGCAAGCAGTAAGCGGGGATAGGTGGCGCGCTTAGAAATATTTACATATAATTACGTAGACATATGGATCAATAAACGTGACATTTGGACGGAACTATGTCCCAGTCTATGTATCGATTGCCGAGTGACTTCATTCTGCCAGCAAAATGTGTCAGAGAAAGCCGTGAATAACGGGCAAATGCTATCTGCGTGTGGACGTGGTGTTCGATTTTGGTTCAAAAGTGGACGTCTTGGAGTGAAAATAAGAGATGTTCGTGTTTCTTGTCGAGACGATGTCTTTTTGCCCCGGGGCATATGGATGCAGGTAAGAAAACATCTCGTACACCTGGTGCGCCCAATGGCCTGTGGTGCGCCTAATGGCGCCTGGTGTGCCTGGGTACCCCCAGCTTCGTCTCGACCGACTAAATCCTTTGCTAATGAGCTTTAGTTCACTGAAAGGCAACCCCAGCAGTGGCGGAAACAAGAAGAGCAGAATACGAAAAGGGTAAAGGAATTGGAACATCAAAAAAAATAGGAAGGGGAAGCAGGGGTAATCGGAAGAGAAGTCTCTGAGAGCCCCCAATGCTATAACTAAATTCAAAGCAAGCTAGATGCTGCTTACAAACCTCAGCTTCCAACAATCGAAGCAAGATTCCCGAGTGTAGTCCATAGTTAGTACTATGAAGCACCAAATTGTTAGAGGAGAAGTTATTGCTGTACTTTCTACAGCTTGCTATCACTAAATTTTAACTTTATTACAATGATGGAATATATTTTTGCATGTAATAATACTTGAAATATGTATTCCGGAGTCGAGGCGTAGCCTCCGGGGAAAGTGGCCTCTAGTGAATCTAACACGTAAGCCCAACAGTCTTCCATATCAATAATACATCACTGTGTCTTCCTTCTTGTATCGTAACTTTCTCCAAACATCTCTACCACCATCATCTTATATTTCATCCCTCCATAACAATGACCAACCTCGACCAGCTTCACAAGACATCATCATCAAGCAAAGCAAAGCCTCCTATATTCCAAAGTTCCACCAACTCCTCAAGGAACTCTGAATCTAACAGTACTGACGATGAATACCTGATCCCTAATCTTCCACGTCACCCTTATCAACGTGTCTTGAATATCATATGTGGTTATTCCCCTGTTAGACTGCTAGAGCCACACCGCCGTTATGACGAATTTGTTATCATAGGAAGAGAGACATGGAGGCCATCGGCTACTCTCCTGACAGAAAATGTTCCTAGAAGATCATGGGACAGCTTTCTAACTAACCGACTGCTAAGATCAACCACTACATGGACTCAATGGGAGAAGGACTTTCACAGGATCTACTTCATGTTCCCTCAAATGATAGGGTGCTTTCTCTCTCATGGGTGGGATGATGCAACGAAACTACCACATCATTTATCTCCTTCTGCTAGATCTTTTAGAACTATCAAATCAATTCTTCAGTCTTGGTACCCTAGTCTGGATAACGAAGTTACAATCATCTTTCAATATGCCGCACCTCCCCCGACAAAAGTTTCTCCCTGCTGTGAATTACAACCTCTATTCACTCAGCAAAGCACTAACCAAACACGCATACCCAAAACATATTCCGAGGATCATGTAAGAAAGCCATCATAATTCTACCTACTAAACTAATACAAAATCAGTATACAATACAAGGAGGCAGACCGATAGTCATCCCCGACTCGTGTCCTGATGATGATGATGTAAGGAAAGATGATTTATTATTATTTACTCAACACTAATGATCAATAGATTACCGAGAATGAAGCTGAGATTGAGTCTATTGCAGCTCAACAGATATCTGGGCTACCTGGAAATTACACTCCCAACGACACAGACATGACCCCTGAAAGCGAAACTGCAGCAAGCAGTTCCGGGCAGACTACTGTTAAAAATGAATTAAGTGAATTAAAGGGTTACGAAGGGGGAATCCTACCTGACAATAAGCGCCGGCGAATCCATAGTACAGAACTTTGAAGTTCTTTAATTGCCGGAGCCCTCAGATTCATTCCCAAAGGTTAACCTATACCAATAATTTTGCTTTATATCTGGCATCGGGAGTGTTGCTTTTCAGACTCTGCATGCTTACTTGATATTCTTCATTTCTTCCTACCACTTCTGGCTGTTTTTAAAATTTTAATCACAAACCCGATTTGACAGTTGCGGACGGTTAACCTTGGTGCTGGAGCCATAGCCTGCTAGGATCCAGAGCTATCCCGGTAATCTTTCTTTCTATATGGCATCGATGGAAAAAATCGGTCACATTCTCAACACTTACCCACCACCCTCACTTCGCTTTATTTGTTTAGTATATTACAGGCTTCACCACCACCGCCGACACCTACATTATTACTCCTTTGGGCTTGTATAAATGGTACTGCTGGATAACCTTGAGTGCCGCAGTCAATAGTCATAACGGACTAAAATGGAGGGACACACTGGCACAGTCGTGCACTCAAGGTTACTACTTTGTATATACAATCTACTCTCAGATAATTCAAAGACATACATTTCATTTGACGTCCCCCTTTCGCTCTACTACATAAGAGTCATCATGAAGAGTTCAATCATCAGCTCTATTCCAGTGTGAAATGCAGTGGGAAATGTATTGGTAAATAAATCCCTAGTCCCAGCTTGCTAACATCATCAAAAACTCGAATCCGCAAAACAAATTCTACGTCCAGACGGGCATATCCATCTTTTGGGACCAAAGCCTCGTTTTTTGGTTATCCGCTGAGTCCCAGAGCTCCGGATTATGACCCGTCGTCTTCTGCGCACTAGTATGCATCCCAAATGTGAAATTTGGTCTTTTGACGTCAAGTTCCTCTCCCAAATCTGACACCTCGTCTTTTGACGTCTTTTAACGTGCTATTCTGCCAATACTAGCGCTAGCACTAATGCTAATACTGCTAGACACTCATGAGGTCGGACCTGACGCTTTCTCTACACCTCAAGGACCCACCCACTTCTCTGCACCTATCTACACCTACTTCCTGCCTGCATCAACACCTACTTCCTGCCTGCAATGAAGCTAGGATATGTATTTACCATCCTCCGTATTTTGATGCCTCTACTGACACCGCTACAGGCAAATACTGCAGTATATCGACCACGCTGCAGGTAAATACCCCAGTATATTGACGCCTGTACTGACGCCTTTACTGACTCCGCTACAGTAAATCGACCAAGCTACAGGCTCTAAATGGACACCTACAAGACAGCAAATCGAGACCGACCAGTCACCGAATACTGGACCATTTCGACACCTACTAGGTTGGCACAGAACCGGGCAGGAGGGCAGGCAGGAGGGCAGGCAGGAGGCAGCTCAACGGGTAGCTCAACGGGTAACTCATTGCGCAGGACGGCAGGCAGCCTGGGCAGCCCGTAGAAAGGCGGGGGGGGAGGGGGGCAGCAGTAAGCGGAGGGAGGTGGGGCGCTTAGATATATGTTACATATAGAACTACCTAGACATCTGGATCAATATACATGACATTTGGGCGGAACTAGTGTCATAGTCTATGTTCTATTCCCGAGTGATCCCATTCTACCAGCAAAATATGCTTGCGAAACCCGCTAACTGGGCAAAAGCTACCTGCATCAGGCTGCGTCTTAACGTGCTGTTCCCCTTTTAGGTCAAAACACCACGTTTTTCGTAAAAAGCGAGTCGGTGGGTCAGAATACGCCAGGGTGCTGCGATGCACGTCAGAAAACCTCTGGTGCACCTGGTGCATCTAATTGGGCCTGCTGCGCCTGCTGCGTCTAGACTTACCAAGACGGGACTTGTTTTTTTTTGGTAATGTGCCCCGACTCCCCAAAGTGAGTTTAGAAGTACATTGAGCATCGGTATCCGGTATGGGGGATATGAGTTAATGGGTTTACCAAAAAAAAATTACAAGGAATATTATTTTGCATGGATCGAGTGATAATCTATGAAGATAAAGAGTTATGATACTTAATTAATACGGAAGCCGAGCAGTGTCTTTTCCTAGTACTATACACTCCAGGCAAGTAGGGCTATACACTCCAGGCAAGCATAACAGAGCTGTATCATAATCACATAGCCCTGGTAATCGTATGTAAATCATACCCTGAAAATATCTAGCAAACGTAGTAAACATATGGAAATCGTGGATAAGGTGCTGGGGCAATACCGCCTACACGGAACTACGAGTTATGGCTAGTTAGAGCGTTCTGCTAGTTTGAGCTTTCTACTCACTTGATTGTCCATTCTGGTAAATCATTGCGCGGATGCATTCCAATTGTGCTGAATGATCTCCGTGATCGCTAACATATGGAATAGTACGCAATAGGTTTACACATATACCAGGTTAAGGTTATCAATTTAAAGCCAAAACTTTGTTCTTTCCTCTACTCGAGCCATTGATTATAGTGGATCAGCTAAAAGAATTGATTATGGTACGCTTACCGGCTATGTATGGCGCATACACTCCTAAAGGTGAAATGGTGGCATACGGAAGTGGAAAAGAATAATTTAATAGTGTTTGCTTTAAGATGAACCTCCGCATTTTTATTGTATAGCTATCGCTACCTAGTGTAGTGGTATAAACATCTGACATATGTCGTAGTGTATGGGGTTCGATTCCCCGGCCTGTCATGGGTTCCAGGTTTGGACATACGATGTGTAATTGAGGGCCCCGGTTGCTGCTACCATATATACTGCTTATATGACAGGCGGACTGGGGAAGAGGGTTGTCCGACTACTGTACCATGAATTTATTCCTCTGGAGGTAGGGCGTAAGACCCCAGCTGTTTATTCAAAGCTTTCTTTCCTTTCAGGGAAATAATGTGATGGGTGAACAGCTGGGGTAAGTCGATGCCACTTTTTTCTTCATGTCGAATGATATTTGATGATTGAACGAAACATGATCCGGAACAGATCCACTATTGAAGAAGTCTAAATTCACATCCAATTTAGTTTTTTTCTGATCATATACAGCCCATCCGTCAACCAAATATTGTTGAAAAGCCGCTGAGCTTGAAACAGTGTTAAAGGCTCAGTTAACTTATGAGCATCAAAACAATTTGCTCGGTGGCCCCCATGGAGGGGACAGAGCCCGCACAAAACATGGAGTAATTTTCTCTCCATAGAACGATCCTAACCTATTCTCTTCCGGGAACGAAATAAGAAATAAATACTGCACCGCAAAAAAAACAAATATGGGATAAATCAGATCACATTCGTGACCTCGCCACTATTCCATTATATGCCATGAATCGTCGTTTACTACTATATATGCTATCTTCGCTAATTAAATCATCCACCTGTCACCTCCGTGCGCACCTCTGCGGGCGGGCAGCTCCGGGCGTTGGTACCTAACTACCTAGGTGCCCGACTGCCCGAACTACCGCTTGCACACGTACCTGCCCACCTACCTGCATGCTTCTTTGCCTACCTCCGCAAGTGACCGCTTCTCCGTCGGCCTTCCGGCTTGCCTGCCCCCGTTTGCTGACTGCTTACCTACCTGTCTGCCTACCAACCTGTCGATTTGGTGCCTGATTTAGCCCACAATTTGGAGCCTGGTAGGTGCCGATTGGGTTCCTGCAGACGTGTCAGTAAAGGCATCAAAATCCGGAGGTAGGTACATACATATCCAGATGTCCATACAGGGAGGAGATAGATGGCTCTACAGGCAGGAAGTAGGTGTCGAGGTAGGTGTCGCCGTAGGCATTCGCTACTGCCCTACTATATAGGAACTAGCTACCACATATGTCCTATTTCGGACGACCGGGATTTTATAACAAAAACTGGTCATCTCAGATATCAGCTAGTGGAAGAGGCCCGTCGCACAGGGAGGCCGGATTAGTGAATTAGAACCCGGTTGATAGCTAATTACATACCAGCACTTGACCTTTTGCCCATGATAGTATCAATAACCATGACTCAATTTTCATTGACATATAATCTGCCGATCCCTTTATTTATTCACATATATAATGTAATATTCGAATATTTTGTTTTTATTGACTGGGCATTGAATGGTTCCGAGTCTGTGTTGACTACGGTGGAGGAACTTGGTTGGCTCTTTAGTTGCCAACCAGAGGTTAGGGTCAGGGTTCAACGTAGTGCAAAAATGCTCTATCGTAACACATATTAGACTAGCAGTATTCCACCTCGCGACCGCGAGGTCTCCTTCTCTCCTATTTCCGTATAGTAGTATTGAGACACCTCCAGTAGTTGATTAGTTTTGCATTGACCCTCTCATGACCAGTTCTCACGCGCGCCCACTGTATCGAAATCCTGCTATAGCGAGCCATTTATTCAATCCGTTGATTATCAGGCATCTCAGCTCTGCCTACCCCCAATGTCAGGTCCAGTGCCAGCGCCAATGCCGGGTCCAGTGCTAGCTCTAATATATGCCAGCTCCGGCCCGGCTCCAATGCCAGCTCCAATATATGTCAGCTTCAATGCCGGCTCGAATTAATGGCAGACACAGTTACTAATGCCACTCCAGTACTGTGTCCACCCAATGACCTCCACCGCTCCTTCACCTCCCCCTCCAACACCCCTCCGCCTCTCCCTTCACCGCTCCTACACCCCCCCCCCCCTCCACTGCTTGTCCCCTTCCCACCTCGCCCCCTCCCCCCTTCACTGCTCGTGCCCCTTCACTGCTCGTGCCCCTTCACTGCTCGTGCCCCTTCACTGCTCGTGCCCCTTCACTGCTCGTGCCCCTTCACTGCTCGTCCCCCTCCCCCCTCCTCCTCGGCCCCCTCCTCCTCTACTGCTCCTCCCCTTCTCCTCCACCTTCCCCTTCTCCTCCACCTTCCACTGCTCATAGTTGACTATTTAATAATTATATTATTTAATTGTAAAGAGTTCCGTTGCGTGGGCTGGTTTCGATGCAGGAGTTAGTCAGGGTTAGGATTCTGACGGGCGTGCCAGCAGGAAAGGAGGCCCAAAAACACCTCTGTCGCTGTCAACCAATCAGGCTGCAGCAATCAACGGAAAGTAGATATCAGTACATAGTAGAAGATAGTAGAAGATACTAGATAGTAGATTTTTTATTAACATATCTAATATGTACTACGATAGAGCAGTTTCGCGCTCGGTTGAACCCTGACCCTGATATCTGCGTGGCAACCAATGCACCTCACCAAATCGCCCGTGGTCAACACTTGCCAATGCCCAGTCAATCAAAACAAAATGTAGGAGTATTAAATTGTATGTTAATAAAGAAATCTACTATCTACTACTGTTACGTAGGGTCCGTAGACAAAGACGTAAGGGTCCAAAGAACACAATCTAAACAGGAGGCTTAGGGGTAGACCCTAAGCAAGCGAAGTATCTTGGAACACTCTTGGCCAATCGGACCAAGAGATCGTAGACGTTGGACTATGGAGGAATAAAACTAATAATATTCCTTAAATACAAGAGGTTGCGTGAAGAGAAAAGGAAAGGAAGAGAAACAAGACGTAAAGTGCAGACAGGACCCTTTATATAACCGAACAACCCCTGTCCAAGTCTGACTCATCACCGAACCTAATAGAAACACATAGAAACCCATATGACTCACTCTCCGACCGTTGCCACCACACTTCTCTTCACGCCACAACACATTATTCTAATACCTGCCATGACGCCATAACAACTACTATCTTATTCTACGTACTGGAATACACTTTCTACTAATCGCTGCAGCCTGATTGGTTGACAGTGATGGAATGCCACCAAAACCCTAACCCTGAGTAACTCCTGGATGGAAACCAGCCCACCCAACGGAACTCTGTATAATTAAATAATTATTATTATTCAACTATGAGCGGTGGAAAGTGGAGCATTGGAAGGTGGAGCAGTGCCCGTGGAAGGTGAAGGTACGGTGGAGGAAGGAAGGTGGAGAGGGAGGGGACTGGAAGGGGCGGGGGGAGGTGGAGTAGTGGTGGAAGTGGAGGAACGGCCAAGTGAGAGGTGAAGGAGCAGTGGAGGTCAGTGGATGGACACGGTACTGGACCGAGCATTAGAGCTGTCACATATTAGAGCTGTCACTCATTCGAAGCGGCATTGGAGCTCTTACCAGAACCGGCATTAGAGCACCTGGGCTGGCAAGTATATTGGAGCTGGTACTAGAGCTGACATTACATGAGCCGGTATAGGAGCTGGTACCAGAGTGAGTATTAAAGCTGGCATTTGAGCGGCCATTAGAGCTAGCACCGGAGCTGGCACCGGAGCTCACACCAGAGCAGGCATTAGAGCTGGGACCGGAACGGGCATTGGAGCGGCCATTGGAGCCGGCATTGACGCTGGCATTGAAACTGGCATATATTGAAGCTGGCATATATTGGAGCTGGCATATATTGAAGCCGGCATTGGAGCTAGCGTTAAAGCAGGCATTAGAGCTAGCATATATTCAAGCTGGTATTGCAGCTGGCATTGGAGCGAGTATCGGAACTGGCATATGTTGAAGCAGGCATAGGGACGGGCATTGGACTCAGAGTTCGCATCACAGCTAACGTATATTGGAGCTGGCATCGGGGCGGACATCGGAACTGCCAGTGGCATATATTGGAGCATGCATCAGGGCGAGCATTGGACTCAGAGCTCGCATTACAGCTGATATATATTGGAGCTGAAGAAGGGTGGGGGGGGAGGGGAATAGGGGGCAGGGAGGGGGAGGGAGGAATGAGGGGAGGGGAGGGACAAGGGGAGGGGGATGAAGGGGAAGGGAGGGAGAATCAGATGGGAGGGGAGGTGGAGGAGCGGTGGATGTGGAGGAGCGGTAGAGGGGTGAAGGCCATTAGATGGACACAGTACCGGAGTGGCATTAATTGGGCTGGCAGTAATTCGAGCCAGTACTGGAGCTGGCACTGGAGATTGGAGAATGTATATATTGCAGCGGACATTGGAGTCCGCATTAGAGCTGGTATTGGAGCTGGCATATATTGGAGCTGCCAGTGCCGGAGCCGACATTAAAGCGGGCATTGGAGCCGGCATTAGATTGGAGCTAGCATTAGAGTTGGTATATATTGGAGCTGGCATCGGGACGGTCATTGGAGCTGGCACTGGACCCCGCATTGGGGCAGTTGAAATATCCGACAATTCACGGAAATATTTATATTGCTATAGCTGCATTTGGGCATTGCCGTGAAAACTGGCCATGCATGAGAGAGCTAAGGCAAAACTGACTAACTACTGGACGTCCAGACATACTGATTCGTCTTTTCCGTGTTTTGCTATCAAATACTCGCCTTTTGTTCTTCCCTCTCATCACGGAGCTCTGAAGGTGACATCCTGTCTTCTGACGGCTAGGTCGCCTCCTGAATATGATATCACGTCTTTCGACGCTGTATTTGACGCTTTCTCCACACCTCGAGAACCCACCCACACCTCGACACCTTCCTCCTGCCTCTATCGACACCCACCTCCTGTCTGCATCTACACTTGGATACGTATTTACCCATTACCTTTCATTTTGACGCCTTTACTAACTCCGCTATAAGCTCTAAATCCTGCAGTATATCAACACAGCTGGAGGTGTCAAGTTCTCTGTATATTGACCGTATACTGACGCCGCTGCTGACGCCGCTGCTGCAGGTACCAAATCGTCAGTATATCGACACTACTGGAGGCACCAAATGGAGACCTATCAATCACTGACTGCTGCACAAAATAGACACCTACCGGCGGGCAGCTCAGTGTGCAGGAGGGCCGGGAGGCAGAGCGGCGAGGAACTCAGCTCGCTATTCAGCGGCGAGCTCAGCGTGCAGCTCAACGGGCAGCTCAACGGGCAGGAACTGAGTCCACTGGGAGGAGGGGGGGGGGGCAGGAGTAAGCGGAGGTTGGTGGGGCATAGTAAATATATACATAGAATTACGTAGACATGTGGAATAATATACATGACATTTGTGGTGAACTATTGTCCTAGTCTATGTACCATTCCCGAGTGATCTCATTCTGCCAGCAAAATATGGATGCGAAACCCGTCAACTGGGCAAAAGTTACATCATCCTTCTGGACATGCTATTCCTCTTCCGATTAAAGGATGAGGTGCTATTTGTCTTTGGGTCAAAACACGACGTCGTCTTTTCTTCCCAAGGCGACCTCTTTTGGTTAAAAGGCCAGCCAGTGCCTCAGAATGCGCCAGGGCTCAGCAAGGGGCGTAAGAAAACCCCTGGTGCGCCTGGTGCGTCTAATTGGGCTTGGTGCGCCTGGGTTTGTCTGGGTTTGTCCGAACGACCCCAATTTTGCTGATGTAGGGGACCCCCAGTAACATCAGCGGACTAGAGAACCCGGCATGGACACCACATAGGCGTCCGGCGGCAACCTTGCCCAGCTGCGGTCCTCGTCATGACACGTCCTGCTCTCAGGCTCCCGCCGCCTGTCACCAAAGTGACACCACCGACAGTCAGTCATCGGATTGACATCACCATCCGCAGCAAATCAGGACCAAGGAATGCCCCAACCCATGCTCCAAAAGCCAATGATTCAGCTCTAAATCATGCACCAACTAGAGAGCAATGAGAGAATGGGAAGAGCACAAAGAAAGGAAGGACGAGGTCAGACTAACGTTGAGAGCGTGGATGTGGTTCAACAAGATCGAGGGTAGACATGCAATAGCCGGGGGCGCGCAAGAAAACTGGAACTACAAAAGGGTGGCGACAAAGAAGGGCACAAAGATTACAATCGACTTGGAGGAGGTATGCGTCGAGGATATAGGAATGGTGGAGTCCTATTCGGGGACGCAAATGACAGGATTTCTGGGGCCCAGGGGAGTAAGAGAGATAGTCTAAATTGTAACCAAAGAGAAGAAAGAGAAAGGATCAATAACCAGCAGATATTGGGATCCAGAGGATTCTTAAATGGTGTATACTTCATTTTCTTTCCTTTAGTTAGGTAGTGGCGGTGGAGGAGTACGAGCTTGCTGAATGCCCTTTATTGGGTGTGGCCAGGAGTTAGCAGGGTGGTTCTGGGGTTGTGATATTGTCATAGACTACGGTCCGCATACAATCAATGAGTTAAACAAAAAAAAAAAAAAAAACCAACTAGAGACCCCCACCAGCGGAGGCCGAGTGATCTATCATGATCCGGACAGAAGCGAGTGATATTCCGTGACCAGGAATATACCTGACTAGGGTTTTTTTTTCATAAATCATTAATTACATGCAGACTGTAGTCTATGGTAGTATCGCACTGCCCCAGAACTACCTGCTTGCCTCCGCCACCTGTTACCGTACCCGTACCAGAAATATCTATCAATACATTAGCGACCCCACAAATGAGGCTGGTCAAGCGGCTTCCTCTCCCTCTCCGCCCTTAAGTCTACCCCATTCTTGTGCCCTCTCCCTTTCTTCCTCTTCCTTTTCCTCGTCTCTCTCCCCGATTCCATGCCTCCACTTTGCAAATTCTTTCCATATCTAGAGCGGGCTGTCAATGCATGCCTTGGTCCACAGGAGGGCTTGAACCATCTTCCCTGACTTGTGTTAGATAGGGTTACAGATCAGGGTGTCTGCCCACACCACCTGCGGAGATACTAGAGTGGATGCATTGAGGTCTGACCAAACTCATACTTCCCATGTAAATCCGCAACGCTAGCAAGCCACCATACAAATCCTCAAGCATACAAATCCGCAAACGCATGTAAGAGCCACGCACAGTGCCCCCCTCCTCCACACGCCCGCGCCTCCAAATCCAGCACCAAATATGGACCGATTCAGCACCGAAGCATACCCCAAAGCATGCACCCAATAGCCAGGGATTCAGCTCTAGATCATGCACCAAATAGGCAGTGATTCTGGAGTGATTCTTTAGAGAATAGGCCAGTACCCGGAGAGTGATGGCCAGGCCCTTCCACCAAATCGAGACACCCCTCTCTCCCCCGCTTCCTCGGCCACGGCCAGCAGCAGTGCCGGCGCCAACAGGGAATCCCGCTCAGAGTGGACCTGGGAACACAGGGATTTACCTACCCACACCACGGACCTCCTACCCCCTCCCCCCACCGGCCGAACAGGGCAAGTGATATCCCGAGAGGATGCTGGAAGCGAGTGATATTCCGCGACCACGCAGATAATTGACTAGGGTTACCTAGAGTTACAGAACAACGTCCCTGCGCACACTCCCTACGGAGATCTGTTCTGCAGATTGTACTCGCTGGGGGTGATTATTGGGCAGGGTAGGCTGGATTTGGCCACCCCCTGTACACTGCTACAACCCCTACCACCTCCACTACATCAATCACCATAAGCAAAAAAACTAGAACCGCAAAAACGAATTGTAGTCTAGACTCGCATATTATTGACTTTTAAAGGTGATATCTCCCTTTTGAAGTCACTGTACGTCGCGTGGAAGTGATATTCTGCCTATCTACTGGGGCTAATACTATACCACTAGCTAGTGACGTCGTATTTGACGCTTTCTCTACACCTCGAGGACCGACCCCACCCCGACACCTACCCGCTGCGCTCCCTGTATCAACACCCACCTAGACACCTACCTCCTGCTTGCAATGAGTCTTGGATGCGTAATTACCTTTCTCCGCATTTTGAAGCCTTTACTACCTGCGCTGCAGGCTCTAAATGCTCCAGCATATCAACTACACTGCTGGCTCCCAATCTCCAGCATATCCACCCCGCTGGAGGCGTCAAATTCCCAGCATAGTGACAGTATACTGACGCCGCTGGAAGCGTCAACTTGCGCAGGATATTGACTCCGCTGCTGACTCCGCTGCATGCTCCAAATCCTGTAGTATATCAACGCTGCTGCAGGAAAATATTGTAGTCTATCGACACAGCTGAAGGCGTCAAAGACCAAGTATATTGACGGTATGTTGACCCCACTGAAGGGGTCAAATTGCGCAGGATATTGACGATTATACTGACCCTGATCCTGAACCTGACGCCGCTGCTGACGCTGCTGCAGGAACAAATCGAGAACTACATGTCTCCAAATCCTGCAGTATATCGATACCACTGCCGGCACCAAATCGAGACCTACCAGCATCGATCCCTAATCCTGATCAAAGGCTACCAGGCAGGTAGCTCGGCGGGTAGAAGCTCAGCGGGCAGGCAGCTTGGCGTGTAGGAAGGCAGTGCCCCGGGCAGGAGTAAGCGGAGGTAGGTGGGGCACTTAGAAATGTACATTGAATTACGTAGAGATGTGGATCAATATACTTGACATTTGCGCGGAAATAGTTTCCGAGTCTGTCTACCTATTGCCGCCGAGTGATCTCATACTGCCACCCGTTAACGGGCAAAAGCTACCTGCGTCTAGAGGTTCTGTTTGTCTTCGACTGACAAGACGAGCGGATCCGTCAGATTTCCCTTGGCTTAGGGATGGGCGTAAGAAAACCTCTTGTGCGTCTGGGTGTGCCTGATGCGTCCAGACGTACCAAGATAAGACCGGGCTTTTTCCTGATGTGGAATCTCCAAACTGCACTGCTCCCAATGTCCCCCCTAGTCCGCCTGCACCGCCTGCACTGCTCCCAATGTCCCCCCTAGTCCGCCTGCACCGCCTGCACTGCTCCTGATACTACTCCTAGTACTTTCTTTAACGCCTGCTCCAAATCCACCCTGAGGTGGGCACCGAGTCTTTAACGAATCCTGTAGCGAATGAGGTACTACATCAACGCCTACTAGGCTCGAACTCAGGCACTCATAGACTCTAATTATCTCTCCCTGATTCTATTTTTCTCTTGCGCTTTATACTTTTCTCTTGCGCCCTATGTTTTTCTCCTGCGCCCTATGTTTTTCTCTTGGCCATTGCCAAATCGACCGCTAGCAGGCAGGTAGTTGAGCAACTATGTTCACAGACACCAGCTCGATAGAGTCCTGAGCATACTTCTATACTCTAGACCATGAACTAAATTAGCAAACCTACTAGGCATGAAATCATCATAGCAAATGTGGGTGATATTCCATGATTAGTTCCGTCCCTTAGCAGCCCTATGACCCATTGAGTTTCAGTACTACCTCTAATGACATTGCGGTGCTGGTGCTGCAGTCATCATACTGCGGGTACGCTTACTGCACTCCATGTAGCCACTATTGTTGACACCTTTACTAACTCCGCTACAGGAACCAAATCCTGAGTATATCGACGCCGCTGCAGGTACCAAGTCGTCAGTATATTGACGCCGCTGGAGGCGTCGAAATCCCAGTATTCTGATGGTATACTGCCGCCGCTGCTGACGCCGCTGCAGGCTACAAATCAACACCTACCAGGCACCGAATACTGCACCATATGGACACCTACCAGGCGGGCAGATCAGCGGGCATAAGGGCAGCCAGGCTGCTCAGCGAGGAGCTCAGCGGGCAGACAGCTCAGCGCGCAGGAGGGCAGTGCGTAAGAGGGTAGTGGCTGGGACAGCTCAGTGCACGGCTCAGCGGGCGGCTCAACGAGCAGTTGCGCAATTGGTTGGACAGGCAGTGAGTGAAAGTTATATTTGGAGCTGCGGTAGCAGATGTATATTGAATCACGTAGACAGATAGATCAACTCAAACATACATGACAATTGTGAGGAATCATTGTCCTGGTCTATGTACCTTTTACCCAATGATCTCATTATGCTAGCAAAATCTGCATTGAAACCCGTTAACAGGGCAAAAGCTAATTACGTCTAGACGTGCTCCGGCAAAAGATGTCATCTTTGGGTCAAAAGACGAGGCGGTGCGTCACATCACGCCGGGTGTAGCAATGCTTGTAAGAAAACGTCTTGTGCGCCTAGTACGCCCAATTGTCCCTGCTGTGCCTGACAAATCCAGACCTACCAAGACGAGACCCATTTTTTGCTGATGCAGTTGACTCGGCAATCCTCCCGTGTGAGAGGTACTTGATATCTCTGCCTCTGCAAGCTCCTACTGTACGAGAGGAAATTAACTACGCTGTTTCTGTCTCTTATTTCGTGTGATAGGTGAGGCGAGAGAAAGGACACTGGAAGGCAGCCAGTACGGGAGGTAAGAGGCCTAGCATTGACTCCCTCAGTCTCTAGTGAAACGTGTGCATACCCGTTGCAGTTGCCCGCCTGCACCTGCCCACCCCCATCAAATCAGCACCTGTACATACACATCTGCAATCTCCACCCAGCACCGCCTGCACCGCTCCTTATACCGCTCCTAATAAAGTGCTACCTGTACTCCCTGTAGCAAATCCGGATTGAGGTAGGCATAGAGAGTCTGCAGCGAATAGGGCACAAAACGGCTGGTGATTGACAGACCTTTGAAGTTCCACCAATTCGAGACACTCCCCCCTTCTGCCTCCACAGCCTGCCGCAGTACAACGTCTGGAGGGGATTTAGCTCCAAGTTGGCAGCCAATTGCAGGTGCTTACTCCCCAGCCTCAGGAGAACCTCCCACATTGGCCTTAATAGTTTAAACAAAAAAAAAACCCAAACCGGTCAGAGAGGCCGAGTGATATTCCATGATCCTGATGGATGCAAATGATACACCGTGACTATGCATATGATTGACTATGGTTAGTTATGGTAAACGCTCAGCGTCTCCACACTCTCCAGCTGGAGAGATGTGATCTGGGAATTGCGCTTACACAACCATTAAACTGCCATGGCTATGGGCACCATCGGGACGATGTTACTGTCCAATGGAAGCCAGGTGCCAATAAAATATACCAAAAGTACTAGCAGCACACCCAATCCCTCATCAAATTGCCACAGATCCCATTACCATAGGCAGATGCGGTATAATGCCATTGCCGCGAGGGGTGAGTAATATAACTTAGCAGCACCGTAGACTCCCCATTTACCGGCCATGGCCAAGGTAGCTCTGGTACATTGTCCCTGTCCCATTGGCGCCAGGTGTGAATAATATACACCAGCTGCATGGCAAATGCCCCATTGACCTGCCCCGCCATGGGCGGGAAAATGAGGGTCACTCACCGGGCACCCGTGTTACTGCGCTCTCCCTAAAACAGGGCAGGTCAAACTCCCTAGCTCATTGCCCACTAGCCCCATACCGCAGTGGGGAGGACACCTGTCTACGCCCACCACTACCACTACCACAAATACCACCATACCATTACCACCGTTACTAAGATTACTATTAATACTACCACCACAACTACGACCACCACCATCACTAAGGGTACCACTGCTACCACTACCAGCACCACTACCACGAATATCACACCACGCTACCACCAACACTACCACTAGACCTGGAAGACAACACTGCTGGAACAAGTGCTCATATCGCTGGCTAATGACGTTAGATTTGACGATCTGTTATGGCGTCGTGGCAGGTATTAAGATAATGTGTTGTGGCGTGAAGAGAAGTGTGGTGGCAACGGTCGGAGGATGAGTCATATGGGTTTCTATGTGTTTCCATTAGGTTCGGGGATGAGTCAGACTCGGACAGGGGTTATTCGGTTATATAAAGGGTCCTGTCTGTACTCTACGTCTTGTTTCTCTTCCTTTCCTTTTCTCTTCACGCAACCTCTTGTATTTAAGGAATATTATTAGTTTTATTCCTCTATAGTCCAACGTCTACGATCTCTTGGTCCGATCGGCCAAGAGTGTTCCAAGATACTTCGCTTGCTTAGGGTCTACCCCTAAGCCTCCTGTTTAGATTGTGTTCCTTGGACCTCTACGTCTTTGTCTACGGACCCCACGTAACATTAGGTTGCGTCTCCAACGCCAACCAACACAATCTTTAGACCAACGCCTACCATGTCGACCCTCATAGACTACGAGGAGTTAAACCAACAACTCCAAACCTTCTTCGAACAATACGCGTCATTCGAGCCGGAACAGGCGAGCGCCCGAACATATGGCTTGCTGGAACGCAGTCGGGCAGCGTTGGCTCAATATGCCCAAGACCTCGAAGCTGCCTACGCACAAGGAGAGGAGGCAAGGCATGCCTTTGAAAGGGACCTGGCCGCAGCCCAACAGGCTCAACAGCAGCAGGCCATCCCACCGGAACCCCTGCCGAATGCAGCAACAGCCCCAATCACTGGCGCTACCACGTCGAATACTACCCATCGCTCCGAGAAGCTCTCCGACCCTGCTGTCTTCCGCGGCGATCAGGACAGGGCTCGGTTACACCTATTCAAACAACAAATGAAGATCAAACTCCTAGGGAATGCCGATCGCTTCCCAACTCTACAGTCGAAACTATCGTATGCCTTCGGTCGTCTTGAGGATATCGCAGCTAGTCAGTTCCTCTCATACACCACAAACGAAGGCATCAACCTGCCATCCATGGAACGGTTTTATGAGATTCTGGACACTGCTTTTGGGGATCCTGACCGAGTATATACCTCTCGACGAGCCTTAAGGGATATGCGCCAACGTAACCGTACCTTCTCCGATTACTTTGCCGAATTCCAACGACACGCTTCGGAGTCTGGGTTTGATGAGATCACTAGGGTGGAATGCCTCCTGGAAGGAATCAGCACCGAGCTCATGGAAGCCATGGTCCATCACGAAACCCCCAATACGGTCGACGGCTGCGCGACACTCCTCCAACGGTTGGACAATAGGCAACGGGCGATTAAGGCGCGGCTGAATAAACGAAACCCATTTACCACCAGCAGCAGTAACCCTGTCGCCCAACGCACAGTACCTGCTGTGGTGTCCCCGTCGCGACCATATGTTCCTGCTCCTACTCCCGCCCCCGCAAACCAGGCATCGCCTGCGCCTACTCATCCATCTCACGCACCAGGTGGTGATGTACCTATGGATCTTTCGGGGGGCCGGCGTCGCCCCACTGCTACGGAAAGAAATGCTCGCTTGGCGGAAGGAAGATGTTTTTATTGTGGGGGGGTTGGACATCTGGTGAGGAATTGTCCCCAGGCTAGGGGACAGGGCGGAGGTCAAAGAAGGTATACCATGAGGGGGGCGGCGATCAAGGTGGAAGGAAGAGATGACTCGGACAATCAGTCGGCAAAAGATTTGTCCCTGGCTTAAGTGGCATAACCCAGGGACCCTTTGAGGATTTTTCTAGGATGCGTATCTCTACTTGTTCGGTATCAGAGGAGGAAATGGATGGGAATCAATTTGTAGTAACCTGCTCGGTTTCTCAGAATAAAAATACTTTTGTACCCACCTTTGCTCTCATTGATACCGGAGCCTCAGGATACGCGTTTGTAGATGAATCCTTTGCACGCCACCATAACCTCACAATGACACCACTAAAAATACCCCGACGAGTTGATGTGATAGATGGACGACCTATTCAATCGGGCAAGATTACTCATTTCGTTACCCTTGACCTTGACATACACGGACATCGCGAAGAAGCACCATGCTTTGTTACGAAGTTGGGATCGTATCCTATTGTGATGGGGATACCATGGATGCGACGACATGATGTCAAGCTAAGACCTAAAAAGAACAAGCTAATCTTCGACTCGCCGGCTTGCTGTGAACACTGCTCCATCGACAAGAAGCCCATTGTGGCTCGAGGAATTTCAATACCGGCGCCGGAATGGAACCTGTTGGATCTTTCCGGACTCAGCCAAGCTCCGGCTCAGATCCAACAGATCGTCCGACAGCTGGAGCCAGGCGCACACTTAATCCATCTCTCAGCCTTGGATCAAACACCAATTGATATTCGGAAGATTGTTCCCTCGGAAAACCATGACCTGCTACCACTATTTGAAGAAGCCGATGCGTCGATATTGCCCCCACACCGAATCCATTACGACCATCACATAGTACTACAAGGGGATAGACAACCGCCCTTTAAACCCATGTATAGCATGACACAAGTGGAACTCAAGGCGCTATGGGAATACATCAAGGAAAACCTTCCCCGAGGAGTAATCCGAAATAGCACTTCGCCGGCTGGAGCACCAATCATCTTTGTGAAGAAAAGCGACGGAACCCTCAGACTATGTGTGGATTATCGGGGACTATTTGAAATTACGGTGAAGGATCGATACCCGCTCCCATTAATGGAAGAAACGTGGGCGAGATTGTCAAAGGCGAAATACTACACAAAGCTCGACCTACGGTGGGGATACAACCAGATTCGGATAGCTGAAGGGGACGAATGGAAGACCGCATTCCGGACGCGTTACGGCCACTACGAGTACCAAGTCATGCCGTTTGGACTAACAAATGCTCCTGCTACGTTTCAACGATGGATCAACGACATTCTCCGTCCTCATCTGGACCAATTCGTTACCGCTTACCTAGACGATATCCTAATCTACTCGGAAACTTTGGAGGAACATAAAGGGCATGTTCGAAAGATACTCGAGCTACTGTATGCCAATAAGGCCCACCTCCGACCAGAAAAATGCGAGTTTTATGTTCAAAAGACGAAGTACCTGGGCCTTATACTATCACCGGAAGGGATCGAAATGGATCCAGAGAAAATATCAGCGGTCCTGAATTGGGAAACACCGGAAAGCGTGAAAGGGGTACAAGAATTCATCGGGTTCGCTAACTTTTATCGACGATTCATTGACGGATTCTCCAAGATAGTCACACCACTGACGATTCTGACCAAGGATGCAACCAAACAAGAATGGTTGAAAAAGGGAGTCAAATTCGAATGGTCGGAAAAGGCAGATCAAGCTTTTAGAAACCTCAAAATAGCGTTCACGACGGCACCGATACTTCGACACTTCGATCCAGAAAGGGAAATCACGGTCGAGACGGATGCGTCCGATTACGTCTCAGGGGGGGTACTCTCACAACGGGACGATGAAGAAATCTTACATCCGGTAGCATTTTTCAACAAGAGACACTCGCCGGCAGAATGCAATTATGAGATCTACGACAAAGAATTATTGGCGATCATTAGATGTTTTGAAGCCTGGCGACACAATCTCGAGGGATCCCGATTCCCCATTAAAGTTTTGACGGATCATAGGAATCTGGAATACTTTATGTCAACCAAGCTACTAAATCGTCGTCAAGCACGTTGGTCGGAATTCCTGTCACGTTTCGATTTTGTTATCCAATTTCGGCCAGGAAAGCAAGGAGGAAAACCGGATGCCTTGACTAGGAGGCCAGGAGACCTCCCTAAAGAGGGGGATGAACGACTGGCCCACCAAAGCCAGGTGGTTTTGAAAAGCAAAAATTTGGATACAAAGCTAAGTTTGTTCGCGGGTTCTTTGACAAATGAATCCGCTGAAGGAATGTCCACTGTGGAGGAATTGTTTTCAAATGCTTACCAGATTGATAGTTTCCCAAACAAAATCGTGACCCTACTACGGAATGGGGTTAAACACTCAAAGAAGATATCCTTGGTGGAATGCTCGGAGGACGAGAACGGTCGACTCCTATACCGAGGGGCATGATACGTACCAGAAGAAAGTGACCTTCGCTTACGGTTACTGCGGGAACATCACGACAAACCATCGGCGGGACACCCAGGCAGGGCCAAGACATTGGAACTATTGAGTCGGGAATACTATTGGCCTCAGATGAGAAAGTATGTGGACCAATACGTTCGGAACTGCGAAGTATGTACCCGAAGCAAAACAACCAGGAACGCGCCATACGGGGTACTGCGACCTATGCCCATCCCAGATGGACCATGGACGGATGTTTCCATGGATTTCGTCACAGATCTTCCGGATAGTGGGGGATGCAACGCGATTCTGATGGTAGTCGATCGGTTAACAAAAATGAGGCATCTTATACCAACCACCAAGGAGGCCGATGCTCAGGAAACAGCCAAACTTTATTTGGAATACGTTTGGAAACTGCACGGACTACCAGAGACGATAGTGTCAGATCGGGGAACCCAATTCACCGCTGAGTTCTGGCAAGCCTTATGCGACCGCTTAGAGATTTCGCCCCGATACTCGACAGCCTTCCACCCACAAACTGACGGTCAAACCGAACGGTTCAACGCAGTTATGGAACAGTACCTTCGGAGCTATGTTTCCTACCAACAAGATGACTGGCTACCCATGTTACCGATGGCGGAGTTTGCAGCTAACAACCATTCCTCGGAAACTACCCAAGTCTCACCATTCTTCGCCAATACCGGAAGACACCCACGAATGACCTTTGGCCCCCTACTACATGGGAAGTCCACGGCGGAAGATCAGGCGAATGGAATCGCAAGGGATATGAAAGCCATCTTCGAATTCTTAAAGGACGAAATGTTTCGGGCGCAGAAGATAGCGGAGGACAATGCTAATAGCAACCGATTACCCGCACCTCGGTATACTCTAGGGGATAAGGTGTTCCTCGCAACACGGAACATTAATACCAAACGGCCCTCGAAGAAACTTGACTGGAAACGGATCGGACCTTACTCTATCAAAAGAATCGTCAGCCCCTATGCGTACGAACTGAGCCTACCGCGTACCATGAAGATTCATCCTGTCTTCCATGTTTCGCTACTATCCCCAGCCGCAAGCGATCCTGTTCCAGGGCAACAGCAACTGCCTCCACCAGCAGTGGAGATTGAAGGACAGGAGGAATGGGAAGTTGAAGGAATCTTGGATTCGAGGAAACGAAGAGGCCGGTTGGAATACTTAGTTCGATATGCCGGATATCCCGAACCTTCATGGCAACCACCCGAGGACCTCGAACACTCGCCTGACTTGGTTGAAGATTTTCATACGCGATATCCAAACAAGCCTATGCCTACCAGGAGTTAGGCCTCGGAGGGGGACGTGATCTGTTATGGCGTCGTGGCAGGTATTAAGATAATGTGTTGTGGCGTGAAGAGAAGTGTGGTGGCAACGGTCGGAGGATGAGTCATATGGGTTTCTATGTGCTTCCATTAGGTTCGGGGATGAGTCAGACTCGGACAGGGGTTATTCGGTTATATAAAGGGTCCTGTCTGCACTCTACGTCTTGTTTCTCTTCCTTTCCTTTTCTCTTCACGCAACCTCTTGTATTTAAGGAATATTATTAGTTTTATTCCTCTATAGTCCAACGTCTACGATCTCTTGGTCCGATCGGCCAAGAGTGTTCCAAGATACTTCGCTTGCTTAGGGTCTACCCCTAAGCCTCCTGTTTAGATTGTGTTCCTTGGACCTCTACGTCTTTGTCTACGGACCCCACGTAACACGCTCTCCTCATTTCGTTGTCCTACACGCACCTTGCTGCTTACCTACCTCGACTCCTACCTACAAACCTATTTCAAATACTACTTCCACACCGATCTCGACACCTACCTCCTGCCTGCATCGATGCCAGCATTAATATTAATCCCTCTCTGAATATTGAAGCATTTACTGACACCGCTGCAGGTAAATACTGCCGTATATTGACGCCGTTACTGACCCCGATACTGACGCCGCTGGGTGCACCACATTGCGCGGTATATTGACCCCGCAGTAGCCACCAAATCCTTTAGTATATTGACGTCTTGACTGACACCGCTGCAGGTACTACCAAATCCTGCAGTATATCGACGCCGCTCAGGCAAATCCTGCAGAATATCGACAACGCTCCTGGCACTATGTGGCTGGCTATTAGGAAGTGAACGGAACTACATAGAGCGGCGCTGGCATATGTATATAGAATTCCGTAGACAGATATGTCAATAAATATAGCGATTGTGCGGAAACTTTGTCCTGGTCGCTGTACCTTTTGCCAAGTTATCTCATTCTGCCGAGAAACGCTGCTAGCGAAACCCTTAATCTGGCCACAGCTGCCTGCAATCTCCAGCCTGCAATCTACAGTCTGCAGCATCAGCAAAAAAAATGAACCACAAAGACGAATTGTAATTCAGACGTACCCATTCGTCTTTTGCGACCAAAACCTCGTCTTTTGCTACCAAATACTCCCCTTTTGGTCCTCCCCCAAATCCCGGAGATACAAAATGTTACCAGTCTTCATTTGGCGTCTAGTATGCGTCCCAAATGTGACATCCCATCTTTTAACGTCTTTTATTGCCATTTTCAACATCTCTGAACGTGGTATTCTGCGATGCTACTAGCGCTAGCACTAATGCTAATATTGCTAGCTAATGACGTCGGGCTTGACGCTTTCTCCACACCTCGAGGAGCCACCCACACCTCGACACCTACCTCCTGCCTCTATCGACTCCTACCTACTGCCTGTATCGACGCCTGGATAGGTAATTACCTTCCTCTGTATTTTGACGACTTTACTGACTCCGCTACAGGCTCCAAACACCCCAGTATATCAACGCCGCGGGAGGCCTCAAATTCCCAGTATATTGACCTATTCTGACGCCGCTGATACTGTCATAGATTCCAGTATACTGACGCCGCTCGAGGCGTCAAATTCCCAATATATTCACGATTAAAATGACTCCGCTGCAGGAAAATACCACAGCATATTGATGCCGCTGCTAACGCCGCTCCTAACACCGCTACTGCTGACGCCGCTCTGCAGACACCGCTGCTGACACCGCTGCAGGTACGAATACCCTAGTATATTGACGCCGCTGCTGATGCCGCTGCATGCTTCAAATCCCCAGTATATTGACACCACTACAGGCACCAAATAGACACATACCAGGCAGTGAATCCTGCACCATATGGACACGTACCAGGCAGGCAGGACAGCGGGCAGCTCAGCGGGCAGGTCATTGCGCAGGAGTAAGCAGAGGTAGGTGGGGCACTTAGGAAAATGTATATAGAATTAAGTAGACATGTGGATCAATATACGTGACAATTGCGCGGCACTGGTGTCCTAGTCTATGTACCGATTGCCGAATGACCCCATTCTGCCAGCGAAATGTGTTAGCAAAAGCCGTTAACCGGGCAAAAGCTACCCAGGTGTGGACCCGGAGTTCGTTTTGGGATCAAAGACGAACTCGTCTTTTGACGCCGCGGCGAGAACGGGAGAGATGTTCGTATTTTCTTGTCGAGAAGATGTCTTTTTGCGCCGGGGCATAGCGATGCAGGTAAGAAAACTTCTCGTGCGCCTGCTACGCCCAATGGTGCCTGGCATGCCTGGATACGCCTAGGGTCGTCAGAACGAAGTCAATCTTTTGCTGATGTACTAATTCGTCTTTTGTGACCTAAACCTCATCTTTTGGTCGTTCCGCGCTTCCCGGTACTCCAAAAAATGACACGTCGTCTCTTGGCGCCTAGTATTCGTCCCAAATGTGACATCTCGTCTTTTGACGCCTAGTTCGTCTCCCAAGTGTGATATCTCGTCTTTGACATCGCGCGGATGTGACATTCCGCCTATGTACTGGCGCTAATGCTAATAGCGCTAGCCAATGACGTCAGATTTGACTCCTCCACACCTCGAGGATCCACCCACACCTCCACCTCCACCTCCACCTATACACCTACAGTTTCCGGTAGAATTATTGCGAAAACAGGGGTAGGCGAGTGCGCTAAAAAACGCCTAGCGAATATAAAAATTTTGGTGGCGAATATATTTACTGGCAGGTTCTTATACTAGTATTCAGGGCAGGTAGGGAGAAGAAGTTACTATCAGCGGGTGTGCAACTACCAGTGGGTGTGCCCCCCATTTGCAGCAATGACTGCTTGTATGCGCTCTGGCATGTTAGCTACATATTTACTGATATCCTCTGCAGTAATAGAATCCCATTCCTCCAATATTGCTGCCCTGATGTCTGGTTTGCCTCTAGGTCTTGGTCTTCCATCATTCAAGCGGTCCTTCAATAGACTCCAAATATTCTCAATTGGATTGAGGTCTGGTGAGGATGGGGGCCATTCAAGGCTCGGCATTTGGTAGTATTCTCGGTGTTGCTATCAGTAATTAGTACTTGCCGGCCATCAAATAGAATTGGAGACACCCACCCTTGTAAGGGCTGCAGTATGAGCTGGGGCCCGGTCTTCCATCAACCACAACCATCGCCCATTTGACTGACTTTCCCAGTACCAGAAGGGGTGTATGAGAGGTGTGAGGATATGATTGCAGTAGGTACGTGCTGTAATCGTGCCCCAGTCTTCTCTTTCCCACACCCTAATTATTTTCTTCCCACCTGAGCCCAATATACCTCCCCATATCATGATTGAATCCTTTTTCCCAAATTTGGGGGCAATACAATCATCATGCCATTCCTCCTCAACTGCACGGGTGATATATATTTTTCTGCGTGACCCTCCTAACCATATATAGCATTCATCGGTCCATATCACCTTCCTCCAATCTTCCCTTGTCCAGTGTTGGTGTTGGAGTGCAAACCGTAGTCTCTTGTCTCGCTTGATTTGGTCCAGAAAGGGTTTTTTTCGTGCAATGCGGCGATGATAACCCTCTTTGGCGAATGCATTTCGTAAAGTTTTGTCTGAAGCCTCGATTCCCATTCCATTGGCAACTTCACTGAAGGGTTTCTGACGGTTTTCTGCTGTTGAAGTAGCTTCGAATACAAGCCTACAGTGGGTAGGAGTATCAATCTTCACTTTACGCCCAAATCTTCCTGCCCTTTGTGGAGTAGCGGGACCATTGCATATGCCATAAACAGTTGAGAGTGCCAAACATTGATCTTGGGCAATCCGCTGAAATGTCCAGCCTGCATTGTTCCGGAGCGCTTGTACATAGCATCGCTGCTTGTAAGTGACATCCTCTGTCCGGACCGTGACCATTGTTGAGAACTCAGGCTGCAAGTGGAACGCATTTGGGTCCGAGTCCTTCCAAGTTTTTAAAGTATCAGCTCCTGCAAATTTTCAAACTCGGGTCCTTACCTGAGTCCTGCAAATTTTTCAACTTCATGATCCGTGAACCATCAACCGTCAATCATCAACTGAAGTTGACCTCCTACCAATAGGATCGCTCGCCACCATCCAAGACCCACAGTTTTTTAGCGCACTCGCCTACCCCTGTTTTCGCAATAATTCTACCGGAAACTGTAGCTACCTTGCCTCCTACCTCACCTCCTACCTGTATCGACACCTACCTCCTTCCTATATCGACACCTCCTGCCTGTATCGACACCTACTAGTAGAGACGTATTTACCCTACTCTGCATTTTGACGCATTTACTGACTGCGCTGCAGGCTCTAAATCATGCAGTATATCGACGCCGCTGGAGGCGTCAAATTGAGCAGTATATTGACGCCGCTGGAGGCGTCAAATTCCCAGTATATTGGCGATTATACTGACTCCGCTGCAGGTAAATACCCCAGTATATTGACGTTACTAACGCTGCTCACGCTGTTTAAGGCGTCAAATTCCCAGTATATTAACGATTATACTGACTCCGCTGCAGGTAAATACCCCAGTATATTGACGCCGCTGCTGACGCTGCTGAAAGTGTCAAATACCCACTATATTGACAGTATTCTGACCACGCTGGAGGCACCAAATCGTCATTATATTGACGCCGCTGGAGGCGTCAAATTTCCAGGATTTTGACGGTATACTGACAGCTGAACATGTCAAATACTCCAGTATATTGACGCCGCTGGAGGCAGCGAATACTGCACGATTTGGAGACCTCCTAGGCAGCGAATACTGCACCAAATGGATACCCCCAGGCAGCGAATACTGCACCCCCCAGGCAGCGAGTCCGGCATCTATCAGTCCTCCAATACTGCACCATATGGACACCCGCAGGCAGTGAATACAGCAACATATGGACACCTCACAGGCAGCGAATCCTGCACCTACCAGTCACCAAATACTGCACCAATGGACACATACTACCAGGCAGGGAGGTCAGCGGGCAGGATGGCAGGCAGTAGGCAGCTCAGCGGGGAGCTCAGCGGGCAGGCAGCTCAGCGTGCAGGAGGGTAGTGCCAGGGGCAGGTCAGCGGGCAGGAGGCAGGGAGCAGGGAGGTCAGTGGGCAGGAGGCAGGCAGCTCAGCGGCGAGCTCAGCAGGCAGAGAGCTCAGTGGGGAGCTCAGCGGGCAGGCAGCTCAGCGGGGAGCTCAGCGGGCAGGCAGCTTAGCGCGCAGGAGGGCAGTGCCCGGGACAGGAGTAAGCGGAGGTGGGTGGGGCGATTAGAAATGTACATAGAATTACGTGGACATGTGAATCAATATACGTGACATCTGCGCAGAACTACTGTCCTAGTCCAGCCGTTAATCGGGCAAAGGCTATCCAGGAGTGGACCCGGTGTTCGTTTTGGTGTCAAAAGACGACGTAATTCGGTCAAAAGACGACTCCGCGACGAGAACGGGAGAGATGTTCGTATTTTCCCGTCGAGACAATGTCTTTTTGCGCCGGGGCATAACTATGCACGTAAGAAAACTTCTCATGTGCCTGGTGCGCCCAATGGCGCTGGGTGCGCCTGGGTACGCCCAGGATCGTCAGAATGGACCGTAATTTTTGCTGATGCATTCCCTGCACCGCCTGCGCTGCTGCTAATCCCGACCGTATTACTTGTACCCAATCCGCATCGAGGTAGGCACCGAGGCAGTACACCTTCTACCCTCTCTCGGAGGCACTCAATACCGCCTAACTTTGTCTCTCTGATTCTATTTTTTTCCTGTCTACTGTATTTTTCTCCTGCCCATTCTCAATTGGGGAGCTAGCAGGCACCCGCTCGAGCACCTAGTTAGGCAGCAGCTCCAAACCGCTGTGAACACGCTTTCAGGCACAAAATCAGGCCCTAAATAGGCAACAATTCAGGACCGAGTCATGCACCATATAGTCAATGATTCTGCAGTGAGTCTACAGTGAGTCTGCAGCGAATAAGACATCACATAGGCAGAAATCTTGCAACAAATAGGGAAATACACTATAGCCCCTTTACCCAAATTGAGACAACTCACACTTCTTCCGTCATGGCCTGTAGCACTGCCGGAGTCTGGATGGAATCGAGCACCAAATTAGCAGGCAATTACAGGTGATTCCCACCACCAGGGACCCTCCCACACCGGCCGGAGAGGCCAAGTGAATTTCCCAGATCGCGTGGATGCGAGTGATACTCCGTGACTAGGCATATAATTTACTAGGGTTAGTTAGGGTTACAGGTCAGCGTTTCTGCATGTAACCCCTCCGAGGATGTGATATGGGGATTGCGCTCACGCCACCATTGACCTGTTACAGAGATGTGCAGCACCACTATATTGTTCCTGTCCAATTGAAGCCAGGTGCGAATAAAGATGTAAATCAACATCACGGTAGACCCCCCCATTGACCGGCCACGGCCAATGCAGCACCGGTACATAGTTCCTGTCCAATTGGTGCCATGTATGAATAATATATACCAGCAGCAGAAAAGAGGCCCCATTGACCTACCACCTCCATGGGCAGCACCATAAGGGTCACTCACCGGGAATCCTTGTCTTGTTACTACGCCCTGACTAAGACAGGGCAGGTGAAATCCCCGTGGTCCTCGCCTACCAGACAAATACCAGAGCGGGGAGGACACCTCTCTATGACCACTACTATCCTAACCCTAACTAACCCTAACGAACACAACCACCACCCACGACCAGTAGTACTACGCCACCACCACTACTACAACCACGGCCATGCTCCCATCAGAAATAGATGGGAACCGCAAAGGCGAACTGTAGCGCCCAGACGTACCGATTCGTCTTTTGGGACCAAAACCTAATCTTTTGCTACCAAATACTCGCCTTTTGCTCGTTCCTCTCGTGCCCAGAGATGCAAAATGTGACCCATCGTCATTTGGGGCCTAGGATGCATCCGAAATATGACATCCAGTCTTTTGACTTTAAAGTCGCCTCCTAAATGTGATATCTCGTCTTTTAAGGCTGTCTTGAACGTCTTTGAACGTGGTATTCTCCCATACTACTAGCGCTAGCGCTAATGCTAATATTGCTAGCTACTAATGAGGTCGGATTCTAGCTTTCTCCACACCTTAGCACCCAACTCGAGGACCCACCCACACCTCGACACCTACCTCCTCCCTGCATCAACGCCTGGATACGTATTTATCTTCCTCTGTATTTTGCTGCTTTTACTGACACCGCTTCAAACTCCAAATTCTGCAGTATAACGACACAATTGAAGGCGTCAAATTCCCAATATATTGACGGTATACTAACGCTGCTGATATTGTCAAACACCCAGTATATTGACACCACTGCAGGCACCAAATGGAGACCTAGCAGTCACTGACTGCTGCACCAAAAAAAACCTACCAGGCACCGAATGCTTCACTATATGGACGCCTACTAGGCGGGCAGCCTACCGAGCAGGAGGGCATGCAGGTCAGCCGGCAGATCAGCAGACAGCTCGCCGATGGGAGGAAGGCAGTGCCCGGGGCAGGCAGTACGCGGAGGTAGGTGGGGGCTTAGAAATATATAAATAGAATTAGGTAGACATGTGGATCAATAAACGTGACATTTGCGCGGAACTAGGGTCATGGTCTACGTACCGATCGCGGAGTAATCTCATTCTGCCAGCGAAATGTGCTAGCGAAATCCGTTAACCGGCCAAAAGCTACCTGCGTGGGGGTGCATGTGAATGTGCTGTTCGTCCTTTGGCTCGAAAGAAGAAATGTTCGTACTTCTCTCCGAGATCCTGTGTTTTCACGACCTGGCGCTAATGGGCAACTTTTACTCGATAATAAACCTAACTCTCACTTCCGTGAACCATGTGCATGTGAAGTTACCTTCTGTGAGCTCTCCTATACCTTTTTCAGGTGTCTTCACAGTCTGTAGGTAGCTAGATGTTTTGAATATCACCAGGCCGTCGCGGGCCTAATATATCTCCGATTTTGCTCTGACACACACGAAGGGATCACAAATGTGAGTGAGATTACATGATCATATCCCTCCATTCTGTGCGTTGACACGTATATCTGCTGCTCAATGGGTGTCACCTGCACCTCCGAATCCGCCTGTAGCAAGTCGCGCACCGCCCCTGGGACCCCTTGGCCACGGCCAGTACGTCCGCAGCCTGCACGTCCACAGACCGCACCTCCACATGCTCCAAAGTCTGCTCCAAATAGGCAGCGATTTCAGAGCAAAGCATTCAGTGATTCTGCAGTGAATGGTGCACCACACAGCAGATGATTGCCAGCCCCTTCCACACACAATTCCTCCACCCGCCACGGCCTGCAGCACTTTGGCACTGCCGGTTCCGGCATGGAATCAAACTCCGACTAGACCGGTAAATGCAGGTATTTATCTATCTAAACAAGGGACCCCCCCACCTCCGGAGGGAGAGGCCAAGTGATATGCCAGGATCCTTGTGGATGTGAGTAATACGCCGTAACTAGGCATATAATTGACTAGTAGGGTTAGTTGGGTTTATCAGTACGCACCGCTTGTCACTGAGCGGGTGCGATTTCTGCTACCACTGCTACCACTGCTACCACATTATTCACCGTCCCACCTCCACTACCGCTACCCCTGCCACTCCGTGCCAGCCACCAAATTGACACCGCCACCAGCAGTAATTCGGGCACTGAAATATTTAGCGATTCTGCACCATATCATGCACCAAATAGACAACGATTCTGCAGTCAATACGGCAGTAATGCTACACAGAATAGGCCCGCAAACTACAGGTAAGTGCCCGCCTCTTCCACCAAAGCAATACACCCCCCCCACTCTCCGACCACAATCTGTTAGACTCCCAGCACCTACAAGGAATCAAGTGCCAAATTGGGGGGCAATTTCCGGTATTTATCTCGTACCAGGGACCGGCGGGAGAGGGCGGGTCATACTCCACAATCCACGTGGTGGCAAGTGATATTCTGGGACTAGGGATAATCTATTGCAAATCAGCTTTAAATGTCAGCGTTTTTGCAAAGTACTGGCGCTAGTGCTAATATTCCCTCACCTCGTACCTCGACACCTACCTCCTGCCTGCATCGACGCCTGGATACGTGTTTACCTTCCTCTGTATTTTGACGCCTTTACTAACACCGCTTCAGGCTCCAAACTCTGCAGTATAGTGACGATTACACCGATTCCGCTGCAGGCACCAAATCCTGCAGTATATCGACGCAGATGCAGGAACCAAATAGACACATACCAGTCATCGAATACTGGACCATATGAACACCTACTAGGCGGTCAGCTCAGCGGGCAGGAGGGCAGGAGGGCAGCTCAGCGGGCAGCTACATCAGCCAAAAATGCGAACCGTAAAGACGGATTGTATGTCCAGATGAGCATGTCCGTCTTTTGCGACCAAAACCTAGTGTTTTGATCATCCAGCGCTTCCCGGGACTCTGAAAAATGACAGGTCGTCCTTTGGTGCCTAGTATGCGTCTCAAATGTGACATCCCATCTTTTGACACCTAAGCCGGCTCCTAAATGTGGTAACTCGTCTTTGACGACTTATAATGTCTTTTAACTTTATTTTGACGTGCTATTCTGCGATAATACCAGCGCTAGTGGTAATGTTAATATTGCGAGCTACTCATGATGTCGGATTTGGTTCCTTCTCCACACCTTGAGGACCCACCCATACCTGGAGGACCCAACCACAATGCGACACCTACCCCCTCTTCTGCCTCTATCGATACCTGGATACGTTTTTACCTTGCTCTGCATTTTGACCCCTTTAGTGGCTCCGCTGCAGGCTCCAAATACTCCAGTATATCGATGCAGCTGCTTGAAATACTGGAGTATCTAAATCCGGCACAATATTGACACCGTTGTAGGCAAATACTGCAGCATATCCAAACAGCTGAAGAGGTTAAATCCCCGGTATATTGACGCCGCTGATACTGTCAAATACTCCAGTATACTGACAATTCTACTGATTCCGCTGCTGGTAAATATCCCAGTATATTGACGCCGCTCGTTGCTGACACTGCTGCAGATACAAATACACCAGTGAATTGATGCATCTGCAGGCACCAAATCGAAACATACAAGACAGGCAGCTCAGCGGGCAGGAGGGCAGGCAGCAGGGAGGTCAGCAGCCAATTCGCCGCTGGCAGGAAGGCAGTGCCAAGGGCTCGGGGCAGGCAGTGATCGCGGGTAGGTGGGGTGTTTAGAATTATGTATATGGAATTATCTAGACCTGTGAATCAATTTGCGGGGAACTGGTTGACCAGTCTATGTATTGATTGCCGAGTGATCTCATTCTGCCACCAAAATCAGCTAACAACAGCGGTTAACCGGGTAAGAGCTACCTGAGTGTAGACGTACTCTTCGTTTTGGGTTAAAAGACGACAATATCTTCTTACTCTTGGAGAGAAAATACGAGATATTCGTATTTCTAGCCGAGACGAAGTCTTTTTGTGGCCGGGCGTATCCATGCATGTCAAAAACCTTCTTGGGCGCCCAATGGCCCCTAGTTGGCCTCGCGCCGTCTGGCTTCGTCCAGACGAACACAGATTTTTGTTTATGCAGTGGGGAGGAGTGTAAGAGTGTGGTCAGGTATCTAAGAAGATTTGGGTTAGGGTTAGTCAGGGTTAGTTAGGGTTAGTTAGGGTTAGTTAGGGTTAGTTAGGGTTAGTTAGGGTTAGTTAGGGTTAGTTAGGGTTAGTTAGGGTTAGTTAGGGTTAGTTAGGGTTAGTTAGGGTTAGTTAGGGTTAGTTAGGGTTAGTTAGGGTTAGTTAGGGTTAGTTAGGGTTAGTTAGGGTTAGTTAGGGTTAGTTAGGGTTAGTTAGGGTTAGTTAGGGTTAGTTAGGGTTAGTTAGGGTTAGTTAGT